>CM066172.1:26561235-27761235 GCA_033629205.1 Lithocarpus polystachyus | reverse complement strand
GGACAATACATAAATCAGCAGAGTTCATAATTTGTGATTGCTTTTGCTTAGATTCATCATAAAACAAAAAAAGAAAACCTTATTTGGTAACTTTAATTTTGCCTTTCTTTGCTACATTATGGGTGGTGTTCGTAGTTTTTTTATTGAATCTAAACTTTTTCAACCGGTGGTAGAAGAAGGGGGATGGTATTTTTCTTTAAGGATTTTTGAGCGGAGTAGGTACTTCATGAAGTCAGTCTTCATGGGCAAGAAAGTGGCACAATGGCTGATGAAGAGTATAGAACAGATAGTTGTTGGGATCAGCTCGAAGTATTTTTATTCGTACAGGGAAGGTGATTTAGCCTACACCCTCCAACGGAGCTCCAATTCTTTTGGCTTGATCCTACTGTTGACTGAACTTAAAGTTGGCGAGTCTAGGAGGTCCATTATTATTCCAGTAGGCAGAGCAAAGAATGGATGTAGGGTTTTTGGGTTAGAGTTAAGGAAGATGTTGGTACCTTAAGACTATGTGAATGGTGGGATTGGGCAGTCAAAATTTGTAGCTCAACTTCATAAGGATAAATCAAGGGTTCAACCTTTTAAATCCATTGCCGATACGGTGCGTGGGCACAAGGTGCCAGTCAGGGGCAGAAACTAGTCAGAGAAGCAAAACCCAGTTATTAAACAAAAAATGTTGAGCGAAGCGCTGATGAGCTTACCAAGTCTGGCGAATCTAGAAGGTAGATTTGTGGGTTCTCGGTGTAGTACAGAGGAAGTTAACGTTGGAAAGACAAATCCGGTAGGAAATAAAAGGAGATCCCCGTAGAATTTCAAACCAAATTGGATTGAACATGTTTATGGAAAATATCGTGAACTGGGGAATTCTGATTGGGCAAAAAAAAGCTTGACTGTAGAAGTGAATGGGTAAGGAAAAAGGAGGGTGGTGTGGAATAAAGGTGGACTGAGGAGTTCCTTACGGGTATCAAGGGATCAGAGGGAGCACGAGACTAGTGATTCACGGGTTCACAATTTTCCTATGGTGGGCTCAGACCAGGATTGTACTCAAGTGGGCCTTTCTTATCCAGAGCCCACCAGCCCAAGTTGGATGGAAGTGGGTGAAAACCCAACTTTAGGGGTCCCGAGACCTTTAAGTTAGGAAGCCCACGCACCGGTGATGTCCAAAGCACCTCACAAAGCTTTGGTTGCTCAAGACATCACATGTGCTGAAGTTGATCTCGCTTAGGAGCCACCAGCGCCACCGAAGAAGGCCGGCACAGCGCGACAACAAGCCCCGATGACTGCGGCGAGCTCGGCGACCCAAACCGAGATGAACCAGTGTCCGGCGAAGGCATCGGTGATGGAAGGTGGTCCTTTTTCCAATGGGGTTCACGCCGGGGCTTCACCGACGTCATTGGATAGGGCCGTTACAGCTCTATTCCACTCCACAAGGACAGATTTGGTGTCTGTTACTCCAATCGAGCCTTTGGGTTGCCCTGTGAAGACTTCGACGGAGGCTGAGAGTCTTATTTCTGGTGGGCTTTGCGCCGATGAGCCTCTATTCACATTGGATAAGGCAGAAACAGAGGGTGACGTGGCTTTAAAAGGTCTTAAGCTATCCAATTACGTTCTGAGTCCACCGAGAGTTGGGATTGAGGAAAGGGGTGTTCCGGGTGGAGATGAAGGTGGTTGGGTTGAGGGTGCAAGTGATATTCAGGGGATAGACACCTCCAATGAGGCTAACCAGTCGATGTTGGCATTGACTAAGGTCGAAACAGCTTATGCAGTTGAGGTCCTAGGTGATGTGGGGAGTTCTTCCCCCTCGATGTCTATTAATCCTCTGGGGGCGGTTGTGACGGCTGAATTGAATAGTAATACTGAGGTGAGGAGGTTTGATAACACTTTGAAGGTGTCTAATTGGGTGAAACACAGACTCCTCGGTTTCAGTAAGATGATGGGGCATTCTTTGGGTCGACATGAGAAGAAGTGTATTATGCTATTACAAAGACTTTAGACGGAGATTGAGACAGCACAGGAAAGATGCTGCCCACCGAAAAGCTACCTCCAAGGATAAAGGGAAGAGGGAGTTGAGGAATTTGATTTCCTAGGTTAATTATGATGGGAGATAGTTGTCTTTTCTTTGACTGCTTGGCTGAGGTTGTAGTAGGGAGTTTACAGTTTCAATGAAGTTAAGAATGGTGTCATGGAATGTTCGTGGTTTGAATGATTCGTAGAAACAATTGATAGTTAGAAATTTATTACGGAAATGGAATTATGGTGTAGTATGCCTTCAAAAAACTAAGCTTGCAGGCATGGATAGACAGTTGATTTGCAGCTTGTGGAGTTGTCCCTATGTAGACTGGGTAGCCTTGGATGTGGATTAGACAGCTGGTGGGGTTTTGATGATGTGGGATAAGAGGGTTTTAGAAAAGTTTGAGGTAATGGTGGGTCAATTTTCCGTATCAGTTCGGTGGCAAGGTTTGGGGAATGGTTTTATTTGGGCATGTTCTGGGGTTTATGGCCCGAATGATAATAACTTTGAGGGGGCAGATGTGAGATGAGCTGATTGGAATTCAGCAACTTTGAGAAGTTCCATGGTGTTACATTAGGGATTTCAACATTGTTCGGTTCCCAAGTGAACGGTTGGGGGGATCACGACTTACCCCGACTATGGAGTATTTTTCTAAGTTCATTGAGGAGCTTAGCTTGATATATTTGCCATTGGAAGGAGGGAGTTATACATGGTCAAGTGGTTCGGATCAGCCTTCGATGTCTAGGATAGATAGGGCTCTGGTTTCTCATGATTGAGAGGATCACTATTCGGATGTGACCCAACAGGTTTTACCTCGTCCTATTTCAGACCATTTCCCCATATTAGTGGAGGTAGGAGGGATTTTAAGGGGGGAAAGTCCTTTTAGATTCGAGAACATGTGGCTAAAGTCCGATGGGTTCAAAGATAGGGTTCATTCTTGGTGGAATCAATATTCTTTCTCAGGTACCCCTAATTTTGTACTTGCCAAGAAGCTGAAGGCATTGAAGGAAGATATTATTCAGTGGAATCGGAGTAAGTTTGGAAATGTAGAGCGTCAGAAAAAAGAATTGCTGGAGGCTTTGAAATTATTGGATGTTAAGGAAGGGGAGCACGGCCTTTCTGAAGTGGAGTTTGGTAAGAGGGCTGTGCTGAGATCTCAAATACAGAACCTTCTCTCATTGGAAGAAGTCTCGTGGAGACAGAAATCGAGGATGCTTTGCATTACGGAAGGAGACAACAATACCAAATATTTCTACAAGATGGCCGATTCTCGGAGAAGGCATAACCATATTAGTATGTTATAGGTAAATGGGGTTATCTATGAGGACAAATCTGAGATGGCAGACCAAGCTATACAGTTTTATAAAAAATTGTACAAGGAGACAGAGGAATGGAGGCCTCTTGTGGAAGGTTTGGAGTTTGATCAGTTAGAGGGGTTGGAGAGGGACTGGCTTGAACGGAGGTTTGAACAGGAAGAGGTTCGAACAGGAGGAGGTTCTTCGAGTTGTCAAAGAGATGGAAGGAGATAAAGCACCAGGTCCTAACAGTTTCTCTTTGACTTTCTATCACCATTGTTGGGGAGTTGTGGAAAGAGATGTCTTAGCCGTGTTTGAAGAGTTTTATCAACACAGTAAGTTTGAAAAATCTCTTAATGCAACCTTCATAGCCTTAATCCCTAAAAAGAATGGTGCTTCCAATATTCGAGATTTTAGACCTATTAGTTTGGTGTGGAGTGTTTACAAGATTTTGGCTAAAGTGTTGGCAAACCACCTAAAAGAGGTTTTGGATCAACTGATATCTGAGTCTCAGAATAGTTTTGTGGGTGGTAGACAAATACTTGATTCAGTTCTCATTGCTAATGAGTGTGTTGATAGTAGGGTGAAGAGTAAGATTTCGGGGGTTATTTGTAAATTAGATATTGAGAAAGCCTATAATCATGTGAACTGGGAGGCTCTTCTTGATTTGTTGAAAAGAATGGGATTTTAGGGTGAGGTGGTGTAGGTGGATCCGCACACGCATATCTACAACCCAATTCTCTGTCTTGTTTAATGGGTCTCCAACTGATTTTTTAGGGAGCTTGAGGGAATTGAGACAAGCCGACCCGCTATCCCCCATGTTGTTTCTGGTTGTGATGGAGGTCTTCAGTAAGATGATGAAAAAAGCTGAAGGGGTTGGTTTGTTTCAAGGCTTTAGGGCCGATAATAGTCGGGGTGGAGGGGTATGTGTCTTGCATCTTTTGTTCGCAGATGATACGATTCTGTTTGTGATGCTGATGAGGAGCAGATTCTTCATGTTCGGATGTTTCTTCTTTATTTCCAAGCAGTGATAGGTTTAAAGGTTAATGTGTTGAAGGGTGAGATGGTTCTCTTTGGGGAGGTTCCTAATGTCCATGTCCTGGCAGAGATTTTGGGATGCCGGATTGGGTCTTTGCCTATGACCTGTCTTGGTATGCCATTAAAGGCGTCCCACAAGTCCCCTACTATTTAGAATCCTATCTCGGAGAAAATTAAGCGTAAGTTGGCCGGTTGGAAGAAGATGTATTTGTCAAAAGGTGGAAGAGTAACGTTGTTTAAAAGCACATTATCTAGTCTCCCCACTTATTATTTGTCTCTTTTTACCATCCCTATGCATGTGGCCAATAAAATTAAGAGGTTGCAAAGGGATTTCTTGTGGGGGGACTCCAAGTTACATTTGGTGAGATGGGACAAGGTGTGTGCACCTTTGAAAAAACGGTGGGTTAGGAGTAAGGAAATTAACTACTTTTAATAAAGCCTTACTAGGGAAGTGGTTATGGCGGTTTGGGATTGAGGAGACAAGGCTTTGGAGAAGGGTTGTAGCTCCCAAGTTTGGGGAAGCATGTGGGGGATGGACTTCCAAGCTAGGTAGAGGGGTGCATAGGTGTGGCTTGTGGAGAAGTATTCGCATGGGATGGGAGGATTTTAGCAAGAATATTCACTTTGAGGTAGAGGTGGGGGATAGAGTGAAGCTTTGGACAGATCAATGGTGTGGGGATTCTCCACTTCAATTGACTTTTCCGAGAGTGTATGGGATTGCATCCAATAAAGAGGCATCGATGGCCTCTTCTCTTGAACGGTTGGGGATAGAGGAACAGAGAAGCTAAGATGTTCATTTTACTCGGAGACCAAATGATTGGAAAATGGGTGGTGTGGATGATTTTTTCCGTACTTTGGGCTCAATCTCCCTCCTACTGAGAACGGAGATCGTATGCGATGGAAGTTGACAAAGAATGGGGACTTTGATATTCGATCATTTTACAATAAGTTGAGAAGATCATTACCCATTATTTTTCGTTGGAAAGGTGTTTGGAAGGTTAAGGCTCCTCGGTGTGTTTCCTTCTTTGTGTGGACTGCTGTATGGGATAAGATCCTTGCAGATGATAATTTGAGGTATAGAGGGTTGGATTTTGTCAACTGGTGTATCATGTGCCATCTATGAAGCACGGGTGCGTTTTCGGACTCGGGTGCGGGTGCGGGTGCGGGACTCGGCAATTTTTGAAAAAGGTGGGTGCGGGTGCGGCGGGACTCGGCGATTAAAATATTATTAAAAAAATTATTATTTATATTTTCTATATATTTTTACTATTAAAATATTCTTAAAAAATTGAGGAATGACAGATTTAGGATGTTTGGGCTCCATTTAAAGCCAATTTCGGAGGTTCCGGCGATATTTGGTGTGTATTTCGGCCAATTTCAGCCGTTTCGGTCCGTTTCGGCCGTTTCGGTCGCCGGCCGATACTGACCGATACGGCCGAAACGGCCGGTACAGTCCGATTCTGGCCGATGTTGGCCCGGTTCGGCGCGAATCGGCGCGAATCCAAGCCGATTCGGCGCGAATCGAGCCGAGTCGGCGCGAATCGCGCTGAGGGAAAAAAAAAAACGACGCGGCCTGACGCGCAGGCAGCGGCGTCGCCCACCGCACCCCGCGTCGGGCGGCGTCGGACGCGGATTCGCCGGCCAAAATGCCGCGTCCGTGCATTCCAGTGTGCCATCGTAATGGGGAGACGGTGGATCATTTGTTACTGCATTTTGGAAAGACTCATCGGCTGTGGAGTTTGGTGTTTAGATCTTTTGGGTTTTCTTAAGTCTTGCCAAGATCGGTTGCGGATACTCTACTCGGTGGAATTCGCCTAGAAAGCATTTGTCTAGCATTTGGAGTTTAGCGCCATTATGCTTGCTGTGGTGCCTTTGGAGGGAGCGAAATAAGAGGACGTTTGAGGACATGGATAGTTCGGATGACCAGCTATTGGCCGCTTTTAGTGGCACTCTGTTTGATTGGTCTAGGGCTTGGGGACTCACCTCTAGTGATTCTCTCCCTATGTTCCTTAGCGCTCTACTATGTACTTATTATTTTTACCTTTCTTTATCTTTTTACTCTTTCTTTTCCCTTTGTATTTTCTCTCTGCCTTATGTTTTTTCTACAAAAGGTAGTGTTCTTGAATATATATATATATATATATATATCTTTATTACCTATCAAAAAAAAAAAAAAAAAAAACTTTAATTTTGCCTTTGTAATTAAGAAGCATTCACCTTTCCTTGTCCTGAATTGTTTTCAAATGCCTTAAATTCTGACATGGGTGAAGGACAAGAGAAGTGAAAGAGATTGGGATGGTTAAATCAAAAGCAGGGGAGGTTTCGCATACTAATATCAACTGGTGTCAAAGCCCTACCACTGTTAAATATTTGCAATTGCTTAGATTCATAGCAATTTCACTGCAGCTTCAAATGCTAAGCAAGGACCCCTACATTTGCTCCCATATCTTTTAAATATTTCATTGTCATGCTCTCCGTTGATAGTCCTAATCAGACTCCTAGGTGCCTACATAATATTTTAATTGAAAATGCTACAACTTCTTGACAAGTAACCCTAAATTGCAGCTCCAAGATGAAAACTTCTTCATAATTTATACTGTATAAGCAGCATCAAAGAGACAAAAATATTGCAAATAAATATTACTATTTTAAAACCCAAACAGAAAATAGATAAGAAATATCTTTTAAAGCTATGCTATATGGTACTGACTGTTGGGCTATTAAAAAGCATGTTCATAAAATGAGAATGTTAAGATGGATAGGCTAAAGTACAAAGAAAGATAGGATCTCAAATAGCTTTAAATTAGGGGTGAGCATAATTGATGAAAAGATGAGGGTGAAGTGCTTGAAATGATTCAAGTCAAGGGAACCCAAAAAAAAAAAAAAAAGGTAGAGGAAGACCTAAAATAACCTTAATAGAAGTAGTAAAAAAGGAGTGTCAAGTAAGAGACAGAATATATGACTTTGGCTAGGACAGAATGGCGGAATGCATGAATCCAACTTTGATTAGTCTGTTGAGGATCCATAGCCAACCCCAAAGTTTTGCGACTACGGATTGATTGTTGTTCTTGTTTATGTAGAGATCTTGCCCATGTACGCACAAACCACTTCTCATAACTTTAAATAGCATATACGATTTGATCAAGGCCAATAACATAAATAAATAAACAAATAAATAAAACATGGCCTCATGAAACAAAACTATAGTGATTCAGACACATTCACCATAGCGAAACCCTTGGAACATTTTCACTTACTTAATATAAAAGTCAACGATAGTATCATTAATGAACCTCTCTGGCTGGAGAAGCTCAATGTCTCTCTTACTGATACAAACAGCATCAGGATCCCCCTCTGGATAGAAAACATCTTTGAAGGGCTCATCAAAACTGAAATTTATAAAATTAAATCAAAGCACAGAAATAGAGGGGAAAAAAGAAGGCTGAGATTGAACATATAATCATGATCAACAAGTTTATGAGCATGAACAAGGTTTCAGTTATCAAGGGGGTGGGGGGGGGGGGGGGTGTTGGCGGGGGAGGAGAGAGAGGAGCACGAATGAACTTTCATCCAAAAAGCATCATATGTACAGGAGATTAAAATTAATTACATATACAACAAGAGACTTAATTTGCATTTGTAATCACAGTTTGCATAGCACTGAATGTCCATATATCAGCATGTGTGTGTACTTGTTAAATCATGCACCTAATCGATGAATAATTTCCCATTTTTCCAGAGTGATAGAAGAACCAAATATATCATAATAATAATACTTAATGCAGGGAAAAGTCAAAAAAATTGGCTGGGATAATATTTGTTCACTTGTAGGTAGTGCTCCAGTTTTTGTACTTTTACTATTGTACTGCTGCTACAATATTATTGCAGTAGATCTAGATTTCTGAGTCATTACTGATATTCAATATGAATTTTTGCACATCTCACTCTGTAATTAACTACTTGTTTAGTCAAAAGAGCTATAAATGTTTTGACCTTCTGACATGACTACAGCGATTTATGAGCAGCAGCAGAAGTATGAGAAAGAAGGCTGACTCATAAAACTCAGGAATTATAGTAAGTGGATTGTAGAAGACCACATAACACCAGAAACCATCTAAACTGGCAGATGATAGTGCAAGCATATGTGATTTGCTTTGACTTACTGAGAAAGATAATTCTTTGAAATGAACAAGTTATTCTGCCCCAAGAAAGTATGTTCTTTACTTTCTGAATCAGTACTGCAAGCAAATAACACAAATAATTAAATAATGTGAATCAAAATTATTAAAGAAATGCTGTTTTAATAGATAATTGGAAGTTCTTTGAGGAACAAAAAAATGTGTTCTTGAAAATGGACGTACGAACAGAATGAAAGCCCATGGGGAAAAAAACCATGAAAGCTAACCCACATCTTTTCACCAGAAAAACAAAGTCTCATCTTCATAAGAAAGATATGAAAAGATACCAAATGGCATATAACAATCAACTTCAAAATCAATAACCAACCTATTCTGTTATACAGTGGACAAACTAAAGAAATGAAACAGTTCTAGTTTATAAAAAAAAAAAACATGAACATTTCCGTCATTTAAGAAGAAAACTGTTAAATTACCAATTGTCTCAAAAGTTTAAGTTATTAGGATATAGTAAATTTAACCATATAACCATGCAATTCAAACACTCCCCCTCATGTTTGGGCTCAAATTCCTCTTTATAGGTGAAGCCCAACACATGAAAATTTAAATGGGAGGTAGAGTAGAGGAGACAAGGACCGAACTTAGAACCTCTTGCTTTGATACCATGTCAAATTACCGATTGTCCCAAATACTGAAGCTAAAAGGATAAGGTAAATTTAATCATCTTACCACACAACTCTATCAAAAACATATTAACACAAAATTACTAAGCCAAAAAGAAAAACTCACTCAAAAATAACATTCCACATATTCTTGTATCTCACATCCAATGATTTGATTGCTTCCTCTCTATTGGACCAATGATGGTCATTAATTGCAAATGTCAAGAGCTCAATTCCTGCATGCATTGGGACAGCATAAAGGTAGATAAATTATCTATTCAGACATATTCACTTAAAAATCCAGTTTCAGAAAAGGTAAAACAATTTTTAGTGAAAAGTGGAGACATATCAAGGAGAAATCTAACTTACAGTAACATAAGTATTAGTCAACAAATTTTTACTTGCTTTGTATAAAAAGAGTCATAGACACTTCTTCCAATCATTCACAAAATGTATTACAAAAATAAAAGGAAAAAAGAAAAGAAAAATCCATTACATAATTTGAAGGCAGGGATATTTGAAAATGATAAAAAATCAAAGCAAGTTGGAAGTACCCATGGTAGCTTATGGAGGAGTATTAGCGTGGATTGGGATAGATTTGTAAGCTATGAGCAGTTCAGGATAGGGGATGGTAACCTAGTGAGGTTATGGCAAGACAAGTGACACGAGAATCAATCTTTAAAGATGTACCCAGAACCGTATGCCTTCACAGCTAATAAAGATGCCTCAATTAACTCTTTCTTGGAATGTCAAAATGATGGGATTGCAAGCTCTTGGAATGTTAGGCTTATTAGAGATTTTAATGACTGGTAATTGGAGCTAGTTGATTCATTTCTTAATATACTGCACTCCAATATACCAAGAGAGAGGGCCCTGAAAGAATTAGGTGTTGGTTGAATGGTAATGATAGCTTTGATGTTCATTCATTCTATGTTGCCTAGTGAGGCTCGAGTGAGGTTTATTTCCCTTGGAAAAGCATTTGGTGTGCCAAGGTTCCAAATAGGGCTGCATTCTTTGTGTGGACGACAGCCAAGGGAACAATTTTGACATGCAATATTCTCATGAAGCGAGGAATCATGTTAGTAGATTTGTGGTCTATGTGTAGGTGCAGTAGTCAGATCATTTTATTGCTGCATTGCGACATAGCATATGCATTGTGGACCATTCAAGGTAGTCAAAGGCGAAAGGCGACCTTAAGGCGCCAAGGCCTTGTATTGCCCGAGGCGTGAGGCGACAAAAAAGCACTAGCCCGAGTAAAGCAAGGCGCCAAATTCTTAATATATTTATTATACATATAGAACTTAAATCATATGTACCTAGTGTATTATAATATTATAACCAAGTGTTTTTCAATGTGTAGCATGAAGAAATTAGGTCTATCAAATTATTTCAAAATAGGATTAACATGGCTTAGGCTCTATTAGATAGTTCTAACAATACGTTTTACAATAAGCTTCTATATAACAATAAGTCTTACAAAAAAAAAATTGTAAATTAATTTAACTAACAATAGATTTTATAACATGCCTTTTGAAATTAATAGTCTAAAAATAGGTTTCACAACAAACTTCTATAAAAAAAAATTTAAAAAAAAAAAAAAAAAACTTGAGGCTCTCGCCTTAGCGCCTTTGTCATGGCTTAAGGCGGTCGCCTTGCCCGCCTAGGCTCTAAAGGCGAGCGCCTCACTAAAGGCGCCTCGCCTTAGAGCCTTTGAGGCGCCTTAGTGGCGCCTCGCCTCGCTCGGGCACCTAGGCGTGCACCCGACTCGCCTTTGACTACACTGGGACCACTGTCTTCTGTGTGTTTGGAATTCAACAGGTGATGCCAAAGAGGGTAATTGATCTTTTAACTAAATGGAACAATTGGTTTCACAAAGACTTTTTAAGTTTAGAATCTAGCCTCCATATGTCTATTGTGGACACTAACCTAGTATGGAATACGAGTACGGGTGTCTACGTATCAACTGATCCAGACTCCGACTTATCCAATGAGCATGGCAGTCGGCGGCAGTACTTGAATATGCAGATCCGATGAAGTCAGTTCAAGTGACGGGTGAGAGAGTTCGAACTCGATAGACCCGGCTCGTCCGAAACTCCTCTCCATTTTCCTCATCCGTATGAAGGTTCCTTTGTCGTCCTCCTTAATATTCCTATTAGACATCATTGATTTTGCCTCCATTCCGGTAAAATTTAAGCTTTCTCTCTCTGCTGATATAAGAAGATCTCAGCCAAATCCGGCAAAATCTCAACCCCCCACCCAAACTCAACTCTGACCAACACCCACCTGCCACCTAATGAGGCCCAATCCATCTGATCCAACGTTCCTTCACGGTCAGTAGCAAGTTCCAATCTTCCCCACCCGAAATGTTCAAGTTGAGTCTGAGATAGGTACAAACCTAACCCAAATCGATCCATGGACACCCCTAATATGGAGGGAGCATAAGCATTGTATTTTCAAGGATGTGGAAGCTTTTATGGGTCAATTGAAGTCATATTTCATTAGATCATTATTCGAATGGTCTCGTGTCTTGGGTCCTAGTGAAAGCCATTCTATTGTAGATTTCTTTGAATCCCTCTAATTTTTTTTATTACTCCATTGTTATAATTCTTGGGATATCTTGCATATTAATATTGTGTTCCCTTATTGATGTCATATATTACTTAAAAATATATAAAATCAAAATTAAACACCAATAATTGATCCTTTCATGAAGTGATGTAGCAAGTAGCAAAGCTTCAAAAGTAATCCTAAAATGCATTTACCAAATGGAGACAAATATTAGACTTTTTTTCAAGTACAAATTTAGACTCCATACTTATTGCTAACAAATATCTATACCAAACATTAAAATATAGAGTTCTAGGACAACTGTCTGTGCAAATTGGATTTAGAGATAGCTTATGATTATGTAAATTGGAATTTTCTTCCATATATGAAGCGATGTGGATTTCGCAAACAAGAGGAAATGGGTTATTAAAATATATCAATTTTTTGACTTTCAATTTTGGTTAATGGCAATTTGATGGATTTTTTAATAGTTCCCATGGGTGAAGACAACTTAGACAAGAAGATGAATTGTCCCCACTTCTATTTGTTATGGTAATGGAGATTTTGAGTAGAACGTAGTTAGTAGCTAATGATCCCATCTATTTGGATATACGGTGAGAAGCATTAAAAATAATTTGTTGATGATCTCTCATCTTCTAATTGTAGATGATACTTTAATTTTTTGCAAGACTAATCCAAATCAAACTACATTATTTGAAATGTGTTGTTCTCTAATTTAAAGTTATAGCAGGTTTGAAAATAATTTAGGAAAGTATGAATTAATACATATTGGTGATATGCCGGGTTTTGAAGATATAGCAAATATTCTTGGTTGCAAGATGTCAAATTACCCATGATATATTTGGGTTTTTCATAAGTATCTACTTTCAAATGAAGAGAAGTTTGGGAAAATGGACTAGAAAAATGGAAACGAGATTGGTAGGTTGGAAGAAGATTTACCCGTCCAAAGGAGAAACCAGTTTATAAACTTTT
Source organism: Lithocarpus polystachyus (assembly GCA_033629205.1). Lineage (NCBI taxonomy): Eukaryota > Viridiplantae > Streptophyta > Magnoliopsida > Fagales > Fagaceae > Lithocarpus > Lithocarpus polystachyus. Next base: position 27,748,556 of record CM066172.1, on the reverse strand, counting down.
TTCCTTCCTCATTTTCCCATGCCTTTTGGTATTGCTACTCGAATCGAAAAGTTGTGAAAGAATTTCCTTTAGACTTAAAATTCCCTCTCGCTAGTTGGACAAACATTTTTGAGCCTACATAATATGGAAGATTAGGTATCAAAATTTTTGGTAATGTTCAACCATTCATTGTAATTCCCCCCACATTGTTTGAATTTGTATGTGGATTTGGATTGTGCTTAAAGTGTTGTGCAAGTGCTAAGTCCCATGTCGAATATTTAATATGTCAATTTAAGCTATATAAGAAATTAGAAAAACCTAAATTGTGACTCTACATTTTAATATATGATGTATATGTTGCTAACACTTCCTTAAAATCATGATAAATGGTATCAAAGCCAACTTGGTAGTTGTTGTGTGGCTCGAAAGCAATACAACACAATGCGTGACTAACGAGAATGGCTAGGATTTAAGTGGAAAAGATTATAATACCCTCGACTATGTGGATTTGTTGTGTAAGAGGTGTGAGGAGTCAGTGGATCATCTTTTGTTTCATTGCTCCATAGCTTCTGAGTTGTGGTCCTTGGTGTTCTGTTTGTTTGGTATTCATAGGGTTATGCCATTAAAGGTGTTTGAGTTGTTTGAGTGCTGGCAAGGTAAATTCAAGCAACATCACAATATAGATTTTTGGAGGATGGTGCCGCATTGCTTGATGTGGTGTATTTGGAGGGAAAGGAATGCTAGATGCTTTGAGGGATGTGAGAGGTCCTTGCTAGAGATCAAGTCTTTTTTCTTGCATACTCTCCTTGTTTAGAGTGTGGTTTTGTCGCATTTTTCTTGTTTTTCCCTTCCTGCTTTACTTGATCATTGTAATTTTGGTTCTTGATTTTTGCCCCCATTGTACATCCCCAATATACTCAAGTTGGCTACTTTTTTCTTAATTAATAAAAAAATTTTGTTACCTATCAAAAAAAAAAAAAAAAGATTATATGGATTTGTGTGTGGATTTGGATTGTGAAGGTGCTGTGCAGTGTGTGGAACAGTGCTGTTAAAAGTGCACTTAGCCACACTTGAATCACAAAACCCCAAGGTCTAAGCACTTTGCTTGGCCAAAGTTAAGCTCATTAGTAGAAAATCCCTAAACCACAACCTGAATAAAGAAAATTAATTCACTAGATGGACAACCCAACTAAAAAAATCCATGAATCCACAATATCTTTTCTCTTTGTACACAATCCTAACAAAAGGAAATTTCTTGAATCTTTTTGAATTCCAACAAGTCTTAAGAAGGTAAGAGTAGGTAAACATGTTAGTAGGCTTTTATTAGGATAACTCCCTAGTAAAGAGTATACCAGTCTGTCCAACATTGTAAGCATTTCATGACTGTTTCAACTATGAGATACAAAATTTAACAACTAGGAATTTTCAATCCTATTGATAAAACAACCTAAACAAAGCCTTTGTATTTTGTTTGGTTGGAGGAATTAGTTAGGAAAAAATTAGTAGGATATTTGGAATGTGGTTCCACTTTGTTTGATCTGGATTCTTTGGCAAGAATGGAATAGGAGAACATTTGAGCATTTGGAGAGATCAAGGGATCGGCTTCTAGATCATTTTGTTGGGACTTTATTTGATTGGTCTCGAGCTTGGGGACTCACGAATAATGATTCTATTACTATGTTCTCATTGTATATAAGTTTCTGTATTTGTTTGTAATTATTTAGGCTTCTTTATACCATTTTGCATAAAGTAGTCTCATTTCCAAAAAAATTTCTTACTTATCAGGGGGAAAAAAACTGTTGATCTGTGAACCATTAGTATTAAATACTAAACCAAAAGAATGTAGCAAGAAACAACAAAGTCTTGTAGACATCTCAAATTAAAATTCTTAAAAGTCTTTCAAAAACTTGAGTAGTTTGATCCATTGTGATACATACAGATTACGGAGTAGTTCCAACACAATTACTTTCCGAAAGAGCACAAACCTGAAGTTTCTTTTGCATTTCCAGCTCCTTTAGAACCCCTTGATTTAAGATGAAGGTTAACCACAGCAGTTTCAACCTACACCCAACAAGTACCAAGTTGGACTATATGTAAGCAACAGAGAGGAAAAGTCAATGTAACTCACCCTTCCAAACCATTCTGACTCAATTTTAGTGATAGCACCAACAGCCCATTCAAAGCTAAAGATTTCCTTGAGCCCATTTACAGTTGAACCCTCAAGTTTGATGCTGCTGTTTGAAAATGTGAGCCGACATTTCGTGCAATATATATCCCCATAAATAAGAAAATCCGGGAACACATGAACGGTCATATTTATAATGTCCTGCAAATCCACCAAATTCAAAGTCCCATAAAAAATCCAACCTCTCGAAAGAAACCAAGAAAAGATGCACTTTGCAAAAAAGTGAAATGAAACAATTTTCAGATGTGCAAGTAACTCATTCTAGTATAAAATGCATTGGGAGTGGTAAATGCTTCATAAAACCAACAAAAGAAAGGATTATGAACTGTGAATAAATTGCGGTTACAAGCCTACAATCCTAAAGAAACACCATTTTTAGATCCATATGGGTCTTGCACAGAAGAATATGCATTTTTCCATGCTAACCGATTAATAAAATACTCCTCCCGAGCCAAGTCTATAGCCTTCTTCAGGCCTCCAAACAGCCAAGTACTCAAGCATTTCTCAGTTAATCATAGAAGGTAAGAAGGCTAGACTAAACAGGCCACAGAGGCTTCTAAAGTTGGATGAAGATTTGGGACACAATACTGGATATGTTAGCAAATGAATGGTTCTTCAGTAAGCGGATTTTACAATAATCATATATGGATAGTCCTTCCACAAAAACCTCATGTTGAAAGGGCTTCCACTAGATTCTTAGAAATATAACTTCTATTTAAAATCTAATGAAAGTCATAGCAGCAAAAGGGCTTCCCAGGATAACACAGGTAAAAGTGCCAGGATTTCTAGCTAGTTCAGTTCAATTTAAACTTCCAAATAATGAATTTCCTATGCACACAAAATTCCTATCCACATTTGAAATGGCATATGGGTAATGCAAAGAACAAGATACAAATTTTTTTGATGACGTGGAACCTCACCAAGGTAGGGCCCTTTGGACTCACCCCTAGGGAGCAAACCCCATGCACACAGCCCCCCACCTGCCAGAAGTGTGAATGAGGTAATACAATTATAAGTATTTTGGTACCCCAAGCAAAAAATTCAAGATTACAAAACGAATTGTCCCTCTAATGCAATTCTATTGGACTACACTGATGGTAAGAGAAGCAATGTGATGGTTTCAAGTCTCCAAAGTCCAAACATAAAGTAGACACCAAATTGTTGACAAAGTTTCTGTCATGTACTCTTGTACAAAGGATACACCACCACACTGTTGACTATCCAAAAAAAAAAAAAAAGATCTTAAGGGGTCTTTCTTTTAGCATTTAGTTTAGTGCTGGCTTCTTCAGTAAGCTAAGATTTTACGTCCCACCACCACACCCCCCCCCCCCCCGCGCGGGGGAGGTGCTACAAAATTTCTACTCACATACTTTTAATTATTAAAAAAAATCCTTTCCAAACCCCATGATTTTTCATAAACTGTCTGTTCATAGAGCTGTCAGGTAACAATATCAATTGTTAAATCATAAAAATGGTGAATACACTTACAATTTCATATCCACCAGTACCATACTCTGACACTTGTTCTTCTAGTGAAACTGTAAGGAGTTTAGAGCTAAAATCAATTGCAGGACTTGAGGCTGAAGTTGATGAACAAGTTCCAACGTTGTCGTCACAATCTGAAGCCATACCAACTTCCTTGTTCTGCAACAACTTCCATTTGATTAGTTACAGATGATATACAAGATCCATATCTGACTTCTTGCACTTCAAAAAGAGACTTGCTGTCTATATAATTTCTGGCAGTTAAAATACTCGAAGATTTTAAGTCTCTTGTTGGAAAGCAACTTGCTCCAAAAAAAAAGAATTCAAGACTCGAATTCAAGAACCAAGATAACAGGATAAGAAAGATAACTGAATTGGCATAAGCATTTACTTCAGAATTTGAAGAACTAGATAGCAGAAGGGTATCCAACCCAGGGGTCTCCACTCTTACAGTGCCATCTTCAACTGACAATTCCATAGGACATTGATGATCTGTATCACTGGCATCAATGTCTAACAATTCAGTGCCAACTTTCTTTCGCAGAGTCTTAAATCTTTGTGAAGCTACATCAAATTCCTTTTGCGGACTCTTGGTTTCTAGCACAGCCTCAGAGAAAACATAACAAAGGATTTTAGATACATTGACACTTATATAACCCAAAAAAAAAAAAAAGCATTGATGACTTATACCTTCAGCATCAATGTCAATTGGTGCATTTCTGATTTCCTTCAATGGAGTCTTGGTATCTCGTGCAACTATGTATGAAGTATAGGAAATAAAATTAGACAAACATATTTCACACAAAGAAAATTAGATATGTTGACATTTACATAACAAAAATAAAGCACTGACGACCTGTACCTTCAGCATCAATGTCAATTGGTGCATTGTTGATTTCCTTAGGTGGAGTCTTTGTATCTTGTGCAACTATGTAGGAAGTATAGGAATGAAAATTATACAAAAATATTTCACAACACAGCATAAATACTTAAAGAATGATACATGGCCTAAGAACACAAACTTTTTTTTTTTTTTTGCAAACATGAGTGTCTAGAGCTCTTCAAGCACTTGACTATTCCCCTAGGTACATGTAGTCTCACCCGTCCCACAAGGCCTAAAACCACAGAAAACTGAAAGGACAGAAATTCTAAATTTGGTCCCATTTGGATTTCAGTTTCGACGTAGCAAACTCATCACCAGTGACTGTATAACCTTCAGAGCTATCCACCGCATTACTCAAAAATCCAATTAAATAGCATGAGCTTAAGATGCCCACCAGTTTTGAAAAATATTTATTGAAGGCAAGCAGCAACTTCTGCACGCAAGGTAGCTCTATAGTACCTCTGAGTTATCAAACCCACTACAATCAAAATCGTTTATTTCAAGTGTTTTAATCTGAGCCTTTTATTTATATTTAAGAAGGAATGACGGATATTAAAACACTTGAAAATACACAGTTATGATCATGGTGAGTACCATACTACCATATACCCTCGAAATAAAACTAAAGCACACTTTTGCCCCTTAAAATTTGGATTTGTTTTCATCTTGATCCTTTACATTTCAAACTTAACAATTTGGCCCTCCGTGTTTGATTTTGGTTTCATTTTGGCCCTGTCGTGCTTTTCTATTAGTAATTTGACCGTTAAATGCTAGATAAGTGGTGGCCGTATGATGCCACTAACGGAATATGAAAAGTGAATCAAACATGAGGGGCCGAAATGACATTTTTAAAATGTAAAGGACCCCAAAATGAAAACGATACCAAATTTTAAGGGCCAATAGTTTACTTTAGTCCTCCTTGATTGGAGTTTAATTTTGCCTTTTTGTTCCTGTTTTTCTCTCCCGGATCTTATTGATTGTTGTAATCCGGGTTCTTGATTTGTGCCACTATAGTACACTTCCAGTGTACTTGGTTTTTCTAATAAAATTTCTTACGTTTCTTATCAAAAAAAAAAAAAAACAGAAACACTATAGAGTGTTCCTGTGTATACAAATTAAAATCAGCAATGTACACATTTCTGTGAATCTAAAAGTCTAACACAAGTTCAAAACCAACACATATACAAAGTCTATATCACATTTCCCACCATGATCACAAAACTCAGCAAAATTGTACTTAAGTCATAAACCTCCTCAATGCACATAGCTTTTCAACATTAACAACAATTATTACCATAACAACAATAGTACAAAAAGTGTGATTACAAACAAACTTGATAGAGAGAGAGTGTTTGTGTGTTGTGAAGACTTACAGCACTGAAGGAAAGTGTACTTGGAGAGAGGAGAAAGAGGCTTGGGTTTGGGTTTGGGTTTCTTAGGGTTTCCAAACATGCCTAAGAACCTTTGAGAGGCTTTCTCGACTTGCTCGTCCTCTTCGGCGAACTCGAACACGTCGAATCGCTTTCCTGACGAAGACCGACTCATGGGGGGCTTTCAACTTTCGAGACAAATGGAAAATGAAATAAAAGTGCTGGGCATTCAAACGACAGGAAAATGTTTATTTTATTTGCTAGTGTGTTAATTCTTTTGAAAGTTCAGTGGAAAAAGACGGGTCAAATGGAAAACGGGTTCCTAGTCAACCAATTTCAGACACTAGTCTATAGAGTTAGACTGCAGTGTAGTGTAGTGTAGTGTAGTGTAGTGGGGAAGTTAAAGATACTTCGGTTTGGTTTCTCTCTTGTTCTAATGGATTTGCTTTGGTGGGTATTAAGAAATATTGTGATTTTGTTTGAATTTTTTTTTTTATAGAATATTTGCATTGTTTGATGAGTTTCCTACGCGGTTTGGGTGTGTTGAAGGCAATGTATTTGGTTTTTGAGAAAATAGAGGAAAAGAAAGTAATGCCTAGATTCAAAGAGTGTATTGATTAAACGTTGTTTTTTTTTGTTTTTGCAACTGATCAACTACACTTAATAGAGATTTGATCCCTCTCTTGTATAAGAGTATTCACATTGGAAATGCTATAATTCTAAAGGTAGAATGACATTGTATTCAATTGTAAAAAAAAAAAAAAAAAAACTAATATTTTATTCACTTTCACTGTTTACTTTATCAATTCCTCTCTCTCTCTCTCTCTCTCTCTCTCTCTCTCACTCATTGGGTCACACTCTCATCTCCTCTCTTCTTCTTCTTTTTCTTTTCTTTTTCTTCTTTTTCAGTTCACTCATTCAATCCCTCCCCCTCTCTCGTCCCTCTCTTCCCTTCATTTTTTTTCCTCTCTCTATTTTCCCTTAAATCAAGGGTTTGATGTGATGGCAAATGGGTTTGATGTGGTGGAGCTCATCGGTTTGATGTGGTGGAAGGTTTTCGTGGTGGTGGGGATGGGTGATTGAGGGTTTCAGTGTCTCTTCTCAATCTTTTGCTCTCCCTCTCTCCACAACAATCCAATCCAAACTCCTTTCTCTCATCACATCTCTCTTTAGTTCATGGTGGTGGGTATTATTTGGTGTGGGCTCCGGCGTGGATCAAGTGGGTTGTGGGTTTGGTGGTGTGGAGTTAGGTCGTGGTGAGGTTGTGCGTGGCAAGCTGGGTCACAGACTCACAGCATGGATTCCGACGAGGTGGGTCACGGACTTACGGCAGAGGTGAACGGGTTTTGATTTTGGTGGTTGGCGTGGATGGTGTGTGGTTGATGGGTCTCACGGTGATCGTCCTAGGGTACAGGTTTGTTGATGGGTTGTTCATGGGTTTAGCTAGGTTTGGGGTTTAATGGGTCGTGGGTTGTGCGTGGGTGCAGCAGTGGAGATCGGCTAGTCGTGCATGATGGTTGACGTGAATCGTGGTGCGATCGTGTGTGGTGGTTCCGATGGGGTTTGTGCAACAGTGGAGATCCATGGGATGCTGTGAGTTGTGATTAATTAGTGGGTTTGCTGAAGATCTGTGGGTTGCTGTGAGTTGTGGTTATCAGTGGGTTTGCTTGTGGTTGAATAAGCGTGGTTTCTATAAAAGAGAAGTGAGAATATTTTTATTTTATTTTTATTATTTTAATGTGTAGTATGGTAAAATAAAAGTTGGGATGTTAAGTGTGTTGAAAAATGATACGGTATAAATGATAAAATAGCTTTTGAGATGGTAAAATAGAATTTTTTTTTTTTTTAGAGTTTTAAGTTTCAACTAACGTCCACTCCTAATTATAGCTCTTTATCATCAGACCAATACACCAATCAGTTTTTGGTGTAAGCGGGGATTGAATTCCAGATCTCTTATTCAACCATCAAAGACTTTACCAATTGAGCTAACTGGAACCCGCTAAAGACTTCCTAAACTAGTTGCACTAAATCATATACACTCATATGTGAGAGGAAATCTTAATGATAATCGTATAATTTTATTGGTTTAATTTCACTAGTAATTTCTTAATTAGTAGGTTAAAACTTAGATGTAGTACATTAAGTTTTTCAATTATATTCAAACATATAATTGCATTAAATTTATTATTATTAGAATGAAACTAAACAATGTTAGATTTTGTCTCCAATTCCTATTTTGATTGTACTTGGGTTTGCAACTTGAGTTTGCCCTATAAGCTTTGATAGAGTGACAAAAGATTTTCGTTTTGTAAGAGCACTAGTATCAGGTGTGCCAAATGCCAAATATTTGGCATTCGGCACACCAGAAAAGCTTCCTCATTAGATGCTTCAAATTCTAAAACTTTTAGCAAGGGTGAACAGTACTGTTTCAAATTTGGAACGGTACTGTTCACAAATTGTAAAATTTTTATTAGGGTAAATTCCACAAACCACTCCTAAGATTTGCGATAATACCAACTAAGTCCAAAACATTTTAAAACCTACCAATTTCATCCTAAAAGACAATTTTGTCCTCAACATTAAAAAATAAAAAACGCCGTTATTTTTTTTTTCTCTTCTTCCTCTCTTTTCTGTCTCTTTCCTCTCCCCCCTTTCTTCTCTGAGTTCTCCATCTCAGAACTCTTCTCTCCAATGGAACCTTAGCCCCCAGATGACTTCGATCCATCGAACCCGTACAAGGACTCGGTGGCAATGCTAGAGATAAGGGAACACTTGGTGAGGGAGAAGTGGATCCAAATCGAGAAAGCCAAGATCATCAGGGAGAAGCTCAAGTGGTGCTACCGTGTCGAAGGCATCAACCATCTCCAGAAGTGTCGGCACCTCGTCCAACAATATCTCGACTCCATTAGTGGCATCAGCTGGGGCAAGGACGGTCGCCACCCCTCCCTCCACGGTCTCTCTGTCATCATCTTTTTTTTTTTTTCTACAAAATGCTTTAACTTTGAGATTGAAAATCTGGGTTTTTTTTTTAAACAATAATTTCATATATGAAGTGGGGTCTAGGTGCTTTGGTATATAGATAAGCTATTTTGGGTTAAAAACTATTTGGTTTGGTTTCCGCATTTTATGATACTTTTGTTTGGGTTCCGGGAAAGTAATGAGAGGAAAAAAGAAAAGGGTACGCCTTGATTCATGTTATGTTGTTCTAAATTCTAGAAATTGAATAAACATTTGTGGGATTCATTTTGACATCTTTTTGAACATCATTATGCGTGTTTGGAAAATTAAAGAGGGATTTAAGTAGGAAGAATAGAAGCAAATGGTTGAGTCATCGGCTTCGCCGTGGCTGAGGTTCCATTAGAGAGAGTTTTGAGAAGGAGAACTCAAAGAAGAAATAGGGAGAGGAAAGAGACAGAAGAGTGAAAAAAAAAGGGGGGGGGGGCGTTTTTATTTTTTATTTTAGGGACAAAACTGTCTTTTAGGATGAAATTGGTAGATTTTAAAATGTTTTGGACTTAGTTGGTATTATCACAAACCTCAGGGGTAGTTTGTGAAATTTACCCTTTTTTTTTTTTACACTCTCTCTCCTCTCCTAGCCTACTGTTCACAAAAAGTACAATTTTTATTGTTTTGTATTGGGATGAGTTTTAAGTATATATTATTTTAAAGTATGGAATTGAAAAATAGAACATGTGATGTAAGGTGTATTATAAAATGATGTACTAAAATAATAAAGTAAGCTTTTGATGTGTTAAAATAACATACTTTTTGCAACAACTGATTCTAATGCTCTAAGACTTGATCCATTTTCAAGCTAAGGTGGTGTGGCAGTGCAGGAAAATGTGAGAGTAAAAATCCTCTTTGAAGGAGGCTTTGTGGAGGAGGTTGTGCAACAATTTCTAAGATAAAAAAAACTTCTTTTTGTTTTAGTTTAAACTATAAACTTTGTATTTGTGAGAAAAAGCTTTGTATTTGTAAGAAAGAAATTTGTATTTATGTGGGAGAGTAATTTTGGGTGTATTGGGGTCTGAGTTTTGTGAGAATGCCTCTAAAGCATTTTGTATTATCTAAATTTGTTAGTAAAATGTCTTCTTGTCATTACTCGTAGACGTAGGCCAAAAGCTAAACCACGTAAATTCTTGGTATTCTATATATTTTGTGTCTATTTTATTTTCAAGTTCTTTTGCTATTATTTGTTTTGAGGTCTTTCTAAAACTATAATAATGTCCACAATCAATCTCGTGTAGAAGTGCTATCTAGAGGCCCTTTGCTACAACAAATTAATAAAAATGCTTCCACTTTTACTACAAATTGTAGAATTTTTTTTTTTGCATTTAACTTTATTATTAGGAGAATTTTGTTATTTGACAAGTTGGGAAAGAAAGTGGAAAACTAGCATCTCGAGTTTTTAAAACTCGAGTTCCAGACTCCTGACTGGCTGATGTGGATAAAAATTCCATGTGAAACTCGAGTTTCTAAAAAATTCCACATGGAACTCGAGTCTTAGAGACTCGAGTTCCAGACAGTGCAAACACGAAGAAGTCCACAGAGAAGAAAAAGAAAAGAAGGAAAAAAGAAGAAGAAGAAGAGCTCGAGTCTTTAAGACTCGAGTTCCAGACAGTGCAAGAACACGAAGAGATCCACAGAAAAGAAAAAGAAAAGAAGAAAAAAACGAAGAAGAAGAAAAGATCGTGAACTGCACCTTGACGATCAGGATCGGAGACTGGGTTTGTTGCACCGTGACGATCAAGCGTTCCTCTCTTCGTCGGTCAGATCGTCCTCCTCTCTTCGTCGTTCAGATCGTCCCACTCAGATCTGTTCTTCGTTGTCAGATGGGTTCTTCTTCATCGATGTTCTTTGTCGTCAGATGGGTTCTTCTTCAGTTTTGATGTTTCTCAAGTACCAAAATCAAGTCTTGGAGACTCAGTTTTGCTTTTTAGAAATCGAGTCTTAAAGACTCGAGATCTATGTGGCATTTTCTGTCCAGCTCGACTCACAAAGCGAGTCTCTGAGGCTCGATTTTTAATATTGATCTCGATTTTCTAGAACTCGAGATGCTACTTAATCAAATTTTTTTATTGCTAACTTACTATATTGCTCTCCATCACACTGCTACTCTCCACTTTTCCTGCTCCATACTATACTCCACCAATAAATGCTTGCCATGTGTTAACTTAATTAATTAAATATTATCATTATTGATTTATTAATATTACCATTATTAATTAATGGTAATATTTAATTAATTAAGTTAACACGAGGCAAGCATTTATTGGTGGAGTATAGAATGGAACAGAAAAAGTGGGACAGAAGATTTGGACTCAAAACATACCCTTCCCAACTAATCAACTACCTTTAAAACACGTACGTAGTTATTGCTGTAACTAACAATCAACATCACTATACAAAGAAAGAAGGCTATAAATAAGTCAAGTTTTGTCAAGTATTGAATGTTTAAACCCAACTTGACAACAAATGTAAAATGTTCAAACTTGGATTAAGCTCGAACAAATAATACGAACTATATTTGAGCTTGACCTCATCAAAAAATCTAAAAGTTTAAGCTCAACTTGGCTTGGTTTGATTCATTAGTCAAGCCAAGTTTGAGCTTAATATCAAGCTCAAACTGAAACTCTTTAACTCGAAATCCGATATAAATGCATTATCAAGCTCATATTAAGCATACCATCAAGCCCATTTGGTTTGGATGAGTAGTTCCAACTGTCAATTAATAAATGGTTTAGTAATGTACAAGTTTATTTTTCAAGTCATATTAAATTTATTACGAAGCCCATAACCAACCTAAGCTTTGCTTGTTTATTTTATTGAACTTTATCATTCATGAGTGGTCCCAACTTCTAATTAATAAATGGCTTAATAAGGTATGAGTTTGTTTTTCAACCCATATTAAGCTAATTACCAAGCCCATAAACCAACCTAAACTCGGCTTGTTTTTTTATTGAACCCTAGTGCTCACAAGCTTATTCATTAACAAGTTTCTTTTCTTTTCTTTTCTTTTTTTTTTTTTTTTTTTTTTTTTTTTTTTTTTTTTTTGCTTGGGCTTGGCTTGTTTATCAAACAAGTCTAAAATTAAGGTTTCAAATTTAGCTTGTTTATAAAACAAATAAAGAGCTTTTTTTGAGCTAATCCCAAGTTATTTATGAGGGGTGTTATTCATTTACAAACCCTACCAAAAAAAAAAATGATGCAACTTTCAACTAAAGCCCAGCGAGTGTTAATTTTAGCAATTAGAGTGCTTCTCAACATATATATATATATATATATATATATATACACTATTTTTTTAAAGAGGATGTACAATGTATTAAAACCATTCAGCAAATTACAAAATTGAACAAACTTAGTTCATGAGAACTGGAGGTAAAATAAAATTGTTACCCAAAACTCTAAAGCTTAGCAAGGGCCAAGTAGGGTCTTTGGTTGGTTTTGAAGGACCAAAATCTCATCCTTCTAGGATTGCAGAACTAGAATAGGAAGTTCAACCAAGATTTCAGAGACCAAAATCTCATCCTTCTCTAAGAGATTAGACTTGCTCTCTTTCTCTACAACATCAAGCAACTTGTCCATCCTTGAAACAGCCACAAACTATATATAGGAAATTCAAGAATTTTAGAAGCGTAGATATAAAGTCAAGGGCTATTTGGCAAGGGCTATGTAATAATATACGAGGGTTGCAAAGAATGAGAGAGTGAGATAGTGAGACTTTTATACTTTAAGCATGTAGATATAGAGTCATGCACGAATTCAAATTCTAATCCAAACTTGGTATAAGTTAGGGGTGGCAAAATTGGACACGACCCACGAACTCGACACGACACGACACAAAATTAGCAGGTTATGGGTTGAGGCTTAATGGGTTTGTGTCATATTCGGGTTGACACGACGGACCTGTTTAATAAACGGGTTGGGTTAGGGTTCAACCTATAGAACCCGTTTAACCCGTCTGACCTGTTTAATTAAATAAAATTTTACCAATATACTATTCAAACCCTAGGTATATAAACTTATTAGTTGTTGTAGTTTATTTTCTTTGACATATTATGATTGATTATTTATGATATTGAGATATGCTTTAGTTTTGAATGATTATTTGTGATGCAGTTACTCATTAATTTTGAATTTTATATTTAAAATATTTATTTGTTTGTTTTTTCATAAATATTTTTCTTTATTTTGATAAAATTAGATAAACAGGTCGACACGATTGACCCGTTTAATAAATGGGTCGTATTAGGGTTGAGGAATCTTGACCTGTTTAATAAACAGGTCGGGTTAGTGTTGACCCATATAGTCGGATACGTATGAGTTGACACGACACAAACCCGACACACGAACACGAATTGCCACCCTTAGTATAAGTGTTATTCAAGGAGGGCTAGACTCCCCCACATTACAGTTTTTTATATTTAATTCTCATAACTGTCCTAGGCCTCCTTTTCCTTGTCACGTGAGTTTTTTTTACTCAGATAAAAATTTAATTTTTTTTAAATAAAAAGTGATTGGCTAATTGGTAATTAGTTGCTAACTCATGCGTTGCACCTAATAATTAGCAAATGAAAACAAATGAAAAGTTGAAAATAGATATAAAAAGATTGGTCTTACATGCACTTCTCAACAATAGAGAGTGAAATACCCATTTATAGGAATGGAATCTATTTAAAATGAAATTACAAAAAAATATTAGCAAGGATAAAAGTGAACACCATAGTTATTCTATATAATTGCTATTATCCTTTGGTGACCAAATAAATTCACCATTTTTATTGAAAGGAATTGCACTACATTCGAATAAATAGTTTCAAAGCATATTACAACATTAAGCAAACTAAGTTCATGACAACTATCGTCCAACATTAAATGACATTTTAAAACAACGGTTGATTTTGCAAGGTTTGGCTCTATCAATGAAACTTAGAATCCTCTCTGACGCCCATTTGCATTTTTCTGAAGTATAATGGCCTATTCCTCTAGTGTGAGAAAGTCATTCTTCATCTGTCCCTTTGGAATTGAAAGGCGGTCAAAGTGTTCAGTCATATTGGTTGTGAACATCTTTTTTTGGATAACAAGCTTCATATCCTGACCATGCATCCCATTTATTTTGTCTTTGAATTGAATGGGCAAATCGGGTGTAAACAACACAGTTACACAGAGACAGAGAGTTTGATCCTCTTCCTATTAAGTTTGCTTGGTGATTTTTGTTTTGATAACATAGAGATAGAGTCAAAGTGATTGGGTTGTTTGTGTAGAATAGATGTGATTGAGTTTTCATTAATATGATCAGATGGTTGTGGTTGCCCATGATCTACATGCTTTGTTCTCTTTCTACGAGCACCACCTTAATCTCAAGAGGAGGGTTTGAAACGATGCCCTGAAGCACAAACCTCATCCTTGTTTAACTTGCTCATCTTCATATTCATAATATATAGCTCTTCCACCACAATAGTAAGCAACATATCCATCATTGTCGTCATTTGAAATAATCACAAACAATAATGGGAATTTAAGGACTTTCAAAAAACACAAAGCAGAATAAACAATGTAACACAAACCACGGAAACAGGAAAAAAAAGAAGCATTTCATTGATGGCTCTATACACACACACTTAAGCTCGTAGAGATAGAGTTATGCATGAACTCTGAAATCTTAATCAAAATAGTGTTTGGTGTGTTACACTGTTTTTATTTTTTTAAGCAGGTAGGGATGGACTCTTCTCTTAGTGAGTCTTACCACCTTTCTTTGGTTCTGCCAAAGGTAACACACCAGATAATTTCGCTCATCCTTGTTTGATTCTCATACCGTACGTCTCCTTTTCTTGTCTAACAAGTAGTACGTGAGCTCTTTAATTCTAATAATATTTTAATTTATTTTTAATTAAATTAGTAGTAATCAATCACAACAATTTTATAACAAACCTAAGTTATTATTAGTTCTTATTGGGCCAATCACTGACATCTAAGCTTTGCTGTGAAGAAAAAAATCTTGTTACACATTTACTGTGAAATTGTCTTTTGAACCTGACCATGCATCCCATTAATTTTGTCTTTGAATTGGATGGGCAAATCAGGTGTAAATAGCACAAAGATAGAGTTTTTGATCCTCTTCCTATTGGGTTTGCTTGGTGATTCTTGTTTTGATAGCATAGAGTTAGAGTCATAGTGATTGGGTTGCTTGTGTGGAATAGCTGTGATTGAATTTTCATTGATATGATCAGGTGGTTGTTGTTTCCCACAGTCTACACGCTTTGTTCTTTTTCTACAAGCACCACCCCAATCCCAAGAGGAGGGTTTGAAACGATGCCCTGAAGCACAAACCTCATCCTCGTTTGACTTGCTCATCTTCATATTCATAATATATAGCTCTTCCACCACAATAGCAAGCAACATATCCACCATTGTTGTCATTTGAAACAACCACAAACAATAATGGGAATTCAAGGATTTTCAAGAAAAACAAAGCAGAATAAACAATGCAACACAAACCATGGAAACAAAAAACAATGCAACACACACTTAAGCTCATAGAGAAAGAGTTATGCATGAACTTTGAAATTTTATTCTGAATAGTGTTTTGTGTATTACACTATTTTTATCATTCTAGGTAAACGAGTAGGGCTAGACTCTTCTCTTAGTGAGTCTCACTGCCTTTCTTTGGTTCTGCCAACAATAACACACCCAATAATTTCGTTAATCACTGTTTAATTCTATCTCCTCTTCTTGTCTAACAAGTAGTATGTGAGCTCTTTAATTCTAATAATATTTTAATTTAATTTTAATTAAATTAGTAGTAAATAGCCACAACAGTTTCACAACAAATCTAAGTTATTATTAGTTCTTATTTGGGTCAATCACTGACATGTGAGCTTTGTTGTGAAGGAAAAATCATGTTACACATTCATTGTGAGATTGTCTTTTCAAAACACAATATTAGTTAAAATTTTAGAATGGTGAAGATGTGCTTTGAAACAACATTTCTCAATTTCAACTAAAATTTCAATTCATGTGACAGTGTTTACATAACATTTTCACAACAAATATTTTACAATAAATTTTAAGTGACAAACTATTACAAGTTCTAATCTGGGATCATCATTGAAATTACTTTTTTATTACTGGTAATGGTCAATAACAAAATACCACCTAAAATTTATTGTGAAATTATTCTGATAATATTGTGAACGTAACATTTCTTGTGAAATTGTGCCAGAGCTTTGTTCGACTATTTGGTGACGAAGTGGAAGTGGATGTGTAATGGATGATGTCGTTGTCAAAGTCAACCTAAATGAATGGGCATGAAAGTGGCTTGGACCTCCTAGGGCAACTTTCCAAGCAAATTGAGGCAGTGACTTGTCCGGTTACCCTTAATGCCCCTTAGACACAGATGAAAATCAGCTGGAATCATAAGTTGAAAACTCAATTTCAACTCATGATTCTAGTTATTTTTAACCAAGTCATTAATTTCTCAATAACAATGTTCATCATGTCATATTATTTGGAAAGTGAATATATGATTTTAAAATTTTTTTTTAAAAATTTTTATACAAGATAGAAATTCTATTATAGTCTAATTTAAATGTATATGTGTATGAAACTTCTTCCTAGAGACTTGAACTTTGGCCCCTGCCCCCAACATCCCATAAGCACTTATACTTGTGAAGTGACCATCGTGCTAAAGATACGTGGTGGTAAGATTTAAGTTGAGTTAAGTTGTGTTGTGTTATGTGAAAACTCAAGCTAGCACCAAATTACACATTAATTTCTCTTTAATGTGTTTGATGATTCACTTACATATGTCCAATCTAAGTTCAAGTATTCAAAAAAATGTTTTTTATATTCTTGTAAGGATGTGCGTTGACACCATGGGGGTTTTGGACCTTCTGGTTTCTTGATAGTTTAAACGTACTTTGTTTTTTGGATTCATAGATAGAGAGAGTGGGAGACATATTCTGGTGGGTTTGACCTCCAATTGCTAGAAAATATAGATACTTGTGTAATTTGGTGTGGACACCACAGTTTTTAATTTAATTTAATTTAATTTTAAAATAATATAATTTAGTAGTTACAATGGGAGGGTTTGAACCATAGTCTTTTTTGCTGAAATTAGGAAAAAGGGGTTTTGTTTTCTTGATAGTGTTTTTTTTTTGGGTGAGGATTTAACCTACAATCGCTAGGAAAATAGATTTTTCAGTTTTATCAATAGTAATAGCTCAAGTCAAGTGATTTTAGAAACTAAAATTTGTGGCACGTTTTATCCTACTCATTTTTTGAAACTATTATTGTAGGGGCCAAAGGCCCAATTTTAGATGTTGGGCCATGAGCTTATCCGAGGAGGCACATTTGTCCGAGGACAGTAAACTACGAGAAAAATGCATGGCTACAAACTTTACAAGGATTTGGCCGGTATGTAAACAAAGAAGAGTTGTCCGAGGAAGATTACCTCTTCGGATGATCAAAGAGAAAGCCAAGATGAATGCTCCGACATTCATTTTGATATTTTAGGAGATTCTTTTGATATATGAACATCCAGTAAGCACATAGGACTGGTGGAAGCAGTAAAATATTATGTAAAAAGCTGCTGCCACCGCATTAATTACCCTGTAGCTAACTCTATGGCCGCATTAATGAGGAAAGGATGTCTGAACAGTGACTCTCAACCTTTACAGCTGCTGTGTAAAAACTTTAAGGGAAGGCTGATGGGACAAGTATCAAAGAAAGGTCATCTGACTGGTGCGTGAGAGAAAATGGAGTATAAAAAGAGCTAGAGGCAAGGAAAGAAGGGATCGAACAATCTGAAAAAGAAAGTGAGAAGCAAGAAAGAGAGAGAAAGAGAGATATAAAGTTGTAAACCTTCAAGTAACTATATTACTACCCTTCTCGGATCAAGCCGAGGACGATTTTATATAACATCATTGCTCTATTTTTATCTGCTGGACTTAGGATACATCTGATTAACATTTTATCTCATTTAAAGCCCAGTTTTTCTAGCCCATTCTCTATAAATTCATTGCAAGGACTTTTTGGGCCTAGATCCATCTCACTTGTGGGCCAAACCTACGAAACTGTGTCCTTAAAATTATTATTACTTTTTATTTTGTTTTTTTTTAATATTTTTTTATTTTTTTTATTACAAACGATGGTATCCAGACTTCTTAGAGTATATGATTATTCCCTCGGGTGTTTGCGATCTCCCATTCCACAGACACTAGGTTATTACAGGAAGGAATCCTATAAGAGTGGCTCCAATATGCTAGCAAGAGATTTCGAACCCAAGATCTTATAGATATTATGAGAACTTAGGAATTACTAAGCCAACTCCTTAGGGTTTATTATCACTACTTTCATTATGGGGTATTTCTGTATTTCTCTTTGTTATGCATTTTTTGGCTGATATTGTCTTTGTTATTGTTGGTGTTGCAAAATAGAATAGCATAATCTACATGCATAGAGTATGCAAATTTGTGAATTATATATATCGACCTTGTTGGATGAAAGCCTTGTTACCAGAACCTCTGAAGTACTACTAACATTATGTAGCTTTTAATCATATAGTATCGAGTTTAACCGCATTGTTGCAGGTCAACATCTGAAGCATTGATGAGGCTGTAGTGATTGCTGCTGCTGCTGTTTTGTCTTCTTCAGCTTATGTTCTGTAGGTATTCTTATTGCAGGTGTCTATAATTGAGTTTATATCCAGTTTGTGTCCATTAGCTTGTATTGGAATTTTGGATTTGATTGTGCAATTATCAAACCTTTGATAAATACAAATAGTCAAGCTTAAGTTTGGATCATGGCAATATTTCTATCTAAATTACTCTTGGGCTGTAAAAATTCAAAGTTCCAACAAGAGGAAAAATCTTTGAATTGTCACAAATAACAACAATGAGCACCCAGTGGAGCAAATATCTTGACTTTATTCTTCAGATATTATGACTTGATTGTGAGCTGGACTTTTTTTTTTTTTTTTTGTAGAATTATGGATTTTTAGGACTCATACTTGAAATCATACTTCTTGCTAAAGAATCTATAGAAAAACACAATGTCACATCTTAAGACATGGAAGAATTGTACTCTTTTCTATTCTTGATCATGTTAATTATTTTCTCCAAGTACACCAATTTGAACTTGGAGGTTGATGATGATGCAATAAACTGGTGCTGTGATTGGGGGTGATTAATTCATGTTGCTATCTTGTGTTTCTTTTTTAATGACTTTTTGAGTTTTAGGCATCTTAAGAAGTTCAAAGATGAGTATATGTGCCTGTTGGTTAACTGGGTTGTCGTTGAAAGCTTTAGGCTTGTAGATTGGCAGTTGGAGAAGTATGATTATAGGCTTCTTAGAATCTTAATAAGTTGTTACTTTCAACATGGAAGAATATAAGCCATTTTAGGTTATTTAGTTAAATTTTCTGTGAGGTTTTTCTTTAATAGATTTGATATAAATTTAAAAGAATAGGATATATATGGATAACATATAGACATCCTATATCCCGTTTACAAAGAGTCAAAGAATAAGAAGTAAACCAAGTCCATTCAAAATAATTCTCAAGGGTATAAACTGAAAAACGGAGCAATCCAGATTGACTTAGCACACATTTGACGTGAAACTTGGCACACGCCTAAACAACACATTTATCTAATCCAATCCATTTCAAGGTATCACAATTTTGATCCAAATGTGTCCTAAATATAGAAAAGTTAATAAGATGAACCAATGCCATTGTGTAATGGTTATATTAAGTAATGACATTTACCTTGGGTCAATAACTCAATTCAATTAGTCCTTCCTTTTTCATTCTGAAGAATAATAGAAAATTCAGACCTTGGATACATGCATCATGATGTTTGTATAACCCATTGTTAATTCCTCCCCCCCCCCCCCCCCACAAAGATAGTCCTTTTCTGGTCCTAAAAGGTTGTTGTATGACTAGGACATGTATTACTTTGAAGTAAAATGTTAGTAATGAAGGAAAATTTTCTTGCAAGTAGCTTTTGTTTCTCTCTCCACCTCTCTCTCTTTAACAATGAAGTAAAAGCAACCAGTCTGCAGCTTTGAAACCTAACTACACCTTGCTTGCATAAGCGTGATACATTTTAGGTTAAAGATCACGCTATATACTGGCCTATGAAATCCAGATGAAGACAAAAGTATAATCTTTGAAATTGTGATCTGAGTTCAGAAACAAGTTTGTTAAATAGCAACCACTCTTTTGGGAGCACAAAAATCCATCAAACAAAATATATGTTTTTCTCTTCAATATAAGAATGATAATTTGAATTAACAATTAGAGAGCTTTGCATATAATATGATGGGCCGGAAGAATTTCATTCCTCAGTAGAAGCACTTGCAGCACTCAAGTCCACAGAAAGATCAAGATCCTGAAACATACAATAAGTGAGATGCTAAATACAAAGAGTCAAACTTGCAACTCTAGATTATGCTTCACTCATCTGTTTTTCCCTATAGTAACATTGTAATTAAGACGAGAGTTTGGTCCTACGCAAATATAAAAAATGATGGTTGAGAATATTGAGACAGCTGCCAGATTTGGTTTTTGTTCTGAGCTGAAGAAAACCAAATTCACAGCCACACATTGTCTTGCTCACCCATCAATAGTATGTCCAACAAAAGAATTTTTAAAAATAACATATCCAGAAGAATTTTTTTTTGTATTCAACAAATCATTCTTTAAAGTGTTGGACTCAAAATTGTCTGAGGATTATGAACTACCTTACCATAGACTTTATTCTGAAAAGCTTTAGTTCCATCTAAAGGAGCCCATTTTTTAATCATGTCTCTAATTGATACAGATGAACCTTTAATATACAGAAGTCAACAACAAGTGCCATGGGATTGAAGCATTTACAATTCCCTTTGCTTCACAGTGATGCAAAGTTAATGGCAGATATTTACAACACACTAGACGTCTATTTTCGATGTTCACAACACATGCTTGTGCTGCAGTTCAGCACAACAAAAACAACTGTAAAAATGTTCCTCCTTTTATGCAATAACATCTCAATAATGGTTATTCATGAAGGAATAAATCTACCCATGCACATGCAATAATTTTATCTGAGACAGTTGGTCCTTTGTATCTCTTTAAAAAAAATAGGTATTTCTTTAATATACCTAAATCATTTACAGTGGATATAAAAAGTTACCTTTCCAGTAATCTTACTGTACAATTGAATCACGTCTTCTACAGTGGACTCAAAGTGAGTTGTTGCATCATAGCTCTGCCAAAAAAGCAACACCCAATCAGTTCTCAATATAAGAAAAGAAAGAAAAGGAGCCAGAACTCTGATTTGTTATTGAAAGAAAGCAGTTAATCCTTGACTTTGTTCATACAAAGTACCAATATTTATGCAAATCCTTAACCAAGTTTTAGGCAAAAACAATCTAGTTTCTCACACATCCTTACATGAGAAGCAATTTTACAAGGTGTAGATGTTTTCCTCAAAATACTGGAGGTGAAAGTAAATATATTTCTAAATATATATTAATTACTCATATTAAACAAAGCACGCCAATCATCAAGATGTCACCAAAATGTCTGCAGTTTCTTTTCTTGGTTAAGACACAAGTCACAAATTTTGGACCAATTATTTACTAAAGACAATAAACCTTCGTAATTTATACTTTATAAACACTATACTCTTTTTTGCTGGCTACCAACTACAGGATTTTTGTTTTGAAAATCAGATGATTTTTTCCCTTCTTACTTTATAAATAGGCAAAATAGCTACCAAGGTTACAACTTATCTGTTAAGAATAATTACCAGTAACCAGCCATATAGTTTCGGGTTTCTTATGACTTGTGTTGTTAGCAGGTTGCAAAGAACGGAAAATCTTAATCCTTTCTGGAAAAGCAAAGTATAAGAGATGCATTATATGTGTACTTACAGTAGATATATAGCAACTATCAACTTCATGGTTGTTCGTGGGAACAAATCTGTCATAAGTGTCATAGAAAATTTCTTCGACAGGTCCAAGTAGGTCAATACCAGGCTTCAATTCCACCTCTGGTTTGTCAGTTTCTGCTTCTGTTATAACAAAAGCAATGTATTTTCCTTTTGGAGCCACATTGTGAGCATATGAGCAACAGAAGAGGTACCTGCAGCCATGATAAAAGTTAAGCAACACATTTAGATGGGACTTGGGATAAAATTTGTTATCTATTTAACTTTTCATCTAGCATTAAGGCAATAGTAAGTATATTAACTAAAGGGTGCGTTTGGTATGATACTCCATGGATTAATTTAGATTTTCTTGACAAAAAAAAATGTTTGGCTTATTTATTGTAAGAGTAAAGCATTAAAGTATCCCATCATGGCATGCTGAAGAACATAAGCCTTTATTATCGGCTGTCAGATTGGGCTTTGCTTTAATGGTGCACTACACTGGTATCTTGTAACTCATAAGGAAGCTCAACTATTTGAGCTTTCCTTTCATTAATAAAATTCTTTAGAAAGAAAAAAAAAAAAATGGGCTTTGCATTTTATAAAACCCTTCAAAATTCCCAAGGCATGTTCCAATATGTTGATTCTTGAGGAAAAGTGAAAAAATAATAGTGCAGGAACCTTTAACAGCCTCTTAGAAAGAAAAAACAACTTCGACAAGAATTGCCAATGTGAAATAGATGCTTATGACAAATATTGCTTGAAATCCATGCTTGATATCTTGACTCCAATATACAACTCATTATTTAAGATATTAGAATCAACTACACTTTATTACATTTTGCAAATGTGCACTGACTGTTAAACATTTGTACTTTATTGCCAAAAGAATACACGGAAACAGGAAAAGAGTTCAGCACACGTACATATCTGATTTGCGGCCGAGCTGTTTCTGTGGTAGGATAACCTGGACTGAGTGAGAGTCATTGGTGTCTGGAATAGGATGGCTCATTATACATATAGCACGAGCAACTTTTCCCACCTTTCGGACCTGTTTCATTTTAAAAAGATTGGCAAATGAAGCCCAAATAAGGTGATAAAAAAAGAAAGGGTAATTCAGGCTTGAAATACAGGTAGCATTTCTGCTTCTAAACCAGTTTTTCAGGAGAAGATTACATAATTTTAAGCTGGTTTACAAGTTACCTTATCAGGTAAGTACGATGGATCGCAAACAACTTTCTTGCATTTAGCAGTTTCTCCCTCAGAAGTCACTCCAATGGCTTTCCCATTAGTGTCATATTCTACCTATCACAGTTAAATAAAACATTAATTAAAATTTGACAAGAGGAATTTAGAGGTAGCCTTATTAGCAAAAGTGATATATAAAATGAATTCTCTCTGTTGTGTTAACCAGTAAAAGTGAAAGCACTTTAAGGACATCTACAGAATTAAATTTCTATAGATTCAACTCTTAAGATTTATAAGGAATAGCAGTAAAAGTGAAAATTATTGAACATCGAACAACTCCATGCAAGTGCCAAGCCCCATAAATTGGCCATCATGGATGGTAGAGTCTTGTGTAACATGAAGGACAGCTTGAGATCAGATTCGTAGAAAATGCTTTAAAAAGTTGTGTTACCTAGAACTTTATAAATTCTATACTATCTTTTAATTTTTTTTTTTTTTTTTTTTAAGTAAGACATGTGAAACATGCATCCAGGATAGGTCAGAGTACTGCCACTAACACTACAACAATCAAAGCCGGCAGGGAGATATATAGGGAAGCACTGAGTGCACTATCACTGTTAAGTCCAGAAAAACCAGCCACAAGGAATTACCAGCTGTAAAGAAAGCCTTGAGAAAAAAAAAATCCAAGTACATTTAAAGAAAAAAAGGAGAGGATTGATCCTTAAAAAAAGGTAAAACATACGGGTACTATCCAACTTTGGGTTATTGATTATGGTTGACACCTAAGGTAGGTGTGCCTTGGGGCCATACCTTTTTTCTCAAAGGATGAGCCTTAAGGCATTCTAGTTGAGTTTGCATCAATAAAAGCACATAGGTTGAGTCCCAAAGGCTTGCAAACCATACAAAAACATAGGAAAAATATTTTGGACAGCAATGTTTTGACATATTTTACCTTACATTCTGGCTTGTTAAGCATGTAAGTTCCACCATAAACTGCACTTAAGCGTGCAAAAGCCTGCCAATAATGAACAAAAATCATAGTAGCAAGTTTTATTATCATAGTAGCAAGTTTTATTATCTCTGAACATTACCACAATGTTACCAATGAAAAACAAACCTGAGGCAATTCTCCCAGTCCATATAATGGATAGATATAAGGAGATCCGCCTTGAAAACGTGCCAAAGACTCTGCATAGAGCTTTACAGAAAGAAAAGGAAAAATGTCAATATTGTTGGAACTTAAAAGTAATCATTGTCATGCAAATACACATTAACTAAAGGTACATTATCCTTATTCAGAACTGTACTAGCAACTTTATACCAGTAGTAGCATAGACAAGTGATTATTCTACAATTGTTTCAGTTGGTGTCAAAGCTCAAGAACCCATTTGAAAAAAATCCTGTAATCAGAAGTAAATCTTCTATATTTAGTGGCCTCTGCAAGGGACTAGATTGTAAGTTAAAAACTGGCCTACTTTCTTCCCCCTCACCCTTTTTAGCTAAGCTTCCTTCTGGTTACTTAAGGGCAGGTTCAACTGTAAAACATTGGCTTATATCATCGATATGAAGCTCCTTCACTACTTTAGAATGTTGTATGACATTGGCATGAAGTCAATATACTCTAAAAAAATTCATCCTACTAGCAATGAAAAACTTTTTCAACGCCTGTAAGATTGAGGATTCAGTATTAATATATTAGTAAATGGAAGAGGATGTATTCATTAAGTTTCATATATAAATAATGGCAAATGAAGATGACATTTGACAATTGAAATAACACCAAATTATTGTTTTTTGTGTTAAAAAATTGCATACTAAGCCCTTAAACATGGTATTCAATTTCAAAAACTTTTTTTTTGATAAGTAATGAGTTTTATTGATATAAAAAATGGAACACCCTAGTACACAGGGAGTGTACAAGTGGTCAACAATCAAGTACAAAAATTACAAGAATCAAGGAAATCAAGAAAAGAAAATAATGATTGGTTTCGCATAATTTCAAAAACTTTCATGACATTGGTGACATTCTCAAATTGAACCATGATAATACATAATTTTTATATCTCCACATCTCAGTTTAAATTTCATGAGAAGCTTTAAGTGTCTCCTGAACATGCCATATTCATATGGCTCCTGTATTTTTTAGCATTAACCCCATTGAAATTTAAGAACTGCTTTTAAGTAAATTGTCTGTAAATTTATATAGGTTGTAAATGAACAGAAATAGTTATTTAACATTATCATTAAATTTACTATAGTAGATTTGTTAATGTTCTATGTATTATGTACATGTTTGTGTCATGAAGTTTGAGATAACTATGAAAATAATTTACACCACAAAACACCCCAGTGCGCTTACACACATATGACTACCATAGCACAACTTTATGATCAGATGCCAATTTTTTATATACTTTTTTGGGATTGGGGCCTGCCAGAATTGGTGAGGTAGAGGTTGGATGAATTATGCTATCATTTGATATTGCTTTGAGATATAAAATAATTGTCTATGAACGCAGTAAAAACCAATAATAACTCATGTTATGATACATATGGTCCAGGAAAAATAATTGCACCTTCATCTTTTTCACAAAACCCATAGCTGGCTGATCCAAGTAACTATCATCAATATGAAGTGCCAAGGCATGACCAACAAAGTCAATTGTATCATCTTCTAACCCGTATTTTCTGCATGGAAACAGAGTATCATATATCGAATTATGATGACTTTAGTAGACATTACTGAATAAGCAAAGAAATCAAATGCAGAGTAATATTGGAGTAACAAAGACTTCTTTCCATCTTCATTCATCACATGCAGGCAATACTTCAGAGCCATGGCTAATTTTACATAAAGAAATAAAAGATACAAAATTGCCATGATCAGAGATGACATCTCAGAATGCAAACACCAAAAGAAAGCACCAGTTGCAAAATCATTTCTACCTTATATTAGTATACATAAAGTAGTAGATACAACTTCTATAGCATTAGAAATTTTAATTAGAATCAATGGTGCAAATAAGCTATTATTCCGCGCTAATTTTTGTTTATATTACTATTTTGTACTAACTTATACCTTTCTTCTTACCAATACAATTATAGTTTCCATCATTATTATTCTAAGTATGTCTTCTGATTCTTATTCTTATGAGTTCATATTCAGATCATCTGAATCAGAACTTCAAAAAGAAAAAGGGTAAGCTTTGAGCATAAGAAGGCACCTCAGACATTGTACACCTGAAAATTCACAAATCACATCTAGGGATAGGTAAGAGTACATAACTGGAGGACTTTCCACAAGCTGTTATCATATAATATCTGTACACATGGCATATCAGACAGTGGGTTGGAGCATTGATGTGGATATATGGAACGAAAAGTCACCTTGTAAGTTATATATATATATATATATATATATATATATATAAATTTAGGGAATACAAGATGCACTGAATTGATGCGGCCCAAGACATGGTATACAGTTTAGATGTTAATTGGGGGATTTTTTTTAGGGTTCAGGGGTGGTACTTGTTCGATTACTGAAAATAACCAGAGACATCACAAATAAAAGAAGAGCTAAATCTGAACTCTCAACATTTAGCTAGTGTGAGTTCCTCCTTATGAGCTCTAGTCATTTGCATTCTTATAAAATGTAATCTAAATGAATAGGGAAATGAGATAATACGCGATAAGCTCCCTTGCTGTAACTTTGTTCAAATCCAGCCCCTCATGAGATTTTGGATCATTGTCTTCATAGTCTTGGACATAGATGAAGAACTTTCGAGCACGACGCTTCTCAAACAGTCCCATCAGAGGTGATTTCAGTGCTTCAACATCAGTTGCCGGAACTTTGTAAATCTAAACAGAATTACAGGAAATATATTTTCTTATAAGCTTTCATTTAGAATAGTAATTTGTTGTACTGAAATGTGGGAATGAAGGACAAGGGTTCAAGATAAATAACCAAATTCCAGAGAGAGAGAACTAAATTGTCAACATGCTTCATACCTTTCCTTTATTGTATACAAAACTACCATCTACGGCCTTGAAGTGTAGATATTTGGTAACATCAGTGTGGATGAGAACACGGACCAACTTACCATTGGCCATCATGAACTACAAAAGCAAATGGGAAAAGGTTTTCATCATAATACATAGAGTATAAAAGATGGCACATTCAAAGGGAAATATTTGCCAAGGCAGAAATGCAAAGTAACAAGGCAAACACTGCACATTAGTACCATTTTGGTGCAAGGAATGGGACATAAAGCAATGCCATCCTAACTTGGTTGCCTCAAAATAAATAAGGCATTGCCATGGGAAATTGATTTATTGTACACTCTTAATGGCAGAAGTTTCACTGTAAAAGTAATATCTGTTTGTTTTGCACATTACACAGGTTTAACACAAAAAGATATTCTGTTGCAAACACATTGAACAGATAAAGCTTCCTGATGTAGCACTACCTTAACGATGTTTGAGGAACATTGGGTGAAATGTGTAATTTGAGAGTATTAAAGCATCAGAATATTGCACTGATAATA
Organism: Lithocarpus polystachyus; assembly: GCA_033629205.1. Classification (NCBI taxonomy): domain Eukaryota; kingdom Viridiplantae; phylum Streptophyta; class Magnoliopsida; order Fagales; family Fagaceae; genus Lithocarpus; species Lithocarpus polystachyus. The sequence goes on along the minus strand of CM066172.1, from coordinate 27,721,002 downwards.
GAATGTTGCATAAAACTCTAAATACCTTAGGTATCATATCAACATTGTACTCTCTGCTTGACCCCAATTGTTCTTTAGGCTGGTCATTTCCCTTGAAACGCTTCCAAAGCTATAAAGCAGAAAAATAAAGTTTTGACAAGAAAAACCGAAAAACAAAATAAAATAAATAAATAAATAAATCAGATGACATGAGGATAGAAGTATTTCTCTGAAGAAAAAATGCAGGTGGAGAATGTATATGCATATCAAGAATAACCTGCATAAGGTTAAGAGAAGACGAGGCTCCTCCATAATGGTCATTTCTGTCCATATGCAATACCTGTTCCAAAGGATTACACAGTGAACCATTAGAAAATCCGAGGATACTCAATGATGAGGTGTTATTTCCATGATAATTAATGCAATGCCTTACTAACAGTATTTTATCAAGAAAGCAAAACTCAGCAGCAAATTCAAGGATACTATAAGTGCAGGTGTATCCTTAGTGGAAGTGCAATATAGAAATCACACAATCTAAGAATACAGATAAATCTAACTTCATGAAACTCGGTAAGATCAGAGATCACTTTGAGGCAGACAATAGGAAAGGAGTTTTGCAAGTTAATTAATAAAATCAACCAGAAAGCATGAACATGCAATACAATGCTATTGATTTCTTGTGCTAGAGAAATGGAAAGCTCACAGCTTCACACCATGTGACTATAATATAACTCGTCACCAAAGGTGCCCCTAACCCCTTTGACTATGCTCTACTTCCCAAGATATATGTGGAAAAAGACCATACTTAACTAATTTAGCTTTGAAGGATTATTTTTAACATAGTAGTAAGCCAGCCCCAATAATGCCTGTCAGATTGATACTCAAAGACCTATTTCGAACAAATCTAAGATGTAGCTGCTCCACATTCATCTCTTTTACACAAGCAACTATAGCCCTCGATCCCTTTTACAAATTTTGGCAATGATATAATCTTCCAGCATCTAAGAGATTAGGAAAAGGCATAGCATAGCAAGCTAATATAGGAATCCAAGCTCAAAGATTGAGAAACAATGCCATTTTTAGAAATTACAATTTCCAGCTAGTTCCTTAGTATATAGTATTTGTATATATATTACTATGTGAAATTTGTAGAATCACAGTACATAAAAGCCTGGATGTTTGGACAAACTACATCATAGATAATCACAAATAGGATGCTTATAAAACTAGTTTTAAATTCACGAAAAAAGAGAATAGTGCAAAGACAGTTTATTCAAAGAGCATCCAAATGATGTTTTTCCAAATTGCTTTTTTTTTTTTCCTTGTTTTCAATTTAGGAAGAAAAACTACAACTTAGTTCCAAAAAGTTTAAGAAGATAGGAAATGTTGAATTTAAACATTAAAAAATTTGGGATTTTTAACTTTTAAAATGAGAGGGAACATAGAGACAAGCTTGACCATATGCTCTATAATCATGACTTGTTAGAAAATGATGAATTTAATTATCTGAGCATTAATTATTCTAACAAGGAAAAAACAAAACTATTGAAAACACTGTGTTTAGTAGTTTTTCTTTTAATTTGTCACTAGAAGTAGTTTTTAAAGACATAAAGCTATCAAAGATCGCAAGTTCCATCCATCACATCATAAGTCAATAGAGTTTTCGGGGTATCTTATGGGCAAGGAATAGAATAATACGAGGAACGTTAAGACACCACTTTCATATATAAAAAATAAAAATAAAAGCAAAAAAAGTCATCATTCAAAACAACTGTAGGGAGAGGGGGATCTAGAGAGAGAGAGGAGCATCTTACTTTGAGTCCATCAACAGAGAGAAGGCCACTGAGAATGCACTCCTTGAGACCAGTCCCAAGAACAATCACGTCATACTCTTCATCCATGGCTGATTATTATTATTATTATTATTATTATTATTATTATTATTATTATCCTTACACAAACAGTTCGATAGATTCAAGTGTTAAACAAAAAAAAACAAAACACAGTAATTAAGGAAGTGTAACTATGCAAGAATGGTTTGATGAAGATAGGGAGAGAGACTGTGAGATCGTTTGTTAATGTTGTGTGTATGTGAGAGAGATTTGGAACTAGTCTTTAGCGGGATGTAACGATACTAACGCACATTGACCAATGCTACGCTCACGCTACATCATGGGGCGTACACTACCCCCACACTGCCCACAAAAACAAACAAAACTGGCTGTGTAGGTTCGACAATATATCTACCTCTCTTCTTCTTCTTTTTTTCGTTTTAGTTTCATGAAAATTATAATAAAAAAAATCGTTAAAAAAATTATTTACTTTTTAAATTTTTCATAAAAATATTTTATAAACCAATGATTTTAAGGAATTTTGTTAACTTTTTCATTCTTTTTAAATATATATTATCAGGATAAATTGCAATTATACTCTTAAAATTTGCGAGTGTTTGAATTTTATATTTTGAAGTTTTGGAAATTAAATTTTTTCCCTTTAAAGTTTGAAGGTATTTAGATTTTAGTTACACTCTGACGTGTCAGAATTTAAATTTTACCACTTAAGTTAAAGGGAGTGTTTGGTGTAAAATACAAACATCCTCAAACTTTAGAGAGTAAAATTTTAACACCCTTAAAATTTAGGAGGTAAAATCCAAATTATGAAATATTAAAATGTAAAATTCAAATATCTCCAAACTTTGGGGTGTAAAACTAAATTCTGAAAATTTATAGTGTAAAATCCATAGTGTAAATTCTAAATACCTCCAAATTTTAGGAGTTTAATATGCATTTATCCAGTATTGTCATATTGTTGATTCTGACGTTATTACTACAATTTTCTCATTCATTTTATATTTCGTCTTCTTTAATTTTTTTTTTATATGTAATGAACTATATAAGATTCCTTCGAAGTTGTTTATTAATAGACTAAATAAAAAAATAAAAAATACTTGCTTATTGAAATAAAAAAAATTATATTTTTATAAAAAAAATTGGCATATTGGCAATAGCGTGCTACCTTGGTGAACAAACAGATTGTTCTCGGACAAGAACAAATAACTTAAATCATATATACCCATAATCTAGCCATGATCTTCTCTTCTTTTTTTCTTTCTTTTTTTTTTTTTTCTTTTTTTGAAAACTAATCTAGCCTTAATTAGAAGATTCCGAACAAAGATGTCATTTCTATATATTATATAATAATAGGTGAAGCAGAGAGAAACTCAAATAGAATTCCAAATTAGAGTTTCAATTTTGTGCCATGTGTCTAGATTTGAATTCTCAATTTTGCGCTACTTGTCCTAACTAACTAAAAAAAAAAATCTAATTAGATTATAAATTGGACTCCAATTTTGTGTCATGTATCTTATTTAAATTTTTTAATTTTTGTGCCAAAATAAATGATGTATTAACATTTAACATAGAAGCCAAGAAAACTATAATGATAATGCTCATTGGCCTAAGCAAAAACATCTCACTTGCACATTTTTATGGGTGAACATCTCACCCGCCCACTACAAGAACCAAGGAGTCCAACGAGAAAGACTATAAAAGTAAAACATCATCTCCTCCTAATGTCATATTGTCATCACATGTCTCCTCCTTCTCTCTCAACCTCTACCAACTAGATCCACACACTACTCTCTTCTCCTCTTTTTAAATTTCTAAGAGCAAGGTCGGGTTCAAACACAATATTCAATTCCACTCTTCCTTACTTCACACTCTCATACATTACATCTTCATTGGCGTCTCCAAGAAGATGAAAAGCTCAATCTGGAAACTGAATCTACCAAGATGAACATCTCATCATCACAATTGTTAATATTTTCGTGCGTAAGCACAGACTACATGCCAGTTATATATAAAAGCAAAGACCTTATCTGAGGGAGCATGAGGTTCTGCCATGTGGCGCACTCTATAAAAAGAATTGAGATACCCTTAAGCCATATTAGAGATAAGAACAAATTTAAAAGTGTAGACTTTTTATTTTCTTTAGTTTAATGTTTCAAGACTAATTTTTGTTACATTTTGTATTCAATGTTTTAAGACTACTATTTATTTCATTTGGTTCAATGTTTCAAGACTTTCCATTTCTCACACACAAAAAAAACTCTTTGCATTTCCGTTTATCATTTTCACTTTTACTCCTTTATATACACATGTTCATTCTTCCATATCATCTTATCTCAAATAGATTTAGAAAAAAAAAACGATGTCATTTAGCTTCAACCTTTCAATGACACCTACATAACTCCAACGTTGCAGTATCATTTGATAGTAACTCGTATGAGTAGGCTATGACCAAGGAAGGGGGCTTGTGTTTTTTATTCAATGATAGAAGCTTATGGTTTTGATGTTGAAGTCAGATATTGTAGATTTTGTAGAGTTATGATTCGCTTGGAGTCTTTGAGTGTTTGAGATTTTGGTTTGGGAAAGGTATAAATGTATTTTATTTTAGAACTAAAAAAAAAAGAAAAAGAAACATTCTAATTGATTGTTTATAAATTTAGCTTCTTTTTTTTTTTTTTGTGTGTTAGAATTCATAATTTGTAGGTTTCTTTATATGTAGCTATAGTGGTAAAAACAAAAATCGATGGTGACTTAAAAATATTTTTTGTTTTTTTAAGGATATAGAAGCCCAACTAAAGTCAATTGAATTTTGATAAATGAATGTGTTTTTCGCAAATTTTTCTTTGTTTAATCACGTTCTCTTTATGTTGATATTTACAAATGATTTCCTTAATTCCATTGAGATAATTAATTGGGTGTTTATGATCAAGGTCTCCATATTTGGTTGTGAGAATAGAGTGATTGAGAAAGTGTTTGGTAGGTTGCTTAAATTTATGTAATTTTAGATATAGAAGTATTTTATATTTTAAATTCTTATTTGTAGATTTCAAAATCATTTAATTAATTTGAAAAATAAAGTCTACTTTTAACGGTAAGTATTATAATATATTATAATCTTACAATGTTATACAATTTTTTAAAATAAATTATGAATTAAAAAAAATCAAGTTTCAAAGTATTTAATAATATTGTGGGCAAATATAAATATTATACAACAAAATAAGTATTTTATGTAGATTTTAATATACACATAAATGATTTCAAATGAAATTGTAAAGTAGTTCGCGCATTGCGCGAGATATTTGGCGCTCTAATTTTGCATTTAGCCATTTTTACCTCTTTCATTAAGTTTTTTTTCACTGTTACCTAAAAGTTCACATTAACTTATTGTACTGTTATTTCACTAATATCTCATTAATTGCCTAAGTTTACATCACACATTTTTCTATTCTTCATGTCTTTTAGTATACCCACTGTTTTAGTATTTAAAATAATAATAATAAAATAAGTAAGGATTAATAGTAATAACTAACCAGATAAGGCCTTAGAGAGAGATAGAGAGACACAAAAATGTTGTGGAATGTTAAATAAAATGCACTACTTTACTATATATTACCAAAATAAAAGATCTGAGACTAACAAAATATTTGAAAGAGAGAGAAAGAGGAATCTGTGGGGTCATTACCTTCGTTATACTAGCCTTCCACCATCATCAAGACGTCGAAACCCCAACTAGTAATTTTTTTTTTCTTTTTTCTTTTTAAATTAGGGGCTTAAATATGATTTAGGTTTAAGTAATTTGGTTGGATAGTTTTTGTTTTGGATATATAAGTAGAGAGAATATTTGTTACGCAATGTAAAGCCATATTCTACCATGGTTTAATTTTAAATCATCTATAAGACATATGCACACAGTTGCCCACACCATGTCTTAATGTTGCACTATCAATGAGTGGAAGACGGTCAGAGAGTTGAGCATACTTTCATTTCATGGTATGAAATATGTGAACACAACACAAATTAGTTGATTTTCATGATTCCGTTACTTTGTTGCATTTATTTTTGATTCATAATTAAAAAAAAAAAAATCATACCTTAAGAAGGCTACAAATATGCAATGAAGTTAATATCTCAAAATGTATATGTCTCTCTACTCTAATTTAGTTTACTTTTTCTTTATAATATATGTACAACATTATCCAAAACTATCTTACATAAAATATCACAAAATTATCCGTGCATTGCACGGGCAGCTTACTAGTTTTAATTAATGGTCCCAAGTATATACAATTGAAGCATTAATTTAAAGAACCCTAAAAATCTTAATAAAAAAAAAAAAAAACCAAGAACCCTGATTTCAAACCTCTTTTTTCACAAGGAAAATTATGGAAAAATATGGTCTAATTGGAGTTATCAATTCCAAATCCCCAAAATTTTGTATTTCAATAATATTGTTTGATCTCTTTTTACAAGAAAGGTTAAGAGAAAACTATCAATCAAATCTTCCAATTACACATTTCAACTAACATTTTCAACTCTATCCACAAAAAAAAAAAAAAAAAAAAGAACCTAAACATTTTCATCAAATTCATTCCAAACCATAATCTTATAAATCTATTCAATTTGGATAAATCAAGTTAAATGAGAGGGAAGTAAGTAGATAACATCAAATGAAGATATATTAGGTTCAAAAGCTTTAATTTGATAAAAATAAAAGAGAAAAAGCTACGGTTGGTAGCATTGACGGGCTTAAATGGTAACGTGGTACAGTGTATAAAGTTCTATTTTGGAATGTCCCATCAATGCTACCATAATTTATTGAAGAAATACGAAAGGTTAACGATAAATCAAGTTAAATTAGAGGGAAGTAAGTAGATAACATCAAATGAAGATATATTAGGTTCAAAAACTTTAATGTGATAAAAATGAAAGAGAAAGAGCTACGGTTGGTAGCATTGACGGGCTTAAATGGTAACGTGGTACGGTGTGTGAAGTTCTATTTTGAAATGTCCCATTAATGTTACCATAATTTATTGAAGAAGTACTAAAGGTTAACGATAAATCAAGTTAAATTAGAGGGAAGTAAGTAGATAACATCAAATGAAGATATATTAAGTTCAAAAACTTTAATTTGATAAAAATAAAAGAGAAAGAGCTACGGTTGGTAGCATTGACGGGCTTAAATGGTAACGTGGTACAGTGTGTGAAGTTCTATTCTGGAATGTCCCATCAATGCTACCATAATTTATTGAAGAAATACTAAATGTTAACGAGGGAGTTTCACATACATATACACTTAGATTAGGCTTTCTTGTATATAAAAAAGAAAAAAAAGAAGAAGTTAATTTGGGCTACTGTCTTACAAACTATTTCTTTATTATTCAAAATCTAAACTATCTATTATTCTTTGCGAATTTATTTTGTTACTTTTTGACTTCATGAATATTATATATATATATATATATATATATTTCCAATTGATTTTTGGACATGTAATTGAGATTAGTAACGTTTTATAGCTCTATTCGTGGTAAAATATTTTAGAACCTGCAACTAGGTATACAGCTTTGCATTGGACCATTTTTGAAAAAAAAAGGCAGTCCAACCCACCTAAGGAACAAAATGAATTTGTCTTGGCAGTCCATTTTTCTTCATGGATTTAATGGGCCGCACAAGCAGATAGTGAAAGGCATGTCAACAGTCCACCCATTACATTTTGTCAAACACATTCATTACAAAATTTCTAATCGCATAGCCGCACAACCCTGCTAGTCACTGGTGGCTCCATATGCAAGCCATGGTCACAGGACCGCCTGACTTGCAAAAAAAATGTAGGCGAAAATATTATTTTGGTTCCTATATTTTGGAGACATAATCAATTTAGTCCCTACATTTTAGTAGTAGTCAATTTGGTCCTTGTTATTTTTAAGTTGGAATCAATTTGGTTCCTACTGTTAACTTATTAACAGAAAATGCCTATGTGGCAAATGATTTGTCTTGTTGGCGTACATGTGGCTAATATAATAATATATTTAAATATTTAAAAAGCCACCTAAGCATTTTAATTTTAAAAAAATCCATGTCAAAAAAAAAAAATGTAAAGATTAATTGAAAGAAAGAAATATATTATTTTTTATAACAAACCTCAATTTCTTTTATTTTCTTTTGTATTCTTAAAAACTTTTCTTCAACACTTCCCTTTAGGTTGGAAGATGCAGTACAAACTGTCAAAAAATTGGGTCTAGAACCGACTTTTGAGTTGTTTATGCTTGCTCTGAGAGTATTGGTTTCCATGAAGGAGTCAAATTGGAACAGAAAAATGGAAGTGTTGAAGAGTTTTGGATGGTCTGAAGAGGATATTTGGTTGGTTTTTAAGAGCAACCCGTTTTGTTTGGGTTGCTCGGAGGAGAAAATGAAGAGTGCAATGGATTTCTGTATGAATACTATGGAGATGGATGTAGAGACTATAATTCGTTACCCCAGATTTCTTACGTATGCGGTTGAGAACTTGAGATTTGTTATAAAAAATAATATATTTTTTTCTTTCAATTAATCTTTTTTTTTTTTTTCGTTTGACATGGATTTTTTTAAAATTAAAATGCTTAGGTGGCTTTTTAAATATTTAAATATATTATTATATTAGTCACGTGTGCGCCAACAAGACAAACCATTTACCACGTTGGCATTTTCTGTTAGTAAGTTAACGATAGAGACCAAATTGACTCCAATTTAAAAATAACAGGAACCAAATTGACTACTACTAAAATGTAGGGACCAAATTGACCGTGACTCCAAAATGTAGGTACTGATGGGATCAACGAGCACGACTTACCTGAACGAACTCATCTAAGACAACGAAGCAATGTCTACTGATGAACTTACCCAACCCCACTGACGAAGAAATCCACCTCAATGACGAAGGTAAAGAAGCTATTCAATGCAGTCAAGTAAATGCCTTGAACAGTTACAGGGATAGCTGCATAGACCGTTGGAAGGGAAATCGAGGCTCACATAATAGAGCAAGACTCAGGAGGCGTTATACAAAGGGACATTAAAGCCACAATAATGGCCACAACGGCTAGGAACACATGTATATATAACCATCACAACATCAACACAAGGTACAAAAAAGCACACACTCTTAAAAAGAAACCTTACTCGTCATTTTCAATATTCTACTATTCCCCATACAATCTTTGATATTAACTTTGGCATCGGAGACCTTGTGGTAGGCACCACACCGATGACCATTCAAAGGGCGATATTTTATCATCCTAAGAACGATATTGGTTGAAGAGCGATTTTACTCGAACGCATGAACGATAACTGGCGAATCTGTACTTCATCAGTTTGGTGCCGCCTGTGGGGAACGAGAAGATTATTTGAGAGCATAAGCTTCGTACCGACTTTTGCATTCGGATGGAGTCCAACCAGGATTCAGCAGCTCTAGCTTAACAAGTCCAGGTTTTGGCAGCCACCGTTGAAGAGCTCACCAGACAGAATCAAGAAATGAGACAATGGCTTCAACAGGAAGAGAACTGCTCCAGAGACAATCAAGAAGATGAGGAGAATAGTCAAAGGAGGAGCGACTGCCGGGACCAAGATACCCCAGATGATTAAAACTCTGATCTCCTACGGGAAATAAGGAGGGAGATGGACGAGCTCGGGAACGCAATAAGGGGAAGGATGGACCAAAGCTTGAATAGAATGGTCAGGGCGACGGATTCACCATTTACCGCGGCAGTCTTGGAATGCCCGGTACCGTTGAAATTTTGGTTGTCCCAGCTGGAGCCCTTCGACGGACTCAAAGACCCCCAGGACCACCTCAATGCCTTCAAGACAGCACTTGGCCTTCAACAACCTCTGGACGGGATACTATGTCGTTCCTTCTCCACTACTCTCAAAGGAGCCGCAAGAGAATGGTTCACGAAGTTACCGACATCGTCCATCGATAACTTTGAACAGCTGAGTAACGCTTCCTGCGTCATTTCGTTGGGGGGCAACACCCCAAGAGGCCGGCGGACTACTTGCTCACCATTAGGCAAGGAGAGAAAGAGACCTTGAGATCGTATGTGAAATGCTTCACTCGGGAGACTCTAGAAGTGGACGAAGCAGACGATAAGGTACAGTTGACAACCTTTAAAGCAAGTTTGAAGTCTAGAAATTCGTGGTTTCACTTGCAAAAAACCCTCCTAAGACGATGGCAGAGATGCTCTTGAAGGCACAAAAGTATATGAACGCAGAGGATGCACTAGCCGCCATAAGGGACGTGGAAAAACTGGAAGACTTGGGGAAAGGGGAGGACCATCGTAGGGGAAGAAAAAGAGATCAACCAGATCATCAAAGCATGGACGGGAACAGAAGAAAAGACGATAAAGTCCAACGCATGGTAAAATTCACTCCCTTAGTTATACCTGTTAACAGGAGTTTAGCGCAGATTAAGGACGAGCATTACCTCAAATGGCCGAGGCCATTACATTCGTCCCCCAATGTCCGAGACAAGAAAAAGTATTGTCAGTTCCACAAAGATCATGGCCATTACACAGAAGATTGTAGGGACCTAAAAGAGCAGATAGAAGAACTCATTAGGAAAGGGAAGTTGCAGAAGTATGTTAGAAATGAAGAGCCCAGCAGGTCCAGGGGCGACAATAAGAAACAGCGCGAGTTTTCACCTAGAGACGAGGGTAACACCTCCCAGCGCCTGCTGAGTGTGATAGGGGAAATAAAAACAATCGCGGGCGGTCCATCCACAAATGGGTCGTTCAAATCCCTTAGGAAAGCACATCAGAGACAGGTGAACAGCGTTCATAGGATGCCCCCATTCAAGCAAAAACGAATAGACTGGGACATGTACTTCTCAGAAGAAGATGCCAGGGGAGTAAAACAGCCCCATGACGATCCGTTGGTAATTATGCTCGTGATCGAGAGGTTCAACACTAGGAGAATCCTCGTAGACAATGGCAGCTCGGCAGACATCATCTACCTCTCAGCTTTCCAGCAGCTGAACTAAACCCAAGAAGGTTACGACCATTTGACTCTCCGCTTGTCAGTTTTTGTGGAGACAGGGTATATTCTAAGGGCATAGTGACGTTGACAGTTACAGTGAGGACTCATCCCAGACAGTTGACTCGTTAATTGGACTTCTTGGTAGTAGATTGCCCTTCATCCTACAATGTGATCATTAGAAGGCCCATGCTCAACTGTTGGAAGGCAGCCACATCTACCTATTGCTTGAAAGTGAAGTTCCCAACGGAGAACGGCGTAGGCGAGGTAAAAGGCGATCAGGTATTGGTTAGGGAATGCTATCAGGTTGATCGAGGAGAAGGAGGAAGAAAAGGTGGAAGCCTTGGAGACGGTTGAATTGGTCGATGGCGAAACAGCAAGGACGACCCGAATAAGGACGACACTGACCCCAGAGATGAAAACCAGGCTTGTCCAGTTCCTCAAAGAGAACCTGGACGTCTTCGCATGGGGTCACGAGGACATGCCAGGCATATCACCAGAAGTCATTCAGCACAAACTCAATGTAGACCTGAAGATAAAGCCCGTCTAGCAAAAAACGACGGGTCTTTGCCCCTGAACAGAATCAAGTGGTTACAGACGAAGTTAACAAGTTATTATCTGCGGGCTTCATTCGGGAAGTTTATTATCCAGATTGGCTCGCTAATGTCGTCCTAGTAAAGAAGTCAAATGGAAAAAGGAGGATATACGTGGGCTTCACGGACCTAAATAAGGCTTGCCCAAAAGATAGTTTTCCTATGCCACGGATAGACTAGTTGGTGGATTCCATGGTCGGGCATAGGTTACTGACGTTCATGGATGCCTTTTCAGCGTATAACCAGATAAAGATGGCCGAGGAAGACCAAGAGAAGACCGCCTTTACTATAAGTCAGGGATTGTATTGCTATAAGGTAATGCCCTTCGGACTGAAGAATGCAGGGGCAACCTACCAGAGGTTAGTAAACAAGATGTTCAGCAAACAAATTGGCAAGAACATGGAGGTATACGTGGACGACATGCTCGTCAAGAGCAGGGAAGAACTTACCCATCTGGACAACCTAAAAGAAACGTTTGTTACCTTCAGAGAATATTAGATGAAGTTGAATCCTAGCAAGTGTGCCTTTGGTGTAGCCTCGGGGAAGTTCTTGGGATTCATGGTGTCTCAAAGAGGGATAGAAGCAAACCCAGAAAAAGTATGGGCTATACTCAACATGACATCATCCAAGACTGTCAAAGAAGTCCAAAAGCTCACAGGAAGGGTTGCAACACTCAATAGATTCTTCTCTAAAGCGACGGACAAATGTTTGCCCTTCTTCAAAATGCTGAAGTAAGCCTTCGTCTGGACTGAGGAATGTGAGGCAGCATTTCAAGAACTCAAACACTACTTGAGCAACCCACCCCTTCTAAGTCCGTCTAAGAGGGAGAAAATCTGTATTTGTATCTAGTAGCATCAGATACGGCCGTAAGTGCAGCCTTAATTCGCGAAGAGGACAACAAATAACTCCCAGATTACTACGTCAGTCAGGCTCACCAAGGAGTAGAAGTTAGATACTCCCGGATTGAAAAGATTGCATTCGAATTGATAGTAGCTTTGCGCAAGCTATGACCGTACTTCGAAGCAAACCCCATCTTGGTGATGACGGATCAACCAGTCAAAAAATCCATGAACATACCCGAGGCAGCCGGAAGAACGGTCCAATGGGCAATCGAGCTTAGCCAGTTCGACATCGAATATCATCCCAGAACAGCTATTAAGGCACAGGCTTTAGCAGATTTCATCGTTGAATTCACCCCTACCGAATAAGACAGCCCCTCAAACGAGACAGAAATGTGGACGATAAAGACCGACGGTTCGTTGGCCCAAAAGAAAGGGGGAGTAGGGGTCGTCATAACCACCCCTGACGGAGAAACGCTCAAATATGGAGTCCAGCTAAAATTCCCGGCCACTAATAATGAGGCCGAGTATGAAGGAATATTGACGGGGTTGAGACTCGGGAAGGCACTCGGAGCTAAGAACCTACTAGTCCAAAGTGATTCAAAGCTAGTGATAGGGCAGATTAGGGAAGAATATGAAGCGAAGGAGGAGAGAATGCGAAAATATCTCAGATTGTCGAAGTACCTATCACAAGGATTTGACGGAGTAAAATTTGAACAAATCCCGAGAAACCAGAATGTGATGGCAGACGAAATCGCGAAACTAGCCTCGTTAGAAGAAATGTCTGCAAGGGAAACCCTATACATGGAGATCCAGAAGCATCCCAGCATCAAGGAAGTCCCTATGTTTACGATCCAGAGCACAAAGAGTTGGATGACGCAAACAATATCTTACCTTCAAGTTGGGTACCTTCCGCCAAGCGTCGAGGAAGCCAAGAAGGTCAGGAAAAGGGCAGCCAGATTCACGATCCTGAATGACACACTATACAAGAGAGGCTTCTCCATGCCCTACTTGAAATGCGTCTATGAAGAAGAAGCCCAGTACATCTTAAAGGAAATCCATCACGGGGTATACGGTGACCACGCAAGCCCTAGATCCTTGGTAAGTAAAGCTATCAGAATAGGTTACTTTTGGCCTACCATGCAGGTGGACGCACTGGAGCTCGTCAAGAGATGTGACAAGTTCCAGTGGTTCGGGAATGTCCAACGTGTTCCCGCCGAGAAACTGACGGCAATAAGCACGCCATGGCTGTTCGCCCAGTGGGGGATCGATATCATCGGATCATTGCCCCAAGGAAAAGGTCAGGTAAGGTTCTTGCTAGTTGCCATTGACTATTTTACAAAATGGGTCGAAGCAGAGGCACTGTCGACCATCATCGAGGCAAGAATTCAGAGCTTTATGTGGAAGAACATAGTGTGCAGGTTCGGGATACCGCGAACGATCATATTGGACAACGAGCGTCAGTTCGACAGTCAAAGCTTCAGAGACTTCTGCTCAGGACTGGGGATTAAAAATCAGTTCTCGTCCTCAGGACACCCATAAGCAGACGGACAGACAGAGGTGACCAACCGGACATTACTCAAGATCATCAAAGCAAAGTTGGACGAGGTTAAAGGAGCTTGGCCCGAGGAGTTCCCTAGCGTCCTCTGGGCTTACAGAACCACAGCAAGAACCCCTACAGGAGAAACCCCGTTCAAACTTATTTATGGCACTGAAGCAGTAATCCCCGTCGAAGTAGGAGTAACCAGTACTAGATGAGAAATGTTTCAGGAGGAAAGTAACAACAACCAATTGAGGCTCAACTTGGATTGCATTGACAAAGTTAGGGATGAAGCCTCCAACAGGATGATGAAGTACTAGCAGAAGATGGCTGAATACTACAATAAGAGGGTGAAACTCAAATGACTTCAAATAGGGGACCTCGTCCTGCGCAAGGTTACCTTAACTACCAAGGACCCCGCCCAGGGTAAGCTCAATCCCACATGGGAAGGCCGCTACAGGGTCGTGCACTACTCCAGACAAGGCAGTTACCATCTGGAAACTTTGGACGGACAGAGACTCCCCTGACCTTGGAACATCGAGCACTTGAAGAAATATCACCACTAAATGTAACAAACGATTATATTCATTTTATTGAAAGCAATAAAAGAATTATTCAGTCAATGTCTCAATAAGCCAAAGATTGGCTAAGTAACAAGATTCCGCCTTGACGGATGTAAGTTACTGACGAACCCATAAAAAGGGAATAAGCCAAAGATTGGATAAGTAACAAGATTCCGCCTCGACGGATGTAAGTTACTGACGAACCCATAAAAAGGGAATAAGCTAAAGATAGGCTAAGTAATAAGATTCCGCCTCGACGGATGTAAGTTACTGACGAATCCATAAAGAGGGAATAAGCCAAAGATTGGCTAAGTAACAAGATTCCGCCTCGACGGATGTAAGTTACTAACGAACTCATAAAAAGGGGGAATAAGCCAAAAATTGGCCAAGTAATAAGATTTCGCCTTAACGGATGTAAGTTGCTGAGCCACAAAAGGCAAACACCTTACAATAAGAAAACTAAGTATGCCACTGCAAATTGTTGACGAAGGAAGGAAAGATACAATAATCACAAGCAAGTAAGTATGAAATTACCAATATGAGTTAAGCCCAAAAATGAAGGGCAGTTATAATTGTTTTTTACATCTAAAACAAAGTCAACATTAGACCAAAAGACATTGTTCACAAAATAGAAATTGTTCTGGAATTAGATTTTACAAAAAGCCCAAAACACAATGGGCACCCGAAAGCGAAAATAAAAATATAAGGAGAAATCCTTGTAAGTCACAAGTTCAAGCATCACCGGCAGCGTCGTCTTCGGCAGGGGCATTTTCAGGCACATCACCTTCTGGAGCCGAGGACGGGGTAGCTTTGTCAGCCGTCATTTCCTTGTCTACTTCTTCCAAATCTAAGCCTTCCAGGTCAACTCCAGGAGAATGCTTGACGAGAGACCTCCTCAAAAGCTCAAATCCTTTGAAATACCAACTGAAGAGGACAGTGTTGTACTCGTCCGTCTGCTGGAAAGCCTTAACAGCTTTAGCGGCAATAGTTTTGAGCTTTTCCTTGGCGCCCAGAAGTTGTTTGTCGTTCTCCATGCACAGCTGACGCTCCGCCCTGAGGTCGTCATTCAAGGACTTAACTTTTTCCTTTAAAGTGGTGGCCTTGCCCATAGAATCAATAAGCCTCTTCTTTAGTGTAGAATTTTCAGCCTCTAGAGCCTCCTTCCTGGATATTAGAGACGCCACCTTGGCCTCCTGAGTGAGGTACTCAGAAGTAATATGGAGACTCTCCCCCAACACCTGGAAAGAAAATCAAGACCGTCAGCACTATAAGAAAAGAAAGGAAAGGAGATTAGAAGTTACACGAACTACCTGAACAAGCTTATGGACGTGACGGGTAGCGGTCACGTTGAAAGGCTTGTCAGAAAGGGCCTTCAAATCCTCGGCAGTCACAACCTCATGCGCCCTGTCCGAAGCCAAGCTCTCATCGTCCCAGACAGTAGACGGACGAGAGTCGCCTTTATCCTTCTCCTTGTCAGATAAGTGCGGCTTCTTGGAGGCAGGAGCAGGTATCTCCTCAACTGATGTGGCGGGAGAGGCCATCCTCGTCGTCTCAGTACTAGAGATGATGGGAGTAACGGACCCAGACGGAGTGACGGAGGGGCCTTTCCTAGTGACACGCACTGTCCTTTTCCCAATACTGGACAACGGTTCGTCCTTTTTCGATCTCATCTTCGCATACATATCCTTATTGAACTTGGTCGTCATTTCTACAAAGAAGAAAACACTTAAAAAAAAATGACCAGTACGGACAACAGATGAACCTAAACACTTACTCTTTTGTCCCTCAATGTCAATATTACACAAGACAAAGGCAGAAGGCTCGGGACCTAAACAATAGAAGGAAAGAGTCCTCGTGTCCACTAGATCGTCCCAGTCCTCAATCGTCTTCGCGTATTCGATTGCCTTCTCCACCCGATCTTTATTCCTGCCCTTGAGTTTGGGTCGTCTTTTAACTACGCAACTCACGGAACAAAGAGATCAGTGGCAGTAAAAAATAAACACAACGAACTCAATGATGAGAAGAGATAATGATGCACCTAAGGGTGGGGTCCCCTACCGACGACGCAACCTCGGGAGATCACCCCACACCCCACCGGAGGGGGTCTCAAAGTCATCCTTAGACACAAAGAAAAATCTGGATTTTCAGTACATGAAGGACGAAGGTAAACCCCTGACGATCCTAGTCCTTTTCTCCCAAGGCACCAATTCGTAATATCCATGCTCCTTGGACTCTTTCAAGCGGTACAAATAGACGAGCTCATCAATTTTAAGCATGCCACCGTCAGTAGCGGCCAGCCATATTCCCATATAGCTGACCACAATCCTCCAAGAATTGGACATAAGTTGCCCTGGAGCAATACCAAAGCGGTCTAGCAGCTCCATGAAGAATGGGTGGACGGGGAACCTCAGCCTACAGACGAAGGCAGCCTCATAAAAGCATACCTCCCCGGGGAAGAAGTTATAAGCCTGGTCCCCCTCACTAGGCAGACAAACTCTAACCCGCTCCGGGAACTGAAACCTATCCTTAAATCTACCTAGTGTGTCCGCATCTAGCCCACACACCTCCTCAAAGGCATAGAAAGGTCTAACCTCTCAAGGAGAAGAGAGTCCTAGGGGTGTGCGCGGTTCGGTCATCTCGGTTTTTTCTCAAATTTGTTACCGAACCGATAGGGATCGGTTTTCTCTTAATTAAAATCGATGCATACTGCTTAGGGTCGGTTTTCCGACCTATAGCGGTGTGGTTTTTTGCGGTCGGTTTAATCGGTTTGGTCGGCTTTTTGTGCGTGTTCTTTTTATACTTTGGCTAGCATTTGAACCAATCTACAAGACCAGTCAAAGAAGTAAAGATAAAAGAGCCAAACACCTTTTATAAATCCCAATTCCAGTTTGTTTCTACTTCATAATTTTTTTTAACTTATAAAAAATAAATAAAAAATGATTGAAGAGTGAGAGAACTCTCTCAATCTCAGTCTCCTCTCTCTAACAATCAAAATGCAGAAAGAAAAATGTTAGCAGACTTAAAATTATAATTGATTTGATTAACAATTAAAGTGTTAATTTTGTTGGGTTTCTTCTCTACTTAAAGGCTACTACTAAACGTATGGAATGACTAGACAAACTTCATAACTTAATTATATTTTTATCTCAACTCCATCTCAGCCATTACTAATACAACTCCAAAAATATTCTAGCTTTGAGAGTGAATGAAAGAGAAAACCAGCCATTATTAAAGAACTGAGTTTCATATGTTCAAAGTTTGAACTTCAAACTTCGTTGTGTCACAAACAGAGAGAGAGAGAGTTACCGGCCGGCGGTGATAGGTAGTAGCTGGCCTGGTTGTGACTCGTGAATGGCGAGCCTACCGAGTTGCAAGAGGCGACTCAGTGACTCATGGTCAGTTGTTGGTCACGGTCCACGAACTAAGGCGAGAGCAAGAGATGCTGAAAGCGTCTGGTCTGAGAGAATTGGGCGACTGAGGCCTAAGAGTAGAAAAATGGTATTTATACTAGACAGATTTCATCCACCCTAGCTCAAAAATGACGCCGTTTTGTTATATGTATTTTTTTTAATTACTAAATGAAACGAATCGTTTTTGTCAACAAACAAAATGCAAAACGTGAAACTTGAAAACTCTGATTCTCAGTGAAAGAAACAGAATGAAACAAACATAGCCATATCGGTTGGTTCGGTAACCAACTCGGTTTGGAGTTGTAGTTCCAACGGCAGCACCGCACCGGCGTCGGAGCTGGATTCTCCATCCGATCGCCGACCTTGGCTCAGTCGGTTGGTGCCAGAGGCGATACGGTTGGGTCGGCACCGGTCGGTTGGGTTGGCTCCAGTATCACTCTGCTCACCCCTAGAAGAGACAACTGTGTCTTCTTCCATCGGGCCATCGCTAGACGACAACCTAGTCTCGAGGTCACTAGATCGCACTTTAGACATCCTTTTCCTTTCTTCTACCAAACCCCCAAACCAATTAACTGATTGGCTGAGCACAGGAAACAATTCACCCACCATAACTCCTAACCCACAGCCCTCGAAAATGAAATTCCTAATCAGAGGGAGAAAAGCACTAGAAGTATCCAAAGAAGCTCCTAAGCGAGCAAACAGAAAAGAAACTGAGGGACACACCTCCCTAACCACAGAACTATCAACCATGAAAATCCAAAAACAGACAGAAAAAGATGAATACTAAAGCCCCAAAAAGATCGAAAGAAAAATCAGAAGCCAAAAAGGAAAAAGAAAGGAAAATAAAAAATCAGAAGCTTTATTGCAACGAGAAAAGAAATAAGAGGAAAGAGGAGAAACATGCCTTGAGAAAGAGCGAATATAGGAAGCAGCACCACCACGTTGCGGAGGAGAGTTGCAAAGAGGAAGATGAAGAAGATGACATTCAGAGCAATGATTGGAGGTTTTGGAAAAAAGTGAGAAGAAAAAAGGTTTAAAAATCAAAGGCTCAAAAAACTGAAATTTAGCGGGAAACCCAAGGGTCACATAATTAGAACATTAATCACAACAGGCCACGTGGCTACGATGCATGTGGCGTCACCATTAAGCATTAATTACGGGAAAAATCCCAAGAGTTATGTACAGCTCATAGATTTTTCACCTCCTGAGATCGTCATGACACATCATGACGACCACAGAATCCGGGGGCAGTTGATGGGATCAACGAGCACAACTTACCTGAACGAACTCATTTAAGACAACGAAGCAATGTCTATTGACGAACTTATCCAACGCCACTGACGAAGAAATCCACCTTAATGACGAAGGTAAAGAAGCTATTCAATGCAGTCAAGTAAATGCCTCGGACGGTTACAGGGATAGCTGCATAGACTGTTGGAAGGGAAATCAAAGCTCACATAATAGAGTAGGAGGCGTTATACAAAGGGACATTAAAGCCACGATAATGGCCACAACGGCTAGGAACACATGTATATATAACCATCACAACATCAACACAAGGTACAAAAAAACACACACTCTTAAAAAGAAACCTTACTCGTCATTTTTAATATTCTACTATTCCCCATACAATCTTTGATATTAACTTTGGCAACGGAGACCTTGTGGCAGACACCACACCGGTGACCATTCAAAGGGCGATATTCTATCATCCTAAGAACGATATTGGTTGAAGAGCGACTCTACTCGGATGCACGAATGATAACTGGCGAATCTGTACTTCATTAGGTACTAAAATGGTGTTTTCGCCAAAAATGTATATATACACTTAAAAATAATTATATATTGTACTAAACTAATTTATTGTGACCACCTAAATAAAAATGTTGAACACTCTGACTTGAGAATTACAAAAATTTGGATCAATAAAAATAAGAGTAATGCTACATTCACAACATTTTTCACAATAATTTCAAAGCAAATCCAATATAGCAAGCTTTTATTGATTCTAATTTGGTTCTAATACTAATATTATTTTTTTACCCACCAATAATAGCTTTTTACATAAGATTTATTGTAAAAATGTAGTGGGCATATTACTCCAAAATTAATTATGCCCCCTAAACAAAATCCTTAATCCTTTTTTTCAAAAGGCTTAAATAATAATAATGAATAGGGCAGAACTTAAGTACAGTATTCAAGTGCTGTTCTTTAGGTTTTCTTCTTAAGATTTTGTCATGTGAATTTTTTCTCATGGAATGGAAGTGTATTTTTTAGTTAAGTAGGCACATGGCTGAATTTTAAGAGGAGAACCTAAAGAACAGCACATAAGGTACTGTACCTAGGTTTTGTCCTAATAAATATTAGCCCAAATAACAACAAACATAAATCAAACAAAAACAAGACAAGATCAAACAACAAGTGAACAAATTATTCAACAAAAAATCTATTATAAAACAAAAAGATAAAAATTGCTAAACATTTAAATTTGTAACTCATGTAACCTATTCAATAAAAATAGTTCATAATTTCATTTTTCCTTAAAAAATGATACAAAGAAAAATATTGTGGTTGTGAGTTCTTTGTAATGGTGATGACAGTTATACTTTTTTTTGGCTTTGCTATTGCAACAATTTTACTCTCCTTACTCCTCAGCGACTTGACTTGTAGTTGTAGCAAATATTCTCCTCTCTCTCTCTCTCTCTCTCTCTCTCTCTCTCTCTCTCTCCCTCATCATTGCAGAATTTTTCTCTTAATTTATTACTCTCATTTCAGCATTATCTTTTTTAATTACTCTCATTTTAGCATTATCAATTCCCACTTTATCTATTATTAGTATTTTTTTTCTCTTTATTAGTATAAAGAAATTTAATACTTTGTGTATTTATGCATTTTTTTTGGTGACGTTGATAAATTCAAATTATCGTTTTATTATATTTTATATAATTAAAATTTCTTACTGACCACCCTAAAAAAATTCTTAGAGTCGCTACTGCTACTAATATCGATTACAATCACAAAAATGCAAACAGAAACAATGCAACCAAATTGTTTAGTAAAAAATTTCCAAGGAAATAATTCAATGGGTTGGTACATGGAATTGTTATGACCCCAAGCAAATGGTGGAGTCTGGATTTCGACATAGGAGGCAAGATTTAAAGGTAAAACTGAAAGTAAAATGAATGTGAAAAATATTAATTGATATTAATAACAGACTAAATAAATAATTATATAGCAATATAATTTTCATACATAAACTAAAATACATGTACAATTTAATTTATTTTTTTAATACTTAGAATTCAATTTAAACTCAAATTATGGTAAGGCTTCTCTATAGTCTCAATCAATTTATAAATATATATTTCATATATAAAAAAAAGTGTAAGGACACAAATTCAGCGTGCTAGCCCAAGATTGCATGGACCAGCCCAAAGGGCCCAAACAAAGAATTGTTAGAGAGTGGGAGAGGAAAACTGGATCAGGTTAGACTAGATGATCAGCGTCAGAAGTTAAGACCATAAGATGAAATCTTATAAAAAGTTTGAACACAAGAAATTAGTCTCGGCTCTAATCCGAGGATCGTTCTCCTAATGTTTTATATCTTTTTCCTTTTTTGCGCTCCTCCCTCTCCTTTTATATTCCTCCCCTCCCTCTTTCATCCTTCCACCTGTCGTTGTAGTGACCTTTGGAGATACTTGTCCCATCTCCTTTTCCCAGAAATTTCGGTGTAGTGGGTGTAAGGCTGAGAATCACTGTTCAGGTGTCTTCTCCACATAAATGCGGTCAGGGGGTTAGCTGCAGAGTCATTCAATGCGGGGTTGGCAGCCTTCTTCCTTGATATTTTTGGATATTTTCCTGGTGCACGTATCTATTACATCCGCCTAGGCTAGTAGAACCTTCTGGGATGTTTTCTTTGATCGGAAGAGCTTTAAGGCTTATTCCAATTTTGATTACTCGAGGTGGTATTATCCTTGGCATTGTTCTTAGGATTCCCTAATTCGTGTTCGGACTCCTTACAATTCGTTTCAGACATTATAGGTTGAGCAGGATCGTCCTCAGACTGGTCATGATCCTCGACGTGCACTTTGAGCCCAAAGCGCAGGCCCATTTCCCTTGTCCACCTTTTGCCCCCACAAAAAGTAATCAAATTCATAGTTAAAATTCAACCTTTCTTAATTTTTTTTTTTTTTTTGGTTTAAGAAAAACTTTTTGTTGGTAGTTAAACTTTGGGTTTATAGAAAAACTATGAAAATATACAGAACTATAAAGAAGTTGTAAAGAAGTCAGAAGATGAAGAAAAATTTAGGGGATCTACAGTATCAAGACATAATAGTAGTAGTTTTTATTTTATTTTATTTTTTTATATGGTTTCTTATTCAACAAAAAGTATGATTATTATAAAGTGGGACCCATTATTTCAATACTTGTCAGGACCATGAGAGCAGCGAAAATGACGTGTGACAAGTAAATAATTTTTTTAATAGCATTATAGATATAATAATTTCTTAATAATTTTACAACAAAATTTAAATAATAAATTACTATTTGTTTTAGTTTAGGCCTATTATTGATATTACAGTTTAGGCCTATTATTGATATTACGTGTTTTATTATATATATATATATATATATTATGTGTTTTTATTTGCTGCTAACAATTACTAAAATTTTATTGTAAAAATATTGTAACTCTTATTTATTTTAAGTGTGTAACTCTTGATAAAGCATATCTGCAGAGTTCTTCTCAAATGTTTCAGTACTATTATAACAAAAAAAATTTGGGAAGCTCCGGAGGCAACTGACCCCTCTCGCATCATAATATATAATATTTGAATCAAATTAATAAAAATAGTATATTTAGTTCCAATAATAAAAGGTTGGCGACAAGTGGAGCGGTCAACATCAAAACTCCTACTTAATTCTTTTTTTTTTTTTTTTTTATAAAGAAGGGTCAACATCTAAACTTTGTCAAGAAAAGATGAAGGGACTAGATTTCTGGGCCCATATCTTAAATATAAAAACGAACCACAAAAATGGTCCAGACTTTTTGCGCCTTTTTTCCCATATAGAAAAATGGTCCAATTATTATTTTTTCCTATACTGAATAAGGTAATTTGATTGAGAAGAAGGAGCAAAAATGGTCCAGTCTTAGCCCAAGCTAAATGCTCCACATATATTGATCCATATGCCTGCAGTGGAAGTATGGCCTAAGTTTAATTTGGGATAAACTGGCCCATGCTCTCTTGTCACTTGTTCTACTCAGAGTATAATTTCTATATCAATTGATTTTAGAGTCTAGGGTTATTTATTTTTTATAAAGATCTTTTAAGGTTATTGTCTACTTTGATTAATTCAACTTTAAGTGCAATACTGAATATTCGGAAAATTTTATTTTATTCAAGTGTGTTTTAGATCAAGTTCGAATTGTTTTATTAAAGGTCACATTCTACTAATTAATTTGATGTTTAGATTTTTGGAATAGTAAATAGGGGTATCCACTCGAGCTAAGAAGCTAGGTGTTTGAAGTAGTTTTATTTGTTTCTGGTTCATGAGTTTAATTAATGCAAACTGTAATAAAGTACATGATTTACATATATCAATTTTAACAATTTGGATTAAAAAATATTAAAAGATGTGACTCCTGTACTATATGATTAACAAATCAAACTATACCAAAATAGAAGTGTTAGAATTTAATTAATTTCAACATGTTTAATATGTTTATGATTCCTTTTTATGACAAAAATAAATATGTTTGGTGTGATTTCCAGTGGTAAACCTATTAGCATTAAAACACTAAGCAAAATATCACTTTTCTTGAAACTCAAGGAATTAATAAACTCATGTAACTCTTATAGCTGCTCTAGCTTAGCTAGATCTAGCTTTGATATTGCTAAACCTGATCCATATTATGTTTTCCTGTTTGTGTCAAATAATAGAACTTCATAGAATCACATGCAGAATTTGAAGAACCAGAGATGTGGCAATTGTGCCCTAATCCTTATGTAATATCATTATTTTCAACAAGTGTTAATTAGCCTTTTCTCGTTCAAAAGTAACTACTAGTGAAAACTGAAAACCCTTCATGGTTCACGCTTGGGTTGCTATTTTTAGTAAAGTGAGAAAAAAGGGGCTAAAAATGCCGTTGATGATTTATAACACATGACGAATAGTTAATTACTTAAAGAGTTTTGGACAGTCTTGTTAGCAAAAAAAAAATACAAATATTTGATTTCTGAGTCTCTTAACTAGCTATGACATTTTAAACGAACATTTTGGTGAGTTTTTGCTTGATGGTAATTGGTAAATACCAAATTACATACATAAGATGTGGGTTTAACAATTGCCAGCCAAGAGAAGCAATAGTGAAATATGGCAGAAACTTGTGAAGTGCTAATCTTGAGTTGTCTTCGGCGGTGATTGATAAGATGTTGCTTGCATTTTATGGGTCAAGGAAGACTATGAAATAGAACAATGTCACCTAGAAATATTCAATAAAGAGAAGAAAAAAAAAAAAAAAAAATTCAATGGGAGCAAATTATATTATGATATTACTTTCCCAATTTGGTGCAAGAATTTGCATTCCAAAATCATAGAGCACAAAAAAGCCTTACTGCAAGGAGCAAGATTAAGTTGAAATTATACATTTAACATATTTAGAACTTAAAACAAGTGTACTCAAAAGCAATATTCTTGATAAAGAAATGTGAAGGCGGACACATACTGCTTCAAAGGCATTCATACAAAGATAAACAAACCAATTGCAGAATTGTGACTCAATTTCAGGACTTGAATTGTCATCAAGGACTGGAGCTTTTTTTCCCCCAACATATATATAAACAGATGATTATGGTAGCAAAAACCTATTTTGCCCACTGACAGTGTTGCATTATTCCTAAAACCCATGGATTGATTATGCATCTTAAGCAACTAATTAAATGGAGCAAATCCTACATACACAAGAACAATTGTCAAAGTCTATATATATTTGGTGTTTCAAGGATTACCATGCTATCGATGTTTGGAAGAAATTACTGGAATTACTAATACTTTTGCAGATCTTCAACCATCTGAGTTTGTCTTTCTTTATATATGTGTTAGACTCTAAAGATTTAAGATTAAATGTTTAGAGTCTCAATTTGTATATGTTGGCAAATCGAGAACAAAAACATGTCTAGAATAGGTATCAGACATTGATCAAAGTGTTTCAAGTCAAGTCTTAAGAATATTCAAGCTGCAGGAAAATAAGTGTTTTTCAGTGAAGCTTGTTCGACTGAGGATTAGGCTCGACCGATTGAAAATCGCAGAAAAATAATTTCTGCAGAATTTTAAATCAGGCCAAAGCTCGTGAAAACGTTTAGGGTTTCAGTCCAACACTCCTAAGTATAAAAGGAAAACCCTAATTACGTTTTGAAAACTCTTGGAAGACTTGTGAGTTACTCCTGTGAGATCTGAGAGGTTCTGTACCTTCTAACTCTACAAGTGTCTACAAAATAAGATTTATAATCAAGTGTTGGTGGAATCTAGTTGCTGCAAGATCAACAAGCGTGACCTGAATCTTTTGAGTAAGATCTCAAAGTTACAAACGTAAGAGTCTGTGTTTTGCAAATCCAAGAGAAAAAGAGTCCGTGGATTTGAAGTTTGCACGTGATTGTGTTAGTAAATTACTACTAGAGGTAGCAATAGATTTATGGCAAAATCTTTTGTAAAAACTTCAATTCTCTTTTAGTGGATTTGTTTTACCTTGAGGATAGCTAGGTCAAATCTTTTCCAGATTTTTACCTTGAAACGGTTCGTTTCATTAATTTTCCTGGGTGATCATATCAGTGTGTTTTTTACTTTTTCGCTGTTTGCATGATATGATCCTTCTTTGTTTAATCTAGATCTCATAATTAACCTAAGTAATCACTTGGCTAATATATTAGGTTAAACAATCTACTTTAAGGGGTCTTAAAAACAAACAATATGTTTCCTAGAAATGTGAGAGGTTTGCTTCATCCAATTCATCCTATGCAAATTATTAATGGTGTGTCTTGCCAAGATCGGTCTCAACCCTACACACAACCTTTCCAACTCCTTCAACTTTATTTTCAATTGGAACAAATTGAACCATACGCATTATTAAGCATCCAGAACCCACCATATGTATATGCAGACTCTCTTTGAATCAACTGGTGGAAACAAATTGGTCTTACAGAAACTTAATTACAATTATGAGCTAGGATTTGTTTTTACTTAGACATGGCCTTTTTCTTGAACTTGAGAAAAGGGTATCCATATATGCTTCTTGATCTTCTCTATACTTCAAATTCAGTTAGGGAAAGGTAGCCTGCAAGACATAGAAAGATGCACTAAGGCAAATAGTTTCTCTATAGTAGAAGCTTGCATTTCCTGGCATGCAGTCCATAATTGATTCACTAACAGACAAATTACTCAATAATGAGTTGAAAGTGACATCACCTGTGGTTGCAACCCTTAATTTCACCACCAAACTTACCTTTCGGTACCAGAAAAGCAAAATTAACTTTAGATCGAAGAATAGAGGACATATTGTAATGCTAAATCCAGGGAAATAATTAAGCCTCAGGACAGATTTATCTGTTTAGTCAAGTTCCTCAATTAAACCTACAACTATATGCTTTAGAAAATAGGCTCCTAAATATTGATATCTGATTTAAACATCCTTGGATTGAATTCTTAATCATATTTCATACTTCATCCAGAAAACCCAAAAGTAAAAAAAGAAAAAGAAAAAACAGTTTAAATTAATGGAATTTTACAAACTTACCCTAGCCTGAGAGAAGTCTCTGAGCTGTCATTGTCTTGAGGAGGATTAGATAAACTGCAAATATTGGTGATTGACTCAGATGACTGACCTTGTTCAAGTACGTGTGTTTGAACACTAAAAAGTTTCTCCATCTGTGGAAGATACATTTTTTTATTAACAGAGATATATGAAGAGAAAAAAACAGAAGAAGGAAAAAAAATGAGTCCTATCACCTGTTTTAGTCGTTGGATTTCTTCCATGAGTTGGGCTTCCTGCAATAGAATATATAATTTAGTATGGTATATTGATACCCTTTTTTGGGGGAGACGAAATCAGTTTAGGTCTTGTGATAGAATAAACAATATAACATTCAGTTTTGAATTTACATGAATTTGCTCCAACTTGCATTCCTTTCTCTACACATTGAGCTAACCAATGCACATACAAAGACCTTGGCAAAAGGCTGACCAAGTTTTACAATTCCAAGACTCGTCACCACAATTTTTTATGAATTTGCACTAACTTGCATTAGCATTATTCATTTCGTATAATAAATAGTTTATTCTACAAATAACTTCTAATTTACAGCTATTTACTCATTTAGGGTAAGCTTATTATATTATCGTAGTCCTAATTGTACACATAGTCCTAACTATGTTACTCTAACCCTAGGGTAACATAGATTTTGTCTACTACATATATCCTTCAATAAGTACACTAATAAACTTAACTCAATACTAAATATGTTGTTTATCGAATTAGGAAAAAGAAAAAGAAAAAGAAAAAAGAGAGTACATATGTAGTTGAAATATATTATATTAACCTTAGCAATATGTAGTTGAAATATACTATATTAACCTTAGCAAGTATTTAGAACCCTTAAAACATGCTTTTACGGCTAAGTTGATTTTAACACTAATAAACTACACAATATAGTCAACTGTAAATGGCTTTACCAATTTGTATACAAACTAAACTACACTACACAAAGCATGGCAACATGGTAAAGCAAAGGAAATAAAGAGGAAAGCAAGCAAACCACACTATACACAAAGAAGTGTTTAGGAAGAGGAAAACCCAAGCCTTGGGCATAAAAACCTTTCCCCCGACTATCTGTCGGAAATCTTCATTAGGCAAGATAGTTGTAGTACATTAGGACACTATGAACCCTCCAAGCCCAAAAGCCTACATGTACTTGAGCCTTGTAAACTTCAGCTAATAACCGATTGCTCTAAGTCCCTTCTCTTTCTAGCTTACCGGAGACCCTCCATTGAAGCACCAATGGAAACACCACCAATGAAGATTGGATTTGAATGTGGCTTCTCAAGTTTCCATAGCCATTCTCTCACTCACAAGGTTTGTGTTTATGGGTGAGGAAGGTGTTTACAATATATCAATCAATTCAATGAAGGAGATGGAAAAGAGAGGTTGAATTGGTTTTCTCAAAGCAAAAAAGATCTCTCTTTTCATACACTAGGATTGGCTTCTCTTAGATTTCTCTCTTATGGTTTTGAGGGTTTGTATAACCCTTATGTGAAGCCTCTTGCCACGCCTCACAACTATGTGGTGTGTGCTGGCAGATATGCATTAGACAGGTGCAGTCCAGGATGTACATAGATCATGCAGCTCGCGACCATGTTGCCCCCTAAGGTTGTGTGGATGTCACGAGTTACACGCTTGCACTCTCATCAAGACCACCTGCCACATGGAGCTCGCGGGCCACTTAGGTCGCCTCTAGGTCGCGAGATCTCTGGTTGATGTAGTTTTTTGATGTTGAGGGACAGGCTTAAGTACATCTACCCAAAATACAATAAATCCCAGGAAAAATACATCAAACATTAAAAGTAAATTACAAATAACTTTTTGTAATGGAATAAAGCTAACAATAAAATACTTCTCAGTAGTTGTTTATGATTTTCTGCTGTTAATGTAGACCACTAAGACCAAACCAGTTGAATTCCTTGTGTTCTCTCTCTCTCTCTCTCTCTCTCTCTCTCTCTCTCTCTCAAGTTCTTATTATTTCTTCTTTCAATTACAATTTTGATAATTTGTCATGATATCATTGATTATGGTTTGGAAATGTCTTGCAAAAATTACAGTAATTGTATGAAATGTAGTGCAAAAATTTAAGGTTTGGAACTTGACCTTTTGCTGAAGGGCAGTGATCTCTTCCAGAAATTTTTCACCCTGAAAGACCAAAAAAGGTTTCTTATATTAAGAGAAAGTAAATAAATTTCAACACTCCATTATAATGCCGGTAAACAGAGATAAAAAAGAGAGACGTGCCTTTGTTTCTATAACTCGGCTCAGGCCTACTTCAAGATCTTTCTCTAGTTTACGTAATTCTTCTATATCCATTCCATGGAGCTCTTCTCCCTTAATCTTCCTGTTAGGTGTAAACATTTCTCAACATTAATTTAGTGTGGTATTTACAATAACAAGTTCATAGCAATGTTAATTATGATACCTCAGTTCATGTGTCTGCTCCTCAATTTCCTTGCTCAATATGGTGTAGGTATTGTTCTCAAGCTAACATAAAGAATTGCCGTTCATGAATATTTTTGTGATTTGATGTGTTACCAAGCACTTTTAATATAAAAATGGTTCTAAAATATGTAGGCATTTCCTGCCTTCAATAAGAAATTTGTAGGGCTGCCCTAAATGCTAGGGTCATCATTCTGCCATTCTGGGACTGCTACAAGTAGTCTTCTAAGTTGTTCCAAAAATCATACCTAGCCTTTTTATTTATTTATTATTATTTTTTTATAGTGGTATGATTTTCAATAAAATGTAAGTTTCACAGTTTTCATGAAAATGTCATGAGAAAATGGATTCAGAAATAATCCAGAGTCATGTTTCCTTATGACAATGATAGAATTACCTACATTAACGTTAAGATGACAAAACACTAGAAATAACTTTGTTATATGTAGATCAATGATTTGGAGAATTTTAAATCTCCAATTGTTTGATAATATAAAATCTTTAAAAGAGGGTATTGACATGGTTGCATCATGCGTTTGTAGTATTAAGTCTAAACAGCATTAGATTAATATGAGATAGAGTAAATGTGGGCCAACAGCCTATTTTATGGAAGGGGTCGCAGAAAAATTAAAAGAAGGCAACTTAATTTTTCTAGGATCACTGTATTTAATAAAAAAAAAAGTTTGAAATAGCTGTACCTTTAAACTAGTTTATTCTTTTAGATATCTTGAGAACATGATGGCATTATCATGATCAGTTCTATCTAACTCCAAAAAGGACATTATTCACCAACTAAAAAATTCAAAACATCTTACCTGCAGCTCAAGACACGGTTCGTCCATTTTACCAAGGTTATCTGGATGCAGCTTATGACTTTCGATTAGCTGCTGCATGCTTCAAACAACAAAAAGATAGCACATTCAGTTCTTCTCTCCCTCTCTCTCTCTCTCTCTCTCTCACTAGAATAAGATGATAGTGCTGATGAACATTTAAACTACTATTTGTCTATTTCTGACTCAAATCTACGCAAAGAAAAGTTTGAGCTGGTGATTGAAGAACTAAATATTTCATATTGGCATATCTGCTGTTGGGTCCAGGCCAACCGTGTACTCAATCAAAATGTGAAGCACAAGTGATATTTATATTGATTGACACAAACTATATATAAACTTCTAATTTGGTGAAACTAGATGCAAACTATGCAATGTGAACATCTAAATGAACTCTCAAACTATTTACATTGGTTGACACAATTGATGCATTAACTTCTCACTAATTTTTTAAACATCTAAGTTTGTGCACATCAAAGATAATGACTTAAAATTTTAGATTTGGTGTTATTGCATTAAAGTGTTTCAATATATGCAAAACATACAACAATGTCATCTGAATGTTAAATTACCGATTATCCCAAGAGCTTAAACTATTAGGAAATAGTGAATTTAATCACTTAACCATAAATCTAATACTCCCCCTTACTTGTGGACCTAAACTTCCCCTTAATAAGTGGGGGCCCAACAAGTGGGAATTTAACATTTTAAATGGGAGGTAGAGTAAAGCCAGTGATCGAACTCAGGATCTCCTGCTCTGATACCATATTAAATTACCGATTATCTGAAAAGCTTAAGCTATTAGGAAATAGTGAATTGAATCACTTAACCATAAATCTAACACTGAAAACAATATACAAAACATACAGCAATGGCATCCGAAAAAATTTACAAATTACACACTGTTTGATGAGTTGGAAACCAGGCCCATTGAGCATTCTTGCAGGCTAAATCTCAAAGTAAATACTGTTGGGAATACACATGTGAATGAAATACCACATTTAATAAGAATTTCAAGAGGGAGTGGTTATTATAACATAGTTAGGCCCAAACTCATAGGCTTAAATCTTTTAGGTCAAGTGGCGTTCCTATATGTTATATTAACTACTCAATTGGAGTTTCCCTAGAGTGTTCTCTCTCCAAAAAGTGGTATTAGAGTTCAAAGTGGTGTGCGGCGAATAAAGCGAGGTGTTTAGGGTCCCTTCCATAGCGGGAAGGGAGCTAATGGTGCCAGATCACAGTGAGACATGTGGTTCCTATGGATGTGGATGTGTGGGCTGGTTCCCATGGATTAGAGTGTGGGTTTGACACATGGTTCCCATGGGTGACGTTCGAGTGATGGAAAAAAGCCCCATAAGGGAAGGGGGGAGCAAGTGAAACTTGGTCAAAGGAAATATAGAGGTAGAGACTTACACGTGAGAGGGAGATTGTTGGAAATACATGTGTGAGTGAAGTCCTATATTAAAAGGAGTGGTTAATATAACATAATTTAACCCAAATTCATAGGCAAGCCTTTTGGGTCAAGTGATGTCCCTATATGTTATATTAACTACTTAATTGGAGTCTCATACAATATAGGCTTTTCTTTAAAAAGAGAGACCATTATAAGTCAACTTGTAAGAAGTTTGAAAGGCACTAGTAAAAAATATCAGAGTTAGTCATAGGATCAAGTGAAATTTGGTCACCTGAAGAGAATCGTCATAAGGATCTAAACTTATCAACTTTGGCCATGGCCCATGTTGCTTTTCCTACAAATTCATTTGTTTAGACTTCTTTTTGGTTAAATTTTATATTTATGGTAAATTTTTAATGGATTTGGCTCATATTTGTTACTAGGCCATTGAGTTGGGGGCCTTATGGGCGCAGCGGAGTGGAGTGCAGAAGAAACGAGCAAAGTGGTATAGGGACATTTTAAGAAATTTGTATTTGGTAGAGTTATTATATATAAACATTGTTGTAAACCTATTTTCTCCTTGAGTAGATTATTAGCCATTTGTTCTTATGGACATAAGCACACCGCCGAAACATTTAAATTGCATGTGTTGATTTTCTCTCTTCTCTTAATTTACATAATTTTATTTTATTTTTTAACTTAAAAGTTAGAATAAAGTCTTATGAATACAAATACTGTCTCACATGGAGTGCTGCACTTTATGGTCCATCAATTGAAGCTAGGTAGCTACACATCCCTTCTTTCTTTCCTTATATAATAACCAAAGTTTAAAATAGAAAAAAAATGTCATACACATGACATACTGTAGTTGGTGAAAATAAAATGAAACACTCAAAGTGGGATAAATGATTTTCATTCATGTATCATTAGTTCTAGGATGTTTCCTAGAGTCCATAGGATTTATATTTGTAATTTTCCCAATTTTATCTTCTTCTCTTTACAATTTTTCTTATTTTCTAGCCTAATTGTACTTTACACGAACTAGGGTTTCTTAAGGACCTCCTAGCCACTTAGAATTTTCTTTACTTTATACATTGGGGTTGTAGCTTCTGAGAATTCGGATTTTGATCTATAGACTCTTAAATAAGTTTCTCCTTTTCTTTCTAGTGGAATCGAAGAAATCTTCTTGTGGATTTAGGGAATGCCATGTGGATTCGAAGGATAATTTCTTGATATAGACTTATTCCATTTCACGTGGCTTTTTGCTTGTGTCAATGATCTTCTAGGACCTTTTTGTTTTGGATCCCAACAATGATGCACCAAATTCTCCATGTGTTAGGGCTGTTCTCTGGATACTGCAGTGTTAAATGTTATTGAAAAGATTCTCCAAAGTTCAAAGACAGGCTACACAAAACTCGTGATCTTAGTTTTCCATGATAGTTCATCATGAAACCCTAGGAAACCGTAGACATCCAGGTATGTGCTTCTTGATATTCAAGTTTTGCTAAAATTTTTATCATTAACTACATTGAACTTCCTTTTGAAAGTGCTTTATTTGGTGTATATCAATCATGCTTAACAACTACAATTAAAGAAAAGTTTATAAGTGACACTAATGCACTGTAAAAAGCACAATTATTATGGAGAAGATTGTCATGATCCTTATTATGTAAAGATTGTTAAATTCATTATCCAAAAGTGTTTTTATCTTTCATTTACACAAAACCTAAACATAAGAAACCGTACCATCTAAGCAAGGCTAATTACACTGTCCTTAATCAAGGACTACATTCAGACAGAATAACCCCTTAAGGTTCAATTGAGGATAATTCCGTGACTGCAAATTATCTAATTTAGTCACACATAAAGGTGGCATTATTCCAAATCCTTGGATTGACATTTCAGTCATCCTTATTTCTATGATTTTTCCAAAAAAAAAAAAAAAAAAAAAAAAACTATCTCAAAAGATAAACGAAAATGGTTTCCACACCACCCACGTCCTCCTCTTGAAGTGCCCATTTTCCTACCAGTGATGCTTGTTATAATGGTAAAATTCTGTGTTACCTTTAGTGTTCTCAACTTAAGATGATGTGATACTTGGGGCACACTCCCATTTGACAGTTTGTGGTATTGTATCATTTTAACTAGTAATTTTAGTTCATTTAAGGTACTATATCTCAAATGGCTAAGCTAGATCATTTATTGTTGGGGGGACCACGATTTGACTCCCTACAACCACTTTAAAAACAGGCCCGCATGGTGTGATATCGAATTCCATAAAAGATTTGAGTGTGTCTTTTTCATCACTAATTGGTTTTGAGGTGGAATGACACAGCTTACGATCCGACATATATGTTTCCCCATTAGATGTCCTACTTAGGTCATGTTTCGAACGTACACAGCTACACTACAATAAAGATTTCAAGCAGACATACATAAATTCTCTGAGATCGTGACTTGTCCACTACTTCAGCAACCTCATTTTAAAGCATTTGGTTATGTACTCTCCTCATAAATACATGCTTCATCCATATCCTAAAACTTTTCCTTTAAAAGTCTCTAAAATTTCAATCAATCTTTGAGGAAGGGCTTGGAATTAATGGTTGGCTTATGAGGCGTTTAAGCTTGGGGGAGAGAGACATTCAACCACACTGTCCAACCAAGGAGGAAAGGGCTATACCTAACATATAGGAATTTCATCAAGAAAATGAAATTACTTGGTAACCAAGAAAGAATGGTAAAGTGAAAGAAAACTGGAAAATTTGCAATAACAAAAAATATTTAACCATTTCATGGTACTAAATTTCCGTGTAAAGATCCTAGTGACTTAATTAGACTGAAATGAAAATCATTGTTCCAGAAATGCTATCAGGCCAAGGTGGACCTAATATGCTAGTAGGTATCAACGTATATTTATTTTTATACCATCGTGCCACAAGCATTCCTCAATGTATGCATAGCAAACTCAACTACTCAAGAAATTAAGTCTACAAAGTATAGATCAATTCATGCAATCTTTAGCACAAATAAGGCAATTCTAGCACTTTTCCTGAAGACATAAAAGCAAGTCATGCTGACTTTGAAATCGAAGGAACATCATATCAGTTGATAGCTATTGGATCGTGTCTAGCCTAAAACATCACACGAGCCTAAAAGCAAAGAATACGAAAGCATTCATGACACAGCAAGTTGAAGAAGTTTTTCAAGAATTAGGCCAAGCCCGCTTCATTCACTTCATATGGTCACATCTTCTTTAGGTGCTCTTGCTCCACAAAGGACTAACAAGAGAGTTTGAGGAAACTGATGTTACGGAAGTCTGAAGAAAACACACATGATGCTCTTTTTGATGGAATAAAAACTAAACTATTAGTTTTTGGTAGTAAACCTTGATCCACGAGAGGTTTTCTTGAATCCACAAGGTGATAGTTTCCTAGAATCCACCAGAAAGAAACAGACAAAGTCTGAATTTTTATTGATAATGAACTACTTTGCCTTTGGAGGCTACAAAACATATAAAAACTGACAAAGTAAAACCCTAGGACGATTAGGAAACTTCTAAAACTCTAATTCGCACTAATTGCAGGATTAGGTAGCAAAATACATAATTTTATCAAAAATGTTGAAATTGAGTTAAATGCAAAATCATAAACTATTGACCTAAGGGTCGTTCCAAAACAAGCCCTCGTTGATGTATCTTAAGTGTGTGGGATACACTAAACTGGACCACTGTAAAATTTATTGTTCTACCAACATCCAAAAATTGACATCTGAACAAAAAAATCTCATGACTGTTATTTGTATCGACTCTCAATCTTGAGAGGATGGTGAACTCAAACATGAAATGTTCTTTGCTTGATGTATATCAAGTGAGATCTTGTATGGTCAAAACCTTAGTGCGTTGGACAATCGCATGTAGTGTTGTGGGAGCACATCTTCTTAAGATGGGATCCATAATCTTTCTTAGAGACACAAAACGTTCCCCTTGAGATAGGTTTAATGAGAATTGATTATTTAGAGTGTTGGGCTTGACCACTTTAGTAAAGAGTTGTTAAAATTTATATTTTGTGAAATTAAATTTCATAACTATAAGAATAATAAAAGGATGAAACTGTGGACTTAAGGATTTAAGATGTAGTGATTTACAAAGTAATAGTAACTATTTAATTTTTTTCACTATGGATGATTTCATAGAGGTGTCAAATGCTAATATCATAGATTTTTGGGATAAATTTTTGATTTAATAAAAATCAATAAATTATGGTTAATGGTAACTTTGAGCTTATCAAGAGTTAACAGGAGGCTGAAGGCCCATTGGAGTTTGCGTTTTTATTTTACCTTTGGTTCCGGTTCAAGCCGCACAACTAAAACCTAATTGGGTTGGCCCAATAGCTAATCCAAAAACAACAGGGATTACTTAAACCTATCAAAAAGAATAGGGCAAATTACAATTTACCCATTTGTGGTTTGACCATAATTTAAGTTGTCTATCTATGGTTTGAAATTTGACACTTTATTCACCTGAGATTAGCTCAGTTAGAGTTTTGTAACGCACTTCTATTAAAAATATGGCTAAATATGTAATTTTGCTCTACTTTTATGTTTCTTTCTTTCCAAAACCAAAAACACATATAAAAGGAAGACAAAACAATATCAAAAAGGGAGGGTTTCGTAAAAATTAATATTTAGAACTATTTCCCATGCAAAGACAACAACATTCTGTGCAGAAATTCCTCACTCAAAGCTCCTAATAGTATAGCACAATTGTCCTGCCAGAAAGGGGGGGGGGGGGGGGGGGAAGGGGAAGGATGTAGTAGAAGAATGGGGAAGGATGTAGTAGAAGTGAAACCATTTGTGCAAACTACTTTTTAAAGTCAAGTACAAAAACAGTGAATATATATAGGAAAATAAAACATTAAAGAAAACATATTATTGCAATTAGACCATAAACTAGCATTGCAAAAATATTCTTCCATTGTTTTCTTTTCTTATTTGTAAAATGTTTTTATGCATATCATTAACACCGATGTTTGAACTCGCTAAATATCGATTTGTTGAATCAAATTTTGATTAAAAAAGAAAAAATCTGGGATATCAAGGTGATTTGCTTGTTCATTCTGTAGAAGCAAGCTGGAATCAAGGGATCATATATTTTTCAAGTGTTCTTTCTCTGAAAGAATCTCCGAGATGCCTTATTAAAAAAGAAGATTGGAGACTGGAGTCTTGAGTTAGCTTGGGCTTTGAAGAAGTTAAAGACTAAGAATTTTGAAGAAATTTGATTGGCCAATTACCACTGTACACTTCCTGCTCTTCTCATTTGATGGTAGCACAAGACATCTAGCAGGTCCATTAGTATGGCAAGTAGCAACAGCTACATAAAAGTAGCAAAGAACTATGATGGTTCTTAGTTTTTACAAAACCATCCCTTTTTGATCTTATTTTGTCTTGCTTTTTTTTTTTTTTTTTTTTTTGGGAAGAGAGAGACATAAAAGTTGAATAAAATTACATATTTAGCCCTATTCTTAACAGAGGTGGGTTACGGAATTTTAACTAAGCTAACCTTAAATAGGTAAAGTGTCAAACTTCAAATTACAAGTATGTAACTTAAATTTCGATTAGGTTAAACTATAGGTAGGTAAGTTATAAATTGCCCAAAAGAATAAAAGGAATTACTTTAAGTTAGAAAGCCCTAGACTACTACTGCACTACATGTTTAAGAGAAAAAAGAATTGTTCTCTAGATAAAGTTTAGCTACAAAATTGGTTGTAGTTTAAAGTTACAACCTTACTTAATAAAATAAATATTACTATATATTTTGAAAATCTAACCGTTGAATTGCATGTTTTTTACACTCTTAATACACTTGTCAAATTTTGTGTCAATTGGATATTATTTATTATATAATCTATAAGCTTATATTTTATGCATAATTTTAAATTACAAAAACTTGCAATTTAAACAATTGATTAATGACATAGGTATTGATCTTTAATTTTCTTGAAATTTTGCAAGTATGGTAGATATAAGAATAAGATGTAATTCAATGGTGGATTTGTCAAAATTCATTTCCAATAAAAAGATATTGAGTAAAATTGTAGCTTAAGACTAAAATCAATTTTGTAGCTAAATTTTATCCTTATTCTCTAGTCCCCCCTAAGGGATTTGTTAGGTTCTAAGACTTTAGGAACTAAATGTATTAGAACTTCGCTTTGTATATGTTGGCAAACCATGATCAAAATAATGAGTCTAAGTTTAGGCTTGCTCAAAGTTTATTTGTTATAGTTTGAATCGAGCTGAATGCAGAAACTTATTGTGCAAAATTGCAAAGCTCGATCAATCAAAAGTAAGGCTTGATCGATCGAGAATTGTATCTGCAGAATTTGAATTAAACCCAAATAGCAGTTCAAGCCCATTAAGGATTAGAGTTTCAGATCTACTTATAGTATATAAAGGAAACCTTAAGCACGATGTTTAATAGGCTTTTCAGAGAGATTAGAGTGCATCTTGTGCCTCTTTTGTAGATCTAGGGTTTTGTATCCAAAAGCTCTCTAAGGCCTTTGTTGAGTTGTGTGTTGAATCTTTTGTGAGATTTAGAGATGTTTACTTTCATACGCACACATAGAGCTATTAAAATCAAGATTTGCATCAAGAACTTGATGGTGGTTTTAGTTGTTGCATAAAGAATTTTCAAGAAGATCCAAAACCTTTGAGTAGAATCTCAAAGTTACAAGTAGGAAAACTTGTGGTTGCTGTAGATCAAGGAAAGAAGCAGTCTGTGAACTCGTAGCTGTCACGTGATCGTGGTAGTAAGTTTTCTACTCGAGGTAGCAATAGGATGTTAGTGGTCTAATCTTGTTGTATAAACTTCAATTCTTTCATAATGGATCTGTTTTACCTTGAGAATAGCTAGGTTAAATCCTCCATAGATTTTTTACCAGTTTGGTTTTCCTGGGTCATCAGATCTTTGTGTTCTTTATTTTTCGCTGCCTTATTGTTTTTGCTTATTTGTGTTTAATCTAGATCTGAATAATAAATCTAAATATTTATTTGATTAATTAAATAGGTTAAATAATCTAGTTTACGGGGATCTAAAAACGAACAGGATCTACACACTAGCACTACAAGGAGGAGAAGAAAAGTTCCTTCTTTCTCAAGGCACAAGACTGGGGTTTTTGACAAGGAAGAGAGCCCAATCTCTTGAGATTCTTGTGGTTATTGAAGTGAAGAGTAAGGAATTCTCAAGATCAAGAGGTGCTAGAGATTCTATTTTATTTTGAGATTTACTGCATCAAGATAAGTTTTCCTATAGCCTAATTTAAAATTCAAAGAGAGCACTTGTTCTTGTAACATAGAAGTACGTCTTGATTGTTCTTCCTGAGTATGATTTGTGTAAGATATATATTGATTTCCAACAACTATTATATCATTTTAACTCACAGTGGGAAGTTGTTTAACGGTGTAGTGTGTTTCAAAAGGCTTCCTAGTGTTTCTTAGCCATTTGGGATTTTAGCATAGAAACCTATTAGGGGATCTAGCAAGGTCATACTGTTAAACTGGGCGGCCATACGAGAGCATGCCTTTTTTATATCTAATTTTTTGCTGTCTTTAATCTTTGCAATGTGACTTTTAGCCAAAAATCCAACATTGGAGTTAAATCTCTAAGATTGAAACTAGGAATTGCTCTAAAATGCTAATTAATTGTTCCAATTGTGCTGTAAACCCTTATGAAATGGTCCTCGATATGTGCTAATTACGAAGGGCATCCCATTACATTAGAATTATAGGAGTTGAAGTAATGTTGTGAAAAGCATGTAAAACAATAAAATCAAAATCCACTATCAAATAATAAGGATTTTAATCACTTGCAAGATTTTCTAGACATAAACTAACCCTAACCCGATATATCCATAAGTGCTCATACATTAACATACTATACAAAACTTTGTCTTCTAACTTAGGAAGTGTGGACATTTTATTTAGGGTACTGTACTTGTGTTGTATCCATATCGTACTCATGTCATATCGGTGTTGTACTGGTCGTTTTATATTATAATTTTTTAAAAATTGCTCATGTCACCGAATATGTACCCGTACTTGTGTCCATGTCCGTACTTCCTAGCTTCTTACTATCTCATAAACCAAACTAGTTAAACCACCACCCTATTTATAATGACCACCTATTTTCTTATCAATGTGGGACTAACACTGATGATTTGAATACTTGCGTTTATTATTCTCTAAGCAATGTGGATTTCAAAAATCAACAAAAAAAAACCTCCGAACTTTTCCTCTTATGAGCTGAACTCGACAAAGCTCCACGTCTTGCTAGTAAGGTCTCTTAGTAATACTTATATGGCTACTCTATTTGCATCAAAGTTGTACGTAAGGGTGCTCCACCACTTTCTCAATAAATGATGCAATCAATTGAGATCGAGCAATGATTAGAATTCTCACTTTGACTTAGCTTTAAAACCATGTCAACCACATTCTCTACATATCTTACTCTCTTTCATCCATAATTATCTTTTCTCTGGCATTTTGACCAAAGGCATATCTCTACCTTTTGCTCCACCATGTGCCTTTAACAGTCTTACCAATCAACTGGTACAAATTCTTGAGAAAAAATGTCTCCTTCTATTACCACCAAAGCATATTCACTAACTTCCATAACTCAGCCCCGGCCCATGTACAATATTATAGTGCAACAAAACGTACTGGCCTAATGAAATCAATTTTCTTCCTAACTCGTGTAAAATGGCAAGGAAAGAGTTTTTGGCTAATAGCTTGGTGTTGGAAATCATGAGTTTTTGACTAAAAACTTGTGTTAAATAAAGATGAAATATGGCAAATGTGTATTGATGGTAGAGTGGTCAATAAGATTACCATCAAGTACTGCTTCCTGATGGCAAGGAAAGAGTTTTTGATTAAAAGCTTGGTGTAGGAAATCATGAGTTTTTGGCTAAAAGCTTGTGTTAAATAAAGATGAAATATGGAAAATGTGTATTGATAGTAGAGTGATTAATAAGATTACCACCAAGTACTGCTTCCTGATTCTCCTCTTGTTGACATTCTTAACTAACTTCATGGAGCCTCTATCTTTTCTTAAATAGATAAAACCACCTTTAAGATAAGAGATGGTTATTATTATGAATGGATAGTTATGCCTTTCGATCTTTCTTATGTACTTAGTGCTTTTATGCATTTTATGAATAATGTGTTTATCTATACTACTATTTAAGCAGCTTTTTTTTGTTTGGGATGAACATTTCCTTAGTTTAAAAATACTCCTACATTCCTAAGTTTAAGTAGAGATAAAACTCAAGGATAATTTGGTAAAAATATATTTCTGACTCTCACTAAAACACTGCCT
This sequence comes from Lithocarpus polystachyus, assembly GCA_033629205.1. Taxonomy (NCBI): domain Eukaryota; kingdom Viridiplantae; phylum Streptophyta; class Magnoliopsida; order Fagales; family Fagaceae; genus Lithocarpus; species Lithocarpus polystachyus. Next base: position 27,680,384 of record CM066172.1, on the reverse strand, counting down.
TCAAAATAAGACTATTCTCTATTCAGATATTTGAACTACTACAACTATCCATATTCCTTCAATCACTAAAATAGAAAAATACGTTGCCCTATCATCCTTATTTTCTTATTACACCCTTAGGTTTTTCTATGATTGAAAAATATAGCAATAAAAAAAAAGATGAGCATCTGAGTGCCTGCTCAGAGGCTAGTATTTTTTATTAGGAGTCTTGTTGGTGTTGTACAAGAAGCATATAGTACAATACTTGGAGCATATTCAAAAAGTAATTGAAATTTTAACAGAGAGAAAGTTGCTCGCCAACTTGAACAAGAGCCATTTCCCTATGAATGGCCTCGTATTTTTGGACTATGTTGTTTCTAGCAAAGGGATAAAAATGGATCCAAGTAAGATTAAGACAATCACAAGCTTAACTAAGCCAAAGTCACTCCATTACATTGAAGTTTTCATAGTCGTACATCATTTTATTTGGGATTAAGTAAAGGATTAAACCATTTTCGCTATCACCAAATTTTTGAAGGGAGGTACTTTTAAGCGGACAAATGAAATAGAAAAGAGTTTTGAACTCTTTAAAAAGAAATGACCGAATCTCTTATTTACCAAATTTTGATTAGGTATTCAAGATTGATTTTTATGCTTTTAATATGGGCATTGGCATAGTACTTGGCCAATAAGGCAAGCCTATCTCTCCTTCTTTATTGAAAATTTGAGTAAATCTCGAAAGAACTACTCAATCTGCACAAAAAATTCTATTACTTTTGAGTCATTGGAGTCACTATATTCTTCCTAAGAATTCATCATATATTATATATTTTAACCTTCAGATCATGAAACTTTGAAGTACGTACCCAACAATATCACAATAGTCAATTCACATCAAGTGCAGTGACTTTTTGTAATCTTTCTCTTTTCCCCTCAAGCATGAGACAAGTGTTCAAAATCAAGTGGCAAATACTTTTGTACATCTTCAAAATTTCTAAAATTTCATTAGAAGAAATTTTGAAGATGTACAAAGAGGATGCCTACTATACCAAGGTATGGGAAGAGTGCTCAAAGGGTCCTTATAAAGGGTCCTTACCAAAGTGAAATCAGTTATTTGTTCCACAATATTCTTTGAGGAACACCATTATTATTGAACCTCATGAAAGTGGACTTTCTGGTCAAATTTGATGGGATAAGAAAATTACTCTTTTCAAAGAAAATTTCAAATGGAAAAATTGGAGTGAGATGTTATGCAATTACTCTTTTCAAAGAAAATTTCAAATGGAAAAATTGGAGTGAGATTTTTCAAACTTGTCCATTGCCAAGAGCATTTGCCAAAATACTGGGTCGTATAGGCCATTTTCACTTCTTAAGGCACTGTGGGAAGATGTTAATATGAATTTTGTTGTGAGTTAGCCAAAGACGCAAAAGATTATAGCAAGACTCTAGATCTTCTCATGTGACTGATTTTTGGCGTGCAAATCATTTTGGAAGAAGCTGTTGGATTTTTTGTTTAGTTTTATAGCCTATTCAATCCTAAGTAATAACTTTTTAAGTTTGAACCTAATTACAAGGTAACCTACAAGAAATTTAATTTAATCATTCATACCCTATAAGACTCTTAAAAATAATAAACTAAATTAAAAGCCTAAAGAAAATTAAAATTAAATTAAGAGAGATGCTTTCATAGTATTTCAGCTTATAACGTTCACTTCTTAATAATTACTCATTATCATCAGGCTATAACATCAATTGGCTTTCGATATAGGCAGGGTTCGAATAAAAAACTTTACCTATGAAGCTAATTGAAATCCACAATAATGTTATTAATCTAGACTCATAAATTAGTGGGTAACTTACGTAACATTTATCCAATTTAGTGACTTTGCTAATGATATCATTCTTTTCTGTGATGCTTCTAGGGAGTAGTTGCTCTCTATTAGCTTGGCTTTGACTTTTTTTAAAGCCTTTATCGGTTTGAAGGTGAATGTGGGGAAAAGTGAAATTGACCCTATTGGGGAGGTGAGTAACATTCAAACTTTGGCTAATATTCTTCAATGCAGGGTGGACAATTTGCCTATGAATTACTTGGGAATGCCATTGGGTACTTCGTATAAGACAGCCTCTATCTGGAACCCTATTTTGGAGAGGATGGAGAAGAAGCTTTCGGGTTGGAAGCATCTTTATTTGTCAAAGGGTAGCAGGCTCACTTTGTTGAAAAGTACCATTTCAAGTCTACTGACTTATTTTCTTTTTCTATTTACTGTTCCTAAAGCCGTGGCTATTAGATTAGAACGTATTCAGAAGAATTTTTTGTGGAATTCCTTAAAGGAGTGTTTCAAATATCCCTTGGTGGCTTGGGAAAAGGTTTGCTTCCCGCTTGAGTTGGGTGGTTTGGGAATTCGAAATTGGTGTCTATTAATCAGGCTTTATTAGGGAAATGGCTTTGGAGATACGACCATGAAACTACCCATCTGTAGCGGAGGGTCATTGCCATGAAATATGGGGAGGGGAAAGGGGTTGGAGGACTAGAGTTTGTAGAAGGGCTCATGGGTATGGTTTATGGCGAAGCATAAGTGAAGGTTGGGAGAACTTTTCTAAGCTTGTCTTTTGTGGTGGGTGATGGTTCGCATATTCCTTTTTGGCATGATAAGTGGATTGTGGATAATTCTCTTACAACTCTTTATCCTCAATTATTTGTGTGTTCAGTCAATAAGGAAGTTTGTATTTCTGATGTTCTAAGTCCTCTAGTGGGTGGAAATGATAGAGTGTGGAACTTAAGATTTTATAGGAAATTCAATGACTGGGAGTTAGCGATTTCTTTCTTCTTTCTTCACTTGATCCAATCTCGAATTCCTAGGGGAGGTGGTTATGACAGTCTTTGTTAGAGTCTTTGTTGGAGTCTCAATGGAAGTGGGAAGTTTGACACTCAATCTTTTTATCATAAGATTCAAGATGTTACTCCTTCTATTTTCCCTTGGAAGGGCATTTGGAAAGTAAAGGTTCCTAAAAGGGTGGCTTTTTTTATGTGAACAACACAGTTCATGGTCATATTCTTACTTTGAATAATCTTATGCTTTGTGATCACCTTTTGGTGAATCGTTGTTGTATGTGTTGTTGTAATGAAGAATCTGTTGATCACCTGTTAATTTTCTACCCATCAGCTCATTCCCTGTGGACGTATATGCTTCAATTGTTTAGGATTGATTGGGTCATGAAAGGTTTTGTTGTAAACTAATTATTTTGTTGGCATCATTGGCTTGAGAAACATAATTCTGACATTTGGAATTTGGTTCCAGGCTATTTGATGTGGACTGTTTGGACTAAACGTAATCGGCGTTCTTTTGAGGATACTGGAAAATCTCTGGCTCAGTTGTTAAATTTGTGCCAATGGACTCTTTTTGATTGGTCACGATGTTGGGGTCTCTCGGATTGTTTTGCTCTTATTGATTTTCTTCTGTCTCTTAGAATAGTTCAATGTTTTTTTTGTTCTTCTTTGTTTATATTTATTCTTTGTTCACTATCGTGAACTTTGTCTATCTTTTCATATTTTACTTTTTAATAATACTTTCTTATTACCTATCAAAATCAAAAAGTTAGTGACTTTGGAGTTCAACATATATTTAGGTAATAAATGAAAATCTTCTTTTATCCTCTTTCGAGAGATAAAATACACACACATATATATTCTTCTCATTTATTTTTCTCTAAATATAAATTGAATAATTAATAATATGAATTTATTATGATTATATTTTTACATGGAACTATCTATTCTACAATTTAAAGATAGTATAATGTGGCAAGATTCTAATAAAATATTTCAATATAGAATAGAATTTAAAAATCTATGAAAAGTATAAATTAGAATAATGATGTATGAAATTGTGAGGCATTTAATTCTAAAACCCTAAAACTCTTGAAATTTATAAAATAGAAGACTAACAAAATTAAAATGAAATTAAAAAATAGGAATACTGTGACATGAAGTCTTCTATTAAGTACGATGTGTATGCATATCCAATGCTATTAATCTAGACTCTTTTAAATTTGCGGGTAACCTAAATACCAATTATCAAAGTTTTAGTGACTTTGAATTTCCATAGATTTTTTAGGTAATAAATGTAATCTTATTTTATCCTCTTTTTTTTTTTTTTAAATAAAAAATTCTCTTTTATGCACTATGCAATGACTAAGTCCACATGCAATTCCTATCAATTTTAATATTTATTCCTAACAATGACTAAGTCCAAAGAAAAAGGTAGATGTGTATGTGACTCTTGTGGACGAAGAAAATGGCAAGGAGCTTGATGATGATGCCGTTGAACCTATATTTATTGATGATGAGGGAGATGCAACATGAGGAGATTGAATTGAAACCGGTGACTGCAAGATGATCCATTAAACACATGCAATCCCTAGCAACGACTTACACTAGGATTGACTTAGTCATTGCATAGTGCAGGTGCTAGTCCCACTTGGAAAAGTGTTTTCCATTATCATTGATGGAAAAGTTGTGAGAACATCGTTGCACAATAAATGGTAGAAAAACTTAAGTTGAAGATCGAACCCCATGTAAAGCCTTAATGAATAGCATGGTTATAGAAAGGTAACGAGGTAAAGGTAACTATAAGATATTTTGTTTCTTTTAAAATGGGAAAGGATTATAGAGATGAAGCTTGGTGTGATATTATTCCTATGGATTTTCTCCATGATGGCCATAGAAATACATACACCTTTAAAACAAGGAAGTTTGAAATTGTCCTTTTTACAAGGACAAAAGAGCTCCTAAATCTTCAGAAGAGGAGAGTAGTAATTTTCTTACTTCGTCCAAGTCTAATATAAGATGAGTGGTATACATGGTACCGTATAGCGTACCAAAAAAAGTTCGCTATCTAATGAGTCTAAAGGAGCATAATAGGACAGTTATGGAGATTTTGAAAATATTAGAGAAAGCATAGGTCCTTGTGCAATATTGACTTTACTCATGCCGGAGGATGGCACTTGGTAGATGCGTGTTGATAACCGCACCATTAAACAAATTATTATCAAATATAAGTTTCCTATTTCAATAATTGATGGCATTTTTGACATGCTTGCTAGGGCTCAAAGTCTTTTCCAAGCTTAATCTTAGAAGCAAATATCACCAAATTCATACCAATCTGGGTAATGAATGGAAAACTGTTTTCAAGACTTATATGAGTGGCTTGTCAAGCCGGTTGTTCTTTCCGATACGCCAAGTACATTTATAAGGGTAACAATCCAAGCCCTTCGACTATATTGGCAAATTTGTTATTGTGGACTTTGATGTTATTCTTATTTTTAACCATAGATAAGTTGAGCATGTTTCACATTTAAAAGTTGTTCTAACCACGTTGAGAGTTGAAAAGCTTTATGTAAACCTAAATAAGTATTCTTTCATGACTAATTGTCTAGATTTCCAAGGTTTTGTCTAGGATTTAACAAGAATTAGAGTGGATGATGAAAAGATCTAGGGTATTCAAGAAGTTCATGACCAAAAAGCTTGCAAGAGTTAGAAGTTTTAATAAATTGAATTCATTCTATTGTCGATTCATAAGGAACTTCAGTACTATTGTAGCACCATTAACTGGCTGCATGAAGAAGGCAAGTTAAAGTTGACACTAAAAGTTGAGAAGAGTTTCCAACTTGTGAAAGATAAGCTCCCCAACGCCCATGTGAATGATTTACTTGAATTTGGAAAAACATTTGAAGTTTTTTGTGATGCCTCTTATGTTGGCATTGACAGGATGCTTAGCCAAGAAAGCCATCTTATCACCTTCTTTAGTGAAAAGCTCAATGAATGAAGGAGAAGATGCTATATAAATGTTGAGTTCTACGCCATTATTCCAGCACTTTTATATAAGTAGCCCTATCTCATTCAAAAAGAATTCATTTTCAATTTGGATCATGAAACACTTAAGTATATTAACAGGGATGCAAGTTTGAATCAATGTTATGCCAATTGGGTAGCTTCCCTACAAGAATTTGAAACACTAGAGTGGATAGTATAACCAAGTTGTCTATTCTCTTATTGAAGGAACACACTTAGTGGTCAAGGTTCCTTGACGATCTTCGATGAGTGAGAAGCTAGAAATTGGTGTCTAAGGCCTTAGGATTTCGGGTAGACTTTAAAGTTAGGGTGCGTTTGGTGGTTGGTGGATGTTTTTAGGGTTAAAGATGATTAAAGGGATGTTTAGGATTAATCTAGGGTTTCAGATGGAAGTTTAAATGATTGATTGATGATTGGATGGGAACATGAATACTTTGAGAGACTCACCATCTCTAACTAAAGACTTCTTCAAATGATTCTCTACCTACAATGAAAGACTCCAAAGAAAGACTAGAGAGAAACTGAAGAACCTATAAGTTTGAGTTGCTTGAATAGTGGTTACTTAGAGGGAACCAGAAGTACTTTGAGAGACTCACCATCTCCAACTAAAGACTTCTTCAAATGATTCTCTACCTACAATGAAAGACTCCAAAGAAAGACTAGAGAGAAACTGAAGAACGTATAAGTTTGAGTTGCTTGAATAGTGGTTACTTAGATGGAACCAGAATTCTTCGAGGGAAATAAGTACGAGATTAAAAAACAAAATTGGGAAGTTGAGAAAGCAAGAGACTTGTTATTTCATACAATGCCTTATTACAATGCATAGCAATCAATAAATAGCATGTCTACTCGAGTACCATATTGATTATAAGCTCAAGAGTGGTTCACAATCTTAACTAATTGCCAGATTGCACTCAACCTCAATGATTACTAACCACTTCTAAATGGATCACATGCTTAATTGAATTAAGCACATGACGTTAACTAAATAAGACACTTGGTAGTAATAATTGATCATAACAACTTGCATTCTTGAACTAAACCCGGGACTTAACCTTAGGATTTGCCACATTGCATGCTTGACACAACTACTCACACATAGCTAGCTACCAAAAAGGTTTGTTCGTTTCTACGTCCTTATTCTTGAATGGGTGGGACAAGAGCTTCAAAGGATCTCTTGTAGTTATCCAGCGTGAGAGCTTCCACTGTGTTTGGTAATGAGGATGGAAAATTAAAAAGATAGAGCATTAATTATTATCTATGTTCTTTTTATTATAAAAAGTAGAAGGATGAAAAAGTAGTAGTAATTTTGTAACTTTTTTTCAATGCCATTTTCTTTCATCTTTTTTAGGATTGCGATGCTAACCACTTCTCCTAAAACCTATTGGTGATAAGAAGAGGTGCACTTTAGTCTTTAAAAAGCACAAAGCCTCATGTTTGTTTGAGTTGGGGCTTCACAATGCGTTACATCAACTGGCTGGGCTATCAAGCACCGATGTCACGCTTGCACGTGACAGTGAATACATGGTGCTAACCCTTTATGAGGTCAACACCCAATAGGGTGATCATTGACACCCCATAAGGCCAACAATCAAAATGAAATTGTAATAGAGCATTGGTACACTACTTTGTGCATTTAGTTCTTTAGTATGATCTGTAACTCCCGTTGTATGGACCTCTCCCACTATCATCTTAGTGCTCCACCTTTCTTTGATGGTAGTTGTGATGCCTGACCCAAGGTACCTGATGTGTTTTTGGATCAGGCTCCCAAACTTGTTTTTGATGGGTATGAAATTTCCTACAATGAGAAAACCTCCTAGAGCCAACTCGATAGCCCAAGAGAAGGTTCTTTAGGCCCACTTTGTATCCTGTTACCCAGTGTATGTGCTTCCCGAGAAGGCTTAAGCTTAGTTGAGCCGAAGCTTACCTTTTTTGGTTGTTCCTCTCTTTTCTCTCGTGTGAGGCACCTCAACGAACTATACAGCTTAGAGCTTAATCACTATGACATCAACTTCTTGTATGGTATTTATGGTAGTCTGAAAAATGGCTACTACCTAAAAATCCGAGACCCCGTTGTGAGACTGATCTCATGCCTCCCCGACTCCAATAGGAACTCCGCGGGGGAGTTCATAAAAGTGAGCGAGAATTGGCTCGCAGGCAAACTCACGTGTCCAACATCACCTTGGCAAATTGGTCGGTATCTTTATTTCCCCGAGCATGAGTAGTGTAGGGTTAACCACTTTTGTTTTACCTCCCTCTCAACCCCCTCCCCCTAATTTTATTTTTGCATATGTTTCATCATATTTTGTATTTTATTTATATTTTATTTTATTGACTTTTTTTCTCTACTTACATGTCCTTTTGCCTTCAACACAATTTCTAAGCGCTTTAAACCAGACCTCAGCGTTATGCATGTTCAGGATCTGAACTTCGTGCTGTGCTCGGAGATTTTTGTCCACTACGATGGGTAGCTTAGAGCTTGACACCTGATCCTTGGCTGTATTCCGTCTTACACAAGCTACCAGGATCAGGGACTCACTCTGACGGTCAGTAGCCCCCTGCTGTCTTACATAGATGTCCGCCTCCCGGGATTCTTGCCGAGGGGCCTTACCATAGGTGAAACTCGGAAAAGAGGGCCTTGCCTTAGAAAAGCAAATTCTTTGGAACCAATCAGCAACGGTTTTGGGGAAATGATTTTCTAGGGTAGATTAGAGCACACCCCAGTAAAAGAGCCCACTAATGTAGCCCTAAATGCCACTATGGTCTAACGGCATAACATGGACATCGGGAGCTACTTCCCATACGCTTGGCAAGCCAAAGGTCAGGCAACCCCCTAACAGACTACTCCTCCAGCCTCCCAAGGCCGCAACAAGTGGTCAAGAACTACCGACGAACCCTCACAGGATTCCGACGTTCTCCCTACTGACCGCACCCCCCATCCAATCACGGCCATCATGAATCCTCCCCTAACCTAGGACACTATTCTCGAACTGAGGGCCGCCGAACGACTGGCCATCACTGGTGTCGACGTGGCTTCATCCTCCATTCTCCTATCCTTGGGTTGGTAGAGCTCTTTCAGGCTAGGGGAAGGGCCTCTCCCTTCAAATTCCTACGTGCGGACCTGGAGAAATGGGCTTGGTGGCCGGGTCGCGGATAGCTTGGGGCAGGCCTTGCTTCTCCCTCAGGATATGAAGTATTGGTCAGATGGTAGGGATAAGGATATCGCCCTCAACTTGAAGTGGTACACTATTGCTGTAAGTGCTCTTGATCGGGATCTTTCCTTCCTTCCTGCTGTTCCATATTTTATTTATCCTTCCTCGGCTCTTACCTAATCCTCTCTCTCTTTTCATTTGCTTTAGGCCACTTAAATGACACACATCCTCGAAGGTAGGTTGAAGCTAGCCACCGAGGAGGTAGATGGGGAGAAAGCCCTCAAGCAAGTGGCTAAATCCACCTTCCAGAAGAAGGTTCGGGAGTTGACCTACATGGAGCAAAGGGCCATAATTGTCGAGAGGGCTTGGGACTCTGCAAAGCGGAAGGTTGGGGTGCTAGAGGGTAAGCTAGAGGACTTGGACTCTAAGCTAGCTGGGGCAATCAGCTTGGTTTCGGCTCGGGACAAGGAACTTGCCGATCTGAAGGGGACAATAAAGCAAATCGAGCAATAGTTCTACGACATGGGTTTTAACGATGCTGAAAACTCAAGCGGCCTTGTCATTTTTTAAGCTCGGCGAATGGGGTTTATGCAGGGTTAGATGGCCGCAGTGGAAGCCATGAATCTGCCCAAGAATTCTCCCTTCAAAGATCCTACCCAAGTGTCACTGCCTGATGACTCTCTCGTCCAACACAGATCGGGGGACGACCTGCTACAGGAGGAGAATAGGAAGAGAAGGGAGGGGAGGATAGCCCCAGTATGAGAAACCTTGCCAAGCAAATTGATTCCCATATAGTGTTGGTAGATTTAGACAACCTGGCTTCTCCTATTGCCCTTGAAGGCACGAACACCTCGGAGATTGCCCTTGCACCGACCGCCCTATCCTCTGGAGGTGCTTCCCCTATCCTCTCTGATGCCGCCCAAGACCCTTCCCCTTAAACATTTTATTGTACTTGTATTTATTTTTATTTTTTCATTTCAACTCTCCTTTGTTATGAATTTAAACTCTCATTTACTAAGTTATGGATTAAGCCATGTTTTGGCCATTGAATTGCAGAACAACCTTTATATATATATATATATATATATATCTGATTAAATTTGTTCTGAGTAATTTTAAGTTTAGTTTCTCAAATTTTCACAAGTGTTTATGAACAGGAAATATCTCGATAACTAAACTGCAATAATCAACCGAACCATTATAAACAATTCCCATGCCGTGACAAGCCGTCGTTCCTTATGAAGGTTTCCCGCTAATTCGGTAATAGTGTTTGGTTAGGGCAAGATTTCTGTTCTCAGAGTCTTTATTCAAATTTTTATCTCACTCGCTGATTTGAATTGGGCCAAATTAGCTCTCCGTCCTTAGATAATTTCGTTAAGGTTTCCACCTAGTCGGAGACCGGGTTCAGGCTGAGGCTAGGTTTCTGTCCTTAGATAATTTCGTTAAGGTTTCCACCTAGTCGGTGATTGGGGTCAGGCTAAGGCTAGGTTTCTATCCTTGGTCTCTTTAGAATAAAAACGTGAAACGCATCAGACATAATTCAATACTGATAAAGATGATTGCTTCCGTTTCATTTTTTTAAAGGGAATTACAGTGTTCGACATCTCAACGTAATAGTTTCACTTAATAATAGTATCTTCTCATATTGCTCACATTCCAAGGTTTGGAAAATGGTCTTTCCTCCATATCCTCCAAGTAGAAAGCCCCTGCTCCTGCCAATGCAGTGACTCGGTAGGGACCCTCCCAGTTTAGAGCCAACTTTCCCGAACTTTGATCCTTCATACTTCCTACCACCTTCCTTAAGACCAGGTCTCCTACAACGAACTCTCTTGGCTTTACATATTTTCGTACCTCTAAGCCAACTTCTGTTGATAGTCAGCCAATCTAATCAAAGCCATCTCTCAGTGCTCTTCCAGGATGTCCAACTGCTCGGTCATATAAGCATCATTATTGTCCGGGGAGAAATTTGAGACCCTCATACTAGATAAGCCTACTTCCATAGGAATCATAGTTTCGATCCCAAAAGTTATTGGAAAAAAGGGGTTTCACCCATAGATCTCTTGGGCGTGGTTCGGTAAGCCCATAACACATTTGGTAGCTCCTCGGCCCATTTACCCTTTGCCCTTTCAAGCATTTTCCTCAACTCGTTAACGATTACTTTGTTCATCGCCTTTGCTTGTCCATTACTCTGAGGGTATGTTGGAGATGAATATCTTTTTTTGATTCTGAGGTCACTGCAATACTTACAAAAGGCCTTGCTGTCAAACTGCAACCTGTTATCCAAAATCAATGTCTCTGGGATCCTGAACCTTATGATAATATTTTCCAAACAAACTTCTTCACATCTACATCTCAAATGTTGTGAAATAATCCGTAGCTACTATGTCAAATCTCCTGTAACCGGTGGCCTAGGGGAATGGCCCCACAATGTCTAATCCCCATTGGGCGAAGGGCCATGGGCTAGGGATCGAGTTCAAGGTTCCCCCCGGTTGGTGGATATTCGGTGCATGCTTCTGACATTGATTACACTTTTTCACATACTCGGTGGCGTCCTTTTGCATGTTCAGCCACCAAAATCCTTGCATCATGGCTCGGTGTGCTAATGGCCCTTCTCCCATGTGACTACCGCAAACTCGTTCATGCAACTCGGCAAGGAGGCCCTCCACTGCTAAGGGGTGAAGACATAACAAATAGGATCCCTTAAATGACCGTTGGTACAACATCTTGTCCTTAGACAACCAAAACCAGACTGAAATTCTTCGAATCTTTTCGGCTTCCTTTGCTTCACTTGGAAGGACACCATCTGATATAAACGAGATAAAAGGATTGATCCATCTCAGACCAGGTGTCGACACTATGGCTACACACTGTTGACACTCTATGCATGGATTGTTCAGCACTTCTACTAAAATTATACAAGGGAAGCACTCGTCCATGGATGAAGCCAAAGTGGCCAATGAGTCCGCATGACTGTTTTGTCCACTGGAGATCTGAGACACCCTCATTCTTTGAAAGCAAGCTCGTAGTGTGCTAGTTTCGAGTATTCAGCCATTCGAGGGTCTCTTGCTTCAAAACTTCCCTCCATCTGACCCACTACTAAGCACAAATCCGAGAAGATGTCTACCTCTTCGACGTCCAGCTTCTTAGCTGCTCTAAGCCCAGCAATTAATACTTCATACTCGGCTTCATTATTGGAAGCTCAAAAGCTTAACTTTAGCAGTGCTCCAACCTTATGCCCTCGAGCTAACAAAGTACGATCCCTATTCCTACTCCCTGAGCATTAGATGCCCTATCCATATACACTTGCAATGGCCAGATTGAGATTTGACAGACTTTATCTGTGCCATTTGTCGAGAGGTAAATTTTGAAACAAAATCCGCCAACACCTACCCCTTAATAGTGTTACTCGGTTTGTACCTTATGTCAAACAACCTAAGCCTTGTCCCCTACTTGGCTATTCTTCCTATGAAGTTGGACCTTCTTAACAGCAATTGTAAGGGGTGTTCAGTTAACACATACATCGTGTGAGCTTGGAAGTAATGGGGCAATTTTCTTGTCACGTGGAGTAGTGCTAAAGCCATTTTCTCCAACGGTAGGTATCACGTTTCTGAATCCACAAGGGTCTTACTAATATAATACACTAGCCTTTGCACTCCACCTTGAGTCTTCAATAACCCAGCACTCACAGCGAGATCAGATACTGCCAGATACATGTACAGATCTTCCCCTGGCTCAAGACTGGACAAGATAGGCAAGCTAACCAAATAACACTTCAAGTCTTGAAATGCTTCTTCACATTCTTCAGTCCACTGGAACCCTTTCCATTTCTTCAATAGTTGAAAGAACGGCGTGCACCTATATGCCAATCTTAAAACAAAGCGGTTCAGGGCTGCAATCATACTCGTGAGTTTCTGCATATTTTTGGGATTGCTTGGTGGATTGAGTTGTTGTATTACCCTGATTTGGTCTGAATTCACTTCAATGCCCCGACTAGTAATCATGTATTCCAAAAACTTTCCGGCTCCCACTCCAAATGCACGCTTGTTGGTGTTAAGGCGTAATTTGTGTTGCCTCGGGATTTTGAAGGCTTTGGTAAGGTTTGTTACGTGCCGCTCATCTTTCTTGATCTTGACCACCATATTGTCAATATAAACTTCTACCGTGCTTCCAATCTACTCCTTGAACATTCTGGTAACCATCCACTGGTAGGTAGTCCCTGCGTTTTTTAGCCCGAAGGGCATCACGGTATAATGATAGTTGCCATTAGAAGATATAAAGGACGTCTTCTCCTGATCCTCGGGAGCTAGGACGATTTGATGGTATCCTTGAAAAGCATCTAAGATACTCATCCTTGGGTGCCCACAAGTGGCATCTACCAGCTGATTAATTTTTGAAATTGGAAAAAGGGTCCTTTAGGTAAGCTCAGTTCAAGTCAGTAAAATCTACACAGACCCTCCCCCTTCCTGTTCTTCTTTTTCACCACCACTGTATTCGATAACCATTATGGGAAAAAAACTTCTTTGATAGCCACAACCTACTTCAACCTCTCTACTTCTTTCTTTGCGGCCTCCACATGCTATTTGGCAAATCTCATTGGTTTCTGCCTTCTCGGGGGGGAACAGGGGATCCACATTCAACTTATGGGTAATGAAGGTTTAGTCCACGCTAGGCACCTCATATGGGCTCTATGCAAAAATGTCTAAATTCTGCTCCAGTGACAACAACATTTCAACACGGTCCTCTGTCCATAGGCTCTTTCCAATCTGGAAGTATCTATCTTCATACAGTAGAATTCTGATCTGGACCAACTATTTAGCATTGTTAGCCTCGGCATCCTCCTCAGTCTCCATTAATTGCTATAATGACTTTGGCTCTACTTGCTCCTTTTGTTTAATCTTATGGGTAATTGCGGCCACCAGGCATTGCCGTGCTACTTGCTGATCCCTTCTGACCACAGTAATTCCACCTTTGGTGGGCAATTTAACCCTCATATGTAGCGTGGATGGTACCACTCCCATGGCATGAATCCAGGGTCGACCAAGGATTGCTGTGTATGGTGAAAAAACATCAACCACTATTCACCATCACCTCCTTCCCCTCAATTAATACAGGTAGTGAAATCTACTCCTTGGGTACCACCACCTTCCCATCGAACCCCACTAGGGGTGTATCGTGCTTCGTCAGGTCTTCTAGCTTCAAACCTAGGCCCTTGTAGAGGTCGGGGTACATTATCTCTGCCTCACTACCTTGGTTTATCATTAACCTCTTGACCAAAAAGCCTCAAATTCTTGACATCACGATAAGGGTGTTATCATGTGGTTGAGACATTCCCTCGAGGTCATCATCGCCAAAAGTAATCGGTTCTCTGGTCGGCTTCAGCCTCTTCTCTGGCCAGTCCGCCGCTTTTGGCTCTTGTTGGGGGGTAATGCCTAAAACCCCTTTCCTGCGACTTGCACTTATGCCTACGGAGGCCACATGGATAACCTTAATGATTCCAAGGGGTGGAGGAAGTGCATTTCCTCGGCTACCTAAGGTTTGCCCTATTGTATTGCCTCCTTGTCCAACCACAAATTCCTTTAAATGCCCGGCCTTAACAAATTGCTCCAAGCGATCCTTGAATGCACAACACTATTCGGTGGTATATATCTTCTCCCAGTGATACGTACAATAAAAACTTTGATTCCTCTTGGCTAGGTCTCCTCCCATCTTACCTGGCCACCTAAAATAAGGTTCATTTTTTATCCGCTCCAAAATCTTGTGCATTGGCCCCTTAAACACTACATTAACACCCCTAGTATGGACCTCGGGCTCCGGGGCCTTGACTTCCCTTCTGGGTCTTTGCTGAAAACCCCCAGACTGGGAATCCTTGTTATATTAAGAAGTGGATGGAGCTTTACCCTTACTTTGCTGTCGGTCATCTTCCAACCCTTTATGTTCATCAATCCTCCTCATGAGTTGATGCATGTTCTCGGGTGGTCGCACAGTCAGCAAATCTCTCAACTTTGACTCCTAGGGTAGCCTTAGCATGAACGTGCTCACTGCAACTTGCTCATTTCTCCCTCATAT
Source organism: Lithocarpus polystachyus (assembly GCA_033629205.1). Lineage (NCBI taxonomy): Eukaryota > Viridiplantae > Streptophyta > Magnoliopsida > Fagales > Fagaceae > Lithocarpus > Lithocarpus polystachyus. Next base: position 27,665,336 of record CM066172.1, on the reverse strand, counting down.
CTCGTTGTATAACTCCCAATACCTATTTGCATATGATCGAAGAGTCTCCCCACTCCCCATCCTCATGGATAGCAATGTGTCGATGGGCTTGGGGACCTAGCTACAAGTGATAAAACGGGCCCTAAACGCCGAAATCAATTCTTTGAAGTTATGTATGGACCCCTTTCTTAAACCATTGAACCATCTTATTGCCGTGGGCTCGAGATTGGATGGGAACACTTTACACATCAGTTCATCATTCCGAGAGTATAAGGACATCAGCTGAATGTAATGATTGATGTGCTCCACTAGGTCGGTTTTGCCATCATAGCAAATAAACGGGGGACGGTTGAAATGCCTGGGCATCTCAGTACGTTCTATCTCATTAGAAAACAGTGATCGGGTGGCTCTCCGAAGTGCCCAACTCATGGCATCTAAGGCAGTGCAAGGGTGTCCGTGTCTATCTCTTCTCGGTGTTTCAGAGCGACGCCTTATAGTCTCATTAGATCCGTTCTCTTGATCGCCATGAATGACTTCGATGGGACGACTCTCCTATACAGCCACTAGTAAAGTAATGATCACTAGACGACTCCTCTCGGTCCCTTTTTTGATGTCAGCCCCTTATTTCAAATTCTAACTCCTTAACTTGCTTTCGTAGGTTTTTCATCTCCTGGTCCCGTTCACTACGATATGAATGCTCAGGAACGTAGGAGACCAATCTTTCTCCTTGCGAAGAAGCCTCGTCTGAATCCACCTTTGTCTCGTGCCTGTCTTTCATATGATCCCACTCCCTTTCCATCCTTCTTTGGCCCCGGGATGAGACTCTTGAACGATACCTTTGGAGCCCACTGACCCCTCACCTGCATGTGGCCCTTCCATCCTTGGTGATGTTAGAATGGCCCTAGGTCTTTAGCTGAGTAAGAGATTTCCACAAACGGCGCCAATTGTGGTGCCTGGCCTAAGGTACCTGATGAGTTTTTGGGTCAGGCTCCCAATTTACTTGTTTTTTTATTTTTATTTTTATTTTTATGGGTATGGAATTTCCTACAATGAGAAAACCTCCTAGAGCCAACTTGACAGCCTAAGAGAAGGTGCTTTAGGCCCACTTTGTATTCTGTTACCCTGTGAATGTGCTTCTCGAGAAGGCTTAAGCTTAGTTGAGCTGAAGCTTACCCTTTTTGGTCGTTCCTCTCTTTTCTCTCATGTCTTTCTTCCCTAAAAATTGCCAACCCCCTCCCTTTTACCCATCGGTCTTTATTTATAGACTTTCCTTAGTGGGAGCGTTATAATGGAAGGGTGATTTTCCATACTAGTGGGTCCCTCTAAGATATATTCCTAATTAGATGGTGCCTATTACTCATGATTGACATGACTTTCTTGAAACTTGCAACTGTCGTCGAATAGTGCTTGGCGAGCGATTTCCCCTAAGGCATTACCGTTCCCATTTGATATAGGCCCCAACTTGGCATTGGGCCCTGGCCTAGCTTTGGGCCCCGACCTAGCTTTGGGCCTTGGACTCTCAACCTCACAAGGACTAATGGATTAGGCCTGAACATGGGGCTTGTACAGTAGCAACTATGCATAATGGAAGGTTTGTATGCGTGCGTTCCTTAAATCACTTGATGATAACGTTTGGATGTCCATTGTGGATGGAGGAGTGAAACGGGATAACCCTTTGATCAAATGGGACAAGATTATGCATGCACTTTCTAATGCAAATAATAAAGCTCTCAATGCAATATTTTTTGCTATTTCGAGTGATGAGTTTCACAAGGTATCTTTTACCGAAACCACCAACGAAGCTTAGGAAATTTTAGAGACAACTCATGATGGCACCACGAAGATTAAGGACACCAAGCTACAAGCTCTCACCACAAAATTCAAGGAATTGAGGATAAGCAAGGATGAACATTTTGATGCTTTCAATTTTAAGTTGAATGACATTGTGAACTCCATATGAGCTCACGTTGCCTTCCTACAAGCCGAGAAAGTCTAGGTCTCAAGTCAGTTGATGAGATTGAAGGAGATGATTACGATTTTGAAGATGTGGAACAAGAAGTTGTGTTCCTTTGCTAAGAACTTCAAAATTTTCTCAAGTTGAAGAAGAATGGAAACAAAGGAAACAGTAAGTCCTTCTGTTAAGGAAATCATCTTCAATGAAGAACTTCAACAAGGATGACAAAGCCAAGAGGAACTTAAAGTGGAAGAATTCCAAGGAATCATCTTCATCACAAACCATCAAGTGCTATGAGTGCAATGGAACCGAGTATGTATGGAAATAATCTCCAAATTATTTGAAGGGCAAGGGTAAGACTGCGAATTCCACCCATAGTGATTCCAAAAACTCAAGTTCCAACTCCGATGAAGAGTGTGATAGTGAAGGAAACTACACCGCATTTGTTGCTATTGAGGATGTAGAGACAAATTCAATTATGGAGAGTTTGGAAGATGAAGTGGTTGTTTTAACACCCCAAGTTTTTCTTTAATAATAATAATAATAATGATAATAATAATAATAATCTTTTAGTGGAATTATTTTGTAAAATTGCCAACAAGATATTTGTGATGAATTGTCCATAATCTCTTCTCTACACCATACATAGACGCCCCCCCCCCCCCTTTCATTCCCACTCCTCTTTCTCCCTTCCTCTCTTCTCTTAATTCCTCTTCTTCTCCGTCATGACCGAATCCTTATGCCCCCATGTCTCCTTCCTCATTTTTCCTTTCTCAAGTCAAGACCTCCAAGGTAGTGAGGAGTTCTCTTCATTAAACCTCCTAGTAGCCAAACTCAAGATTTTGAAATGGATGAAACCAAAGGTAAAAATCTTAGTTTTCTCTCAGTTTATTCTATAAAAATTTGGGATCTATTATTTTATGATGTTTATGGTAAATACTTGATGAGTTTGGTGAATAATGAAATATTAGAGGGTTATGAGGATTTGGGTAGCAATGGCTTTGCTAAATTCTGAAAATTTTAATCATTTGGGAGTTTTTGCTTTGATAAGATGGTTTGATTGTCTATTTTTACTAATGGGTATATGATGGTTGGTTTCCTAGGGCAACCATATGGGTTTTGTTGTTTCTTTTGTTGAGATAAGTTTATTTTAAAATGTGTTCCTTTGCATTTGAAATGGTTTTGACATGTGAATGTGAGCATTATGCTTGTTGAATGCCAAGAGTGTGATAAATTATCTCCATGAAATATGTGGTTTAGTGTTGAGTGTAACTAAACTCTTGTTTTTGCATTTTTGTCTGTATATCCACTTCCCTAAAATTCTGGTATTATATTAATACAAATGATAAAATGGTTCGTTTAGGTTTAATACATGACATGATCATACTTTGTGAATTTACATGAAAACTATGTGATGTTGTAAATACAAAGGTTTCTATGCATGCAATAGTTAGAAATCTACGGAAATTTCTATAGGTTTAATTTGGAAGTATAAGATGGTTTTCATAAAAGATAATGCATATATTTTTTATGCAAATCCAAGTTTTAGAGTATTGGACTAGTATTAAAATTACAATGAATTTTCTCTCGGGACCCTAAATTTGTCAGGGACAAATTTGAGTTAGCTGCAGTACATGATTTTTAATAAATTATAGAAAAATATTTTTAGACTGAATTTTGGGTTTAAAATTATAGAAAGCCTTAAAATTTTGAATTAATTGGATACTTTTTCATTGACCAAACAAGTTCTACAAAAGAGATGACCTACTGTGTAGTGATTTTATAAGTATGACGAAAACATTGAGATTTTGTGTAATTTATTCCAAACCTTGGTTGTTTTTTATCTTGACTTAAATTTATCATTTTAGTACCCAAAAGAAATTCATGAGGCTAGCTACCTCGTTTTAAAAGTGATGTGTATGATAGTATCTAACGAATGCGCATTGTTTGCCGTAAGGAATTAAAATGCTTTGATTGCGTTATTGTATTATGATAGTATCTAAAGAATGCAAATTGTTTGCTGTTAGGCATTTTTAGGTAAATTGATCATAACATACCTTTACTCGCTCATTTTACAAATGGTTGTATATGTGTCCATGTGCCTTAGCCATTGTCCTTAAGGTCTTCCTAGTATGTGTGGCTTCTTACTTGGTCTCATTGAGACCCTCAAGATGTTCATTGTCATTAGAGTTCAATTGTTGTGTCATGATAAACTATGTTCTTGGTGAATGCCTGTGTGAGCCATTCTTGTATGCCTTGACTGTCATCTCATACGCTTGTTTGTATAGTCATTGATATTGATGCACATCTTTGTTGGCTTATGTGATTTTTGCTTTACCTTGAACATAATTCTTGATTTATGGCTATGTATGATTGGTTGTGTTGATTATTTTGACTTTGGATTCTCGGCACTTATGTTCTAATCTCTCTATCTTCTCCCTCTCCCATTGTTCAAATTCTATGAGAAGAGATCAAAACCATCACACCTATTACTCACCTCAAAGTTTTGGTGTTGATTGGAGCTTAGGAATCATTAAAGCAGTCCAAAATTGCCCAGGAGACATTGAGATTTCAATTGGAGGCTCAATTGCGGATCCGATGACTAGAGAAGAGAAAGGATTCAAGGAATCAATTGCTAGCAAGAGCTGGAGGCTTGAGTACATTGTTTACTTCATAACTTGGAGGGCTTTGTATGTAAGATGTACTGCAATAATTTTCTCTAGTGGATCGTTTGGTGATGTGATGCCTTGAAGAGGTTTTGCTACCCATTACTTGTGTTTTCCTCTTTGTAATCACTTCAATGTACTTGTGGGTGATTCCTTTTCTGTGGTTGTGTTGATATCTATGTCTATCCATGCATATTACTGATAATTGGCTAATCACTTAAACAATTGAATTTTCGGTTGAGGAGGGAGGTACTTATTACATGTTACGTATTTTTGAAAGAAATAAGGATTCCCTCCGGTCAATTTTCATGGGTAAAGAAAATGCTAAACGCTTGCTAACTTACGTGGAGGACCTCTTGTCAAATATGCCTCTTGGAAATTTTGCAAGAACCTTCAGGGATGGTAGTAAGGTTTTTATAATGCAACAGGGTGCTAATGCACACGGAAGCTTCCTTATGATCTCTGAACTTGTTCATGGGCGTCGGAAAGGTTCCATCATTGTGCCAGAAGGGAAGCTGGGCAGTGGGTGGAGAGGATTTGGATTTCATCTACGCAAAGCTATTGCTCCCAACTCTCTTACCATCAAACCGCCAGCTCAATCTGCTTTGAACCTGACAGGGCAACAGTTCAGGCATCAAAAATCTTTTTTGTCGGCAACGGTGGGTGGTGATCGGAAAGACAAGGGTGGAAGCAAACTAGGAAAGCATTTAATGCCCAGTTTTCAAAATTCTAACATATCTTGCCTGAGCAGTCAGTTCCAGGATTCGCGGTACAGGGGTGTTGGGAAGGAAAGCCCTGTACCTGGTGCTGACATCGTGCTTGGTATTAACGCCAATGCTTTCAACGACACTACATCTCCTTTAACGCTAGAACTTTCTTTGTGTTTAGAGTGTGGGCTGAATGGTAAGTGGGAAGTTAAGCATTCCAGTATCCAGGAAGTGGGCCGGAGCAATGTTAGGCCCACGCAAGTCTTTAGGCCCACTGTACTCTCAAAAGCTTATCAGCCCGACCCATCTCGTCTTAATAGCTCTAAGCCTAAACCCACCTTGGTCTGGTGGCCTAAATCTAAAGATCTTAACTCTTTGTCTTTCTCGATTCGAGAGTCCCAACCTCCAGGTAAGTCTCTGTCGCTTCCATCGGCCTCTACGCCCTCAACGGTTGAAGTTCTGTGTTCCGATGGGGTGTTGGAGGCGCCGACAACGTTGTTGATGTTGTCGATGGCTGCCGCTGCCCAGTCTCACGACTCTGATAAAGTCGACGACGCCAGGTATGTGTTATCGGCGCTGTCTGACTTAAATCATGCCTCCGATGTAGTCGAGGCTGAGCTCCTCGGTTCTGATGAGGCCGATGAGGCCAAGTTTGAGTCGGCATGCACTACAGATAGTGAAGAGGGCTTAGAGCGAGACTTCCGACTGATTCTTCAGGAGCATTCCGACAATATAGTCAAGAATTGGGGGAATTCGGAGCAGTGGGTTCTTGAACTTCGTGACGGAAGAAGGGTGGCGATTCTGATTCAGATACCTCCGCCACGGTGTGAAGCTATCGAGGTATGGGAAGAGCACAAACAGCTGGCTTTAGTCCCGTGGGAGTCTTCTGAAGCTATCAATGGGTCTACGGCTCTTATCAAAGAGGATGAAGTGCTGGTGGAGGACTGGGTTTCAGATACCTACTTGGAGGATGCTAATCAGCCTCTAACTGTTAAACCACTTGCTTTTTCTCTCCCTTCGACTATGGCAGATCAGTCTGTTGTGGATGAGGAGAGGTTTGTGGTTGTGGATAATTTAGAGAGGCAAGTACCTCACTCAGAGTGGTTTCAAAGGAGATTCAATAATTTTGATAGTTTCCTTGGCACATCCATAGAGGGTTTGGAAAATCAAGCAACAGAATTTTTATTGGCTGTTGAAGCTGAATTAAGGCAAAGGGCTGAGGCGAACAAGATATCATGCGGCTTTAAAAGCTCGGGGGTGAAAGGTTTAAGAAAGTTGAAGGGGTTGTTTAGTTCTATTAATTATGGCTCTATCTCTGCTAGGCGTAGTGGTTCTAATAGGGACAGGGTTCTCTCTGTGTCTCAATGAATTTGAAGTTACTTTCCTGGAATGTCAGAGGGCTGAATGATATAGAAAAGAGGCTTCAGATTTGTAACTTGTTGCGGTCCTGGAAGGTTGATATTGTGTGTTTGCAGGAGACCAAACTAGAATGGATTACTAGAGGTATTGTCTGGAGTATACGGAGTTGTCCATACGTAGATTGGCTCTACCTGGGCTCTGATGTTGCTTCTGAAGGTATTTTATTGATGTGGAACAGTCGGGTTGTGGAAAAGGTGGAGGAAGCGGTAGGGCTTTTTTCAGTTTCATATAAGTTCAAAAATGTTGGTGATCATTTTGAGTGGGCTTTTACTGGTGTATATGGACCAAATTTAAACAAAAAGCGTAGGTTGATGTAGGAGGAACTAACCAGGCTGATCACTTGGTGGGATTTGCCTTGGTGCTTAGGCGGTGATTTTAATATCATTCGTTTCCCTTTTGAGCGGCTGGGGCCTGCTAGCTATTCTCGGGCTCTGTATGGTTTCTTTGACTTTATCTCACTTCATGGGTTGATGGATATTCCCATGGCAGGGGGCCTTTACACCTGGTCCAATACTTCATCAGCTTCTCGTCTTGATCGGTTTCTTCTCCCCTCCATTAGCAGATCACTTCACACAGTTTTCCCAAAAAAGGATGTCTAGGGTTCTTTCTGACCATTTTCCTATTCTGTTGGAGGGTGGAAGTCGACGAAGAGGTAGAATTCCTTTCCGTTTTGAAAATATGTGGTTGAGGGTGGATAATTTTGCAGATAAAGTGAAGACATGGTGGGCTTCCTATTTGTTCCAAGGAACCCTTAGCTTTATTCTAGCCAAAAAGTTGGCTGCCTTGAAGTTGGATTTAAAAAAGTGGAACGAGACGGAGTTTGGTAATGTAACGTTTAAGAAGCAGGACCTTTGGAGCAAGTTGAATGTTTTAGATGCTAAAGAGGAGACCCATAGATTAACAGCTAAGAAGAAGATAGTACAAGTTAATCTTCGTACCGATATTGAAAAATTGACTCTTTTAGAAGAGATTAGTTGGAGACAAAAGTCTAGGGTGTTGCATTTGAAGGAAGGGGATGCCAATGCCAGATACTTTCATAGAATGGCTAATTCCAACAGGAAAAATAATGGTATTGAAAGCCTAATGGTTAATGGTACCTTGTCCTCTAATTAGGGCATGATTGTAGATTGCATTACTCATTTCTTCATGAATTTGTATTCTGAGCATCAGGTTGTGTGGCCTTTTCCAGATGTGTTAGTTTTTCCAATGATATCTGGTGAGAATGCGGACTACTTAGAGCAATCTTTTGAAGAGGCTGAAATCTATGATGTTGTTCAAATTTTTCATGGTGATAAATCTCCGGGTCCAGATGGCTTCCCAATGGCTTTTTTCCAAACTTGCTGGGGGATTGTCAAACCTGATCTTATAGCTGTTTTTCACTACTTTTTTTTACTAAAGGTCAGTTTGAGAAAAGCTTAAACACTACTTTTATTACTCTCATCCCTAAAAAACATGCAGCAAGTGAGATTAGGGATTTTTGGCCCATTGGTCTTGTTGGGGGGGTCTATAAAATTATTGCTAAAGTCTTGGCTAACTGGCTTCACATGGTTATGGGGGATATAATCTCAGCTTCTCAAAATGCTTTTCTGAGGGATAGATAGATCCTTGACCCTGTTCTTATTGCTAATGAATGTCTTGACAGCAAATTAAAGTCTGGGGTGCCGGGGCTGATTTGTAAACTGGATGTTGAGAAGGCTTTTGACCATGTAAATTGGAGTTTTCTTTTGCAAATGTTAGAAAGAAGTGGGTTCTCAGCCAAGTGGAGACAATGGATTTTCTTTTGCCTCTCCACTGTCCGCTTTTCTATCTTGATTAATGGCTCTCCTTGTGGGTTTTTTGGTAGCTCCAGAGGTTTGAGACAAGGTGATCCGTTGTCTCTTTTGTTGTTCGTGTTGGTGATGGAAGCTCTGGGAGATAAAGCAGTTCTTGAAGGTCGTTTGTCAGGATTTAGTGTGGGTACCTTGGAGGGGAGATCCTTGGCAGTGTCTCATCTCCTTTTTGCGGATGACACTCTTATTTTTGTGGTGCTAATCTAGACCAGCTTTTGATTCTCCGTATGATACTTATTTGGTTTGAGGCGGTGTTGGGTCTAAAGATTAATTTGGGCAAGTTTAAATTGGTTTCAGTTGGAGTAGTGCATAATTTTGACTTTTTGCTAATTGTCCTTGGCTGCAAGCAGGGCTCTCTGCCAATGAAATACTTGGGTCTCCCTTTGGGTGCTAATTTCAAAGATAAGTCTATATGGAATCCGATCCTGGAGAAAATGGAAAGAAAATTGGCGGGTTGGAAATGCTTGTATTTATCAAAGGGAGGTAGAGTCATTCTAATCAAAAGCACCCTTTCAAATTTACCCACTTACTTTCTATCTCTATTTCCAATTCCTGCTAGTGTGGCTAATTAAATTGAGAAGCTTCAGCAGAATTTCTTATGGGGTGGTCTCGGTGATGATTCTAAAATTCATTTGGTTAAATGGGCTACTGTATGTGCTCCTATTTCTTCGGGTGGATTACGAATTAGGAACTTAAGTCTTTTCAATAAAGCTCTTCTTGGAAAGTGGTTATGGAAATTTGGGATTGAGAAGGATGCCCTTTGGAGACAAGTAATAGAGATGAAATATGGACTTGTGTAGGGGGGGGGGGGCTGGTGTACCAGATATGTTAATGGTCCTTACGGTGTTGGTTTATGGAAGTGTATCAGTCAGGGTTGGCCTTCTTTCTCTCGCCATATTTGGTATGATATCGGTGATAGGTCTAGGGTGAAGTTTTGGCAAGACCGTTGGTGTGGAGAGACACCTCTTGTAGTTAGCTACCCTGACCTATTCAAATTTTGCAGGAATAAGGAGGCTAGTGTGGTTGAGCTTATGAAATCCCCCAACAGAGTCCTTTATTGGGATGTGAGCTTCTTAAGGGGTTTGCATGTTCAAGAATTAGAGGCTTTGTCAAGCTTTATGGAAACCATTTACAGTGCTTCAATAAGGGGGTTTGGTGAGGATAAGTTGTGTTGGATTCCTAGCAAAGATAAGGGGTTCTTGGTGAAAGATTATTATAAAATCTTAGCTGGTCCTACTATCTTCGGTTTCCTTTGGAGAGGTATTTGGAAGCAGAAGATTCCCTCTAGAGTAGCTTTTTTTGTTTGGACTGCTACCTTAGGGAAATGCTTGACAATTGATAACTTACAAAATAGGAAAGTGTGGATTTTGGATTGGTGCTACATGTGCAAGAGTAATGGGGAATTTGTTGACCATTTCTTCCTTCACCGTCCCATTGCTAGGGATCTATGGTCTATGGTCTTGGGTTTATTTGGAGTATCTTGGGTTATGCCGCATACTGTTTTGGGGCTGTTAGGGTGTTGGCAAGGTAGCTTTGGTTGTCATCGAAATGGTTTTATATGGTCCATCATTCCTCATGGCTTAATGTGATGTCTTTGGAGGGAGAGAAATTGTCATTGTTTTGAAGATACCGAGAGATCTATTCTGGACCTCAAGCTTTTCTTTTTTAGAACTTTATTGGATTGGTTATTTGCTTTGCAAAACCAATCATTCCCTTCTGTTATTGATTTCCTAGATTTTTGCAATTTTTGTATTTGATCTGTTGTCCTCTTGTTCACTCCCTGTGTACTAGGGTGCTTCCTTTTTGATATCAATATATCTTCTTACTTATCAAAAAAAAAAAAAAAAAAAGCCTTAAATTGTGTAATTAGCTTAAAATCGACATTAGCCATAAAATTTGGGGTCTAAATAACTTGATTTTGTGTAATTCTCAATTGTTATCAAAGCTTTGGTAAAATTTGCTTGGATTAAATTTATAATGTGATATGTGACCCCTGTTATCATGGAGAGTGTTGAATGTGACACTTCACATGTTTGTGAAAATGACTATGTGAATCTAGGGGTACACAATGTGATATGCTTAAGGATTTTTTTTTTCAAATCAAAGAAACATGCTAAACAATTTTCAACATATTGAAAGAAATTGAACATGATAATAATCTCTTTCAAGATAAGCTGTGTGAGTCAAATTTGTTGTTGGAGAAATATAAAAGGAAAATATAGACCTTTGTGATAAGGTAGCTTGGTTGAAAAGGAAATTGAAAGCCAAGTGTTTGTCTTAATCACCCAATAGGAAGCATGCTCATGTTGATAAGATGCGTACATGCCATTAGTGTGTTTCACATGTGTGTCTAGTTGTTCATATTGCTTTGAAAGTCCTTGATTCATGTTTGTAGTACCTGGATAGTGGTTGCTTTGAGAATCCCGTCACTTTCAACTATCGGGTTGTGGAGTATACCTTCGCTTGGTAGACAGGGCATTTATTACCAAACTCCTCGAGCAGCCTTGATGTCAGAATACGTGTCTTCGATTAATTGGCCTTGTGCTTGGACGAGGGTGTCGCTTCGTCTTTTGTGCACTTATATCCTTATATATATATATATATGTCTTACCTCCCTCATTCCTTTCTTCTATTTCATTCTTGTTGATCAGAGAGAGCCCGTCACTTCAAGGATCGTCTTCGTTATCACGGTTTTGTCATCGTCTTCTTGTTGAGACCGTTAGTATTCTCGAAACCGTCCTTGTCATTTGGTGAGTTGTCCTTACTCTTATTGCCTTATATCTTTTTACTTTCATACTTGTTGATTGCAAGACTTTTTTATTAGAGAGGTCGTCAACTTAGGCTTTTAGAACACCTCCGTTGCTTGTAGGTAGTCAGATGTCTAAGGAGGCGACGAGTGAACAGTTGTCAGTCCGTGAGAGAGCGGGCTACAACAAGGTCTTCCAATCAGGTCATGAGCCCGAGGAGGGTTCCTCATGGTTGCTAGAGAGGGGAACGTCAGCCCAGTCTTCTGATGAGGAAATGGAAAGTTATGGAGAAGGTAGAGTAGTAGGTGAGGGCGAAGTTGATGATGGCGAGGTGGAAGGGAGGGGGAGTGACGAGAGTTCAAATGATGGTGACGAGGAGGTCTTAGAGAGTACATCAGGAAGCCCTGGAAACGATCGTCCTTTCATTCTTCCTAAAGAGTGGACAGTTAATGACTTTATGCCGACGATGTCGGACAAGGTTTTTAACTCCTTACGAGATTGTTACCAGATCCCAGACAACATCTCGATCCGTCTTCTTGGGGAGTCTGAGAGGTGCTACACCGAGAAGACCGCGGACGTCGGCATGTACGACGCTATGTTCGCGGTAGGATTAAGATTGCCTCTAACTGCACTTCACCGTCAGCTAGCCAATTATCTAGGGTTGTCCGTCAGTCAAATTACCTCCAATGCCTGGAGGATATTCATTGGGGCTGAGATTTTGTGGGGTCGTTTAAGTGGAGGAAACCGTCAGTTAACTCTTGACGAGTTCTTTGGTGCAACCGTCCTCAACACATCGCCTCGTCCCAAGGAATATATCATTTTTCTGCATGAAAGAAAGAGTTGAGGTTGGTGTTGGATATGCCTAATTCCAATAGGAACTGGAAGGGCAGATATTTTTTTGTAGAAGGAACTGGGTATGCCGTAAGGAGGAGTGGGAGACGATGCCCCACAGTTTTAACACCTGGGCCTACGTCAGGGAATTAGGTTGACCACGTCTGCTTCTTTTAGTTTATGTGTTTTAAGTTTCTAACATCGTCTGCTTTTTCTTTGTCTCTTCCCTTTTTTTTTTTTTTTTCTTTTAGTTAGTGCCCGTCCACACATTACAGGAGAGCAGGAAGCTTTCATTCGTAGAGTAACAGAAATCCCTCTAGACGAGTGGAAGTGTCGGGATCTCATTACACTCGATGCTCTTCACGCTTACTGTGGGGGTCCTAAGCCTACACCAGAGGCCCGTCGTCTAAACGATTACTCCCGTCGTCGTAAGTTATTTGTTTTAACAATCCTTTGATTACCGTCAGCTTATTTGAGACCGTCAGTTCAGTTTTTTTTTTTTTTTTAAATACTTTCTACTTGCCCGCTTTGTAGGAATGGAGGCAGCTAAGTTAAGAGTACAGGTCAGAGCTGCTGCTGCGTGCAAAAAGGAGGAAGGGAAAGGAAAAGAGAAGGAAGGGACATCCTCGTCTCTTCCCAAGGCTGTCAGCAAGAGCGTGCCATAGAGGAAAGCTGATGGGAAGGACGATCGTCCGTCCAAAAAGCCGTCCGTCATCCAGGGAGAGAAGTACTCCAAGAAGCCTTCGCCTCCAAAACATGGGGCTAGAAAGAAGCTGATGACGACTCCGAGCCTCGTCACCCAGGACCCTGAGCATCGTCTCCTTACTTATAAGGAGCATGTTGTCGAGATGCTGGAGTCCATCCTCCAGGAAAAAGACGCTGATCCCTGCATTAGCCAGTCGTTAGGGGATCTGGGGACCTCAGGCCTTTTTGACCTTGCTCGGGTATGTATTTTCCCTTCATTCTTTCACTCATTTTACTTTCATATTAGAAGGCTAACGGTTGTTCTATTTTGTAGGCAATGGTCCGCATGAAGGCTTTATAGATTAAGGGAACGGCAAATGAAGGGGTAATTGCTCGTCAGCAAAGGCGTATCAAGAACTTGACTGACAGGCAAGATCAATACGAAAAGGCCCTCCGTACCCTGAATCAGGAGGTGAAGGAGCTGTAGGGGAAACTAGAGGAACGTCGTTAGAAGAAGGAAGTGTAAGAGGCTAAGGAGGTGGCAGAAAGAGAGCTGTCGGCTTTGTTGGGATAAGTGGAGACGGCCAAAGCTGACGACGTGACGGAATTCAAGGCGTCACAGTCTTTTGTCGATTCTTGCGCCGAGTATTATGGTGACAGGTTTGAAGACTGTCTTAAACAGGTCAAGTCTGCTCATCCTCACTTGGATTTGTCAATGGTTTCAATGGACGCCCTTTGCCGTCGACACTGGTGGGTGACACTACTCTTGGAGAGGACGAGGACTTTATTGAATCTGAGATGAACCCAGCAGACGACAATGTTTTCCTTGCCCAACCTGGACAAGTTTGCCATCCCATTAACCCTGTCGGCACACCTTCCAACTGAAGACCCTCCACCTCAAGAAACTCAAGACCAGCCTCTTCAGACTGACGAGATTCTGCAAGACCCACCAGCTTCCTAGACTCCGTCCCCTTTTGTCTTCTTTTGGCTTTGTAAACTTGTTCTATTTATTATATTTCATGGACAATTTAATGCCTCTTTGTCATGCGGGCCTTGCTTGTAAAAAAATTTACTATTTTTGTTCCCGTTGCTTTTAATACATGTATGTTTGTTTTCTATGAAATGTTTTCATAAGTTGAGGCGCCTTTATCAACTTAGAGTGATAGGCTTGTCTTCTTGAGGGCCACAGCTTTTCTGACGCCTTTGTATCTTGACCCCATTAATTTGGTCCGTTGAACCCGTCTACTTAGTATACCATAGACTTGGCTAGTAGGCTCGTCCACTTTGTGGTCTATATTTTTTATCTAGTATACCATAGCTTTTGAGCCCTACCTTGGCTGGGATGACCGCCTGGTTTCCGTAAGTTAGCCGAATGGTGTTTCTCCTGTAGGGGTCCTTGCTGTTGTTCTGTATGCCCATAGTATGCTTGGTAGTTCTTCAGGCCATATGCCCTTTGCCCCCTCGAGCCAAGTCTTGATAATTTTGAGCAAGGATCGGTTTGTCACTTCAACTTGGCCATTAGCTTGGGGGTGGGCGAGGGAGGAGTAATGATTCTTTATTCCTAACTGCGAGCAAAACTCCCAGAAGGGGCCGTTGTCGAATTGTTTCCTATTGTCCGAGACTAGGACTCTAGGGATCCCAAACCTGCATATGATGGATCTCTAGACGAAGCTTCCTTCACACGCTTTTCTCTGTGATGGTAACCAAGGCTTCAGCTTTTACCCATTTTGTGAAGTAGTCTATGCCCACTATCAGGAACTTCAGCTGTCGCATAGCTGTTGGGAATGTCCCTATTATGTCTAACTCCCATTGAGCGAATGGCCATGGGGTTGTCATAGGGGTCAACTCTTCGGACAGCTGTCTGATGATATTGCTGAATCTCTGGCATTTGTCACAGGTTTTGACATACGCCTAAGCGTCTTTTTGCATTGTGGGCCAGTAGTACCCCTCTCGAATCAACTTGTGTACCAACGATCGTGGCCCTGAGTGGTTTCCACAGATCCCTTCGTGGACCTCTCTCATAATGTAGTCTGCTTCCTTGGGACCCAAGCACCTTAGGTTTGGGCAGGAGAAGCCCATTTTGTACAAGACGTCCTTTATCAAGACGAATCGCGCTGCTTGGACCTTCAGCTTTCTCGCGGCCTCCCTTTTGTCTGGTAGAGCACCATTTTTTAAGTAAGAGACTAGTCCAATTACTTTCGGAACCAATCTCCTATACATCGATAGAATCTATTAGCGGAGAAACTTGGACAAAAGAGAGCACGTTATCAAGGGTAGTCATATGTTCGGACGAAGCGGCTTTGGTAAGGCGGTCGACTTGCTCATTCTCTTCTCTGGGGATCTGGATGATTTTGGCCTTCAGCTCATCTACCCTTCTCTTTGCTTGATCTAGATATCTTTTCATTCTTTTGCATCTACACTCGTAGTCCCCATTTACTTGGTTGGTGTTGACCTGAGAGTCGCAGTAAACAACCACTTTTACAGCTCTTACTGCTTCGGTGAGATCAAGTCTTACCACTAAAGTTTCGTATTCCGCTTCATTTTTGGTGGTAGGAAAGTCGAGGCGGACCATACATTCAATCTGGTCTTCTTTAGGGGAAAGAAGCATGACACTTATGCCTCTAACCCGTCTATTGGACGACCCGTCTGTATGTATACTCCACTGAGGACATTCATTTGCCCCTTGGTCTTCCCCGTTGGTAAACTCGGCTATAAAGTCAGTGATGACCTGGCCCTTGATGGCAGTGCGCAGGCGGTATTGAATGTCAAACTCACTCAACTCTATCGCCCACAAGGCCAACTGGTCAGCAGTTTCGAGGTTGTTCATTGCCCGTCATAAGGGCTTGTCGGTTAAGACGACCACTGTGTGGGCCTAGAAATACGGCTTGAGTTTGCGGACTGCCGTAATTAAAGCGAAGGCGAGCTTTTCCATGGGTGGATACCTTTCCTATGCACCACGAAACGCCCAGCTGGTGTAGTACATGATTTTTTTAACCTTGTTTTCTTCTCTGATCAAGGCCGTGTTAACGGCTGCTAGAGAAACAGTTAGATAGAGGAAAAGTTCTTCCCCTGGCTGTGAAGGACTTAGCAATAGAGGGGAAGAGAGGTAGGCCTTCACCGTCGCCCATGACATAAACCTGTTTAGGGCGGCTACTTTCCCGTTTAAACTCTGTACTTCTTTTACGCTTTTCGGGGGAGCCATCTCTATTATGGCTTGGATCTTGTCTGGGTTGGATTCGATACCTTGTTGGGACACCATAAAGCCTAGGAATTTTCCCGCTGTCACCCTGAACGCGCATTTACTCGGATTGAGCCTCATGTTGTAGGAGCAGAGGGTGCCGAATGTTTCCTTGAGATCCTTTAAATGGTCTTCTTCCCTTCGGCTTTTTACTAACATGTCGTCAATGTAGACCTGAACATTCCTTCTTATTTGGTTTGTGAACATCTTGTTCATGAGTCTTTGGTACATTGCGCCCGCATTCTTTAATCCGAATGGCATCACTTTATAGCAAATAAGGCCTTGGCTGGTAACGAACGAAGTCTTCTCCTGATCTGCTTCATTAATCTGGATCTGATTGTATCCTGAAAAGGTGTCCATAAAGCTCAATAGCTGGTGCTGAGCTGTAGAGCCTACCAGTGTATTGACTCGAGGGAGGGGGTAGCTATCCTTAGGGCATGCTTTATTCAGGTCTGTAAAGTCTACGTACATCCTCCATTTCTCATTGGCTTTCTTAACCATCACCATATTTGCTAGCCAGTCGGGATAGTATACTTCTGTGATGAAGCCTGCTTCTAGTAACTTGCCAACTTCTTCTGCTATCACTTGGTCTCGTTCTGGGGTGAACACTCGTTTCTTCTGTCGGACAGGTGGGAGAGAAGGAGACACATATAGCCTATGTACCATAACTGAAGGGTCGATTCCTGGCATATCTTCATGACTTCAGGCGAACACGTCCTGGTTTTCCTTGAGGAAGGCTACGAGTGCTTGGCGAGCCGTAGGGCTGGCGAGAGTGCCGATCCTCGTGGTTCCGTCTAATCTGGAGCTATTGAGGGATATCTCTTCAAGCTTCTCTACGGGTTCCGCCCCTGTACGCTGTTCTATGTTCATCGTTTGTAAATGGTCGTCCATCTCTACCATTGCAATGTAGCATTTGCGCGCGGCCATCTGATCTCCTCATAGCTCCCCTACTCCGTACTCGGTGGGAAACTTGACCATTAGATAATAGGTCGAAGTCACGGCCTTCCATGCGTTAAGGGCAGGTCGCCCTATGATGGCGTTGTAGGCGGAGGGGTGATCGATGACGAGGAACGTAACATCTCTAGTGGCTTGCCGAGGATAATCTTCCTATCGTTACAGGTAATGTGACTGCGCCAAGGGGGTATAGTATTGTTCCTCCGAACCCAACGAGTAGAGCATTGGTTAGGACTAGGCGTTCTCTGTCAATCTGCATTTGTTGGAACATAGGGTAGTAGAGAATGTCCACGAAGCTTCCGTTGTCGACCAAGACCCAGTATGTGTTATAGACTTCTAATTGGATGCTGACGACGAGCGTGTCATCATGCGGGTGATGACATGTCGAGCATCTTCCTCCGAGAAACCAATGATGAGGTTGTCGGCCTGCGGCATCTTCGGGATGACACCCGTAAACTGGACATTAGGAACCATTCTGAGGTAAGATCTTCGAGCCTTTTTGGCTTAGCTAATGGTCGTCGTGCCCCCAACAATCATCCTTATGTCTCCTAAGGGTGGTCTGGGACGCTTGTTATCCCGTCGGGGGGCCTGCACTTGGTGTGGTGGGTCTGCTTTCTTTGTTGACGAATTCCTGCAACTTCCCCTGCCTAATTAGGGCTTTGATCTGCTGTTTTAAGTCGTAGCAGTTGACTGTGTCATGGCCGTGGTCATGATGGAAATGGCAGTATTTGTCTCTAGGTCATTCGTTGGGGTCTCCCTTCAGCTTTCCCGGAAATGTTAGGGCCCCTTCATCTTTGATTTGCATTAAGACTTGGTTGATTGGGGCCGTTAGTGGGGTGAAGCTTGTGAACTTCCCGGTAGGGGGTTTTGGGCGTCTATTATCTTGGCCCTCTCCTGTCCGGGCTACCTTTCGTCCCCTGTCTTGTCGTACATCTTTCTGTCTTTCCCTCTTCTTAAAAGGCTTTTCTTCTCGGGCTAGTAGCGCATCTTTCGCATTCATGTACTTCATCGCCCTGTAAAGTGCATTAACATTTTGAAAGATTCCGAATGATTCAATGGATCCTTAGATCTGTCGTAGCTTTCCACCTGTGGCATACGAAACTTCAGCGGAAGGAGGAATGAATTAATGGACGTGGTGAATGGAGAATTCGTTCGATGGACGAGGCCGTCAAGGTCGTTAGATACTCGTCTTTTGAGGGCGTTCATCATGAAATCCATGCGCTCCCTCATCATCCGCATCTTTGCGACTACGTGACTTAGGACATGGTCCGTGGCCAACGGGCGGCCCGTGTCCTGTCTTTCAGGTCGACTCAGGGCCTTACTTCCCTCTGGACCTCCAAAATTTCTCTTCTCGGCGTTTCTAGCCTCTTGATCTTTCTCCTGGGTATTGAGCACTGCATCCTTTCGGCGTAATTGCTTTTCTAAGTCGTGATTCCGCTTTGTGAGGCATTCCACTGCTGCTGCTAGGGTTTGAACTTGCCTTTTGAGAGCCGTGGTGCATGGTTTATCGCCCTAATCGTTTGTAGTGGTTACCATTGAACGTGTGAGTACCATGCAACTTTTTGTCTAGAAAGCATGAAGTAGGGTTTCTCCTTGTGCTTTCCACAGACGGTGCTAACTGATGATGCCGAAAATCGTCAGTTAGTCGCACGGTCCCCACATGCTCCCGATGAAGAACCTGCACAACAAAAGGTCGAAGAACTTAAGAGGAGTACCGATGTGGTATCGGCCAAGAACCCTCCGAAGGCTAAGTTAGTGAATACTCACAACCTTAGAGTGCCAAAATTGGGTGAAGTTATGCGTATCTCCATTTATGAGGGCTTGGAGATATTTATAGTAGCGTTGAGTTGACATCTGTGGCGTGTTTAAGAAGATATTTCCTGATAGGAGAGAAACTCTTTATTGCGTGATCCTTACGAAGCCTTTTCCCTATTGGGAACTCCTTATTTTTGGGTTTAGCGTGGAGTGTAAGATACCTCTTTATGTGTAAGCATGCTAGATAAGGTATCTGCTTATGCATAAGCGTGTACGGCAAAATACCTTCCCCTGTATAAGCGTGTAGGGCAAGTTATGCTTACCCCTTCAGCTTTATCCCATCACTTCCTCTTCCTGTCGGCGTCCTTTGACTCGTTTTTACCCCATACCAGAGAAGCAATGCATGGCACACTCGTCGGCTTGAAGAAGGACCGTCCGCCTTGCTTTGAGAATTTACCCCTATCAATGTGTTACTCCTCATACAATGTATTCCCATTACAACACCATTTCCACATCTCGAGCTCTCTTGCTCTATGCCTTATTAGAGACCATTTTCGTTGACCTTGCTATAATCATAGTCACTTCTATGATTGAGATTCACTACTATTCTACGTAATGCGAGAAACTCATTTACCCCTCTATTATCTCTAAAATTTTTTGTTACCATCATATACCTATTCTTGTAGACCTTTCACACTTTGTGCCCATTGGTTCTATTGGGAAGAACACCATTTCCAAGTATAAGGACAACTGAAAGGCTTTACTAGCAAGAAGCACCAAAAGACAGCAAAGAGGACACTAGCATAGGCTGAAGAAGATGAGATCCATGCTATTGAGGATGCTTCTACTGCCCCTTCATTACTTCAGTCCATACACGCCTTGTTGCACACTTTCTTAATGAGATAAGCTTGGTTCATGAGAAGATGAGTCAAATAAGTGAGATCTAGACTACACTTAGTGAGAGATTGGATGCTATCTCAATTGATATATCCTAACTAAACACTAGAGTTGGTCCCATAAGGCCTTCAAGATTAGGGAGATTATTCCTTCAGATGTTGAGGACAATGAGCCTACTCCTATTGACAGTGATGGGGATGCTGCTTCTTCTAATGATCCTACTGATGGAGATGATGACTCTAAAGCATGATACTTTGTCTCTTATGACAAAAAGGGGGAGTAGTGACGCAGGACAACCAGAACAAAATTGAAAAAACAATAAAATAAAGGATATGACCTAGGAGTCAGCACCTAGGTCTTGCTTGGAGTCAACACCAAGCGGAAAAACCACTAGGAGTCAGCACCTAGGGTAGACCTGGAGTCAGCACCAGACCAAAGAAAGACCAAACGGCCATTTTTTTCATTCATCAAAATATCAACTATCTCTCAAGGAGTACAATAGGTTGCTTATAAAGGATTGCTAAACCCTAGTTCCAATTGGCTAGGAAACCTTAATTGCCTTATTACAAAAATACCCTTACTTCTAAATTAAAATACTAATAGCTCAATAAACTAATAAGACCTAAAACATAAAAATACAATTGGGTTGCAAACATAAATAATACTAAAAAATAATCTTCTTGTGTCACCCGCATCATTCTCCTCTGGTTGGAGAAAACTCGACCTCGAGTTCTAAAGCATTGAAGGATTAGGATGCGGACAAGTAACACTTGCTTCCAGTCTGAAATCACCTTAGGGAGCATAGAGAAAAGAAAAACCTTGAATTTCACCATGTTTAACTCTTCTGGAATAACAAAATCAATGTGTGGAATCAACATAATTTTATCTTGAACCAATGGGAGCACTATGTTATCCACTTTCTCCACTTTAGCAAACTGTTTATCTTCATGTACCATGGAAGGCTGATCAAAAGTAGACTCATTAGCTTCCAATATCACATCATGTGCACCCTCTAACATAATACTCTCTGTAGAAACCATTTCTTCACCTTGCAGCTCTTCAATAGGTTCATTTCCTTGCACGCATGTTAAAGCAGCACTTGCCGAGGCATATACGTCTTTGTCAACATTAGGCGTTGGTGTTAATTGAGGTTTCTCCACTACCAACATATCAACTTTAATGTTGTCTTCTATGGGGGCAGCAATAATTTCATTGTGATCAATTATCCTTGGCTTCCCTATTGAATCAGTTTGAGTCTTCATTTGCTTCATCTGAGCAAGCATGTCTTGAACATTTTTCTTGATCTTGTCAGATAATTCCTTTAATTCCTTCGTAGATTGGTCAAAAGTGCACTGAGGATATGAGATGGGATGAGGATGAGGAGTCATTGTATTTGCTGCAACTTGAAAAGTACCACATTGAGATTGGGGTAGATACTTAGCTCGATAATATGGTGACAAATATTCATCACAAAGCTTTTCTTTCATATCTTCCCATACAATAATGGCAGGTTCATAATTCATATAGCGGAAATATTCAAGTTTCTCCCAAAACCGTTGTGTTTTACCTCTTAACTTCAACTTGGCATACCTAACCTTTATGTTATTTGCAAAATTTGCTTGCTCAAAGAATTGCTCCATCTCATTTATCTAGTTGACAAAATCTCGTGGATAAGTTTCATAACCATCAAAAAAAGGTGCTTCTAATATTGCCATGATTCTCTAAAGTAGTGCTTCAACAAATAGTTGCCGTGATTTTCTCTAGACAGATCGTTGGAATAGGCTTTTAAGACTGTTCTCTCAAATAGTTGCTGGGATTGGGCTAGTTGACAGGTTTGGATATCATGGGCTGGGTCTTTTTTTTTTTTTTTTTGGAAAAGAAAACTGGTGCTTTAAGATGTGGACTTTGGGCTTGTTAACAAATGGGCCAAATTAGGTAATGGTTTGGGTTATAAAAGTGGGTCGGGTTAGCTTGATGGTCTACAAAAATAAAGAGAATGGATTAAGGCATGTGGACTTTGGGCTTGTTAACAAATGGGCCAAATTAGGTAATGGTTTGGGTTATAAAAGTGGGTCGTGTTAGCTTGATGGTCTAAAAAAATAAAGAGAATGGATTAAGGCTAGCGGGTTTACCTTATGACATCTGAAAGATGGAGATTGATGAGATTACGGCGGCGTGACAATGGGCAAAACTAAAATCGTGGCGGCGCGGGACAAGGATGGAAGGGATCGAAGCTACTGGAAGTGAGTCGCTGCAACCGGGGCTTGCGAGTGTGTATAGCGGCAGTCACGACGGCAAGCGAGAACCGATGGAGGTGGGTCTCCGGCGCGAGGAAGACCAAAAATTGATGAACCAGGGTCAGCAGTGATAGAACTTCTCTGTCTTCGTGGTTGCCACTGGTTTGGTGATTTGAGTATGGGCTTAGGATTTGTGGCTGTGGGGTTGGGGTCTTGGAGTGATTGGGATGTTTGTGTCAAATTGTCAATGGTGGCGATATAGTGGTGGTTTTGGTAGGATTGTTTCGTGGGGTCTTCTAGTGGTGGTAAGAAGTAATGGTGATTGGGATTTCTAATGGGTTGTGATGGTGGTTCAACAGATTTTTTTTTTTTTTTTTTTTTTTTTGGGTTTTGGATTGACTGCGATGATGCTTCAAATAGATCGGTGTTTGCTCTGATACCAAAACTGACGCAGGACAATCAGAACAAAATTGAAAAAACAATAAAATAAAGGATATGACCTAGGAGTCAGCACCTAGGTCTTGCTTGGAGTCAGCACCAAGCGGGAAAACCACTAGGAGTTAGCACCTAGGGTAGACCTGGAGTCAGCACCAGACCAAAGAAAGACCAAACGGCCATTTTTTTCATTCATCAAAATATCAACTATCTTTCAAGGAGTACAATAGGTTGCTTATAAAGGATTGCTAAACCCTAGTTCCAATTGGCTAGGAAACCCTAATTGCCTTATTACAAAAATATCCTTACTTCTAAATTAAAATACTAATAGCTCAATAAACTAATAAGACCTAAAATATAAAAATACAATTGGGTTGCAAACATAAATAATACTAAAAAATAATCTTCTTGTATCTCCCGCATCAAGTAGTGTTATCGTACATGTAGGATTTAAGGGGAGTGAATAGATAGAAGAGAATTTTGATGTTTTTGTGACATTACATATATATATATATATATATATATATATTTTATATCTTTTATGGTCTTGTCACGTTCATTGGTTTTTACAACCATTTTTTGGTAGACACACCAGTTTTTAATGATTATTCTTTTTGGTGTTTGTGTATCGTTTTTCACATGTTTGCTCTTAATGATTCTTATACTTTATTCTTACAGAGGTCTTTCAAAGTTCAAGCTTAGATTAGGTTTTATTTTTTATGTAATTTAAGTATAATGTATTCCAGGACATTCATGAACTCTTTTGGTTTTGTAATAGATTGCCAAAATGAGAAGATTATTTGGGATGCATAATTGTATGTTGCCAAATTTGAGTCAAAGTGAACTTTTGAATGCAATTGAGTCTTAGATTTTAGTGTCTAGAAGTTGTCTAGGAAGTCCATTTGAAGACATAAGAAAGCTGCTCAAAGTTTTGCTCAAAATAGTCCCAAATATGCTATCTTTCCAACAACTAATCGATTGAGGTTGGTTATACCTCAACACTAGCTCCAAACCAATTGATTGATCACGCTTCGAGAATCTTGAATTCTGAATTTCAATTGGAAACCTTGGGATTTGTTTACTAGGGTTCTAGGATGACGTTAATAGTATTTTTCTGAGTCTTCATAATTAGGGATCCGAGATCCAGGAACTTTATAAAAAGAACTGGCTAGAAACTTGTTCGCCTAGGGTTTTTCACCAAGCTGAGTTTCCAAAGCTGCAAAGTTCAGGTTCCAGTTGAAGGTTGCTTCACCTTCAACCTTTATCAATCAAACTTTGATTATGGAGAGAGTTACAGATTGAAAATTTGTACATAAAAGAGATTCTCATGAAGAGTAGTCCAATCAGGCTGAAACTGCACTTGATAGTTCAATAAGCTCTATAGTAGGTAATGATTTTGGGATTTGGGATATTCATTATTGTTGTAACTTCAATCCTCGTATTGGATTCTTCAAAGAAGTGGTGACCTTTATATATCACCTGTTAGTGTTTTTCCCGTTATGATTTTCCCCATCACTACCACATTGCCTATGTCTTGAAATTTATTTTCCATTGCACTTAACTCTAGATTGGTGATGTGGTTGTGCATTAATTAACTGAATTATACTATTGCATAAATTGAATCTAATTAATCCACTTGGATAATTGGTTAATTAAACTGGAGTCATACTTGAACCCAACATAAGGAGTGACCATGGCAAGGAGTTTGAGGATGAAAAAATTGAGATGTTTAGTGATGAGAACTAGATTTAAAGGGAGTTCTCTACACCAAAAACTCATTAATAAAATTTGGTGGCTGGATGAAAAATCGAGTAATTCAATAGATGGCAAGAGCTATGCTTCTTAACAAAGATATTCCAATGAAGTTTTGGGGAGAAGTTGTCAAAACTGCTTGCCACATTGCCAACAAAGTGTATTTTAGAGCCAGAACTAAGACTGAATCTTATAAAATATGCAAAGGTAAGAAGCCCAAAGTGCAATATTTCCAGGTGTTGGGAAGTAAGTGCTACATCTTGAGGATAAAGAAAATGTGGAAAAATTCAATGCAAAAATTGATGAGGGGATTTAGCTTGGGTACTCATCCAATAGTAGAGCTTATCATGTCTACAAAAAAAGGACAAAAATGGTTATGGAATTAATTGATGTTGTTGATGACAAGATGGGAGAGGCTTTGGTAGAAGATGAGATTGGAAAAGGAGTTCAAACAAAAGATCACTCGATTTATCAAGACCTTTTTGTCTGCTTCATGCCTTATCAATACCTCCTCTACCATTTGAGCCATTGGTATATTTTATACCTAGGGTAGTTCATGATTTAGTTTTTATTTCTCTTTTTGGACTATCCGTTAATATCTCTTTTATTCATTTCTTCATGTTCATGTATTGTTTTTCATGGAGTTCTGAGGTTTTAAATGTGTGTGGGTCATGTCTCTTTTAATTTCTTTAGAGGTTTTACTTGGATTATCATGGGTTTTCATGTACATTTAAAATTGGGGTAATTTGCATATAATTTTTAGGGCTTTAGTGTACTACAAGATTGCATGCTATAGTGATTGGATTGAGGTTTCGATTTTTTGGGTTTGGTAACGTCGAGGGTCATATGCTAATACATTGGTCATGCATTTTATAATATTGTGATTCTTTTTATGTTATTCTCTATTTGTTTTCCTTGATTTGGTCTTGTCTTTCCCAATGGCACCCAAGATATTCACTCCTTACCATGACCACTCACACTCTCTTAATCCACTCTTTTTACATCCGAGTATAGTGAGCATAGGCTTCCCTCTCTTGCTTTAAAACCTTCACAAAGGACTTTTCCAAACACCAACCTCACGTTGAGCATCAGGTTATGTTAGATCAGCTTTCCCATGCCACCATCCCTTAAAGATTTTGTTTTCTTGATTGGGACCGTATTTGTGGTTCTCCTGCCACTTGCCCCATTGTACTTGTTCAAGATTTCTATTACAATGACTCTATTGTCAAAAATTCCATTCCTATGTTCGTCTATGTAAATCCCAAGATGCATGGGAGATAGTGGAGAAAGGTTATGAGGTGTCACAAGATGAAGCCTCTTTGACTCCAAATCAAAAGGAAGCCTTGCAAAAAGCTGGAAAGAAAGATCAACAAGCCTTTACCTTGATATATCAAGGTTTGGTTGAAAACAATGTTCGAGAAAGTTGCAAATGCAACTTCATCCAAGCAAGCTTGAGAGATTCTTAAAAACTCCCTAAAAGGAGTTGATAAGGTGAAAAAGATTTTCCTTCAAACATTGAGAGGCGAGTTTGAATGCTTACACATGAAAGAATCCGAATCTATTTTGGATTATTTTTCAAGGGTGTTGGTTATTATAAATCAACTAAAAAGATATGGTGAGAACTTGGCTGATGTCTGTTTAACTTCCAAGTTTAATTATATCTTTGTGGTTATTAAGGATTAAAAGACTTGAAGTCAATGATCATTGACCAGCTCATGGGATCTTTACAAGCCTATGAAGAAAGGCTCAATAAGAATCAAGAACATTTGGAGGAATTCCTACAATCTAAGCTCTCATTGAAAGAGAAAGGGTGGCGTAAAAGTAGCCAAAGAGGTCAAGGATGTGAACGTGGTCAAGGAAGAGAATCCAAAGGAAAGAATGGTTATAACTCTCCCAATTATGAAGAGAGAAGTCAAAATTCAAAATCCACAAGAGATCGTGAATGTGGAGGTTTCTTAAGGCCATACAGAAGAAGGTATGGCAATTCTAATGTTAAGTGTTATAATTGTCAAAGGTTTGGGCAATATACTTCTAAATGTAAAAAATGTCAAATGTAAAAATGTCGTTGACATTGTTAAGGAGAAAGCTAACTATATTGAAAAAAAGAAGAAGAAGAAGAAGGAGAAGACAAAGAATATAAAGGTACATGGTATCTAGATACTAGCATTAACAATCATATGTGTAGGAATAAATGATGTTTATGGAGCTTGATGAATCAGTGGCCAAGAATGTTACTTTGGTGACTCATCCAAAGTTCCAGCAAAGGAGAAATGTAAAATTATTATGCTCTTAAAGAATTGAGATCACTAATTTAGTTCTAATGTATATCATTTTCCAAGAATGAAAAATAATATTTTGAGTTTGGGACAATTCCTTGAGAAAGACTATTATCTGTTGAAATTGTATTTTGCCTACCCTCGATTTGCATGTCGGACTCCAAAAATTCCAAAAAAAGAAATATTATTTTCTTCAGGGGACTGTGGGAACACCTAGTTCATCATGATTTAACCCGTTCGGGCATCGAAGTGTTCAAAGTACCATTTTAGGACAAAATGACCATAATGCCCCTGGTCAACCAGGAGTTGACTAGAAATCAAAATTGGTCAAAAATTCACTAAAATGATATTTTTCATGTTTTTATATCAAACTCTAGAATATCGGAGCCTTTTGTCAACTTTGACCA
This sequence comes from Lithocarpus polystachyus, assembly GCA_033629205.1. Taxonomy (NCBI): domain Eukaryota; kingdom Viridiplantae; phylum Streptophyta; class Magnoliopsida; order Fagales; family Fagaceae; genus Lithocarpus; species Lithocarpus polystachyus. The sequence continues at coordinate 27,638,569 of CM066172.1, read as the reverse complement.
AATTTGACATAGGGTTGACTTTTTGGCGACAACTGAGTGTTGACTCTTGACCTGACCATATGATTGGGATAAAACCAACGCTATCGTGGAGAATATTGAATTCCCTTTAAAACGATAGCTCATGGGTCGAAATCGGAATCAAGACGATTGAGATATCATGAAAATAGTGCCAAGTGCATTAGCTCACTTCCTGAGTTGATAACTTTATGGTCCGCCATCGATTTACACAATGTTAGTCGATCAGAAAACTAGACATCCACTTCTTTCCAATGCCACTAGAATCAGTTCAATCGGAGTTTTTGAAGGCTTTCAAATGAGCATTTGAAGTCGAAAATTGAAGTGGCATGAGAATCGGGGAACCGTCACACACTTTGTGTGTGCTCAAAATTCAAGGGTGCACACTTTGTGCATGCCATAACCTGAATGGTCACAAATAAAAATATAAATACCCCGCTCCCAGATTGCCAAAAAAAAAAAAAATAGTTCCTTTGGAGCACTTTTCTGGAGCAATTCTTTTTCTTTTCACTATAATTCACTCCTAAACACACACATCAAAATCTTTAATTCTCTCTTCCTCCATACATCAAGAGGTAATGTTATAACTCTATTTTTCTCCCTCTTTGGTCTTTTGACTTTAGTTTTGAGGTGAGAGGGTGTAGATGTAGCTTTTTAGCTGCAATTTACACCCATTTAATTTCTAGCTCTTTATTGATTTATTTAGATTTCCTATCTTGTTTATAGTTTTATTTAAATTCCCTAGCATGTTTTTATTGCTTTGATGATGTTAACCTAGTCTTCTTGGCTAAGATGTGCCTAAATTCCTTGTTTGTGCTCCTTTTGCCATATTTGCATGTTTGGATGCCATGCTTGAGTGCTTATTGCTACCATTAGTTTGTTTATGATTTGATTTTGTGTTTTGTGTCATGAGCAGGGTGTAGATCTTGATTCTCTAGTCAAGGTTTGCATCCAAATACCCAAGCTCAATAAAGGATTTGGATAAGAGTCTTAAATACATATTTCTGCTTGTTTGGATTTTTACTTGCTTTTATATGTTTAATTCCTAGATCCTTTGTACAATGATGACATATTTGGATGCTCCATTCTTAGACCCATGTTCATCTTTAGATCCTTGCTTGCATGCTTAGATCTAGTTTCTTGCATCTCTAACATGCTTCAGATGCTATTTATTCACTCTTTTTAGTATGTGTTTGGTTGCACCTTTTGTGTTTTCCTTAGCATGTTTGTTTGCACCTTTGTGCTTTTTCTTGCCTATGTTTGGCTGCATCTTTTCCCTTTGTTGCTTTTATAGGTGCAACCGCTTGTGTGAGATCATATGTTGATGATATTGGCATGCTTATACCTTGTCTTTCTATCTTGCTTAGCTTTGCATGTTAGGTTTTCTCATGTTAGCCTTGAGTGTGCGTTATGACATGATTAGCTTATATCCTTTTATGTGTTGATAACATGCTTTTGCCTCCTTTGTGCTTATTACCTTGCTCGCTTTATGCCATCTTGTGTGATCTTTATGTGTTGGTTGCACCCTTGCATGCTTGTTTTTCTTGCTTATGCATGTGCATTTGCTTGCTTGTCCGTATAACCAAGCATTGCTCCAAGATTTGATTTCGTGTGGGTTCACACTGGTTTTTATACACAAATTCCCGAAACCCACTTTTAGAAGCTTTGCTTGTTGGCACGTATCCGTAATTCAATTCAATAGATCTATGAACATGGAATCCAAACCTACATTTGTCCCTTGTGAATACATATTCTCGTTGTTTGTTTGCTTGTTCACATGCTCTATTTGTTTATGTGTTTGTTCACATGTTCTATTTGTTTGTTTGTTTCCATGCTTGTTTGCTTGTTTGTTGTGTTTGGTTGCATGTGATGCATAGAACACATGTGCAACTTCCAAGATGAAAGAAAAATGACATTAATCAGTAGATATAAGGGTTTAGCCCCTCCGTAAGGTCCACTCTATCCTAGCCCTTTCCTTTAGAACTATGTTTATAGCATTCCTAGACTAGGGTTTCCTTTTCTGTACCTTGCTTGGGCCACACCTTCTAGGTGTGGACATGTCTTCATTTCCGCTCTATGTGTTGATATATTATGCATGCTATATGTTATAAAGGTAGTTATGCACTTCAGATGATGGATGTTCATAATTAGGAAGGCAACCCCTCCCTAATCATGGATGCATTTTGACCTTGGAGTGTGGGTATGCATATAAGGCTTATGCCGTGGATACATATTCATGCTATATTGGGTGCATAACCTACCACATGTGTGATTGGCCATATCCATGCCAGCTAGTGATGTCGTTTCTCCATGTATACGACGCGTACCAAGTGTTTGGTACTTAAGTATGTTATCGGTACACGCCGTATACACTGACAAGAAACCTTGCCAATGTGCAGTGACGCACCTAACGCGAAACTCTGCTTGATTTTTGCCTTGAAAATAGGGCAACTTTAACTTTACCATGCTACATTAACACACAACCAAGTCCCTTTTCTCAAAGAATCACTAAAAATAACGAAACCCCCTATAGCTACAAGGAATGGTTAGCACTGGTGCAATGACTAACCTTTGCTTTTAAGTTCTTGAAAGCTCTTTTCACTTGTATCCTCATGTCATGATATTGTTTGATTTGGCCATACAGGTCACACAGGTTTGTTCTTCCTCACAAGACAAACAACCTGATTGGAAAAGAACTCATGACATTTTAGATAGTAGTCCTTTTGTTGATCTGGAAATGATTCAGTGTCACATAATTCAACCTCATAATCAAATTGTTTATGTTCCATAAGGCATGGATACAAAAGTTTTTGCCAATGAGCTATAGCTTAAACTAGTATCTTTACTCTAGGTGGAGGGTGAGGTCATGGGTTCAGATCCATTGGGTGTGTGTGTAACTAATTCATTAAAAAAGGGAAGGTTTTTAAGCTTTTTCAATGGGTGGATTTCGTAGTTTTTTCATCGAATTTAAGCTTTTTCAATTGGTGGTTGAGGAAGGAGGAAATTTTTTCTCCTTATGTATTTTTGAACAAGGCAAACACTTCATGAAGTCAGTATTCATGGGCAAGAATGCAGCAGTATGCTTGATGAAGAATATAGAACACACGATGGTTGGAATCAATCCCAAACAGTTTTTTACGCTTAGGGAAGGAGACACCACATACACTTTGCAGCGGATCAAACTCCTTTGGTCAGTTCCTTTTAGTGTCTGAACTCAAAGTTGGCGGTCTTAGAAGATCTGTCATAATTCCTGGAGGCAGAGCACAAAATGGTTGGCAGGTTTTTGGGCTTGAACTGAGGAAGATGTTGGAACCTGACCAATATGCTTTAAGTGGTTCGGGCCAGGCCAAATTTGTGTCTCAGCCACAGAGGAGAAGGTCGGGGTTTCAACCCCCTCAGTCTTTTATTGAGATATTGAAGGGTCAGGTGCAGCCAAGGGATGTGACTCAGCCACAACATATTACAACCAAGGATAAGGATAAAAATATGACTCAAGGGGAGTTTGTGGAGAGGCAGAATCAGTCAAGGGGGTTGTTGGCAATGAATCCGAAACTTACAGGTGCTAAGGTGGGGGATATTCCAGTGGGCAAGCCTGACACGATGGTGGTGGGAGGAGGGGATTGAAGGGAGCAATGCATTAATGTGGATATTAAATTAGGTGAGCAAAATCCGGCAGAAAATAGGAAACATATCCCAGTAAGTTTTAGTTTGAATTCAAAATCAAATGAAAATGGGAAGAGGAGTGATTTAAGGAGATCATGCTGGATAGGGAGTGGTTTAATTGTGCAGGTTGATGTGAAAGGAAGGAGACGGGTTTCCTAGGATAGAAATAAAGAGGGAGTAAAAAATTTTAAATGGGTAACATGGGCTCAAATAAAGGATGTGGTGGGCCTAGACACTAACTGTGACCAACAAGTGGGCTTCCCTAACTTAGAGCTCATAGGCACAATTAGGATGGAAGTGGGTGAGAGCTCCTCGTTAGCTGACCCGAAACCACCAACGCCAGAAGCCCATATGTCGACGATGGCAGTGATGTCCACTGCCTTTCACGAAGCTTCGTTAGGAGTTGGGTCAACATGGTGAGCTTCCGAGGGTGGTTGACGTCACAGTAGATGGTGGATTTCACGTCGAGAAGTCACCGGTGCCAGTGATTCAAGTGCGAAATCAATCATCAGCGATGGCGACGGGTGTTGACGATTGTGAGATCGTGGTTGGTCAAATTGAGACAATGGGTAGACTCGCGAAGCCCTTAGTGGTAGCTAAGTGTACTGTTTCCGATGGATTTAGTGTCAAGGAGTCATCGACGATATTGGACAAACCCGATGCAAATTTAACCCACTACATGAGGACAATGATGAACCCTGATGGTGATTATAAGAAGTCTGTTCCTTAAACTAAGACAATAGGTTTCCTTGTGGAGTCATCGGTGGAGGTTGAGTGTCTTGCTTCCGATGACTCTCGCGCCGAGAAGCCTTTAATCACACTGGGTAAGGCAGAAATAGAGGGCGTTAGGGCATCAATTGGGCTTGTGTTGTCTAATTCTGTTCTGAGTCCATCGGGAGCTGAGATTGTGGGTTTGGGTGTTCAGGATGGAGATAAAGGTGGTCGGGCTGATTGTACAAATGATGTTTAGGGGATAGATACTTCCCATCAGGTTAGGCAATTATTGGTGCTAGCAGACCATGGTTATTCTATATCGGGAGTATTGACTGAGGTAGAAGCACTTAGTGCAAACCTGGATATGGGTGACGTGGATAGCTTCTCCCCTTTGATGACTATAAATCCTATGGGGTTGGTTTTAGTCGGCGGAGTTGCATAACAATACTGAGGTGATGGGGGTGGAAAATCTGCTGAATATTTCTAATTGGGTGAAACATATAATCCCTAGTTTTAGTAAAATGATGGGGCTCTCTTTGGGACAACATGAGAAGATGTGCGTCACGCTTTTACAAAGGCTTGAGAGGGAGATTGAGGCTGCTAATCTGCAACCTATGAAGCACGGGTGCGTTTCGGGACTCAGGTGCGGGTGCGGGACTCGGCAATTTTTGAAAAAAGTGGGTGCGGGTGCGGCGGGACTCGGCGATTAAAAAATTATTAAAAATATTTTTATTTTTATTTTCTATATATTTTTACTACTAAAATATTCTAAAAAAATTGAGAAATGACAGATTTAGGATGTTTGGGTCTCATTAAAAGAAGATTTCGGCTGTTTCGGCGATTTTTGGAGAAAATTTCGGCCTGTTTCGGCCGTTTCGGCCGGTTTCCTGCCCGAAATTGGCCCGGTTCGGGGCGAATCGGCGCGAATCTAAGCCGATTCGACCCGAATCGAGCCGATTCGGCGCGAGTCCGTGAAAAAAAGAAAAAAAAACTCAGACGCGGCTCCGACGCGCGGGCAGCCGTGTCGGACGCCGCACCCCGCGTCGGGCCGCGTCGGACTCCGGTGCGGCACCCTCCCAGCCGCGTTCGTGCTTTCTAGTCTGCAGCACAGGAAAGATGTAGCCCACTGGAAAGTTGTGTCCAAGGATAAAGGGAAGAGGGAGTTGAGGAATCTGATTTCCTCGGTTAATTATGATCGTAGATAGTTTTTGTTGACTGCAACACTGAAATTGGAATAGGGAATTAACAGTTTTTATGAAGTTGAAAGTGGTGTCATGGAATGTTCGAGGATTGAATGACTCACTGAAACGTTTGGTAGTTAGAAATTTAATAAGAGAGTGGAATTGTGATGTAGTTTGTCTTCAAGAAACTAAGCTTGCTGGTATGGACAACCAGTTGGTTTGCAGCTTCTAGAGTTGTCCTTATGTAGATTGTGTGGCTTTGGATGCGGATTAGACAGCTGGTGGGGTTTTGATGATGTGGGATAGGAGGGCTTTAGAAAAGTTGAAGGTAATGGTGGGTTACTTTTCCATATTGGTTCGGTGGCAAGGTGTGGGAGATGGTTTTATTTGGGCATGTTCTGGGGTTTATGGCCTGAATGATAATAAGGGGGCAGATGTGGGATGAATCGATTAGAATTCAATAACTTTGGGATGTTCCATGGTGTTACATAGGATATTTCAATATCATTCGCTTCCCAAGTGAACGGTTAGGGGGATCGTGCCTTACTCCGATGATGGAGAATTTTTTTGTGTTCATTGAGGAACTTAATTTGATAGATTTGCCGTTGAAAGGAGGGAGTTATACTTGGTCTAGTGATTCGGATTAGCCTTCGATGTCCAGGATAGACAGGGCTCTGGTTTCTCATAATTGGGAGGACCACTATCCGAATGTGATCCAATAGGTTTTATCTCGTCCTATTTCAGACCACTTCCCCATATTAGTGGAGGTTGGGAGGATATTGAAGGGGAAGAGTCCTTTTAGGTTTGAGAACATGTGGTTAAAGACAGATGGGTTCATAGAGAGGGTTCATTCTTGGTAGAGTCAATACTCCTTCTCAGGTACTCCCAGTTTTGTGCTTGCCAAGAAGCTCAAGGCTATGAAAGGAGACATTATTCAATGGAACCGTAGTGTGTTTGGAAATGTAGGTCATCAAAAAAAAAGAATTGTTGGAAGCCTTGGAATTTTTGGATGTTGAGGAAGGGGAGTATGGGCTTTCTGAAGTGGAGATAGGTGAGAGGGCTATGATGAGATCTCAAATACAGAACCTTCTTTCTTTGGAAGAAGTTTTGTGGAAACAGAAATTGAGGATGCTTTACAGTAAGGAAGGAGACAACAACACCAAATTCTTCCATAAGGTGGCTATTTCTCAGAAAAGGTATAATCATATTAGTATGCTGGAGGTCGATGGGGTTATTTATAAGGATGAATCAGAGATGGCAGACCAAGTAGTACAATTTTATAAAAACTTGTACAAGGAGACAAAAGTGTGGAGGCCTTTTGTGGAAGGTTTGGAGTTTGATCAGATTGAGGGGTTGGGGAGGGACTAGCTTGAACGGAGGTTTGAAAAGGAGGAGATTCTTCGAGTTGTCAAAGAGTTGGAAGGAGATAAAGCTCCAGGTCTTGATGGTTTTTCTATGGCCTTCTATCTCCATTGTTGGGGAGTTGTGGAAAGGGATGTTTTAGCTATGTTTGAAGAGTTTTATCAACACAGTAAGTGTGAAAAATCTCTTAAAGCAACCTTTAAAGCCCTAATCCCCAAGAAGAATGGTGCCTCCAATATTCGAGATTTCATACCTATTAGTTTGTTGGGGAGAGTATACAAGATCTTAGCTAAGGTTCTGGCAAACTGCTTGAAAGATGTTTTAGATCAACTGATATCTAAGGCTTAAAACAATTTTATGGGTGTTAGACAAATACTTGATTCAGTTTTTTATTGCTAATGAGTGTGTTGATAGTAGGGTGAAGAGTAAGATTCCGGGGGTTATTTGTAAGCTGGAGATTGAGAAAGCCTATGATCATGTGAATTGGGAGGCTCTTCTAGATTTGTTAAAGAGAATGGGATTTGGGGTGAGGTGGTGTAGGTGGATCCATACATGTATATTTACAATCTAGTTCTCTGTCTTGGTTAATGGACCTCCAGCTAATTTTTTTGGGAGTTCGAGGGGATTGAGACAAGGGGACCCACTATCTCTTATGTTGTTTCTGGTTATGATGGAGGTTTTCAGTAAGATGATGAAAAGAGTTCAAGGTGCTGGTTTACTTTGAGGTTTCAGGGCTGATGGTAAACGGGGTGGAGGGGTATGTGTCTCGCATCTTTTGTTTGCGGATGATACGATTCTATTTTTTGATGCAGATGAGGAGCAGATTATACATGTTCGAATGCTCCTTCTTTGTTTCCAGGTTGTGACAGGATTAAAGGTTAATGCCTTGAAGAGTGAGATGGTTCCCATTGGGGAGGTTCCTAATATCCATGTCTTGGCAGAGATTTTAGGTTGCCGGATTGGGTCTTTGCCTATGACCTATCTTGGTATGCCATTGGGGGCATCCCACAAATCCCCTATTATTTGGAATCCTATCTTGGAGAAAATTGAGCGTAAGTTGGCTGGGTGGAAAAAGATGTATTTGTCAAAAGGTGGAAGACTAACATTGCTTAAAGGCACATTATCTAGTCTTCCGACTTACTTTTTATCTCTTTTTACTATCCCTACGCATGTGGTGAATAAAATTGAGAGGTTGCAAAGGGATTTTTTTTTTTTGGGATTCCAAGACACATTTGGTGGGATGGGATAAGTTGTGTGCACCTTTGGAAAATGGTGGGTTAGGAGTAAGGAAATTAACTACTTTTAATAAAGCCTTACTAGGGAAATAGCTATCGCGGTTTGGAGTTGAGAAGACAAGGCTTTGGAGAAGGGTTGTAACTCTAAAGTTTGAGGAAGAATGGGGAAATGGACCTCCAAGCTAGATAGAGGAGTACATGGATGTGGTTTGTGGAGAAGCATCTGTATGGGTTGGGAGGTTTTTTGTAAAAATATTCGGTTTGAGGTAGGGGTGGGGGATAGAGTGAAGCTTTGGATAGATCAATGGTGTGGGGATTCTCCACTTCAATTAACTTTTCCAGTTGTGTATGGGATTGCCTCCAATAAAGAGGCATTAGTGGCCTCTTCTTTTGATCGGTTGGGGATAGGAGAATGGAGAAGCTGGGATATTCGTTTCATTCAGAGACCAAATGATTGGGAAATGGGTGTTATGGATGAATTTCTTCGTAATTTGGGTTCTAATTTACCTCCAACTGAGAATGGAGACCGTATGCGATAGAAGTTGACGAAGAATGGGGATTTTGATATCCGATCGTTTTATAATAAGTTAAAAGATCCATTGCCCATTATCTTTTCTTGGAAAGGTGTTTGGAAGGTTAAGGCCCATCGGCGTGTTTCTTTTTTTGTGTGGACTGCAGTATGGGATAAGATTCTTACAGGTGACAATTTGAAGGGTAAATGGATGGACTTTGTTGACTGGTGCATTATGCGTCGTAATGGGGAGACGATGGATCATTTGCTACTGCGTTCTGGTAAGGCTTACCGTTCGTGGAGTTCGATGTTTAAATCATTTGGGATTGCATGGGTCTTGTCAAGATCAGTTGCGAATACTCTCTTTGGTTGGTGGAATTGGCTTGGAAAGCATTCATCTAGCATTTGGAATTTAGCTCTGCTGTGCTTAATGTGGTGTCTTTGGAAGGAACGAAATTGGAGGACATTTAAGGACATGGAAAATTCCGACGACCAGCTATTGGCTACTTTCAGTGGCTCCTTTTTTGATTAGTCTAGGGCTTGGGGACTCACTTCTAGTGATTCTCTACCTATGTTCCTTAGCTCACTCCTTTGTAATTAGTCTCTTTTCTTTCTGTTTTTTTTTTTTTTTTTTTTTTTAATCTTATTTCTCTATATTTTTTTAACTCTGCCTTATGATTTTTTGCATGAGGTAGTGTTCTTGAATATACATCTTTATTACTTATCAAAAAAAACATTTTAGATAGTAGCCCAAATATAAGGCGCTCCCCTTTCCTTCCATAGGCGATGTGGGACTCCAGAATTGCTTCTCTCTTTGGTCCTTTACAATTCACCCCTTTAAGGGTACATGCATCCTTACGTGTAGAGCCCATGCTTTACGACTGGATTAGGGCTTTGATACCATTATGTCATGCTTAAACTCTTCATTGAGAAGATATTGTCTTTTATAGGAGTGACACAAAGCCTCTCTCTTAATGTTTTAAAGGGCCTTAAGCCAATTTGATTCTAAGGCCCTTCATAAGGCTTAGGACATCCCCTACCTAGGCAATGGAAGATTCCAAGATTGCTTCTTTCTTTGATCCTTCATAATCCACCCTCCTCACGGGCATGCAGGTCCTCGCATTTAAGGCCCACACTTTTCGACTGGGTTAGGGCCTTGATGCCATTATGCAACAACATATATCCTTGTGTCATAATATTTTCCACTTTTGCCACACAAGCCACACAGTTTTGTTCTTCCTTATGAGACATAACCTCATGGAAAAAGACCTCATGACATTTTAGATAGTGGCCCCACATATAAGGCCCTCCTCCTTTCTTTCTTAGGAGATGTGGAACTCTAAGTTTTCTTCTCCCTTTGTTCTTTCACAATCCATCCCATTACAAGCACTCGCGTCCTCAAGTGTAGGGCCCACATTTTTTGGTTAGATAAGGGCTTTAATACCAATTTGTAGTGACTCATATCCTAATGTCATGATATTGTCCACTTTGGCTACACATGCCACACAGTTTTATTCTCCCTCACGAGACACACAACCTAGTGGGAAAAGGCTTCATGACATTTTAGATAGTGAACCCATATATAAAGGCCTCTCCCTTTCTTTTCTAAGGACATATAAGACTCCAAGATTGCTTCTCATTCTATAATGAACCATATCCTCATGTAATGATATTGTTCACTTTGGCTACGCAGGCTGCATGGTTTTGTTCTTCCTCACGTGACACAGTCTTGTAGGAAAGGGTCTCATGACATTTTTGATAGTGAGCCCATATATAAGACCCTCCCTTTTTCCTTATCCAGGAGATGTGAGACTTCAAGATTGTTTTTCATTGTGTAATGACTTATATCCTCATGTCATGATATTGTCCACACATGCAGTACAGTTTTGTTCTTCCTCACAAGACACAATCTCATGGGAAAAGACCTTATGACATTTTATACAGTGAGCCCACATATAACCCCTTCCCCTTTTCATTCTTTTCCTTAGGCGATGTAGGACTCCAAGATTCCTTCTCCTTTTGTTCCTTCACAATCCACCCCCTTACAGGCGCACGTGAGGACGTAGTAGGGCCCACACTTTCTAGGTGGGGCAGTGCTCTGATACCATTCTGGAACAACTCATAACCTCATATCATGATATTTTCCACTTTGGATACACAAGTCACATGATTTTGATCTTTTTCACATGACATAACCTCATGGGAAAAAGTCTCGAGACATTTTAAATAGTGAGCCCACATATAAGGCCCTTCCCTTTTCCTTCCCCAAGCAATGTGGAAGTCCAAGATTACTTCTCCCTTTGGTCATTCACAATCCACCCATTTTATGGGCACACGCGTTCTCATGTGTGGGGCATACACTTTTTGAGTGGGTCAGGGCTCTAATACCATTATGTAATGACCTATATCCTAATTCATGATCTTTGGCCACATAGAACTCATGGTTTTGTTCTTTCTCACATAACACAATCTTGTGAAAAAAGCCTCATGACATTTTAAATAGTGAGCTCACATATAAGGCCCTCCCCCTTTCCTTCCCCAAATGATGCGGGACTCCAAGATTGCTTCCCCCTTTGGTCCTCCACAATAAAAGTAATCATTTTCTTCTCTTTATTGATAATTATAGCAAAAAAATGAGGGCTTATTTTTTAAAACAAAACTCTAAAGTTTTTGGTGTATTTAAGAAATTTAAGGCATTTGTAGAAAATTAGAGTGACAATGAAATTATGGTCCTAGAATCTTAGAGAGAAGGAGAATTCACATCAAAATGAATTTAAAGAATTTTGTGGAACAAATGAGATTTTCCGCTCTCTAACAATTCCTAGGTCACCATAATAGAATGGTGTAGCAAAAAGAAATAATTGCTTAATTCTTAACATGGCTAAAGGCATATTGAAGAGCAAGAGAATGCCTAATGAACTTTGGACTAAAGCTAATGATTGTGCAGTCTATTTGTCCCTCCATTATCCCACAAACAGTGTACAAGGGAAAACCCCACAAGAAGCTTGGAGCAAAAGGAAGCCTATAGTCTCTCACCATTGTGTGTTTGGGAGCATAGCGTATCCATATGAACTAGGTCAAGAGAGGTCCAAGCTATATGACGAGCAAAAATTATGTATTCTTTGGCTATGATGCAAGGTTTAAAGGCTATAAGCTTGAAAATTCGAGCACAGGAAAATTAATTGTTAGTCGAGATGTGGAATTTGATGAAGAAGGCATATGAAATTTGAGCACTCAAGAAGAAGAGAAGTATGATTTATTTCCTTTACTTGAAGAGGAAGAGCAAGTCAATAAAGTTTAAGAAGAGCCTGTTGCTCCACCTTCATCACCGGCATCTCCCATTTATGAAAGTCCATCCCTGTAATATCACTAGAAGGAAGTAACCAAGGAGAATGAGAAATCTCCAGGATCTCTATGATTCAACGGAGAATATAGAAGATCTAAAGCTATTTTTTTTGTTTGTAGATTGTGAACCTACAAGAATTAAAGAAGTTGTTGAAAATAAGAAATGGATAAATGCTATGGATGAAGAGATCAAGGTAATAAAGCAGAATGATACATGGGAGCTAGCAGCTCTTCCGCATGGAAAGAGGGCAATTGGTGTAAAATGAGCGTATAAGATGAAAAATAATGCAAAAAGGAGAGGTGGAGATATACAAAGTAAGATTGGTGGTGAAAGGTTATAGCCAAGAAAGTATTTATTATGATGAGGTATTTGCCCCAGATGCTCATTTGAAAACTATACATTTGCTAATTCCTTTAGCCACTCAAATAAATGGGGAATTTATCAAATGGATGTAAAATCCTTTTTTTTTTTTTTTTTTTTTTAATATCTTGAAGAATAAGTTTATATTGAGCAGCCTATATGCTATGTAATCAAAGGGCAAGAAAACAAAGTTTTGTAGTTTAATAAATCTCTATATAACTTGAAACAGGCTCCTAGAGCTTGGAATTGCAGAATTGACAAATATTCTCAAGAGAAAAAATTCTCTTAATGTGCACATGAGGGAAAGGATTCTCTTAATGTGCACATGAACATGCACTTAATTGTAAGGTGCATAAAAAATTGAGATATCTTGATTAATTGTTTGTATGTAGATGATTTGATTTTTATAGGAAAAAATCCAAGTAAGTTTGAGGACTTCAAGAAAGCAATTACTATGAAGTTCAAATAACAGATATTGGGCTTATGGCCTATTATCTAGTCATTGGGTTAAAGCAAATGGAAGATGGGATATTCATTTCCCAAGAATTATATGCTAAAGAGATGTTAGGAACCCAGTGGTTCCTAAAGCTCTACCAACTAAGCTATATTCCCCTTGAGCCAAGTAGAGCATGTATGAAGGAGTCGGATGCTTCTTCTATTCTTATACTTGGCCCAGCTAGGCCATCCTGGACTTGAATTAGAGACCTCGCTCGTGAAGTAAATCATCACACTTACAGTCCAACCAATTGGGAGAGAATCAATAGATTCCTTTTCAGGAGAATGGGTGGGAAGTGTATCAAAATGGATATGAATCATAGGTGAATTGACTTAAAGGCATAGAGAAATATGAAGAGAGAAAGGAAATTCCGTAAGCAAGGATTATAGTGTGCTTTCACCAATTAACCCATAGCTTTATTCGTTTGCTTACTAATTATGCATGTGCTCTCACCAATTAACCCGTGTTAATATAGTGTTACATGTGCTAATAGCTCTAACTAATTCTAACCTAATCCCAACATGTGTAACTAACTAACTAACTCTATCCTATCCAGTGGCGACTCCAGAAATTTTGTCCAGGGTGTTCCTATTCCACTTTGAAAAAATTTCGGGTCATTTCAATCAGTTTGGGGACGTTTTGGTAAATACCGGCCGAAATTCAAGATTTGGCTAGCATGAAGTTTACACTTAAAAAAAACAAATATACTTAAAACCAAAACAAATTTGCATTCAGACACCAAAAAACCTCAAAAGGAAAAAAAAAAAAAAAAAAAGAAATGAAATGAACAAAGGTAATTGTACAATAAACTATAAGTTATTTGAAATATTAATAAAATTATTAATTATTGTTGTTTAGTTGTTTCATAAATTTGTTTGTCTTTTATAAACTATAATTTGTTGTATTGTTATTTCATTAATTATTAAAGTATTAATTGTTGTTTAGCCTAACATAATTTAATTTGTTTGTCTTTTATAATGTAATAGTTAATTAAACTATTAATTATTGATATTTAGTTGCTTCATTAATTTTTTTACTAACTACTAGCAGTCTAGCACACACCCCACTGTGCATTAGCATACACTAGCACACACCCCACTGTGCATTAGATTTTAGTTCAAAATTTGTTTGCCATAAAAATTTTGAGGGTGTTCCTGATATTGCTTGAGGGTGTTCCTATTTTTTTTTTTTCAAGGATAAACAAATAAAAAAAATTTAAATTCTTATACATAAAAAAAAAAAAAAAAAAAAAAAATTTCAAGTTAGGGTGTTCCTAGGAACACCCTGAACAATGAGTGGCGTTGCCACTGATCCTATCTTAGGACCAACTTCTAACATTCCCTTCCCCTTTAAAACACCTTGCCCACAAGGTGTTGTTGAGGTCATCATCTTCATCAAAGGAAATCTTCCAATTGACCAATATCTTAGTGACATCTTGATTACCATATTCATGCACTTCTCTTTGACAAGTGGTCCTAGGTACATGATGGTTCTTTCTTTGTAGACTTTCAAATGCTGCTTAAATTTTTAAGCCTTCAATGGTTTTTTGCTCTTCAAGGTCATATTGGTTTTTTGGACCTTGGAATGTTCTTGGATCCTTGAGACCTCATTTGATTGCTGAACCATTGGAATTGTTGGCTCCTGCATCTTTGATTCTTGAATCACTAACACTTGGATTTTCGATTCTTGAATCATGGACTCTTGAATGGCAGCCTCCATTGGTGTATTAAGGATTGGTTCTTTGTCCTCAGACATGAAATTCACAAGCTTTGCATCTTGGATTCTTTGGTGATAATCTCCATTGATGCATCAAGGATTGGTGTTCAAAACCAGTCTTATAGTACATATGAAATCCACCCAATTTGTGCATAAGCCCGATGCTTCCACATCTTGAAAATATTTCCATGCCTATTCTTACATTTAATATTAGGAGAGCATAAGAAGCCGCCAAAATGGATCTCCACCTTTGAATTTAAACACAATGAAAGCTTGAAGAGTTGCAATAGATTCGGTCATTTCAAGATCGACGGCTCTAATACCATTTATTAGGAACTCGGTGGTCCCTAAGGGGGTTTGGTGGTAAGTGTATGGAAATGGATATGAAATGTAGGTGAACAGATTTAATTCAAGATAGTCTCCCTCCATAAAGAAATATTAAGAGAGAAAAGAAATGCACTAAGTAAAGAATTGGTTTATTCTTCAAAATGTTACAAACTAAGGTTCCATGCAAGTATTTATAAAACCCAAGCTCTCATCTTATTTGCCACACATGGCTTAATCCTATTGGTTGATTAGTTAATCATGTGCTCTCACCAATTAACCCATGTGATTATAGTGTTACAAATGCCAAGAGCTCTAACTAACTTTATTCTAATCCCAACATGTGTAACTAACTAACTAAATCAAACCTATTTTGAGACTAAATACTAATTGAAGGGATGGAACTGTAAGAAGTATTAGGATATTAGAACAAATATGAGATTCCTAACAGGAGATTCTTAAGAAATTTTAGATATCAAATCACAAACCAGTTAGTACTCAGTGGAATATGGAGTGAAGTTGTCAAAGCATGACGATGGACAGAAGGTAAATTAAACATTCTTGAAGAGTTTTGTTGGAAGCCTGAGGTACCTAACATGCACAAAACCAAACATTCTCTTTGGCATTGGACTTCTTAATCGCAACATAGAAATACTAAGTACTAACCATGACTTATTTGAAGACAATCAAGAGAATTCTTCGTTATGTGGAAGGTACACTAGATTTCAGACTATTGTATTCACCCTCTAAAGAGTTTAAACTTGTTGACTACAATGATAATAATTGTGTTAGAGACACCAATGATAGAGAGAGTAATAGTGGGTTTGAATTCTATATGGGTGATATTGCATTTACATGGACATCCAAGAAGCTACCAATTGTGATTGTATGTTGCTACTACCTCTAGTGTTCGTCATGAAATTTGGCTTAAAAGTTTGTTGAAGGAGTTGCAAATGTTGTAAGCAAAAGCTACAAAGATATTTGTGGACAATAAGTCAACACTAGCTCTTGCAAATAATCTAGTCTTTCATAATCGAAGCTACAAAGAAAGGAAGTTCCACTTGAGTTTGTGAAGTTGGGTTATTAGGGTGTAGATGTCTTCACCAAGCCATTAAAGCTTGACACCTTCTACAAGATGTGAGCCTAATTTGTGGTGATTAAAAATTAAGTTTAAAAGGAGTTGTTGAAAGTTAAACTTAATTTATGTTATGAAAATCTATTTTATTTTTGAAATTAGTTAGTTGAAGAGTTAAAGATACATAAAATAACGAGGCAAGTTTATGTAATGAATGTATAGAGAGTTTTTGGAGTTATGTAATATACACAAGGAAAGTTATGGTTGCACATGGAGTATATATACCTCATGCATGCATCCCTCAACTTTATAAAAAGGAAGTGTGAAAAAGAGTAATACAATTATTTAAGAGCTCTCTCTCTCTCTCTCTCTCTCTCTCTCTCTCTCTCTCTCTCTCTCTCTCTCTCTCTCTATTTGTATGTTTTGTTAGTGTGAATCACTTTCTATGAGTGCTTGAGAGTGCAAGTGAGGAAAGACCCACCAATGTTTCCTAACAACCCTAACTAGTTTATGAGAATTCATAACCGATCCTTAAATTTTGATACTAAAACTTTGCTATTTTTGAGGATCCATAACCGATTCTAAACTTTGGAATAAGGCTTAGTTATTTTGTTGTTGTCGTAGTTCATGTAATGCTTATATATTTCATATAGAGTAAAGTAATTTGTTTCATTTTTCTCAATTAAGACTACTTCACAATTTCAATTTGTATATTGCACACTCTTTGAACTTTCATCATACACTTACAATGTAAACCTAATGGTGTTATTTGCTAGTGGAGGAACACTACAACTAAGTTGATTTAACATGTACATATGTGATATTATTATAGAAGATAGAAAGAGAACTTATTTAACGAGATCAGAGCTCACTTTTGTGTGAGAATCTTTAGCATTAGATTTTATGTATACATAACCAGAAGTGTTTCAATTAATATATGTTACTCTAAATAAAAAAATATAATCCCTAACGTTGCTCCTAAGTTAGAGTCATAAAATTCATTGAGATTTGCATGAGAGTTGAAGCAGCTAATTGAAGCTATACAATAAGCAAGTGCAACTCTAAAAATCAGGGAAAATAAAACATTAGATTATAAGCTAATTAATAGGCAATAATTAGCAATATTCAAAGGCAAAATAACCCACTTATAGAACTTAAAAACAAGTAGCAGCTACATATATACGTTAAACCCTTCAGGGTAGGAATTGAAAGCTGTTATTATTTGGTTTACCTAAAACAAAAAAAAAAAAAACAAAAAACCTGTTTATTTTTCTTTCTTTTTTTTTTTTCTTTTACTTTAGACAGAAACCATAAGATTCTGCAGTACTATATCTCTTCTTGATTTGATGCTACATAGTATTATTTTTGAAATCACTTATTTCGTTTGTTCAGTATTTTTCTTAAAAGGATCTTTATTTTGAGCAGTTGGGTCTCTCACTCTCTCACACACACACCTTAGAAATCATAAAATCATAGTGAATGCATGAACAAAGCGATCAAGGAATGGACAATGACATATTTTTCTATAGATAGATAAAAGGGTTTTTCTCTCTAGTAAAAAAAAAAAGAGAAAAAAAAAAGGGTTTATCTATAAGTAGAAAGAACTGTGAGAAAGAGATTGAAACCTTGAGCTGGCGAATTCAAAGAGCTTTCCTGTAGCAGAAAAGACCATGAGACCAATTTCAACATCGCAGAGAGTTGAGAGCTCGTAAGCTTTCTTAAAAAGTCCTCTCCTCCTCTTTGAGAATGTCACCTGCCTTGCCGTCGTGTTGTCAATCTTCTTAATCTGAATTTTCCTCCTCGTCATTTTCCCAGATAATAGGTTATCAGACCCTTTACTTCAAAGTTCAAACCAAACTATTAGCCCAACCTTGTATTCCAGAAATAGAAACTATTTGCATACAAAGCTGAGAGAGAGAGAGAGAGAGAGAAGAAAAGAAATAGGTAGAGAATAGTACAAAAATAAATTACACAACGAATCAAATAAATGTTACGGATTTCGGAATGGTAAAGACAAATAAAATGAAAGCTATGTATTATTGTACGGAAGAGGAATATTGCTTTTTATAGAAGTTTAATCAAATTAAGTATCAGATAAAAAATATAACAAATCAAACTGCTCCTTCTTCTTCTTCTTTAATTTTTTTTTTTTTTTTTGGCTTTTCCTTTTTTATGAAAAATAAATGCACTTACTCTACCAATAAATGATGGAAATATAAAATAAAATCTGAGTAAGGGGTGTATCCTGTAGGCCTACACAGCATCCGGAGATACATACCGATTTCTATTTCACACTCTAAAAACCTACTTTATCTCACATAACATTCCAATTTTTATTTTTACATACAACATAATAAAATAATATAAACTAACACAATTAAATAATATAACTATACCATAAAGTATTATAAATCTTTCCTCTCTCTAACCCACCTTAAGATATTTGCGAATGAAATAATATATTCATGTTTTACATGGTAAAAAAAAAAAAAAAAAAACCCACCCTGGATATAGATGCCTTTTGCCATGTTGGTTGCTAAAATAGCAATTGGGGGGATTTACACTCTCCAATGCTAGTGCTCTAACAAACAAAACTGTTGTTTCTCAACCAAAAAAAAAAAAAAAAAAAACCTGTTGTGTAGCATGGAACCACACCAGTTTAATTTTACCATTGAATTTATTATTATTATGAATTATATATTAAAGATATTTCTTTATTCTTTTTAATGTTACATCTTAATTTGAAGATGAACACGACCATAATAAAAGTTAAATTATAATTTTTATCTATTCTTATTTTTGTTTTATATGTGTGTGTATATATATATATATATATTATTTAAGTTCCTTTATTTATATTTGAATCTAGTTTTTCCGTCGATCTCTATCCGATTCTACCGTTAAGTCCTCTTTTTCTCCAACAGCAAAATTACCCAATTCTTTCATAGAGGAGTGCTTGAATTCAAATCCTGTGTATATAAAAAATAAAATAAAAATAAAAATAAAAAAACTCTAGTTAGGTGGTGACGTACGTGGTGTGCGGTTGACTTTGAAAACTAGAGAGACTAAAATAAAGTTCAAGACAAGGTTATTTAAAGCTATACTATACATAGAGAGAAAAGTTTTTTTTTTTTCTTTTTTATTTTATATGAAGAGGAGGCTAAATAAATTTAAGTACAAATTAATATTGTTTCTAAATAATTTGTAGGTTTTAGTTTCATCCTTGAACCAGTGCTTGTGTTAACTTAATAATTCAATGATGTTTCTAAAAAAACAATAATAAAAATCAGTTCAATGTTACACTTGTTCCACATTCCTTTTAAAAATTGAATGCAGAGTGATTTTCATTTTCATGAAATTGCTGTACAAAGGCATGAGACTAAAGAGTTCAAAAGAAATTGGAAAACTACCGTTTATTTATCTATGATTTGGCCTTATTATAATTTAGGTCATAAAGTTTTTATTATTATATTTAACACCCTATAATTTGGACTAAAATGAAACCAATTTGCATTTTGTGAACAAATTATTTATTCCCTTTTGGTTTGTGTGTATCACAACTTAGTCTCACAAACTTTTCAATTACTACATTTTCACCCCTAAAAAATTTTAAAATAAAATCTAAAACTCTAATTTGGATGGAATTCTATTGATTTCATCTTATGGGTAAAATGTAATAATTGAAAGGTTGTAAAATTAAATTGTAATTGGGACAATATCATAGGTGGACATAGTGGCAGAGGATCAAAGGGCCGGGGTGGGGAGGGCAACCCAAATTTAAAAATAAAAAAATAAAAAAAATAAAAAAAAACTTGAATATTTCTTACTTTATTTTTTTTTTCTAATCCTTCACAAATTTTATATAAAAAAAATCTTATATATATGGAATGGCAAAGTTGCTTGACTTCTAACATCTGAAATCTTAGTTAAAATTTTTAAATATCTATAAATAAAATTACTATTTTTAAAAGTATATAATTTATTTAAGAAAGTATAAGGTTATTTATATTTACTTAAATAGAATCACAATTTCATTAGGGTTGGACATTTATAAATTATAATGAACACTATTATGCTAACAATTATCTCAAGTAATAATAAGAAGAAAAAAAAAAAAACAAGGGTTTTGTTCTTACACTTTTGTAGACACCTAATCTTACAACCTGTATTTAATCTCATTTGGAGACAAAAGGGTAATTTTACATTATGAAGGTAAAATCGTAACATTTGTCCGTAATTTCATTCGCTTCATATAAAACAAATCTTTAAATCTTAATAATCAAACTGCAGGTCACAAGCTCCAATCAAAACCATTGGACTAAAAGATATCTTGAAATCAAAATTTAACTACTAAGATGTATCCACAAGGTTGAGTATGATCATATGTGAGTATGAACAATTGATTTTAATTGGTACCATGAGGATTCAATTTAAAATCAAAGACATGTCATAATCCTATCTAATTGAACTAAAAATAATTGTAAGGTTGCACGCACTTGATTAATCCGATTATCAAATACTAATGATTTCACAATTATTCTTGTAATTATCCTTTAAAAGGGGCAATTAGGCAAAATTAAGGGTTTTAAGGCCCCCCATAAATGTGATTGGGCTAAAATGACATTTGCTTACCCTTTTGTCAATATCCTTGAATCATTACTAATGAAAAGTTAAAATGCATTGTTCCTTTTTTTTTAATGTATTTTTGCTAATTATTTAACCATTATAGGTTTAGATAAATGGTTTTATCATTTTGTTTTTATTTTTATTTTTATAATTTGATAGTTGGAAGAAGAGTATTTGGCAATTGAGAGCCACAATGTTCTTGGCAAAATGTTTTATAATTTAATGGCACATCTTGTAAAAATGAGGAGATTTAAATGTTTGAATATATATGCTTTGACACGTTAAAAAAAAAAAAAAAAAAAAACTACGTAAGTTTTAGGCCCAAAAAATGTGAAAAGAAAACTAACAATACTACTAAATATATCAAAATGAAAATTTCATTTATATCATCTAAAACTTACAAAGAGAGAAACAGAAAAAGAGAAAACTCTACTTTATTCCTATTCGGTAGAATTTACTTTGTAACTCTATGTTTTGGAAGGTGTTAAAAGAAGAAAACCCGTCTATATAATAATGATAACGGAGAAAATCCCAAGAGAGTAAAATGATACATTTTCAAATTGAAAGAAGTAAAAAATAATGAAACTGTTGAAACGGGTATAATATATAATATTAGAATCAAATTAGTCAAATATTAGATTTGAAACTATTATAGCAAAATAATTTTTAAATGTGTAAATAATATCGTGAGATTTATTTTTAATGAAAATGTTGTTGAAAAAGAGAGTCCCGTAAACAATACACCAGACTCACATGTCTGGGAATGCACTTTTTCAAAAAAAAAAAAAATAATAATAATAATAATAAATAAATAGAAAGGAAAGGAAACGCAGACTTTCACACGTATCCAAACACTCGCGAACCAGTAATAATAGGTAGGGGGCCAATGGAGAGGTCAACATCTAAACTTTCTCAACAAGAGGAGATAAAGGGGCTAGATTTTTGAGGCCATTACTTTTTTCATTTTTGCAGAAGCGGGCCCATGACTTAAATATAAAAATGGACCACAAAAGGTCCAGGTACCTTTTCAGATACAAAAATGGTATCTGAAAAGTAAATGTTAACGAGATGAAGGAACAAAAATGTTCCAGCAGGCCTCAAGCCACATGCTCCACATATATTGTTCCATATGCCTGGGATAAACTGGCCAAGCACTCTTGTCACTTGTTCAACTAGATGATTTTATAAAAGTAAATATTATCGAGTATCGTGCAGTATTTATTAATATTAGATTAATGTAGAACTTATTTAATAAAAAAAATTAGATAATTAAAAGAAAAAAAATATAAAACTGACCCTACAATATATTTTAATATTTTTTTTTCTGTTAAGTTGGCTCCACAACCTATAAAACTGCCAAAAAAAAGAAAAAAAAAAAGAAAAAAAAAGACAAAGCTGCACAAAAAAAAAAAAAGTACAAAAAGATGCTGTGAAACACAAAAAGGACACAAAGCTACAAGGAAGAAAAAAAAAAAAAAGGACAAAGATGTTGTGAAACACAAAAAGGACACAAAGCTACAAGGAAGAAAAAAAAAAGGACAAAGATGTTGTGAAGCACAAAAAGTTGCTTACGGTATCCATTAACACAACCCATTTAGCTTAACTAACCCTAACATGTTAAACATTTTTTTGATGAGTTTGCTTCATGGTGATTGGTGAATACCAAATTATAAAGATATGAAGCAGTTTTGACCACAAAATATATAAATATATAATTTAAAATCTTGCTTTATTTTATTTACTTTTAGAGAGAGAGAGAGAGAGCCAAGACAAGATCTAGTCAAATATGGATGAAACCTGTGAAGTGCTAATCTTGAGTTGCCAAGGAAGACTAGGAAATAGTACAATCCAACCTAGAAAAATTCAAAATTCAAAATTAAAAACAAAAAAACAAAAAAAAAAAGAAGAAAAAAACAAAAAAGAAAACAGTGGGAGCAAATTAATATTATGAATTATGATATCACTTTTCTCAAGTTGGTGCAAAAATCTGGGTTACAAAATCATAGGAAGTTCGCAGAAGTCTCATTACAACCAAGATTGACTTGAAAACATTTTTAGACCTTAAGGCTTAAACAAAAGTGTACTCAAAAGCACCATTCTCGATAAAGAAATGCTGCGGAAAATATGTAATACTAGCAATCAGGCAAAGATAAACAAAACCTATTGCAAAATTTTGAATCAATTTATCAATAGTATGACTTGCCATCAGTCTCAACTCTACACTTGACCTTTTCCAACACCCTCTACTTTATTTTCCATTGTAACAAATTGACCCTTCATTCATCCATAAAAATGATTAAGCATCCAAAATCTACCGTATACATATGCAGACTCTCTTAGAATCAGCTGGTGGAAACAAATTGGCCTTACAGAAAATTAATTACAACTCTGAGCTAGGATTTGTATTTACTTAAGCATGGCCTTTTTTCTTTTGTATTTGAGAAAAGAGAATCCATGCATGCTTCTTGATCTTCACTATACTTCAAATTCATTTAGGACAAGGTAGCCTGCAGGACATAGAAAGATGCACTAAGACAAAGAGTTTCTCTATAGTAGTAGCAGTATGCATTTCTTGCCATGCAGTCAATGATGATGGTTAAGTTGCTACAGAAACAGACAAATTGCCCGATGAGGAGTTGCAAGTGACAGCACCCTGTGGTAGCAACCATTAATTTCACCACCAAATTTATCTTTCAGTACCAGATAAATCCATTAGAGCTGTAAATTAGAATATGGTACATACTGTTTCAAGTTCCTCTATTGAAACTAAAACTATATCCTATAAGACCCCTAAATATTGAGGTTTGATGTAAATATCCTTTGATTGAATCCTGAATATTATTACATACTTCATCCAGAAAACTCAAAATTTTTAAAGATTTTAACTTACCCCAACTTGAGAGATATGTCTGAACTGTCATTTTCTTGAGGATCAGATGAGCTGCAAATATTGGTGATTGATTCAGATGACTGACCTTGTTCAAGTACATGTGTTTGAGTGCTAAACAGATTCTCCATCTGTGGAAGAGACATTTTTTATAACTAAGATAGAGAGGAGGAAGAATTTTTTCTATAAAAAAAAAAAAAAGACCTATTACCTGTTTTAATCGTTGGTTTTCTTCCATCAGTTGGGTTCCCTGCACCAACTTGCATTAACATTATAACAAAGTTTTACAGCTGACATTTGCTAAAGATATGGATTTAGGGTTTAATCTTATTACATTATAGTAGTCCTAATTGTACACAATACTAACTATATTACTGCAATCCTAGAGTTAACACAGAGTTAGTCTACTACACATTTCCTTAAAAAAGTACACTATTACACACAAAATTCAATACTAAATATATAGTTGTTTAAAACTTTCTACTGTTCACGTAGGTCTCTAAGACAAAACCACCTTAATACCTTGTGTTCTGTCAACTTCTCTTAGTTTCTTCTTTCCACCTAATATTTCAATATTTTACCATGATATTATTATGGAGCGGATCATCACTAAAGTACGAAACTGTTATACATTGAAACCATATGAACTTTAGCTCAAGGGCACTGATCTGTTCCGGAAATGTCTTGCAAACATTATAATAATTGTATGAAATGTCCTGCAAAGATTTAAAGTTTGGAATATGACCTTTTGCTGAAGGGCAGTGATCTCTTCCAGAAATCTTTCACCCTGAAAGACAAAAGTTTTTATATTAAGAGACAGTACATAAATTTCAACACTCCATTATAATGCCGGCAAACAGAGATAAAAAAGAGAGACAAGCCTTTGTTTCTACAACACGGCTCAGGCCTACTTCAAGCTCTGTCTCTAGTTTCTGTAATTCTTCTATATCCATTCCAGGGAGCTCTTCTCCCCTAATCTTCCTGTGTTGGGTGTGAACATTTCTTAACATTAATTTATTGTCGTATGTATATGTCTTTACAGTAACAAGATGATAGTGATGTAGCTTAATACCTCAGTTCATATGTCTTCTCTTCAATTTCCTTGGTCAACATGGCATAGGAGGTACCGTTCTCAAGCTAATATAAACAACATGCCGTTCATGAAGATTTTTGAAATGTGAAGTGTTATCGAGCACTTTTAATATAACAATGGTTCTAAAATATGTAAGCATTTCCTGCCTTAAATAAGAAATTTTTGGGGCTGCCGTAAATGTCTGAGTCATCATTCTGGGAGTGCAACAAGTAGTCTTCAAAGTTGTTAAAAAAGAAAATACCTAGCTTTTCTTATGGTGGTAGGATTTTCAAAAAAACGCAAATTTCAAAGTTTTCATGAAAATTTCATGAGAAAGTGGATAAAGAAATAATCCAAAGTCATGTTTCCTTCTGACAATGATAAAATTACCTGCATTAAGTTATGGCCATGACCTATGCCACTTTTTGGACAAATTCCTCCACTTAGGCATTCATTTAGTAATTTTTGCTATTTATGGTAAGGTTTTTTTTTTTTTTTTTTTTTTAAATTTTATTTTTAACTTTCAATTTAGAATTCAGAATAAGATCTCATTTGTTTTAGGATGTCTCCTAAGGTTTGTAGGATTTGATTTTGTAAATTTTCTAATTTTGATCTTTTTGGTGATTTTTCATATTTCTAGCCTTATTTTTTTCTTAACATGAATTAGGGTGTTTTATGGTCTACTAGCCTCTCTATGATTTCTTTTCCTATTTATATGCATAGTAGCCTCCAAGGAAATTCAGAATTTCATTAATATAAATTTCAAAATGTTTTTTCTCCATTCCTTTTGGTGGACTTCAAATTTCTCCTTGTGAATTAAAGGAACCTCTTATGGATTCAAGAGTTATTATCTCAAAGTAGACATAATTTGTTTCTTAGGACTTTCCACCTCATTCATTTACCAACTAAAAAACTTTAAAACATCATACCTGTAGCTCAAGAGACAGTTGGTCCATTTTGCCAAGATTATCTGGATGTAGATTATACCTTTCAATTGCCTGCTGCATACTGCATACAACATAAGGATAGCACATTCAATTCTTTTATCTCTCTATCATTTTAATAAAATGAAAGTGTGGATGAACTTATAAACTACTAGTATGTATTTTTGACTCATATTTAAGGAATGGAATCCAATTCTGGAGAAAATGAAGAGGAGATTGGCGGGTTGGAAACGCTTATATTTATCCAAGGGAGGTAGAGTCACCCTAATCAAGAGCACCCTATCTAATTTACCCACTTATTTTCTATCTTTATTTCCTATACTTGCTAGTGTGGCTAATCGAATTGAGAGGCTCCATTGGAATTTCTTATGGGGCAGTTTTGGAGATGATCCTAAATTTCATTTGTTTAAATGGGCTGCTGTTTGTGCTCCTATTTCTTCGGGTGGCTTAGGGATAAGGAAGATAAGACTTTTCAATGAAGCTTTACTTGGAAAGTGGCTATGGAGATTTGGGATTGAGAAAGATGCCCTTTGGAGACAAGTGATACAGATGAAATACGGATGTGTGTGTGGGGGGGGGGGGGGGGATGGTGTACCGGATCCGTGAATGGCCCTTATGGTGTTGGTTTATGGAAAAATATCAGTCAGGGATGGCCTTCTTTCTCTCGCCATATTCTGTATGATATTGGTGATAGTTCTAGAGTGAAGTTTTGGCAAGACCAGTGGTGTGGAGAGACATCTCTTGCTGTTAGATATCCTGACTTGTTCAGATTTTGCAGGAATAAGGATGCCAGCGTGGTTGAGCTTATGAAGTCCTCCAATGGTGTCCTCTTTTAGGATGTGAGATTCTTTAGGGGTGTGCATGCTCGGGATCTAGAGGCTATGTCAGACTTCATGGAAATCGTATATGGTTCTCCTAAAAGGGGGCTAGGTGAGGATAAAATATGTTGGATACCTAGCAAAGACAGGGGTTTCATGGTTGGTAATTATTATAGAATTTTGGTTGGCAACACTTTCTATGGTTTTCCTTGGAAAAGTATTTGGAAGCAGAAGATTCCCTCTAGAGTAGCTTTCTTTGTTTGGACTGCTACTTTAGGGAAATGCTTGACGATTGATAATTTACGAACAAGGAAGGTGTTGATTTTGGATTGGTGCTACATGTGTAAGAGAAATGGTGAATCGGTTGACCATCTATTCCTTCATTGTCCTTTTGCTATGGATCTATGGTCTATGGTTTTGGGTCTTTTTGGAGTAACTTGGGTTATACTGCACATTGTTTTGGGGTTGTTAGGGTGTTGGCAAGGCAACTTTGGTTGTCATCGAAATTGTTATATTTGGTCCATCATTCCTCATTGCTTAATGTGGTGTCTCTGGAGGGAGAGAAATAGCAGATGTTTTGAAGATATTGAGAGATCTATTTCGGACCTCAAGCTACTCTTTTTTAGAACTTTAATGGATTGGTTATTTGCTTTGCAAAAACAATCATTCCCTTCTTTTCTTAATTTCCTAGACTTTTGCAATTTTTGTTTTTGATTTCTTAACCTTTGTTCACTCCTTGTGTACTAGGGTATTCCTTTTTGATATCAATATATCTTATTACTTATCAAAAAAATAAAAAATAAAAATTTAAGGAAATAAAACTTGAGCTGGTGACTGAAGAATTAATTATTATCTCATGTTGGCATATCTGCCATTGTCTGCAGGCCAATTATGTTTTCCCAATTAAAATGTGAAGCACAAGTGATATTTATATTGATTGACACAAACTATGTGCAAACTTCTAATTTGGTCAAACTATAAAAGGTGAACATCTATATGAACTCCTAAATTATTTATATTGATTGACACAAGGGGTACATTATGATGCAAGGAGCATTAAAATTATCTAAAATTTATTTTTGAATGTAATTTTTTTTTCTTAAATTTTAAATTGAGCTTTATTGTTGAGGGTTTTAGGTGATTTGACTAGGCATTTTTCTATATTGGTGTAATCCCTAGACCCTATTAAACTAGTACTCTTGTAATTGTGAAAGGCAATACAATTTGAATTAGAATAATTTGATGATTTGAGAATGATGACTTTCTCTTTGTTTGGTAGTGATGCCAAATACACTTATGTGGTGATGCCTAGGGCTTGCAAGCAAATTTTAGGCGGTGGAGCCTAAAGTTCATCCTGTTTATCCTTTTATTATTCTTTTATACTTGTTTTCCTATTTTATTCTACTGATCCCTTCCACCCAATTCAAATCAGTACAAAAAGAAAAAGAAAAAAGAAAAAAACTCCACCCATTAGCCCAATTTTCAAAAGAAGAAGAAGTGGGATTAGCCCATTAAACCTAGAAACGATCAAGTTCTTTAGCAGCAACAAGTAAAGTTTCATTCTTTGTATTTTGTGGCTAAAAATGACTTCCTTTGATAGAGACTTTGAGGCGCAACTTAAGGAGGATGTGAAAATCCTCCTTAACTCCTATTCTTCCATTGATAACCACCTCACTCTTATTGAAATAGACAAAAATTTGTTAGCAAATGTGGATCAAGCACCATCCAAATCAATGCAAGATGCACTTTTACCCTTAATGAAGACATTGGTCACTAATGAACTTTTCAGTTGCATCTTGCATTACTGAGATTATGAGGATAACAACACTAGATGCCCCATATGATGATGAGCAAATGAAGGAAAAATTTCAGCTGATTGTAGCAACATTTGAAAATTTGTCTATTTGTCTCATGCGCCCAATTGTTACCATACGAAGGAGGTTTCAATTCTTGACACTGTTGCAAAGGTCCAGTCATGCTTGGTGATTCTGGACCTTGAGTGTGATGCATTGATTGTTGAGATGTTTCAAATTTTCTTTAAAATAATTAGGTCCATCTATTCACTTGTTGTATTTTCGGCCATTTTAACAATTATTTCTCTAGACATATATAAAGAAATTTCCCTTTTTTTTTTTTTTTTGATAGGTAATCAGAAAATTATTATTAATGAGAAAATAAGGAAAAGTACAAGTTGTTCATGATGATGAACAACAAGAAAAAATAGAACAAATAGCACAACAAAAAGAGTAATCAGGAAACTAAGCTAAGGGAAAGCATAAACTCAGAGAGAGAAGAACAATCAGTAAAACCCCAAGTAATCACTTCTAGCTAGTGTAAGAAAGGAAATTCAAAAAGTTTCACTTATTTTGTAAAAATTGGGGGAGCAAGTAATCACTAAGACTAATGCCTAACAAGACAAAATAATGACATCCACTCAAAAACTACCCAACAAGCTTGAGGGTAAAGCTTTACACATGAGAGATAGTAATGTTGAGGCACCAAAAATTTGTTTTGCAAAGGAATTGCACGTGCCAACAACTATACAGTTAGTACATCCTCAACCATGTGTGGTAGACCAAATTCAAGTTGATGGTGAGTCAATACTTGATGAGGCGAAAGTTCAGCAAGAGAAGAAAAATTTTGAGGGTGCGCATGATGTGTAGTGGAACTTACTGAATATGCTATAATCAGTCCTCTATGGTGCATGGAGATAAACAACTTGATGAAGTGGAGAAAGTGGATACCATGGTGATTCAGGATAAGATTGTGTTCATTTTAAGCCTTGATTTTCTCATTTCGGAAGAGAATTATGATGTGATGGAATGCAAAGCTTTGTTATTCTATGTGCTCCCAGATGTGGTTCCTATATTGTGGCAAGCATTGCGTGCTAGAGTTCTAATCCTTCTCTTCTTCAAAACTCAAGGTCGAGTTTTCTTCAAACACGAAAGTATGATAGAGGGAGCATTTAAACCATCTAAGATTTTATTTTTGAATGTAAAAATAATTTTGTTTTCGACTTTAAATTTTGAATTGGTTTTAAGGGATTTGATTAGGCATTTTCCATATTGGTGTAATACCTAAACCCTATTAACCTAGTACTTTTATAGTTGTGAAAGGTAGTGCAATTTGAATAAGAATAATTTGATGATTTGAGAATGATGGCTTTCTCTTTGTTTGGTGGTGATTGGTGATGTCTAGGGCTTGGAGGCAAATTCAAGGTGGTGAAGCCTAGTATTTGTCTTGTTTGTTCTCTTATTCTTACTGTCCTAATGTGTTCTACATCATATTAATTTCTTACTTATTTTGTAAATTTCTAATTTTTTAGGCATCAAATAAAATTACTTAGACTTTTGGATTTGGTTCAAGCTATTGCATTAAAATGTTACATAACCACTGCTTGCAGGATAAATATCATAGAATAAATACTGTTTTAGTTTTGGAAATTTTAACGATTGAAAAGATACTCTAAAATTCAAAGTAAGACTTCACAAGACTCGTGATGTTAGTTTTCCATGACAGTTCATCATGAAACCCAACAAAATCCTAGACATCTAGGTAGGCACTTCTTGTTATTTAAATTAATGTTGCTGAAAATTTTATCATTAACTACATTGAAATTCCTTTTGAAAATGCTTTATCTGGTTAATTGCAATTCATAACAACCAGAATCAAAGACAAGTTGATAGGTCCCACTAATGCACTGTAAAGTGCACAATTATGATGGAAAAGACCATGTTATTATCATGATCCTGATTAATGTGACTATAAGATCAATACTGAAACTAACATAGTACTTTTCAAATTTGAAAGAAATCTAGTTAATTGACTAAGTTATGCTACCTATTTTCACTTTGGTTTAATTGGTAATGGTGCTAAATAATGGTGTGACGTGAGGTTCCCATGGACAAAGACATGCGGGGTTCCCATGGATGTGCATGCAAGGTTGACACGTGGTTCCCATGAATGGTGTACGAGAGGCCCATGGATGACACGTTGATGAAGTGATAAGCCCATTAGGCAAGGGAGAGTGAGTAGGACTTGTTCATGGCCTATAGAGAGGTCTTGAAACCCACAGAGAGGTAGTGACTCACACACAAGGGGGAGATTGTTGGTTACACTGTGAGTGAAGTCCCACATTGAATAAAGATTAGAAGGATGAGTAGTTAATATAACATAATTGAGCACATACCCTTTGGGCTTCGGCCTTTCAGGTTAGAGTGTGTCTCTATATGTTATATTAATTACTCAAGAAAACTCCCCAATATGTTTATCTTCCCAACAGTGCAGCCTCATATCAAAGAATTTGGTTATGTACTCTCCTTATAAATACATGCTTCATCCGTATCCTAGAACTTTCTTTTTGAAGTCTCAAAT
This sequence comes from Lithocarpus polystachyus, assembly GCA_033629205.1. Classification (NCBI taxonomy): domain Eukaryota; kingdom Viridiplantae; phylum Streptophyta; class Magnoliopsida; order Fagales; family Fagaceae; genus Lithocarpus; species Lithocarpus polystachyus. The sequence goes on along the minus strand of CM066172.1, from coordinate 27,607,850 downwards.
TGCAATCTTTAAGGGCGGGTTTGGCAGGGTTAGCTTATGAAGGGTTTAACCATGGAGGAGAGAGACATTTGACAACACTATCCAACCAAGGAGGAAAATATTATTACTAACAAGCTCGCAATAGCATGAAAAATATAAAAGGTGACACAGAAAAATGGCATCATTTTAATGGGGATTAAACAAAGCTTCAGGCATGGACATTTGAAATTGAAAAGAGTTGGAACTCATTGAAAAGAAGGTGACTTCTCTCTTTCCCGAAAGAAAGTGACTTCTCTCTTTCCCAAGAGCAATTACCAAAATATTGGGTTGTACATGCCATTTCCAATTCCTGAGGCACTCTGGGAAGATGTCTCTATGAATATTGTTGTGGGTTTTCCAAAGACGAAAAGGATTATAGCAAGAGTCTAGATGCTTATCATGTGACTGGTTTTTACCTTTGAGAGACTAAAACATCATTGTATTTTAAAGACTACGTCATTAAATCAGGAAACTTAAGTTCAAAATCCATTTTGGGCACAACCTTTAGTTGATGTTTGCAACTAACCTTCAACATAGTTCAACTTGTCACCCTCAAATTGATCAAGCATAGGTTGCTAATCAAAGTTTGAGTGATTTTCTGAGAGTTATCCTTCCAACTCAAGTTGAATTGCTTACAATCGGTTTGCTAGCCAAACTACAAATTATAGTCCATTTAAAGTTGTGTATAGTCAAAATCCTATTACCCTTCAAAAAAAAAATCCTATTAATGCTATTGACATGAAATTACTGCTTACTACTAATCATTGTAGTGGAGATAATGAGGAAAGAGTTAAGTATATAAAATTGCTACTCATAATTTTAGTGGAGACATTGAGGACAGAGTTAAATATATAAGGAAGTTGGATGAAAATGTTCAAGACTGATTTCTCAAACAAATTCAAAAGTACCAAAAAAGTAAGCCAACAAACATAGAAAACCAGCAACTTGTATGGAAGGTGATTTGGTGTGGATTCATCTTTAGGAGAATGCTTTCTAGCCGGATATCTTGCTAACTTTTGCCTAGAGTTGATAATCCTTTCAAGGTACTTCAATGTTTTAACAAAAATATATACAAACCATATAAAGTCTAGTGAATAGGTCTTGTTAGCTTTTTTAAAAATATTTGGTTAAACCTTTACTTTGTATATTTTATCTTGAAATGTAAGTCATTTCTTATGCATGGAGAGTTGTTCCAAGTAAATCATGCTTATGTCCTAGATCATACATGAAATTAAAAGAGAGTATTATTTTGAATTGAAAATTGGCCTTTGGCTTTTCTTATATCTCTCTGCAGCAAACCTTCTAACTAAGAAAATTTTTGTAGACAACTTATCCGAAAATACCTAACAACACAGGATAAACAAAGTCCTTCCTGCTCATTGTTAACCAAAAAAATTGCATCATTGATAAAATTTCTCTATATGAACAATCAATACCCAAAACTATTTTTCAGTAAACAATCAAATAAATATCCAAATTTTTCATAAGATTCAATGAATGAAGGGGAAACTTTAAGATTGTGAATTAAATCTTCTAATTTTGTTTTACATATAATTTTTTTATGTTCTCTCTTCCTTTTTTTCTCCCTAAAATCAAAATATATTGATCTTTTCTCATATTTCTTGCTATTTTCTAAATGTATTATTTTTCCTTCGTTATGGGTATTAAACAATGGAATTTCTAAAATGGTGTTTAAAGTTAATTCTATTTCCCCAAATATGAGTGAACAATACTTACAAATTATTTTTTGTTTTTTATTTTTTATTTTTATTTGAGAACCTAACAAACTAAAGTTTCTTACTCCCTAATGTTTTACGATACATGACAGGTAATGCACACATTAGAAAGTGATGGAGCGCCCTAATATGATAGATCATGCCAATTTACAAAATAATGGAGCACCCCTGTATGATTTCATATAAGATGACTTGAAACTTATGTGGCACAGAAAATTTAATTCGATTTCAAGCAAAAAATAATATTTTTATTTTATTATTATACCCCAAAAGACTCTTAAAAATAATAATAAAAGCTGAAATCAAATTAAAATGAAATTAAAAAAAAAATAGAGATACTTTCATTAGGACATCCTTTCAAGTATGATGTTTAGGCATATCTAATGCTATTAATATAGGCTCCTAAAATTGTGGGTAATTTTTTTTTTTCTTTTATTTTTCATTTTTTGAGAGGAAAATTTGCGGGTTGCCAATATACCAGTAACCCAACTTTTAGTGACTTTGGATTTCAGTATATTTTTTAACTAATAAATGCAAATCTTCCTTTATCATCTTTTTAAAAAATATGATTTTTCTTTTATCTTTTTTTTTTCCAAATATGAAATTTAATAATTTAGATAATTATTAATAGGAATTTGTTACGATTATGTTTGTATATGGAACTATTTATTCTATCATTTAAAGAAAATATAACGTGGCAAGATTCTAACTATGAAAATTATGATAGTTATTAACTAGCATTTATTATGATTTTGTTTGTGTATAGAACTATATTCTAGCATTAGATATTTATTGTGATTATATTTGCATAGGAACTAAATATTCTATTATTTAAAGGGAATGGCCAAGTTTGGCTACAATCTTAGTTGCATCCTTTTGCTTCAACTTCCTCCAAGACACTGACATGTGTTATTGTTTACACACGACTCACTTAATCACACTTAACCCAACCAATACTTGTCATGTGCATTGCAAACATGCATGTTAGTTTCTTAGAAGAAGTTATAGCCTAAGGCTGCAACTAAATTTGTTGCCAAACTTCTTCTAAAGAAAATATGATTTCAAAAAATAATTTAAATTTAATTAAAAATATATACATGAATAATAACATATAAAATTGTAAGGCATCAAAAACTTATGGCACAGTATTACAAAGTCAACCAAAAGTCAAATTTCGGTTATATATATATAATAGATTATAGCAAAATTTAACAGAATATGTTTTTTTTTTTAATAAATATAAAATTTGACACTTATGGTAATTATTAATAAGCATGGTCAACGGCCAAATTGGTTATCTAGCTAACTAATGTCCAAAGAAAAGGGTAGATCGATTGCTGATACTCTTTTTGGTTGGTGGAATTGGCCTAGAAAGCATTTGTCTAGCATTTAGAATTTAGCTCCTTTATGCGTGATGTGGTGTCTTTGGAGGGAGCGCAATAGGAGGACGTTTGAGGACATGGATAGTTCGGATGACTAGCTTTTGGCCTCTTTCAGCGGCACTTTGTTTGACTGGGCTAGGGCTTGGAGACTCACCTCTAGTGACTCTCTCCCTATGTTCCTTAGCTCTCTATTGTGTTCTTAGTTTCTTTTCCTTTCTTTTTCTTTCTCTCTTTCCTTTCTCTTTGTAGTTCTTTCTCTGCCTTATGTTTTTTTCATAAGGTAGTGTTTTTTGAATACAAATCTTTTTTACCTATCAAAAAAAAGAAAAGGGTAGATGTGTATGTGGTTTCTGGACGAAGATAATGGCAAAGAGTTTGTTGATAATGTTGTTCAACCGGTATTTAATGATAATGCGGTTATGCAAAGTAAAGATTTAATTGAAGAAGGTGATTGCTAATTGATCCATCGAATACTCATAATTCCTAAAAATAACTCAAACGAGGGTTGACTTGGTTACAACATCTTCAAGTGCACATGCAAGTCCCATGCTAAGGAATATTCCATTAAAATTGATGGAAAAGTTTTTGAGAACATCGTTTCACAAGAAATGGTGGACAAGATTAAGTTGAAGATTGAACCCCATGTAAAGCCTTAGAGAATAGTATGGTTTAAGCAAGGTAAAGAGGTAAAGGTAATTAGATGACGTCGCGGAAGCTACAAGAAAATAATCACGTTGCTTGAAAAAAAAAAAAAAAAAAAAAAAAAAAAAAAAAAAAAAACTAAACACGTTAGCCTCTAAATGAGAACCTCGAATCAACGAAGGGTCCCTTAAATCCATAAGGTAATAAGGTCCTGGAATCCACCAGAGAGAAATAGACAAATTCTGTATGTTTATAAATTTGAAAATTGAATTACCTGAAGGCTACAATATGTTTAAATAGTAAAAGAAACCCTAGGGCTGCTAAGAAAACGCCCAAAAACTCTAATCCGCACTAATCACGTAATTAGGTGGCAAAATAGTGTTTTTTGCCAAAAATAGCAAAATTTAGATAATTGCGGAAATTGAAAATACTCTCTAAGAGATGTCTCAAAACAGACAAGACCTTACTTTAACTTTTAAACTAAAAGTTATCAAGGAAAAACAAATATTACTATACTTAGCAAAAACACTATTTTTGGGGCCTTAACGAAGGAATTTGCCTAAATTTAGGCGACGCTCATGGTTGAGACTGGATCAGAACGCTGTTTCCCTTTAACCTGCCAAATTTCATGCAATTTCAACACTGTTTCCCCGATGGCCCCTACTGGAATCCCCCTTTAATCTTGCATTGTAACTTCTAGTGCCCTTGCTACTCTGGGAAGGCATGTACTGTCTATTCTACATCACTAGAAGATATCTTGTTTCTTTTGAAATGCAAAGTAATTGTAAATATGAAGTTTGGTGTAATATTGTTGTCAAGGATGATAGTCATTTCCTCCTTTGGTGTAGCCTTGGCAATATGATAGGCACGGTATCTATGATGGCCATAGAAATACATATACGTTTAAAATTAGAAAGTTTGAATGTGTCCTTTTGCCAACTAAGAATGAAAGAGCTCCTAAATCTTTCAAAGAGCAGGGCAATAATTTTCTTATTTTTTCCAATTGTAATATAAGATAAAAGTACTGGGGTGGTGTACATGTTGGTGGCTAAAGAAAAAAAGGAAGCTTGTTAGTGTACTGTATAGCCTACCTAACAGAGTGCACTATTGAATCAATCTAAAGGAGCATGAAGAATTGAATAGGCAAGTTATGACTCATTGTATAGTACCAACCTTACTCATGCCAAAGGAGGATGGCACTTGATAGATCTGCGTTAATAGCCGTACCATGAACCAATTATTATTAAATTATCTAGTCATATTCCAAGAATTGGTGACCAAAAACACATTGAAGAGCAAGAGAATGCCTATAAAACTTTAGACTAAGGCTGGGTTTGTTTCGCATGAAAATCAATACCGGAAAGCATTTTACACCATTGTGTGTGTTTGGCACCAACTGAAAATATGGTCAAACTGAAAATGGTTTACAGTTTGACTGTAAAATACCCTCACCCAACAGTAAATCCATTTCCTTAGTTATTTTACCTTCAAACAACATTTTACGGACTGAAAAAAGTGGAGAGAGAGAGAGAGAGAGTCGCCGCTGGACCCAAAGCTTATCGGCGCCGCCATTCTCGTTCTCATTCTCACCATCGTTCTCGAGAACGATGGCGAGAACGAGTGCTCAAGCGTCGATGAGCTTTGGGTCGGCGAGATCGGGAACGAGAATGAGTGCTCCAGCACCGATGAGCTTTGGGTCAACAAGAACGGGAACGAGAACGAGTGCTCCAGCGCCAATGAGCTTTGGGTCGGCGAGAACGGGAACGATCCACCCACTCCCTCTCTCGTTTTGATTTTTGAACCGCAGTCCATTGTTGATCTCGTCGTCCGCCACTCGCCGATCGTCCCGCCGATTTGCTTTCTCTCTTTGATCTCTGATTTTTTTTTTTTTTTTTTTACTGGTGGCGTGGGTGGTGGTGTTTTGGTGGATTTTGTGTTGTTTGGTGGTGGGTTTTGTGTAGACAGTGATGGATTTTTAGTGGGTTCTGGTGTGTGGGTGTGGTGGTGAATTTTTTGATATAAAATTTGTTTGGAAGCCAAGAAAATGATTGAGAAAATGTGAAAAATTTGTAGGAAAATAGCATTTTTCAGAATATTACCAAACACTGAAAATCGTTTTTCAGAATATTTTTCATTGCACACCCAAACACTCAGATTTTAATTTCCTTACGAGAATTTATTTTCCCCTGCATTCATTTTACACTCGGAAATCGATTTACATTGAACCAAACGTAGCCTAAAGCTATTGATTATGCAATCTATTTGTCCAATCGTTTCCCACCTTCTTGTGTTTGGGAGCATAGCATATCCACATGTACTAGATCAAGAGAGGTCCAAGCTAGATAATAAGAGCAAAAATTATGTCAATCAACTTAAAAATCCGAACACTGGAAAATTAATTGTCAATCAAGATATGGAATTCAATGAAGAAGGTATGTGAGATTGGAGCCTCCTCCAAGAAGAAAAATATGATTTCTTTCCATTGCTTGAAGAGGAAGAGCATTTGAATAAAGTTCAAGAAGAGCTTGACACTCCAACTCCATCACTAAAATCTCCCATTTATGAAAGTCCATCCTCGTAATCATCACTAAAAGGAAGTGACCAAGAAGAATGAGAAGTCTATAGGATCTCTATGATTCAACAGAGAATATAGATGACCTAATGCTCTTTTATCTGTTTGCTAATTGTGAACCTACAAGAATCAACGAAGTTGTGCAAGATAAGAAATGGATGAAGAGATCAAGGTAATAAAGAAGAATGATAAATGGAGGTATCTTGATTGTTTGTTTGTATATACATGATTTGATTTTTATAAGAAACAATCCAAGTAAGTTTGAGGTCTTCAAGAAAGTAATGATTAAGGAGTTCGAAATGACAGATATTTGGCTTATGAAGCAAATGGAAGTTGTGATATTCATTTCCCAAGAAGGATATGCTAAGGAGATGTTAGGAAGTTGTTGGTTCCTAAAGGGGATGGGTGGGAAGTGTTTGAAAATGGATGTGAATTGTAGGTGAATTGACTTGAAGGCACAGAGAAATATTAAGAGCAAAAGGAAATGCAATAAGGAAGAGTTAAGTGCTTACAATTCACATTCATTTTCATACATGGCTTTATCATAACCCATGGCTTTATCCTTTTGAATACTAATTAAGCATGTGTTCTCACTAACTGTGTGATTATAGTGTTACATGTGCCAATAGCTCTAACTAACTCTATCCTAATCCTAACATGTGTGACTAACTAACTAACTCTATCCAATTAGGGACTAACTTTTAATTGAATGGATGCAACTTCAAGAAGTATTAGGATATCACAACATATATAAGATTCCTAACGCTCCCCTCCCTTTCAAAATAGCCCACAATATGTTGTTATTGTTTGCATCATCCTCAATGGAAATCTTCCAATGAACCAATATCTTAGTGACATCTTGATCACCATATTCATACACTTCTCCTTGACTAGTGGTCTCATGTACTTTCAAAATCCACTTAAATTCTTGAGCCCTCAATGGTTCTTCGATCTTCAAGGTCTTATTGTTTCTTTAGACCTTGGAATGTTCTTGGATCCTTGAGCCCTCATTTGATTCTTGAACCATTGGAATTGTTGGCTCTTGCATCTTTGATTATTGAATCACTGACACTTGGATTTTTGATTCTTGAATCATGAACTCTTGAGTGGCAGCCTTTATTGGTGCATTAAGAATTGGTTCTGAGTCCACCAACATGAAATTCACGGGCTTTGCATCTTGGATTCTTGGGTGATAATCTTCTTTGATGCATCAAGGATTGGTGTTCAAAACTTATCTTGTAGTGCATATGAAATCCACCCAATTTGTGCATAATTCCGATGCCTACACTCTTGAAAATATTCCCACACCTCTCCTTACATGTAATAAGAGGCAATAAAAAACATGAGATGTGGTGGTGTGTTTTCTAGATTAAAGAATTCGTAGAGGTTGAGAAGCTGCCAAAAAGGATCTCCACCTTTGAATGTAAACTCAATGAAAGCTTGATGAGTTGCAACAAATTTGGTCATTTCAAGGTCAATAGCTCCGATACCATTTGTTAGGACCTCGATGGTTCCTAATAGAGATGGGTGGGAAGTGTATGAAAATGGATACGAAATGCAGGTGAGTTTACTTAATTCAAGGTAATCTCTCTCCATAAAGAAATATTAAGAGATAAAGAAAATGCACTAATCAAGAAATTGGTTTGTTTTTTAAAATGTTATAGATTAAGGTAACATGCAACTATTTATTAAATCCAAGCTCTTATCTTGTTGGCCACACATGGCTTAATCCTATTAGCTTATTAAGAGCTCTAACTAACTCTATTCTAATCCCAACATGTGTAACTAACTAACTAACTAACTAACTCAATCCTATCTTGGGACTAAGTACTAATTGAAGGGATGGAACTATAAGAAGTATTAGGATATTAGAGCAAATATGAGATTCCTAACATGAGATCCTAAAGAAATTTTAGATGTCAAATTACAAACTAGTTAGTACTCATGTGGAATGTGGAGTGAAGTTGTCAAAGCATGACAATAGAGAGAGGGTAAATCAAACATTCTTCAAGAGTTTGGTTGGAAGTCTGAAGTAGCTAATATGCACAAGACCAAACATTCTCTTTGGCGTTGGACTTCTTAGTCGCAACATAGAAGTACCAACTATGACTCATTTGAAGACAACCAAGAGAATTCTTCGTTATATGAAAGGTACACTAGATTTTGGACTATTGTATTCACCCTCTAAAGTGTTTAAACTTGTTGGCTATTGCAATAGTGATTAGGCTAGGGACACCAATGATAGAAAGAGTGATAGTGGGTTTGTATTCTATATGGGTGATATTGCATTTGCATGGACATCCAAGAAGCAACCAATTGTGACTGTATGTTGCTACTACCTCTAGTGTTTGTCATGCAATTCGGCTTAGAAATTTGTTGAAGGAGTTGCAAATGTTGCAAGAAAAAGTTATGAAGATATTTGTGGATGATAAGTTAACACTAGCTCTTGTAAAGAACCTAGTCTTTCATGACCAAAGCAAGCACATGGATACCTAGTATCATTTTATTTGAGGATGTTTTGCTAGAAACAAAATTCTACTTGAGTTTGTGAAGTCACATGATTAGGGTGCAGATATCATCACCAAGCCACTAAACTATGACACCTTCTACAAGATGCGAGCCTAATTTGTGGTGATCAAAAATTAAGTTTAAGAGTAGGTGTTGAAAGTTAAACTTAATTTATGTTATGAAAATCTATTTTATTTATGAAAATGAGTTAGTTGAAGGTGCATAAAATAGTGAGGCAAATTTACGTAATGAATGTATCGAGATTTTTTTTTTGGAGTTATATAATAAACACAAGGAGAGTAATGGTTGGACATGTATATATACCTCATGCATCCGTCAATTTTTAAAAAGTGTGAAAAAAGAGAAATACAATTATTTAAGACTTCTCTCTCTCTCTCTCTCTCTCTCTCTCTCTCTCTCTCTCTCTCTCTCTCTCTCTCTCTCTCTCTCTCTCTCTCTCTCTGAGTGGTGCATGAGTGTTTGAGAGTGCAGGTCGGGAAAGACCCACCAATGTTTTTCCAACAACCCTAACTAGTTTTTTGAGAATCCATAACCGATTCTTAAATTTTGAGAATAAGGCTTTGTAATTTTTTAGGATCCATAACCGATTCTAAACTTTAAAGTAAGGCTTAGTTATTTTTGTTGTTGTCGTAGTTCTTGTAATGCTTATATATTTCATGTAGAGTAAAGTAATTTGTTTCATTTTTCTCAATCAAGACTACTTGACAATTGCAATTTGTATATTGCACACTCTTTGAACTTTCATCATACACTTGCAATGAAGCCTAATGGTGTTATTTGCCAGTGGCAGAACACTACAAGTAGATTTAACATGTACATATGTGATATTACTATAGAAGATAGGAAGAGAATTTATTTAACGAGATCAGAGCTCACTTTTGTGTTGGAATCTTTAGCATTAGATTTTACGTATACATAACCAAAAGTGTTTCAATTGATATATGTTAAACAAAAATATAATCTCTAACGTTGCTCCTAAGCTAGAGTCATATAATTTCATTGAGATTTGCATGATATTTTATGAAAAAATTCCTGCAGTAATGCTGTGAATAGATTAGTCAGGATAACAAAAGTGGATTTAATCGGGTAGAAGTGCAAAAGTACAAAGACCATCAGGCATTAAATGAAGATTTTTTTTTTTTTTTTTTTTTGAGAAAACAAACACTAAAGGCAGAGTTGAAGCGGCTAATTGAAGTTTTACAATAAGCAAGTGCAACTCTAAAACTCGCTTATAGAACTTCAAAACAAGTAGCAGCTACATATGTACGTTAAACCCTTCAGGGTAAGAATTGAAAAAAACTGTTTATTTTTCTTTACTCTTTTTTTTTTTTTTTCCTTTCCCTTTTCTTTAGACAGAAACCGTAAGATTTTGCAGTACTTTATCTTTTCTTGATTAGATGCTACACAGTACTATTTTTGAAAGCACTTATTCGGTTTGTTCAGTATTTTTCTTAAAAGGATCTTTATTTAGAGCAGTTGGGTCTCTCAGTCTCTCCCACACACACCTTAGAAATCATAAAATCTTAGTGAATGCATGAACAAAGCGATCAAGGAATGGACAATGACATATTTTTCTATAGATAGAAAAAAGGGTTTTTCTCTCTAGTCAAAAAAATGAGAAAATAAAAAGGGTTTTTCTATAAGTAGAAAGAAGTGTGAGAAAGAGATTGAAACCTTGAGCTGGCGTATTCATAGAGCTTTTCTGTATCAGAAAAGACCATGAGACCAATTTCAGCATCGCAGAGAGTTGAGAGCTCGTAAGCTTTCTTAAAAAGTCCTCTCCTCCTCTTTGAGAATGTCACCTGCCTTGCCGTCGTGTTGTCAATCTTCTTAATCTGAATTTTCCTCCTCGTCATTTTCCCAGATAATAGGTTATCAGACCCTTTACTTCAAAGTTCAAACCAAACTATTAGCCCAACCTTGTATTCCAGAAATAGAAACTATTTGCATACAAAGCTGAGAGAGAGAAGAAAAGAGATAGGTCGAGAATAGACAAAAATAAATTACACAACAAATAAAATAAATGTTACGGATTTCGGAATGGTAAAGAGAAATAAAATGAAAGCTATGTATTATTGTATGTGTTGAAGTGGGCCCGTATGTGTGGCTTGAATTGCCACAAGCCCAAGTCTAAATAAGTTGATAGAATTCCCATTGTAATAGGAATCATATTAGCCGACTTAACATATGTTTGTGTGTGCTTTTTATTTAATTTTCGCTTATTTATTGTTATTGGTTTGAGTCCTGAGATGCTATCTGCACAACAGTATGGAAGATAAATATCGTCTTTCATGGAAGTTTAATCAATCTGCACTTGCTTTTTTTTTCTTGCTTTTTTTCCTTTTTTTTTAATAAAAAATATCTGCACTTACTCTACCAATAAATGATGGAAAAATAAAATAAAATATGAGCAAGGGGTGTCCCTATAGGCTTACGCAGTGCACATAATTGCACAACATTGAAAGATACATACCAATTTCTATTTTACACTCTAAAACCTATTTTATCTATTTTACTATTCTATTTTACAACTCACGCAACATCCCAGTTTTAATTTTTACATACAACACAATCAAATAATATCAACTAACACAATTAAATAATATAACTACAATATGAAATATTATAAGGCCTCGCTTGGAAGGAAGGAATGTAATGAAATGGAAAGGAATGAAAAGAATAATTTTAGAATATTTTTCCATTCTCTTGTTTGGGAGTTTTAATAGAAGGAATGAAAAGTTCATTCCCTTGTTTGGGAATTTAAGTAGGAGGGAATAGAATTGGTAGGAGGGAACACTCATTCCTCTCTATTCTCTTAAAACTTCAAATTTTCATATCTCCCAAAATTAGGAGGAATGGAAGGGAATGAAATTAGATTTAATGATTTTTTTACTAAAGCTCCCAAAATACCCCTATATATTCAACCTTTTATTTAAAAATAGGAGTATAATAGTAATATTGTCATAAAATAATTCCATTCCATTCTCTCTATGTTACTCCTAAACAAGATTACTTACATTCCATTCATTTTCATTCATTTCCGTTCCTTTATTTTAAAACATCCAATCAAGATTACTTAATTCCATTCCATTCTATTCCATTCTTTTTCCTTACTTAAATACATTCTATTTCATTTCATTCCTTTCCATTCCCTTATGATTATTCCATTCCATTCCCTTATGAACTCCCAAGTGGAGCCTAAATCTCTCCTCCCTCTAACACACCATTAGATATTTGCAAATAAAATAATCTTTTTTTTTCTTTTTTTTTTACATTCTAAGCTATAGTTGGTAAAAAAAAAAAAAAATAGAAAGCCACCATAGATGTAGTTGCTTTTTAGAGCATCCACAGCAGTGGAGCAAAAAATATATCTATTTGGCACCTACAAAAGCCATTTTATCTATTTTATCTTTTCACACCTCACAGCAATAAAACTATATTTTTAGCTATCTGATTAAAATAATACAAATATCTTATTAAAATAATAATATAAACATCCACAAAAAAAAAAAAAAAAAAAAACAGCACAACACAAACATCCACCACCACCACTAATCCACAACAGGAAGAAAAAACTACCAACCCAAATCCTTAGTCTTTTTCCTCAACCCAAACTAAATAAAATCACCAATCACAAATAAAATAAAAAATCAACACAATACACATTGGCGGAACAGATTGGCGATGGGGCTTGGGGAGATCGGCGATGGGCCCCCAACAAATCTGAGCTTGATTTTCAGACCAAGAGTGTTGAGCTAGCACCCCAGACCACCATCAAACCCACCACCTGAGCTTGATCGAGAGAGAGAAGAAACAAGACCAAGAGGCACAAAACCCACCATCAAACCCAGACCACCGTCGAACCAGACCTGCCATCACTAATCACGCCATCTACAAAACCCACCGACCCACGCCATCGCCAATCACGCAAAAAGAAGAGAGAAAAGATAACGAAGAGATAGAGAAGGAAGACAGAGAGAGCTGAGACTCTAAGTTTGACGAAAAGAAAAAGAGAAAAGATAGAGAAGGAAGAGAGAGAGAAAGAAAATATTTTAATGGAAAAGAGAGAGAGAAAAGTTAAATAAAAAAAAATATATATATATATATATTTTTTAGCTTTGGAGCTACAGTGCACAGCCATCTATAGCTGTGCACTGTAGCTGAATAGGTAAAAATTTTACCTATAGCTCCACTGCTGCAAAAGGTTTTTAGGTATTTGAGGTGCTAAAAATACCAATATAGCTTTTTAGCACCATTGTTGTGGATGCTCTTACCTTGTTAGTTGCTAAAATAGTATTTGAGGGATTTACACCCCCAATGTTAGTGCTTTGACAAACAAAACTGTCGTTTCTTAACAACAACCACAAAAAAAAAAAAAAAAAAAAAAAAAAAAAAAAAAAACCCTTACCATGTTGTGTAGCATGGAACCACACCAATTTAATTTTAACATTGAATTTTTTATTATTATTATGAATTATATATTAAAGATATTTTCTTAATTCTTTTTAATGTTACATAATTTGAAGATGAACACAACCATAATAAAAGTCAAATTATAATTTTTATCTACTATTATTTTTGTGTGTGTATATATATATATATATATATTATTTAAGTTCCTTTATTTACATTTGAATCTAGTTTTTCCGTCGATCTCTATCCAATTCTACCGTCAAGTCCTATTTCTCTCCAACAGCAAAATTACATCATTTTTCAGAAGAATTACATTGAAAAAATATATAATTTAAATGACTGAATTGAAAAGGAAAAATTAAAACTGTAGGAACAAAATTGAAAACTAGATAAGGTTAGATGATGCAGTTTTGTATTTAGTCTTTCAAAACGTTATGCCAAGAGCCTTGTGAGTAAGTAATATTACCCAATTCTTACATAGAAGAGAGCTTGAATTCAAATCCTGTATATATGAAAAAATAAAATAAAAATAAAAAACTCTAGTTAGGTGGTGTGCGGTTGAATTTGAAAACTAGAGAGACTAAAATAAAATTCAAGACAAGGTTATTTACGGCTAAACATAAAGAGAAAAGTTATTTATTTATTTTATATGAAGATGCTAAATAAAGTTAAGAACAAATTAATATTGTTTCTAAATAATTTGTAGGTTTTAGTTTCATCCTTGAACCAATGCTTGTATTAACTTAATAATTCAATGATGTTTCTAAAAAAATAATAATAAAAATTAATTCAATGTTACAATTGTTCCACATTCCTTTTAAAAATTGAATGCAGAGTGATTTTCATTTTCATGAAATTGCTTTACAAAAGCATGAGACTAAAGAGTTCAAAAGAAATTGGAAAACTGCCATTTATTTATATATGATTTGGCCTTATTATAATTTAGGTCATAAAGTTTTTATTATTATATTTGACAACCTATAATTTGGACTAAAATGAAACTGTGGAGCCTCGTAATTTAAGTTCTAAGCCCAATGAGGCGATAGAGCCCAAACTCAAGAATCTCAAACAATGAATTTATAGAGAAATGGGTTGGAAGGCTGGGCTAGCATAAGCCTGATAACGAGCCAATGTTGTTAGGACCGTTGCAGGATAAACTGTCAACCTTTCTTATAAACAGGCGTCCTCGGCTACGTCTGAGGGGAGTTGCTCTTTTTCTATCTCCTCCTCCTTTCTTTTCTTTTTCTTTTCCTTTTTCACCCCCCTTTTGCCTCAGGGGTCCCTTACATTATATACTCTCCATTGGGATAATCCTGAGCCTCCACTTGTTGATTATCTGCGTTATCACTTGAGTACCTGTCCCATCAGCCACCATATTCAGCCTCCCGTGAGTTGTGGTAGCCAAGGCAACACTGTTTGGGGGTCTCCTCAACATAAATGCGGCCAGGAAAGTAGCTGACAGGCATTTAATGTGGAGGTAGTAGCCCCTCTCTAGGCGCCCCCTAGCTATTTGTTTCTTCTCGTGCCCCCGGAGTGCACACCTACTGTTGGAGCTCCTCATGTACTTGTTTCGACCAATGGGCGCAGGCTTGGTGAACGATCAATACATCTGAGGAGGCACCCCTCCTCGGACAGGCCCAAGGCCCAACATTGCAGCTGGGCTTAGGCCCCCACAATAGCCCCTCAAAAGCCTTAATTTTTCTTCTCGTCCGAGGGGAAAATTGGGGTTTTGACCCAAAGGTACATGTGACGCACGCAGAACCCTTGATTAACGCACCCCCTTTATTGCGGTTAACGCTTCATAATCAGCGGAAGGGCTAATAAATGCCTTGGGCGCCATTATGACGGCTGACATTCGCTCTTGGAAGTCGTGCGGAGGAACTTTCACACGAATGCTTCCCTTCCCTCCTTATAAAAAAGGCTTAATCAGGAGCGGTTACTCTTTATTTCACTTGCTCTCAAATCTCTCAGTTAACTTCAAGCGCCTGACCTTCCCAAGCTTAGGCTTCTTTTATACAGATTTAGGCTTCCTCCACATTCTCCCAAAGAGATCGCTACACCGATTCTTTCCACACGTTTCAGACCCGACTCGCTAGCTCGATTCAGTAAGTGTTGTCTTCCTTAGGCTATAGCTTTTCTTCTTAGTCGTATTTCTCGAACTTCCTTGCCCGTAGGACGTCGCCACCCAACAATCCCCTTTTATTTCTATGGGTAGATTCAAACACTTAGTGGACTCTTTGTCTGGGATGGAAGGCTTTAGGGCCAAGTATCGCATCCCGCAAGGAGTGGGCTTGGAGTACTGCTCCTCGGACCAGGTTGTGACCAACCGTGGGACCGGTAAGGTTGCTATCCCGATGATCGCCTTTTTGGAAGGAGGGATGACTCTTCCCATGAGTAGGATAACTAGGGATTATTTGATCAACCACAGACTATGCCTCCATCAGTGTGCCCCCAATATGTTTAGGATCCTAGGGTGTATAGACGTCCTTAGTGAGCAGATGAACCTCGGGCTTACATGGCATGATGTTGCGCACATGTACGAGTGCCATGCCCTATCAGGAGGGTACTATCTCATGTCCCAGTCCAAGGAGGTGAGGCTAATATCCTGCCTTCCCAAGTCCAACAAAGGCTTGAAGGACGACTACTTGGTCGTCTCAGGAGATTGGCACGACGGTCTTCACTGCCCAGTTAGGGCAGGAAAGCCAGGTGGGGTACTACGAGATGGCACTCCTCGGCCGGGCCTTAGCTTTCCGAGATGTCGCACTGCTGTTTGTTTGCTTGTGTTTTGTTCGTTTTTATAAATATCTCTCCCCGGCGGTGGTTATTGCGGGTCTGACCTGATTTTTCTTTTCGATTTTCTTGCAGACAAGGACCACGTTTCTCCCAAGCTTAGCCTGGTCAACGTGAGGGCCCTCAACTACCTACTAAGGTCTAAGGTGTTTGTCAGTGAAGACAGGCAGCTGCGGGCCGCGCATTTAATATTGGATTACAAGCCCTTGTCACGGGACTTCCAGGACATCGGCCAAGCAATCAGAGCAAGAAGCACTCGACTTGCTCGGATAGACGTGTCCAGGCCCAGATTCTTGGCCGACCAGGATCTTCCTCCTGTTACCTTGCCACACCCGCCCGTTCGTAGACCGGTTCCCACCCCGACTGAGAAACCCGCACCATCCCTTTCGTCCTTAGATGCAGAGATCGACCAATTTAAGTTTGGAGAGGATCCCACTAAGCACGCGGTTGAGATCTCGGATTCCGAGACCGAGACTGAGGAGTTAGAGGTCGATCGTCACCCTAGGTTGCTGCTCGCTCGGCCAGACCCCAGCTCCGAGGAGGAAGAGGAAGGGATGGACCTCAAGCAGTGGACTAGATTGAGGGGTCTGATGGCTGGGAGGAACAAAGGGACGGGGTCGTCCTCTAAGGAGGCTCCCAAGACGCAGGTTGCGCCTATTTTGCCTCCCCACCCACCCAAGCCCCCTACGGATCCAAGGCAGAAGGCGAAGGAAAACCTCAAGAAGAAAAGGCCCATGGAAGCTCCTGAAGAGGGGGAGGTGTTGCCCGCTAAGGGTGGGAAGCAACAGAAACGGTCCGCGGATCCCCACGATAAGAGGGACAGGACGACGGAGGTCTCCGAGGAGGCCAACTCGCGCCGTGCGCAGCGCACATGGGCCCCCCGGCTGGAGGTGGGGGGCGCCACTATCCCTTGGGATGCCACAATCTGAGAGTCCCAGAGGGAGCATGCCGGTGCTCTGGCCGAGGCCCTGGAGCAACCCCTCCTCCTTCCTAGGGACATGGAAGGCCTCCGGCGCATCAGGCAGTCGGATCTCTTTATGTCCCTGAAAAGGGATCTTGCAATGGTAGACTCACCAGCTCTTCTCGGCTATAAACTAAGTCTCGTTCAGCTGCTTATTCTTTTATTTGTTTTTCTTTTGTCAATGCGCAGGTTACTCAGCAGGTGTTTGTGGCTGAGGAGTACCTTAAGAGAGCCGGTGAAGATGTCAAGGCTGAGGTCCGCATTCGCCAGGAGGCCGAGAGGCAGGCTGGAGCCTTAAGGTAGGAGAAAGCCGACCTGTCTAGAAAATTAAAGAAGGCTGAGAAGGCCCGCCTAAGTGCCCAGGCCAGCCTGAAAACGGCCGAAAGGCAAGCCGAGGATCAACGCCAGCAGCTGCATGTCACAGAAATAAATTTGGCCACGGAGAAGCAGAGGGTCGTTGACCTGATGGCCGAGCTGCAGAAGGCGAAGGAGGCTGCCCGAACTGCCAGGGAAGCCGCCAAGGCCGCGGTGGAGGCGGCCTATAAGCGAGGTGTTCTCGACACGGAGAAGCGGCTGACCGAGGAGGTGGCCGTGGTGTGCAGGGACTACTGCACCGAGTCCTGGGGCGTGGCCATGGATCGAGCGGGGGTTCCTACAAACTCGGAGCTCAAGAGGATTGAAAGCATTTTTTTTCTAGAGGATATCCGCGAAATCACTGACCCTGAGCCCCTCCTTTCCATTGAAGCCCCCGTTGTTGGTGACAAGGCTTCCGAAGGGGTGGAGGTGGGCGAGGAGGGCCAACCTCCTTTGGAGGCTCAGCTTCGTGAAGATGAGCTCACCATCAGCCAGGTGGTTTCTTGTGGAAGAACATTGTTCCCCTTTTTTGTTTTTAACAGAAAAAGCATTGTACTTTTGCGTTTTAATGAAAATGAGTATTGTAGTCCTTTGTGTTTAATGAAGAAGCATTGTACTCCTTTTGGTTTATCGCTAATCTTTCTTTCTCTTTAGTTCACGGGTTCCCTAAACATCTCGTTCGCAAAGTAGCCTACTCGAGTAATTTGAGTAATGCGGCCTAGTGTTAAACCGCTGCATAATGCGACTTAGTGTTAAACCGCTGTAGAATGTTTTATTTAAATGCTGGCAAAAGGTAATCTAGTGTTAATTTCCCCTAAGAACGTGATCCGAGGACACTCCATTGACTCGGGTTTTGCTTCAACACTTATAAAAATGGAACGTAGCGTTATTTGAACACTTATAAAAATGGAACTTAGTGTTAACTTCCCCCACGTGGTCCGAGGACACTGCATTGACTTAGGTTCTGTTTGAACACTTGCAAAAATGTAACTTAGTGTTAATTTCCCCTAAGAACGTGGTCTGAGGACACTGCATTGACTTAGGTTCTGTTTGAACACTTGCAAAAATGTAACTTAGTGTTAATTTCCCCTAAGAACATGGTCCAAGGACACTGCATTGACTTAGGTTCTGTTTGAAAACTTGCAAAAATGTAACTTAGTGTTAATTTCCCCTAAGAACATGGTCCGAGGACACTGCATTGACTTAGGTTCTGTTTGAACACTTGCAAAAATGTAACTTAATGTTAATTTCCCTTAAGAACGTGGTCCGAGGACACTACATTGACTTAGGTTCTGTTTGAACACTTGCAAAAATGTATTTTAGATTTGTGTTACGGATCAGACGAATGAGAGACAGGGAAGGGATAAGGGGAGCTTTTATTAATAATAGTACATTTTCAGGTTATTTACATTCCATGGGTGCGATATAGTTCTCTCATCCAAATCTTCGAGGTAGTACGCACCTATGCCTGCAACCGAAGTGATACGATAGGGGCCCTCCTAGTTTGGTCCCAGCTTTCCCCAAGCAGGGTTTCTGGTGTTGCCCACGACCTTCCTCAGCACTAGGTCTACCGTTGCTAGGGGCCTTAGCTTTACATGGGTGTTGTAACTTCTCTTGAGCTTGTTCTGGTAGTGCGCTAGTTGGACCCTTGCGCTTTCCCTTTGCTCGTCTATAAGATCCAGACCCCTTTCCAGCAAACCGTCATTAGTACTTGGTTTGAAACAGGTAGTTCTCAGTGTAGGGAAGCCGATCTCTAGCAAGATTACGGCTTCGGCTCCGTAAGTCAACGAGAAGGGGGTTTCCCCTGTGGACCTCTGACGGGTAGTCCTGTACGTCCAGAGGACGTGAGGTAGTTCTTCCACCCACTTTCCCTTCGCGTCGTCCAGCCTCTTCTTGGGTCCGTTCACTATGGCCTTGTTTATGGCCTCAGCTTGCCCATTCCCCTGGAGGTAGGCGGGAGTAGACTAGCGATTCTTGATCCCAAGGCTACTGCAATATCGTCTGAAGGCTTTGCTGTCGAACTGGAGGCCGTTATCCGAGATGAGGGTATGAGGGACCCCGAATCGGGTGACGATGTTCCTCCAAATGAATTTCTTGACATCTACGTCTCTGATATTTGCCAGTGGTTCGACTTTCACCCATTTGGTGAAGTAGTCCGTTCCGACGAGAAGGAATTTCTTGTTCCCGACAGCTTTGGGGAAAGGACCCACGATGTCCAAACCCCACTGAGCAAAGGGCCATGGGCTGGATAAAGGATTAAGGGGTCCCCCCGGCTGATGCATATTTGGTGCGAACCTCTGGCATTGATCGCATTTCTTTACGTATTCTTGAGCTTCCGTTTTCATATTAGGCCACCAATAACCTTGGGTAATGGCTATGTGTGTTAAGGATCTTCCTCTGGTGTGACTGTCGTAGATCCCTTCATGCATCTCCTCTAGGAGCAACTCTGTTGGCTCGGGGTGTACACATAGCAGGTATGGCCCGGAGAAAGACCGCTTATACAGCCTCTGATCTTCCGACAGCCAAAATTTCGAGGACTTCCTTCGAATCTTGTTGGCCTCTCCTTTATCCTCGGGGAGGATGTCATCTTTCAGGAATAGTGTTACTGGGTCCATCCAACTGGGCCCCACCCTGGCTTGTTGGACGTAGGTTGCAACCCTTTCCATCTTTGTGGGCGCCTGCAAGTCTTCCACGAGTATGATCCGAGGAAGGTTTTGGGCCGAGGAGGTGGCTAGCGTGGCCAGCGAGTCTGCGTGCGTGTTCCGACCTCTAAGGGTGTGCTACAGGGTGAAGGAATCGAAGCGAGCTTGTAGGAGTTTGGCTCGGCTTAAGTATCCTTGCATTCTCTCGTCTCTTGCCTCCAACTCTCCATTTACTTGGCCCACGACCAGCTTTGAGTCCGAGTACATGTTCACCCTCTTGCCACCGAGTTTTTCGACCATGTACATCCCTTTCAGTAGGGCCTCGTACTCGGCCTCATTATTTGTAGCCGAGAAGCCCAACCTCAGTGCCTTCTCGATGACGAGCCCCTCGGGGGAAGTCAAGACTAACCCCACTCCGAATCCCCTTTGGTTTGATGCCCTATCAATGTACACCTTCCAACACGCGGGCCCCTGGAGAGAGACCGTGCCGATTGTCTTTTCAATAGTGTCAGAATCTTTAGCTATTCCTTCTGGCGAGGGTTCGGCGAACTCGGCCACCAAATCTGCGAGTACTTGGCCTTTGACGGAAGTGCGGGGCATGTATTTGGTGTCGAAAGCCCCTAGTATCGTTCCCCATTTGGCGACTCTCCCAGTATAGTCGGCGCTTCGCAGTACGGACCTGAGAGGGAGCCGCGTCAGAACGACAATTGTGTGAGCCTGGAAATAGTGGGGGAGCTTGCGCGTGGCGTGCACCACCGCCAGGATGGCCTTCTCTAGTGGTAGGTAACGGATATCGGCCTCGTGCAAGGATTTGCTTACGTAGTAGATCGGCCGTTGTATCCCGTTGTCCATGCATATCAAAACTAGGCTTACCGCATGCGGTGCCACGGCAATGTAGGCGAATAGGACTTCGTCGACCTCGGGGCTCGACATGATTAGTGGCCGAGATAGGTAATCCTTGAGCAGTCGGAAGGCCGTGTCACACTCCTCGGTCCACTCGTAGCCTTTCCACTTGTTCATCAGGAGGAAGAATGGTCTGCACCTATCCGCCGACCGAGAGATGAATCGATTCAGTGCGGCAATCATTCCGGTGAGTCTTTGGACCTCTTTCGGGTTCTGAGGCAACTGTAGGCTGTTAATAGCTCTGATCTGGTCGGGGTTGACTTCGATTCCTCTGTGGGTGACCATGTAGCCCAAGAACTTCCCTGATCCTATTCCAAAGGAACACTTGGAGGCGTTAAGGCGTAGCTTATGCCCTCTCAGGATTTCAAAGATGTCTCTGAGGTCTCCCACGTGGTCGGATACAGCCCTACTCTTTACCACCATATCGTCTATGTATACTTCTATGCTTCTACCCAATTGTGGCTCGAACATCTTGGTCATCATCCTTTGGTAGGTGGATCCTACGTTCTTCAGCCCGAAGGGCATCACCTTATAGTGGTAGTTCCCCATGGGCGTGACGAAAGCAGTTTTCTCCTGGTCCCCTAGGGCTAACGGGATCTGGTGGTATCCTTAGAATGCATCTAAAAAGCTCATCTGAGGGTGGCCTGTGGTGGCATCTACTAACTAGTCTATCCAAGGCATGGGAAAAGGATCTTTTAGACAGGCCTTGTTCAGGTTTGTGAAGTCCACGCAGACTCGCCATTTTTCACTTTTTTTCCGGACAACTACTGTATTGGCCAACCACTCTGGGTAGAAAATTTCCTTGATAGCCCCGACTTTCTTGAGCTTTATCACTTCGGCTCTCACAGCGTCAGCGTGCTCCTTGGACGGGCGCCGAGGAGGTTGCTTTCTCGGGGTGAGGGAGGGGTTGACATTCAGGTGGTGGCATGCGAAGCTTGGGTCAACCCCCGGGGCTTCGTGAGCATCCCATGCAAACACGTCCAGATTTTCCTTGAGGAATTCGACCAGCTCCTCCTTCTTCTGTGGGGGCAGTTGTGAACCAATTTGGAAGAATCTCTCCGGGTCCTCACCGATCACCACTTTCTCTAGCTCCTCGCATCTTGCTCCTTCGGCGGGCCCTCCAGTTGGTAATCCTGGGTCCTTTAATTGCTATAAGTCATTTTGGGCGGAGGTTGAAGGCTTTGCCTCAAGTCGGTACGCGATTGCCGCCACTAGGCATTGTCTAGCCATGGCTTGACACCCGGCGATTTCCATGACCTGTCATTTGGAGGGAAACTTGACCTTTTGGTGTAGGGTGGAAGCGTCGGCCCCTAACGTATGAAGCCAGGGCCTAGCGACGATGGCAGTATAGGGTGAATACGTATCCTCCACGATGAAGTCTACTTCCACCACCTCCGGCCCCGCCTGGATGGGTAACCTGATCTGGCCCTTCGGAATGACTATTTTTCCATCAAAGCTAACAAGAGGAGAGGCGTAGGGGGCTAGGTCTTCGGGCTTGAGGCCGAGCCCCTTGTAGAGGTCGGGGTACATGATCTCGGCGCCACTCCCGCCGTTTACCATTACTCTCTTCACGTCATACCCAGCAATCCTAAGCGTCACCACTAACGCGTCATCGTGAGGCTATATGGTTCCGACTTTGTCCTCCTCGAAAAAGCTCAGGACTAGCATGCCATCTACTTTAGCCTTCTTCTGACTCGAAGCGCCGTCCTCGCTCGTAGGACGGGTCACAGACATCACTCTTGACGGGCACAGGCCGGTCCTCCCGGGAGCTGCAAGAATGACATTAATCGTGCCCACCGGGGGCCTCATGATCATGTCAGTACGGGGCTTGTTTTGCACGCTACTGGCATGATGCAGGAGGTGTCCTAACCGTCCCTCTCGGATGAACTGGTCCAGATGGTTCCGCAGGTTCCTGCAGTCGTCGGTGGTGTGCCCTGGGTCTTGATGGTATTGGCAATACAGGTTCCTGTTACGTTTCATGGGGTCCCCGGCCATCCTGGGTGGCCATTTGAGGAACGGTTCGTGCTTGACTTTTTCCAGGACTTGGTGTACTGGCTCTCGGAAAATGGCGTTAACCGTCTAGACGGCGGGCTCTCTCCTCGGCCGGCTTTTATTGTATCTGTCCGACCTGAAATCCCTATGCTCTTGAGGGATAACCTTGGCCTTTCTTCTCCCCTGCAACTGGTCCTCCTCGACTCTCTTGTACTTGTCAATGCGGTCCATGAGTTGATGTACGCTGGAGACTGGTTTGCCCGTGAGGGATTTCCTCAGCCCGTGCTCGGCTGGTAAGCCAAGCTTGAATGTGCTGATAGCGACATTATCGAATTCTCCGTCTATTTCGTTAAATATCTCCCAGTATCGATCTGAGTAGGCCTTAAGGGTCTCCCCTTCTCGCATGGCCAGGGATAGCAGTGAGCCTAAAGGTCGGGGGACTCTGCTGCATGTGACGAAGCGGGAGCCAAATGCCCTGACTAGCTTCTGGAACGAGTCTATAGATTCGGCCTTAAGGGCGTCGAACCACCTTATTGCCACAGGTCCCAGGCTGGATGGAAAAACTTTGCACATCAGCGCCTCGTTCTTGGAGTGGACTGCCATCCTCTGGTTGAAATGACTGACGTGCTCCACGGGGTCCGTTCGACCATTATACATGGTGAACGTAGGCTGGTGGAAATGCCGCGGGAGTCTTACCACCTCAATCTTACGGGGAAACGGTGACTTGGAGATCTGGTGCAAAGCTTTACTCATGGCGTCGCTTCCCGGGCCTCCGTAAGATGAGCCCCCGTGCTTATGCCCGTGCTCGTACTTATGCTCGCGATGGTACTCCTCTTTATGGGAGAAAGTCTCACTCGGGGGAGTTCTTGACCTTGGCCTGTAGTCACCATCCCCTTTATACTCGGAGGAGCTATTGGAGCTGGACGAGTCTTGCTTTCGTCGGGCGTTGTGCAGCTTTTTCTTCAGCTCGTCGATCTGTAGCTGCAGAGCCCTGTTGTCGCGGGACCTCCGGGAGGCATGACTCCTTGTTCGAGGGTGGCTTCCATCGCCATGCACGGTACGTGCATTGGCCTCACGGTTTCTTTCACGCTCGAGGTTTAAGAAGCCATCTTGGTGCTGAGACTCAGCTGATTCCGCTTGACGTGAATTTGACCTCGCCATGATTGTCCGTTATACTCGCTACTTCGTAAAGCCTTTCCCATAGACGGCGCCAATTGTGGGGCCTCGTAATTTAAGTTCTAAGCCCAATGAGGCGATAGAGCCCAAACTCAAGAATCCCAAACAATGAATTTATAGAGAAATGGGTTGGAAGACTGGGCTAGCATAGGCCTGATAACGAGCCAATGTTGTTGGGATCGTTGCAGGATAAACTGTCAACCTTTCTTATAAACAGGCGTCCTCGGCTACGTCCAAGGAGAGTTGCTCTTTTTCTATCTCCTCCTCCTTTCTTTTCTTTTTCTTTTCCTTTTTCACCCCCCTTTTGCCTTAGGAGTCCCTTACATTATATACCCTCCCTTGGGATAATCCTGAGCCTCCACTTGTTGATTATCTGCGTTACCACTTGAGTACCTGTCCCATCAGCCACCATATTCAGCCTCCCGTGAGTTGTGGTAGCCAAGGCAATACTATTTGGGGGTCTCCTCCACATAAATGCGGTCAGGAAAGTAGCTGCCAGGCATTTAATATGGAGGTAGTAGCCCCTCTCTAGGCGCCCCCTAGCTATTTGTTTCTTCTCGTGCCCCCGAAGTGCATACCTACTGTTGGAGCTCCTCATGTATTTGTTTCGACCAATGGGCCCAGGCTTGGTGAACGATCAATACATCCGATGAGGCACCCCTTCTCGGACAAGCCCAAGGCCCAACATTGTAGCTGGGCTTAGGCCCCCATAGAAACTAATTTGCATTTTGTGAACAAATTATTTATTCCCTTTTGGTTTGCATGTATCACAACTTAGTCTCAAAAACTATTCAATTACTGCATTTTCACCCCAAAATTTTTGAAAATAAAATCTAAAACTCTAATTTGGATGGGATTTTATTGATTTCATCTTAGTCATCTTATGGGTAAAATGTAATAATTGAAAGGTTGTAAAATTAAATTGTAATTGGACAATATCATAGGTGGATTTAGTGGCAGAGGATCAAAGGGGCCAGGGTGGGGAGGGCAACCCAAAATTTTAAAAAAATCTTGAATATTTCTTACTTTATTTTTTTTAATCCTTAAAATTTTTATAAAAACGATCTTATATATATGAAATGGCAAAGTTGCTTGACTTTTGTGTGGGTTCTTGTTTTTGTAAAACAGCATGCAGGCCCAAGTAAAGAAGCAAGGATCCTGGGCCTGCTACTTTATGCTTTAAGGGACTAGGCTTGGTTCATTGCAGCTAAATTGGGTTGATTTCAAACCAAGTGGTGCACAAAGCGCAGATCCTACAACACATTCATACTAACACAAAAAAACATATATGCATTGAACAGCAAGGAACAATAAAGAACGAAATAATGAGGAAGAAAAGTAAAGTAAAACATTAGAGATCCTTAGGATAATATAGAATGTTTCATTATTTTCTTAATTTTTAATACATCATGCTCACTAGGATGTGTTACAAGATCCAAATAAGTTCAAAAATCATAGACTTAGATGACTCCTCAGGCCTCTAAAACTTGTGAAATTTGAATCTCTTTGAATCCAAGTGTATTCTCTAGTGGCTGCTTGAGGATCCTGGACGGTGTATTCCCTCTTTTTTCTCTTTTTGAATTCTCACAGGGTTTTCTCAAGGATCTTTTCCCTCTAATTCATTGTTGCTGAATGCCTTCACTATTGGTTGCCCCTCCTTTTAAAGTGTCATCCTAGGGTTTCTGGGGTACCATTGATTCCCTCTATTTGCTCATCTGAGTACCAAAACCAATGTTGTGTCAGCAGCATTGGTGGCTGGTCTCTTCCTCATTCTTCACTATTTCCCTCTTTTGAGGTTCCCTCTTCAAAAGCCCCTAGCTGACTTTCCCATTTTGAGGGGTCCTAGAGGGCTGACCTTTGATCTTTCCTTTTCCAAGGCCTCTAAAGTCCACATTTTCTGACCCACCTTTTGGCTGCTTTCCCTTTTGTTATTTTTCCCAAATGGGCTAATTCCTTTCTATCAAGCTGAAAGATCCCCAACTACCTTCTTTCATGGTCCATCTTCTTGGGTTCCCCGAGGTACCAGACCCTTATTCATAAGTTATTAGTTCTCAAGCCTTCTGATCCTTTTCTGCATCATTGGGTGGCTGGTGGGACAAATCTGCCCTCGTTCTTCATGTTTCTGGGCATTCTCCCTTGAACTGTCTTAGTCCCAACCTAGCCTTGCCGCACATCCTGAGGATCCCAAGCTTTTGGGAATCCTCAGGTATCTTGGTTCAATTTTCTCCCTGGGCTTCTCAGTGATTTTCTTACCTTTAAGGGTTGGGTTGGACTTCTTCTTTCCTTTGTTTCGTGAGGTCCAAAGCTTGCCCATTCATGGGCTTGGGTCCCTTCCTATGGGCTCTTAATGGATTTGGTTCTTCCATTTTTTTTTATTGAAAGTCTGAATGTTTTCTAGATTTCAATCATTTGTATTATTTTGGGCTTTGATACAACATCGTGATATTTTGGACCTCAACATTTAGCCCCCTAAGCTTGTGGGTTGCTTGCAGTCCATGCGTGAGTAGACGAGATCCTTGGTCTCGGTAAGGATTTTTTTTTCATTTACTGTCTCAGTCAGCTTTAGGATCCCTTTTCTCTGTTTCTTAGGATCCTACTTCTCCACGTTATCCTCTAGCACCTAGATTTTTCACGTATCCTACTTCTTTTGTAACCCCCCTCTTTCCACGGAACGTGGCAGTTAAGTATCGGAGTAAATTTCTCCCTCCACTTTTTACATTTCTCATAACTCCCATTAATAACTGATAATAACTTCTCTTATAAAAATTGAATATTGGCAACTACTACGTTTTCCAATACATCGTCTTCTTCAACTTTTTTCTGTGCCGTTATTGCAGTCTCTTGAAGCCATCTTTTCACTTTTAGAGATATTTTTTTCAAACTCACCTTCTTCCTTCCTATTTTTTCCTTTGTCCCTTCTTCTCTGTCCTTCATTGCCTTAACTTCTCTTTTTTTGCTGCACCGTTATTCCATGGCTTCTTCCTCTTCACAAAAAAGGAGGGAGCGTTCTCCCACTCCTTCTGAAGGCGAGGCTTCTTCAGCAGGGTCACCGCAGGGCGAGGTGCAGGAAGTTGTAGATTGTCTATCCTTCCCTTTACGAGACCCCTAGTACACCCCTAGCTTGTTCTTTCCTCAGGTGTCCCATGGCGAAGCTCCTTCTTCCCCTTACACCTGGGTATTTTCCAGTCAGCTTGGGTTTGCCAGCTTTGCCTAGATTCCAGACCCAAGGGAGATTTTGGATCTTCAGATCAGATGGGGATCCCGTGAGGCAGTTTCCATCTTCTTCTACTTTGTCCCTGGGAAGATTAGTAGTTGGTCCAGTTGGGTGGACAAGGAGCTTTCTAATGATGAGTTGGTCAGTTACTTGGAGCACGACGAGATCCTGAAATCTGCAGCAATTTCTAGGAATCTAGAAGGTTTTAGGGTCGCTAAGGGCCTTAGACACTTGGTGCGCTGTTGGTGTCCTTCTCTCCACACATTCTTCTTTTCTGTTGGTGAGCTCACCATCACTTTGGAGGATGTGGTTAATAATTTCCTCCTTCCAATGGTAACGAGAATCCCTTTGATATCACCCTTTCCAGTGAGGATCTCGAGATTAAAGACAAGCTTTTCAATTACTTTGGCAGGCATACTGCTTCTTCCAGGTGGAAACCGGCCAAAATGGGCAATTGGATAATGACCCTTTCTCACAAAAAGGACAAGGCAGTTAGGCAAGCCGAGTTCCTGACACCGTGGCTCAGTAAGTTTTTATTTAGCGAGTTCCCCGGGTATGGGATTAAGTTTATTTTCTTTCCTCTTGCAATTAGATTGTCCTGGGGTGCCCAGTATCCTTTAGCCCCTTTGTTTTTAGGCCATGTTTATTCTCAGTTGGATTTGCTTCATGGAAATGAGGTTGAAGGTAACTCCTGTTATACCATTACTTCGTCCCTCCACTATGTTATTCTTCAAGTGTTCATATGGGACCGTTCTTCTGTTACTTTGGCAAAATGCAGGAACTTGAAGCATGTAAAAGATAAGTTCTAGGGATCCCCAAACGTGATCAAGGGTCTGTGTGGTAGTTCTACTGATAGTCACCCTATCATCTTCCGCTGGTCTAACTTGACGGCTGGCAGCCTTAATTTGGTGGAGTTGTTTGATCAGGCAAGGCACTTGAGTTGGCATTCTCCCCGAAAGTTTAGCCCTGGGTTCACATGTGTTTCTATGTTGGCTTCTTTCCCCAACTCCCTAGGACATACCTTGACCTTTGCTAGGGAGATGAAGGCAGCTTGGCATACTTGGCCTATACCAACCCCTCATGGCTTCTAGTGCCTTCATCGAGTGGTCCAAGGTACACTCACTACTCAGCAAACTAGGTACTCAGGCAATTTGGTTTTTGATCAGGATATCCCACTAGTGTTCAAAGAGGTAGTGCCTTCTCTCCCATCCCTGGATCCATTTCTAAGGCTTCAGGCCTTTTCTTATTGGTCACAAAAGAGCCCCCAATTCGTGGTGCCAAACTCTTAACGGGGAGTCTTTGCTTCCAATAGCTTTGCTGGCTACTGGAGAAGGGTTTAAAAGTCCTTCTTGGACTTTGTTGGCTCTAGCAAGATTGGGAGGGTTCTTGATCCTGGTCTCTTCTTTACTCCCTCTTATAACAAGCGTTTGGCCCTCCTACTGCTAGCATTGTGTCTGCTGCAATAAGCAGTAAAACAAGATTTACGAAGTGGCATGCCTCTAAGGGTGGCTGGGTGTGCTATGCCAATGGCTTTCCTGATGCTTGGTCAAGGTGCGACCTCATCGTTGGCTCTTCCTCTGGTATACCATTCAAGAAAGGAGTGAAAGAGGTAATTGGTGCTACAACCCCTGTGGGCAAAGGCAAGGAAAAGAAGATCAAACAGGAGGCTATCACGAAGGCTGAGGTTGAAGGTAGTGTTGAGGGTACTGAGGCTAGCCATGAGACCAAGAAGAGGAAAACTGCTAAGTCTTGTAAGCAGTTTGTTATTTCCGAGGAACCTGAGGGAGTGGACCCTTTTACAGTTGGAAAGGAGGTTAGCCATCCTTTCATCCCAAAGATCAGAGTGAAGACTAAGGTAGAGTCTTTTGTCCTTCAGGTCCCTATGGGTTCCTTTAGAGGAACCTCTTCAGTAGTTGTTACTTCCTCAGCCCATGGTTCTTCGAGGTCCCTTAACATTATACTCCAATCTCCCTTAGGACCCTTTAGGCGTACCCTTAATAAGCAAAAGACTGTTGAAAAATCTGTAGAGAGAGAGAAGGGTAAGGCCTCATTCCTTCTTCTTTTTTTTTTTTTCTTTTTTTTTTTACATTTCCTTACTCACCTCTGGTTTGTTATCATGTTGTGTCTCCCTTTTTTTTTTGACTGATGAATGATCTTTCTTTTTGTTTCTAGTCTAAGCGCAAGTCAGTCCCTAAAGGAGTGAAGACTCAATCCTCTGGTGATGATGTGGTATGACCTTTATTCACTTATTCCCTTTGAATTTCTGCTTTCCCTCTTTCTTTGGAACTGTGTATATATTTTTGTTTTTCTGCCAATTGTTTCTTCCTACTTTTCTTTCTTTCACAAGTAGAGGTGCCTCCCCCTGTAACTGGTGGCGCCTTGGTGAAAATAGTGGTGGCAGCTCAGCTTATAGCTGCCTTAGGTGTGAAAAAGGAGCCCCTTAGTGGTGGCGTGGCTAAGGAAGCCAAGCAGGTAGTCAAGGATGCCACACCCATTCCATCTTCTGCCTCCTTGGCTATTTAGGAACTTGAAGCCTCTCAACCTCTTGTTACCCAGGATCCCAAACCTATGCAGACTCCTAGCCCAACTAAAACTGTAACAATTGAACCCACTACTGAACTTGCGTTGGGTAAGGAATCTCTAAGGGGTACATCTTCATCTACATGAGCAGGTAAACCTTATTCCATCCTTTATTAGCGCCTATTTTCTTGTCTATTCTATCCTTTCTTCCTAAAGGCTTTTGTTTTCTTTTCTCCTTTTCTTGTTTAGGCCAAGCCAGCGCCCAATCTACCCTTAAAGTTACCCCTTCCTTGGAGTCAAATTCTTCTGAAGGTGTAGACTGCTTGTCATTGTTGCCTTTCCTCTTTTTAGTTCATATCTTCCTTTTCTCTCTTCCCATCCTTCTTCCTTGTCTTTTTTTTTTTCTTTTTTTTTTCTTTTTTATGGGGGAAGCCCCTGGCGTCCTGCCCCCATTTTGCTAATATTTTTTCGCCCTTCTTTCAACGTGCATTATGTTCTTTCACAGAATCTTCTGAGAGGTTAGAGGGACAGGAGGACGAACCTCCCATGATGACTAAAATGGCTACCCAAGCTCAGAAGGAAGCTTTACCATAGGGGGCTGGTACCTGTTCTTTGCCTTTCCCTTTCTCTCATCTCTTTGTCTCTTTGTCTCTTTTTTTTTTCTTTTTTACCATGACTTCGTCTGTTCTTGCAAATGCTGATGCAGGTACCAAGCAACCTAAGCCTGTGATTGCTGAAGAAGCTAAGGGACCTACTCTTAGTGTCCAAACTACTGAACCTCAGATAGGGATCCCCCAAACCATCCAAAGACTTAAAAGTCCTCCAGTTCCTAAAGGCGGAGACACAACAATGGAGGAAGCCCCGAAGATGGCTGTCTCGGATCCTAGCTCAAGGCTTCCTGCGTTCCCGGCCCGTTTTGATTCTTTGGAGTTCAACAGCCTCCCTACGAGCCACTTTCACAGTTTTGGGCCTCCTTTTGGTAGTTTCCTACGATTCTCTGTGCCTGCTGAGGGCTTGCCACTCTTGGAGGGACTGTTCAAAGCTTACAGAGACTTCACCAGTGGGTTCAGGGAAGGAGTGTTTCTAGGCAACATCCTGATGAAGCTCCTCTGTGCTGTGTTAATTGCTCTAAAGGACTCCTCTCTTAACTTCTTATCCGAGGAGAGGCTTTTGGAATGGAGGGGAGTGGTGCAGGATCTCTTAGAGGTCAAGTTCAATTTGTCCTTTTTGCTGGAGTACCTGTTGTCTTTAGCCCACACACTACTCTAGAAGGAGGCTTCTAAGGATCTTGACGCTGAAATTGTTGCTGTTGAGGAAGTTTTGGCTAGTGGTCACTAGGCATTGCAAGATTTGAAAGTCAAGAAGCAACTGGTTCTTTCTTCCTCAACTGTTCCTGCGGTTCCCTCAAAAGGCTCTCTATTGGCTGGCCTTATATCTTAGCTTTTTTTTTTTGGCAATTCAAGGTGTACAAGTTTATTTCATTTTTTTTTCAGGCAATTTAAGATGTATAAGTTTTATCTCTCTCTTTTTAAAACTACTTATGATTGCCTTTATGTGACACATGGATTTGTGCTTTATGTATTTTTTTTTTTCATCTTTTCCTTCTATTTCTTTTTTGTTTCTCTTTTTTTTTTTTTTTTTTTGAATTGAGTCCTGGACCATGGCTCCTACAAATTCTTGTGGTAGGTCTTGGACTGGGTACCCTAGTGATTGTGTTCCTGCACAGGTACCGAGCTAGGTACATTGGATGTTGTTTTCCTCTTTTTTTCTTTTCTTCCAAGTCCTAGGTCATGAACTAGGCAGACCTATTTTTGGGCAAGTCCTGGGCTGGGTACCTCGGGTACTTATTCCTGTCCAAAGTCCTAGACTATGTACTTGGACTGATCGTGGTGTGAGTTTTGGGTCATGTGCTAAGATTTCATCTCTCTTTCTTTTTCTTTTTTTTAGTGCTGGCCTAGGTACCCAACCCAGATTCGGCCAAATTTAGGCTATGTCATGTAATATTATCTAAATGCAGTTGTACATCTTACTTGAGGCTCCCTTTAACAAAGATTCCATTGAAATACATCACAACCACTAGAAAGAACATAGGCTAACGACAAAAGATAGTAAGGGTCTCAACATAGAATGACTTCCTATCATAGATTCCTAAGGGAAATAGCTAAATAAAGTTCTTGGCAAAGAAAAATAACTTGGCAAAAAAAAAAAAAAAAAAATTTAAGAGTGACGGGATACTTAGCAAATTGGAAAGTGACAAAAGGGATTCTCAATGTATTGGAACCTTTCTCTTTTCATGCATAGTACTGCTTCAACCATTTTCCGTTTATGGGATCTGCTAAGGCAATCCCATCTTCTTTCGTGAGGTAATAATATCCACTATTGTGGGCTTCCCTAATGATGTAGGGCCCTTCCCATTTTGGGGTAAATTTGGAGGGTCCTAGGACATTCTTCCTTACATGCTCTGCTGCTTCTAACACTAGCTGCCCTTCTGTGAAGGTTCTTGGGTGCACCGTCTGCCTATATGCCTTAGCCATTCTCTGTTGGTACCTCTGGCTCCTCATTCTTGCCACTTCTCTCTCTTCTTCTAACCCCTCCAGAACTGCCAATTTTCCCTCATTATTTATGCTATCTATGTCTTCTTGGATTTCTTCAAGTACAACTCTTGGTGTGGGGATGACTAACTCTACTGGACTGATAGCTTCTGTAACATAAATAAGGGAAAACGGTGAAAATCCTGTGGCTGTTTTCAGGGAGCTTCTGCATGCCCAGAGTACATACGTCAAATGGGCACTCCATTTCCCCCTATACTCATGCTTCATCTTCCTGAGGATTTTTAGTATCACCCTATTAGTGGTTTCGGCCCGACCATTTCCTTGCGGGTAGTATGGTGTGGACCTCCCGTGCTTGATGTGATATGCCTCGGTTAGGTTTTTCTTGTCCCTATTTATGAACGGGGTACCATTGTTGCTGATTAGTCTCTTAGGTATTCCAAACCATGTAATGATGTGTTCTCAAATGAAGCTTACAACAGCTACTCTAGTGGCCTTCTTCAAGGGAATGGCTTCTACCCATTTTGTAAAATACTCAGTGGCTGCTAGGATCTATGTGTGGCCATTGGAGGAAAGGTTTATAGGTCCTATAAGATCAAGCCCCCAAGTGTGGAAAGGCCATGGTGTAGTCATATCTTGCAACACATTTGGATGAATATGAATTGCGTCTCCAAGTACTTGGCATGCATGACACCTTTTAACTAGCTCCTCGGAGTCTCTTTTCATTATGGCCTAGTAGTACCCCAGCTGCAATAGCTGCCTGTAGAGCCTCCTTTTCCTTGGATGGCTTTCACAGTCACCAAAGTGGACTTCTCTTACTGCTTATCTGGCTTCCCTAGGTCCTAGGCATCTTAAGGGATCCCCATTGTACCCCTTTTTGAACAGGCTCTCGTTCTGCAGGAAGTACCTAACAGCGAGCTTCTTGAGATGATAGACCAGCGTCCTGTCAGTTGGCAGGATCCCTTGAGCCAAGTATTCCATGAATGGGGTCCTCTAATCTTCTGTTACGAACACAGCATAACTTTCTTCTTTGTCCACTGAAAGCTGACACTTTTGACATTCTTCCTGTACAATTGTAGCATCTTTGTTCATATCTGGCCAGTAGTACCCCATTCGCTGCATTCTTTTGTATAGACTAATCTTTTCTGCAATCCCACAGGCCTGGCTGTGTAATTCTTCTACCCTCATCTTCCCTTCTTTTTCATTGATACATCTAGACAAGATCCCCCCGAGTAGCCTCCTGTACAGTTCTCCCTCTATCAAAGTGTAGTCTTTCAATTTTTTGATACTTCCTCCATGTTCCAACTTTCCTATCTTCCCTTTTATCTCATCTCTCCAATCTTTCTGCTCTGATTCTTTAGGGAACATCCTCTTAAGGATCCCTATGATGGAATTTTCTTGCTTGCTTATCCTTATTAGGGTGCTCTTTCCTTTAAAGGGTATCTGGGATCCTAAAGTGGCCAGTGCGTTAGCGAATCGGTTTTCACTCCTTTGGGCGTACTCTATACTAAAGGTTTGAAATTTCTGTTTCACCTTCTATGCCTAGGTTCTAGAAGCTGCCAAACTCTGCTCTCTTAATCCAAAATCTCCCTTTACTTGAGAAACCACGAGGTTGGAGTCTCCCAAAACCCACATATGCTTTACTCCCATACTGAGTGCTATGGCCAGTCTAGTCAAGTTTGCCTCATATTCAGTAGCATTATTTGAGCAAAAAACTCGAGCCTGAAAGATAATGGCACGGTATCCCCATCTTCACAACTTAGCACAATTCCTAAGCCATTTGAAGTTGCTGTTGTTGACCTATTAAACCTCATGGTCCACTTCTTTCTTAGGAACTCTGCTACTACTACTACTTCTCCTAGGATCTCCTCACTTAGTGATCACTCTTCTTCCCCTGGGAACTAGACTAGTAGATCCACTATGGCTTGACTTTTGACAGCCTTGGGGGTCCTCAAACCGATATCATATTGAGAAAGTAAGACCAGCCACTATACTAATTTTCCCATCAGGAGAGGCTGATGGAGAAGTGCCTTTATGGGATGAGACTTGGTCACCAGAAGGATCTGATGGGCTGAAAAGTACCGTTTTAGCCTTTGAGCTACGTAGATAACCACTAGACACACTCTTTCTATCTTGGGGTACCTGGTTTATGTATCTTTTATTATCCTGCTCACATAATAAATGAGTTGCTCATTCCCTCCATCATCTTCCTATGCTAGTAGGGCTCCTATAGCCTAGGAATTTTATGCTACATATAGCAACAGAGGTCGCCCACGTATTAGTGCTTGTAGGGTAGGCAGATGACTCATGATCTACTGGATCCTTTGAAAGGCTTCTTGCTGCTCAGTTCCATACGTGAACTCAGCTCCCTTTCTCAACAGTTTGGATAATTTACTTGTGACTGAAGCTAATCCTAGCACAAACCTCCTGATGTAGGAGAGCTTCCCCAAGAAACTCTTAAACTCTTTAACCATCATAGGCCTTTTCATTGTTGCAATGGTTGTGGCCTTAGTTGGATCCACACTTATGCCTCTGTGATGTACTAGGAACCCAAGGAATTTCCCAACAGACACTCCAAAGGCACACTTCATGGAGTTCATGTGCAATTTGTACATCTTGCTCCTCTCAAAAACTCGTTCAAGTACCTGGAAGTGTCCTGCCCTAGTTTTTGACTTTACCACGATGTCATCTACATAATCTTCCATTTCCTTGAGCATCATATCATGGAAGATGGCTGTCATGGTTACTAGTACGTGGCCCCTGCATTTTTAAGGCCAAAGGGCATCACAGTGTAATAAAAGTTTCCAATCGGGGTCTTGAACGCTGTCTTTTCTACATCTTTGGCAACCATCTGAATTTGGTTATACCCACTATATCCATCCGTAAATGAAAAAATAGTATTTCCTACAGCTGAATCTACAAGGAGATCAATATTGGGCAGGGGGAACTCATCCTTTGGACATGCCTTGTTTAGATTGCGAAAATCCACACAACATCGGATTTTGCCATTCTTTTTCTTCATAGGTACTATGTTGGAGAGCCATTTAGGATGCTGGATTGGCTTGATGAACCTAGCTGCTAGTAATTTCCAAACTTCCTGAGTTATTTGAGCCTTTACCTCGGTGTGAAAGATCCTGATTGGTTGAACTACCGGTTTGACTCTCGGGTCCACATTAAGAGAATGGACTACTAACCCTGGATCCAGGCTAGGCATCTCATCGTATGTCCATGCAAAAATACACACAATATCGAATTTTGCCATTCTTTTTCTTCATAGGTATTATGTTGGAGAGCCATTTAGGATGCTGGATTGGCTTGATGAACCCAACTGCCAGTAATTTCCTAACTTCCTGAGTTATTTGAGCCTTTACCTCGGTGTGAAAGACCCTGACTAGTTGAACTACTAGTTTGACTCCCGGGTCCACATTAAGAGAATGGACTACCAGCCCTGGATCTAGGCTAAGCACCTCATCGTATGTCCATACGAATACATCCACGTACCTTTTGAGTAATGCTACTAATTGTTTTTTTTTTTTTTTTGTGATGTTAACTGACTGCTGAGAAAAACAAGCTTTAGGGATCCCAGACTAGCCCCCCAAGTTTACTTCTTCCAATTTCTCTTCAGGCTAGATCTGTGCTTCCTTGTCTAGGTCCTCTAGGATTTCTTCTTGAGCCATTATGCAATCTGGTGGTCCAGTTCCTGTACTACCACGCACTCTCGGAATCCTGAGGAGTTGGTCTCTTTTTTTTGCCTTTTTCTGTCCAGGAGGTTCCTTAGATCATGGTACCCCCTCTTTCTTCTTCTTCTAAGAAAGGTGCTCCAAGTGTCCCTGGTGTGGGACTCTTGTCATCTGGCCCTAACTCATCATAAAACATTGTTTCTACAAAGTTCACTTCTTCTTGGCTGAATGAGTTTAGTTTGGCAGGAATTCTTATGGGCCTCTTATTCAATCTCCTTTTGACACATTGATGGTATGTGGAGGGAATGAGGTGATGCTTATGAAGCCAAAGGCGCCTCAACAAAACATGGTAGGAAACTTCTGAGTTGATCACATGGAATCTAGTCAGCTTTACTATTAGGCCTACTCTCAAGGCCAGATGCACATATCCTTCAGTTGATTCTGTCACCCCTCCAAATCTTGTTATCTCCACAAGAGCCCCTAAGATCCTTCTGCTAATCATGCCCACAGCCTCTAGGGTACTTAGGGCGATGAGGTTGAGTGATGCCCTCGTATCCACCAATGCTCTCCTAATTTGGAAACCATTTATGGTAGCCATTAAATAAAGGGGTCTATGATGGTTTAGGTGCTCAACCTCCATATCTTCATCTGTGAAGGTTATTATATTGGTTGTCTCCAAGTAAGCTTGGCTGGCATGGGATTCCGCTGTGAAACACTTTACCCTTGAATCTGCTGCTATACTCATGAGGGATTTTGTGGCAATCCATCTTGCTTCTGGCCCAAATCCCAGTTGGTTGAATAGTGACCTGAACTTAGGGCTCTTTTTAAGGGTCCTGAGTGTGCTTGGATGGAAGGACCCTTCAGACTCTTCTGCTTTTACCGGGTTCCCAAGGATCACCACAGCCATTACTTCTTTTCCTTTGTAGTTGGGTAAAGGGTTCCTCTGCACCTCAGATTCCTGTTGGGTGAGCTCTAGGGTCCCTTCCTTAAGCTTTTTGTGAAAAGCCTTCGGAAGGTCCAACAATCTTTAATAGAGTGCTTGACATAGTTATGAATCCTACAAAACAATGGATTCTTTCTTTCATTCTCAGTAGGTGGCCTAGATACAGTGAATGACCTAACAATTCTGTCTCCAATCCACTTATTAAAAACATGGTTCAACTCTTCTGCAGTACACGGGGTTATAGGTGGTTCCTTAGTCACTTTTCCTTCAGGTCTCTTTCTTTCTTCTCCTACGAAAGCTGTCATGGCCTGGGATACTGGTAATCTCTTCGTCTTCATGGTTAACGCTGTTCTCTTGGTCCTTTGTAGTAAGTTAGCAAACTGGGTTATGCATAAATTTTTGAGATTAAGCTGTAATCAAAGAGCATGCAGGATATGCAGGTCTCCATGAGCTCTTTTTCTTTGTGATCTCCATAACAGTCTAGAGAAACGTCTTCAAATCTTTTGATGAACTGGACAGGATCTTCTCCAAGCCTTTGCTTTACCATCTGAAGACTCTGGAAAGTGACTTTATCTTCGCTTGGATAATACTTTGCACAGAATCTTTCCATCATCTCATCCTAGGTCTTAATGAACCTAGGCCTTAAGGTGGTGTACCATGTGTATGCTCTGTCCACTAGAGACTTAGCAAACTCTCTTAGACATAACTCCTTGTCTGTTGCGTAAGGGCCCATGGTATGAATGAATCTACTCATGTGTTCATAGTGCTTTTGTTCCTTCCATCAAAAGAGTGGAACATTGGAGGTTCATATCCCTTGGGGTAGGGCTTGCCAAGGAGTTCTAGTGGGAATGGGGGATCCCAAGAGAACTGCTTGGGGATCCCCGAGAGCTTTTCATTTTCTTGTTCAAGAAGGGCATTGACATCTGCCAATGTGAGATACTGTGGGTTGGCTCCTCCTCTTATTGCTGACCCTCCCTTCGGCTGGGCCCTCTCTTGGTTAACCATAGGAGGAGCATTATCAATAATTTCTTGCCTTCTTCCCTCTTTGAGGAGATGGATCTCCTGCTGAAGCTCCTTCATTATTTCTACCATCCGAGCTATGGGGTCTAGCTCTTGCACCTCATGCCTCTATCCTAAGATAACCTCATACTCCACCAGAGGTGCTTCATTCCTCTGCCTGGAAGCTACTTCATTCTCTACCATGGCCTTAGATGTCGCGGGTGGCACATTGGTACCCTTACTGTTCCTTGGTCTTAGAGCCATGCTTTGCAAAGGGACTGCTTCTTCCCTCTCCTTTGCCCAGTCCCCAGTGGAGTCGCCTTAATGTGTGGGTTCTTTTTTTTGTAAAATAGCACACAAGCCCAAGTAAAGAAGCAAGGATCTTGGGCCTAATGCTTTATGCTTTAAGGGACTGGGCTTGGTTCACCGCAGCTAAATTGGACTGATTTCAAATCAAGTGGTGCACAAAGCGCAGATCCTACAACACATACATACTAACATACAGAAAACATATACACATTGAACATCAAGGAACAGTAAAGAACGAAATAATGAGGAAGAAAAGTAAAGTAAAACATTAGAGATCCTTAGGATAATATGGGATGTTTTATTATTTTCTTAAGTTTTAATACATCATGCACACTAGGATGTGTTACAAGGTTTAAATAAGTTCAAAAATCACAGGCTTAGATGGCTCATCAGGCCTCTAAGACTTGCGAAGTTTGAATCCCTTTGAACCCAAATGTATTCTCTAATGGCTGCTTGAGGATCCTGGACGGTGTTTTCCCTCATTTTTTTTTCTTTGTTGAATTCTCACAAGGTTTTCTCAATGATCTTTTTCCTCTAATTCACTGTTGCTGAATGTTCTTCACTCTTGGCTGCCCCTCCTTTTATAGTGTCATCCTAGAGTTTCTAGGGTACTATTAATTCCCTCTATTTGCTCTCCTGGGTACCAGAACCAATGTTGTGTCAGCAGCATTGGTGGCTGGTCCCTTCCTTATTCTTCACTATTTTCCTCTTTTGAGGTTCCCTCTTTAAAAGCCCTTAGCTAACTTTCCTATTCTAAGGGGTCCTAGAGGGTTGATCTTTGATCTTTCTTTTTCCAAGGCTTCTAGATTCTATTTTTTTAGACCTACCTTTTGGCTGCTTTCTCTTTTGTCATTTCTCACAAATGGGCTGATTCCTTTCTATCAAGTTGAAAGATCCCCAGCCACCTTCCTTCATGGTCCATCTTCCTAGGTTTCCCGAGGTACCAGACCCTTATTCATGAGTTGTTGGTTCCCAAGCCTTCTGATCCTTTTTTGTATCATTGGGTGGCTGATGAGACATCTCTGCCCTCGTTCTTTATGTTTCTGGGCATGCCCTCTTGAACTATCTCAGTCCCAACCTGGCCTTGCCACACATCATAAGGATCCCAGGCTCTTGGGAATCCCTAGGTATCCTAGTTCAATTTTCTCCCTGGGCTTCTCAGCGATTTTCTTACCTTTGAGGGTTGGGCTGGACTTCTTCTCTTTGTTTTGTGAGGTCCAAAGCTTGCTCATTTATGAGCTTAGGTCCCTTCCTATGGGCTCTTAATGGATTTGGGCCTTCTCCCTTTTTTTTTTATTTTTTATTTTATTGAAAGCCTGAATGTTTTCTAGATTTCAATCCTTTGTATTGTTTTAGGCTTTGATACAACATCGTGATATTTTGGACCTCAACAACTTCTTACATCCTAAATCTTAGTTAAAAATTTTAAATATCTATAAATAAAATTATTATTTTTAAAGTAAATAATTTATTTAAGAAAGTATAAGGTTATTTATATTTATTTAAATAGAATCAAGATTTCATTAGTGTTGGACATTTATAAATTATATTGAACATGGTTATGCTAACAATTATCTCAAGTAATATTGAGAAAACAAACAAGGGTTTTGTTCTTACACTTTTGTAGACACCTAATTTTACAACCTGTATTTAACC
This sequence comes from Lithocarpus polystachyus, assembly GCA_033629205.1. Classification (NCBI taxonomy): domain Eukaryota; kingdom Viridiplantae; phylum Streptophyta; class Magnoliopsida; order Fagales; family Fagaceae; genus Lithocarpus; species Lithocarpus polystachyus. The sequence continues at coordinate 27,567,870 of CM066172.1, read as the reverse complement.
TCGATTGGAGACAAAAGGGTAATTTTACATCTTAAAGGTAAAATCATAACGTTTGACCATAATTTCATTCGCTTCATATAAAACAAATCTTTAAATCTTAATAATCAAAACTACAGGTCACAGGCTACAATCGAAACCATTGAAATAAAAGATATCATGGAATCAAGTTTTAATTACTAAGATGCATCCACACGGTTGAGTCTAATCATATGTGAGTATGAACAATTGATTTTAATTCGTACCATGAGGATTCAATTTAAAATCAAGGACATGACATAATCCTATTTAATTGAACTAAAAATAATTGCAAGGTTGCACGCACTTGATTAATCCGATTATTAAATACTAATGATTCCTCAATTCTTCTTGTAATTATCCTTTAGAAGGGGTAATTAGGCAAAATTAAGAGTTTTAAGGCCCCCCATAAATGTGATTGGGTTAAAATGATATTTGCTCACTCTTTTGTCAGTTTCCTTGAATCAGTACTAATAAAAAGTTAAAATGTATTGTTCCTTTTTTTTAATGTATTTTTGCTAATTATTTAACCATTATAGGTTTAGATAAATGGTTTTATTATTTTGTTTTTGTTTTTATTTTTATAATTTGATAGTTGGAAAAAGAGTATTTGCCAATTGAGAGCTACAATGCTCTTGGCAAAAGGTTTTATAATTTAATGTCACATCTTATAAAAATGAGGAGATTTAAATGTTTGATAATATCCTTTGACATGTTCAAAAAAAAAAAAAAAATTACTCAAGTTTTAGGCCCAAAAAATGTTATAAGAAAACTAACAATACTACTAAATATATCAACATGGAAATTTCATTTATATCATCTAAAACTTACTAAGAGAGAAATAGAAAAAGAGAAAACTCTGCATTATTCCTATTTGGTAGAATTTACTTTGTAACCCTATGTTTTGGATGGTGTTAAATGGAGATAACTCGTTTATATAATAATAAGGGTAAATTCCACTAAACCCCCTTGAGGTTTGGACTAATACCATTTAAGTCCATGACTTTTAAAAAATAACCAACTTGGTCCTTAAAAGACATTTTTACCCTTTACTATCCAACTTGGTCCTTAAAAAATGACCAACTTGGTCCTAAATCCTTCTCTCTCTCTCTCTCTCTCTCTCTCAGACCTCTGGCTCCCTCTCTCTCTCTCTCTCTCTCAGACCTCTAGCTCCCTCTCTCTCTCTTAGCCACACCTACGGTGGCTCCATCTCTCTCTCACCCACACCCACGATGGCTCCATCTCTCTCACCCATACCCATGGTGGCTGAAGATCTCTCTTTTATGGCCGAAACCTATATTATCCACTACCATCTTCCACTTTCTTCTCAAATCAGTGCCATGGAGAGATTTGACGAGGATTTTTGAGCTTCACATCACCACCACTGCTATTGTTCCATGCCAACAACTCTGATCTGGTGCCAAACGTTCTTGGATCTTCATTTTTGGGTTTGTAGCTCTATGTCTAGGTTTGGGTCACTATTTCTGGGTTTGGGTCTTTGTTTGTGTTTGGGTTTGTGTGTCAAATGTCAAGGGAACATTTGACAAGATCCACGAGCTCCGCCACCACCATCGACGACGCCAACACCAGTGGCCGTCGATCTCTTTCCTCTTTCTCTGTTCTAATTTTTTTTTTCTATTTTGGTTTGGCTCTTTGTTTGTTTGGGTCTTGATAAATCAGATTGGGTTTTCCTATGTGATATAAGGATTTGGTGATTTTTGATTTGGGTTTGAAATGGGGTTTGGGTATGATCATTTGCTGATTTGTGGGTATTTTTTGATTTAGGTTTGTCTCAAAATGGTTCTAATTGGTGATTTTGTTAGTGTGTGCATATGAATATGTGTATGATTGGTAATCTAGATGATTTTTGGGGGTTTCACATTTTGGAATTTGTATGGCTAAGTGTGTATGTTTGTGTTTTATGAGATGGTGCATCTGTGAAGTGTGATTTGTGCTGAATCCATTTTTGTGTTCTATGAGATGGTGCATCTGTGTCTTCTCTGAGATGACAAAGAGAGAGGGAGCTAGTGGTCAGAGAGATTTGGGACTGAGATCAGAAGTTTTGGATAGTTAAGGGTAAAATTGTCTTTTAAAGACCAGGTTGGTCGTTTTTAAAAGTCTTGGACTTAAATGGTATTAGTCCAAACCTCAGGAGGGTTTAGTGGAATTTACCCTAATAATAATGATGAGGGAGAAAACTCCAAGAGAGTTAAATGATACATTTTCAAATCAAAAGAAGTAAAAAATAATGAAAATGTTGAAACGGGTATAATATATAATATTGGAATCAAATTAGTCAAATATTAGATTTTAGTTCCAGTAATAATAGGTAGGGGGCTAATGGAGAGGTCAACATCTAAACTTTCTCAACAAGAGGAGATAAAGGAACTAGATTTTTGAGGCCATTATTTTTTTCATTTTTGGCAGAACCGGGCCCAAGACTTAAATATAAAAATGGACCACAAAAGGGTCCAGGTACCTTTTATTTTTGAGAAAAAAGTGTCCAGGTACCTTTTCAGATACAAAAAGGTACTATTTTATTTTATTTTTCCTGAATAAGATATTTTGACTTCAATGAGAAAAGGAATAAAAATGGTCCAGTCATAGCTCAAGCGATATGCTCCACATATATCGTTCCATGTGCCTGGGATAAACTGGCCCATTGTAGTTTATCCCATTGTACATATCACTCGAGCTAAGAGACTAGATGTTTGAAGTAGTTCTATTTGTTTTTTGATTATGAGTTTTATTAATTCAAACTGTAATATAATAAAGTACATGCTTTAGATATATATCTCGATTTAGCAATTCGGGAATTGGGTTTGAAAAAAATATAAATCAAAGGAAATTAACGCTATAAGCACAAATTATTTTACAATATTTTTACAAACTGCTGATTTAATAAATTCTTACTAATTCTAATATGAGTCCATCACTAACATCACATTTTTATTTACAATAACTATTTGGAAAATGCTAAAGTCATATCAGCAATTTGTAAAAATATTTTAAAATATTTTGTGTCTGTTGTATTACTTAATCAAAGGATGTGACCGCATGTCTTATTTATGATTAATAAATCAAACTATACACATTCAAAAAAAAAAAAAAAATCAAATTATACAAAGATAGAAGTGGTAAGTGTAATTATTAATTTCAGAATGTTTAATATATTCATGTTTTCTTGTTATACCAAAAATAAATATGTTTGGTGAGATTTCCAGTTGTAAACCTACTATCAAAACACTAAAAATAGATATCACTTTTCTAAAAAGTAGAAAGACATGAAAATTATTGAGTATGCTATCTGGCTCTTATAAGTGACCTCATGTACTATTCATGATTTATATTTTGGTTGCTATTTTGAGTAAACTGAGAAAAAGGAACTAAAAAGAGTCGTTCACAATTGATAAATCAATTACTTGAAGAGTCATACACACATCTAGGAGATAATTAATTACTTGAGGAGTTCTACTTCTAGATATTCACTTTAGCACCCCCAAGACAAAACGAAAAAAGAAAAAGAAAAAGAAAAGAATGGCATTTGGATTTTATTCATCTTAACTAGCCCTAACATGTTAAACGTTTTTTGATGAGTTTGCTTCATGGTGATTGGTGAATACCAAATTATAAAGATATGATGCAGTTTTGACCCCAAAAAAAAAAAAAAACAGATAATTTAAAGTCTTGCTTTATTTTATTTAATTTTTAGAGAGAGAGAGAGAGAGAGAGAGAGAGAGAGAGAGAGAGCCAGGACAAGATCTAGTCAAATATGGATGAAACCTGTGAAGGGCTAATCTTGAGTTGCGAAGGAAGACTAGGAAATAGAACAATCCAACCTAGAAAGATTCAAAATTCAAAATTAAAAACAAAAAAAAAAAAAAAAAAACAAAAAAAAAAAAAACAAAAAAAGAAGAAGAAAAAAACAAAAAAGAAAGCAATGAGAGCAAATTAATATTATGAATTATGATATCACTTTTCTCAAGTTGGTGCAAGAATCTGGGTTGCAAAATCATAGGAAGCTCATAGAAGTCTTATTGCAAGCAAGATTGACTTGAAAACATTTTTAGACCTTAAGGCTTAAACCAAAGTGTACTCAAAAGCACCATTCTTGATAAAGAAATGTTGCGGAAAATATGTAATACTAGCAATCACGCAAAGATAGACAAAACCTATTGCAGAATTGTTTATCAATTTATCAAAAGAATGACTTGCCATTAGTCTCAACCCTACACTCGACCTTTTCCAACACCCTCTACTTTATTTTCCATTGTAACAAATTGACCATTCATTCATCCATAAAAATGATTAAGCATCCAAAATCTATCGTATACACATGCAGACTCTCTTAGAATCAGCTGGTGCAAACAAATTGGCCTTACAGAAAATTAATTACAACTCTGAGCTAGGATTTGTATTTACTTAAGCATGGCCTTTTTTCTTTTGTATTTGAGAAAAGAGAATCCATGCATGCTTCTTGATCTTCACTATACTTTATAAATTCATTTAGGAAAAGGTAGCCTGCAGGACATAGAAAGATGCACTAAGGCAAAGAGTTTCTCTATAGTAGCAGTATGCATTTCTTGCCATGCAGTCAATGATGATGGTTAAGTTGCTACAGAAACAGACAAATTGCTCGATGATGAGTTGCAAGTGACAGTACCCTGTGGTAGCAACCATTAATTTCTCCACCAAATTTATCTTTCAGTACCAGATAAACCCATTAGAGCTGTAAATTAGAATATAGTACATATTGTTTCAAGTTCCTCTATTGAAACTAAAACTATATCCTATAAGACCCCTAAATATTGAGGTTTGATGTAAATATCCTTTGATTGAATCCTGAATATTATTACATACTTCATCCAGAAAACTCAAAATTTTAAGGATTTTACAAACTTACCCCAACTTGAGAGATATGTCTGAACTGTCGTTATCTTGAGGATCAGATGAGCTGCAAATATTGGTGATTGATTCAGATGACTGACCTTGTTCAAGTACATGTGTTTGAGTGCTAAACAAATTCTCCATCTGTGGAAGAGACGTTTTTTATAACTAAGATAGAAAGAGAGGAGGAAGAATTTTTTCTATAAAAAAAAAGACCTATTACTTGTTTTAATCGTTGGTTTTCTTCCATCAGTTGGGCTCCCTGCATTAAAAGAATAAGATGAACAGAGAGCCATTACTAAGACTTCTTAGCCTTAAATACAAAATATAATTTAATTAATATGGTATATTTACCTAACTTCCTATATAAGAAATCGATGCATTGTGAATTGGTATAGGTCAGGTGATAGGATAAACAATATAACAATCAATTCTAAATTTATGTTGGCAATGGTTTCAACTAAATATTCAATGGTGCTTGTTACTTGTTAGCCATGTGAACTTTTCATTTCTCTACCCATTGAGCTAGCCAATGCACACAAAGACCGCTATTTTTATGAACTTGCACTAACTTGCATGAACATTATGACAAAGTTTTACAGCTGACATTTGTTAAAGATATGGATTTAGGGTTTAATCTTATTACATTATAGTAGTCCTAATTGTACACAGTACTAACTATATTACTGTAATTCTAGGGTTAACACAGAGTTAGTCTACTACACATTCCCTTAAAAAAGTACACTATTATACACAAAATTCAATAATAAATATATAGTTGTTTAAAACTTTCTACTGTTCACGTTGGCACCTAAGACAAAACCTCCTTAATACCTTGTGTTCTTTCAACTTCTCTTAGCTTCTTCTTTCCACCTAATATTTCAATATTTTACCATGATATTATTATGGAGCGGATCATCACTAAAGTACGAAACTGTTATTCATTGAAACCATATGAACTTTAGCTCAAGGGCACTGATCTGTTCCGGAAACGTCTTGCAAACATTATAATAATTGTTTGAAATGTCCTGCAAAGATTTAAAGTTTGGAATATGACCTTTTGCTGAAGGGCAGTGATCTCTTCCAGAAATCTTTCACCCTGAAAGGCAAAAGTTTTTAATATTAAGAGACAATACATAAATTTCAACACTCCATTATAATTCTGGCAAACAGAGATAAAAAAGAGAGACAAGCCTTTGTTTCTACAACACGGCTCAGGCCTACTTCAAGCTCTTTCTCTAGTTTCTGTAATTCTTCTATATCCATTCCAGGGAGCTCTTCTCCCCTAATCTTCCTGTGTTAGGTGTGAACATTTCTCAACATTAATTTATTGTCGTATGTATATGTCTTTATAGAAACAAGATGATAGTGATGAAGCTATAATACCTCAGCTCATGTGTCTTCTCCTCAATTTCCTTGCTCAACATGGCATAGGAGGTACCGTTCTCAAGCTAATATAAACAACATGCCGTTCATGAAGATTTTTGAAATGTGAAGTGTTACCGAGCACTTTTAATATAACAATGGTTCTAAAATATGTAAGCATTCCCTGCCTTAAATAAGAAATTTTTGGGGCTGCCGTAAATGTCAGAGTCATCATTCTGGGAGTGCAACAAGTAGTCTTCAAAGTTGTTAAAAAAGAAAATACCTAGCTTTTCTTATGGTGGTAGGATTTTCAACAAAACGCAAATTTCAAAGATTTCATGAAAATTTCATGAGAAAGTGGATAAAGAAATAATCCAAAGTCATGTTTCCTTCTGACAATGATGAAATTACCTGCATTAAGTTATGGCCATGACCTATGCCACTTTTTGGACAAATTCCTCCATTTAGGCATTCATTTAGTAATTTTTGCTATTTATGGTAGGGTTTTTTTTTTTTTTTTTCCGTTTTTTTATAACTTTCAATTTAGAATTCAGAATAAGATCCCATTTGTTTTGGGATGTCTCCTAAGGTTTGTAGGATTTGATTTTGTAAATTTTCTAATTTTGATCTTATTCGTGATTTTTCATATTTCTAGCCTCATTTTTTGCTTAACACGAATTAGGGTGTTTTATGGTCTACTAGCCTCCCTATGATTTCTTTTCCTATTTATATGCATAGTAGCCTTCAAGGAAATTCAGAATTTCATTAATATAAATTTCAAAATGTTTTTTCTCATTTCCTTTTGGTGGATTTCAAACTTCTCCTTGTGAATTAAAGGAACCTCGCATGGATTCAAGAGTTATTATCTCAAAGTAAACGTAATCTGTTTCTTATGACTTTCCACCTCATTTATTTACCAACTAAAAAACTTTAAAACATCATACCTGTAGCTCAAGAGATAGTTGGTCCATTTTGCCAAGATTATCTGGATGTAGATTATGCCTTTCAATTACCTGCTGCATACTTCATACAACATATGGATAGCACATTCAATTCTTTTATCTCTCTCTCATTTTAATAAAATGAAATGGATGAACTTATAAACTACTAGTATGTATTTCTGACTCATATTTAAGGAGATAAAACTTGAGTTGGTGACTAAAGAATTAATTATTACCTCATGTTGGCATATTTGCCATTGTCTGCAGGCCAATTGTGTTTTCCCAATTAAAATGTGAAGCACAAGTGATATTTATATTGATTGACACAAACTATGTGCAAACTTCTAATTTGGTCAAACTATAAAAGGTGAACATGTATATGAACTCCTAAATTATTTATATTGATTGACACAAGGGGTACATTATGATGCAAGGAGCATTAAAATTATCTAAGATTTATTTTCGAATTTAATTCTTTTTTACTTTAAATTTTAAATTGAGCTTTATTGTTGAGGGTTTTAGGTGATTTGACTAGGCATTTTTCTATATTGGTGTAATCCCTAGACCCTATTAAACTAGTACTCCTATAATTGTGAAAGGCAATACAATTTGAATTAGAATAATTTGATGATTTGAGAATGATGACTTTCTCTTTGTTTGGTAGTGATGCCAAATACACTTAGGTGGTGATGCTTAGGGCTTGCAAGCAAATTTTAGGAGGTGGAGCCTAAAGTTTGTCCTGTTTATCCTTTTATTTTTCTTTTATCCTTGTTTTACTATTTTATTCTACATAAACTTGGTATCAGAACATCTGATCCCCTCCACCCAATTCAAATCAATACAAAAAGAAAAAGAAAAAGAAAGAGAAAAAAGAAAAAAAAACTCCACCCATTAGCCCAATTTTTGAAAGAAGAAGTGAGATTAACCCATTAAACCTAGAAATGATCAAGTTCTTTAGCAGCAACAAGTAAAGTTTCAGTCTTTGCATTTTGTGGCTAAAAATGACTTCCTTTGATAGAGACTTTAAGGCGCAGCTTAAGGAGGACGTGAGAATCCTCCTTAACTCCTATTCCTTCATTGATAACCACCTCACTTTTATTGATATAGACAAAAATTTGTTAGCAAATGTGGATCAAGCACCATCCAAATCAATGCAAGATGCACTTTTACCCTCAATGAAGGCATTGGTCACTAATGAACTTTTCAGTTGCACTTTGCATTATTGAGATTACGAGGATAACAACATTGGATGCCCCATATGATGATGAGCAAATGAAGGAAAAATTTCAGCTGATTGTAGCAACATTTGGAAATTTGTCTATTTGTCTCATGTGCCCAATTGTTACCATACGAAGGAGGTTTCAATTCTTGACACTGTTGCAAAGGTCTGATCATGCTTGGTGATGCTGGTTCTTGAGTGTGATGCATTGATTGTTGAGATGCTTCAAATTTTCTTTAAAATAATTAGGCCCATCTATTCACTTGTTGTATTTTCGGCCATTTTAACAATTATGTCTCTGGAAATATATAAAGAAATTTCCTTGATTCTTCTTAGTCCACTTTTAGCTAGTGTAAGAAAGGAAATTCAAAAAGTTTCACTTATTTTGTAAAAATTGGGGGAGCAAGTAATCGCTAAGATTAATGCCTAACAAGACAAAATAATGACATCCACTCAAAAACTACCCAACAAGCTTGAGGGTAAAGCTTTACACATGAGAGATAGCAACGTTGAGGCACCAAAAATTTGTTTTGCAAAGGAGATGCACGTGCCAACAACTATACAGTTAGTACATCCTTAACCATGTGTAGTAGACCAAATTCAAGTTGATGGTGAGTCAATACTTGATGAGGCGAAAGTTCAGCAAGAGAAGAAAAATTTTGAGGGTGCGCATGATGTGCAGTGGAATTTACTGAATATGCTATAATCAGTCCTCTATGGTGCATGAAGATAAACAACTTGATGAAGTGGAGAAAGTGGATACTATGGTGATTCAGGATAAGATTGTGTTCATTTTAAACATTGATTTTCTCATTTCGGAAGAGAATTATGATGTGATGGAATGCAAAGCTTTGTTATTCTACGTGCTCCCAGATGTGGTTCCTATATTGTGGCAAGCATTGCGTGCTAGACTTCTAATCCTTCTCTTCTTCAAACACGAGAGTATGATAGAGGGAGCATTAAAACCATCTAAGATTTTATTTTTGAATGTGAAAATAATTTTGTTTTCGACTTTAAATTTTGAATTTGGTTTTAAGGGATTTGATTAGGCCTTTTCCATATTGGTGTAATACCTACACCCTATTAAACTAGTACTTTTATAGTCTTGAAAGGTAGTGCAATTTGAATAAGAATAATTTGATAATTTGAGAATGATGGCTTTCTCTTTGTTAGGTGGTGAATGGTGATGTCTAGGGCTTGCAGGCAAATTCAAGGTGGTGAAGCCTATTATTTGTCTTGTTTATTCTCTTATTCTTACTTTCCTACTGTGTTCTACATCATATTAATTTCTTACTTATTTTGTAAATTTCTAATTTTTTCAGGCATCAAATAAAATTACTTAGACTTTTGGATTTGGTTCAAGCTATTGCAATAAAATGTTACATAATTACTGCTTGCAGGATAAATATCATAGAGTAAATACTGCTTTAGTTTTGGAAATTTTAAAGATTGAAAAGATACTCTAAAATTCAAAGTAAGACTTCACAAGACTTGTGATATTAGTTTTCCATGACAGTTCATCATGAAACCCAACAAAATCCTAGACATCTCGGTACGCACTTCTTGTTATTTAAATTAATGTTGCTGAAAATTTCATCATTAACTACATTGAATTCCTTTTGAAAATTGCTTTATCTGGTTAATTGCAATTCTTAACAACCACAATCAAAGACAAGTTGATAAGTCCTACTAATGCACTGTAAAGAGCACAATTATGATGGAAAAGACCATGTTATTTTCATGATCCTGATTAATGTGACTATAAGATCAATACTGAAACTAACATAGTACTTTTCAAATTTGAAAGAATCTAGTTAATTGACTAAGTTATGCTACTTATTTTCACTGTGGTTTAATTAGTAATGGTGCTAATTAATGGTGTGACGTGAGGGTCCCATGGACAAGGACATGCGGGATTGCCATGGATGTGCGTGCGAGGTTGACATGTGGTTCCCATGGATGGTGTATGAGAGGCCCATGGATGACGCGTTGATGAAGTGATAAGCCCATTAGGCAAGGGAGAGTGAGTAGAACTTGTTCATGGCCCACAAAGAGGTCTTGAAGCTCACAGAGAGATAGTGACTCACACACGAGAGGGAGATTGTTGGGTTCCACATGAGAGTGAAGTCCCACATTGAATAAAGATTAGAATGATGAGTAGTTAATATAACATAATTGAGCACATACCCTTTGGGCTTAAGCCTTTTGAGTTAGAGAGTGTCTCTATATGTTATATTAATTACTTAAGGAAAGTTTCCAATGTGTTTATCTTCCCAACAGGGCAGCCTCATTTCAAAGAATTTGGTTATGTACTCTCCTTTTAAATACATGCTTCATCCATATCCTAGAACTTTCTTTTTGAAGTCTCGAATTGCAATCTTTGAGGGCGGGTTTGGCATGGTTAGCTTATGAAGGGTTTAACCTTAGAGGAGAGAGACATTTAACAACACTATCCAACCAAGGAGGAAAAGGTTATTCCTAGCAAGCTTGCAATAACATTAAAAATATAAAAGGTAACACAGAAAAATGGCATCATTTTAATGCGGATTAAACAAAGCTTCAAGCATGGACATTTGAAATTGAAAAGAGTTGGAACTCATTGAAAAGAAGGTGGCTTTTCTCTTTCTCGAAAGAAAGTGACTTCTCTCTTTATGGGATTGCATCCAATAAAGAGGCATCGGTAGCTTCTTTTCTTGAATGGTTGGGGATAGAGAAACGGAAAAGCTGGGATGTTCATTTTACTTGAAGACCAAATGATTGGGAAATAGGTGGTGTGAACGATTTTCTCCGTACCTTGGGCTCAAATCTACCTCCCACTGAGGACAGAGATCATATGCGATGGAAGTTGACAAAGAGTGGGGATTTTGATGTCCGATCGTTTTACAATAAGTTGAGAAGCCCCTTGCCCATTATTTTTCCTTGGAAAGGTGTTTGCAAGGTTAAGGCTCCGCGGCGTGTTTTCTTCTTTGTGTGGACTGCTGTATGGGATAGAATCCTTACAGGTGATAATTTGAGGGGTAGAGGGATGGATTTTGTCAACTGGTGTATTACGTGCCGTAGTAATGGGGAAACGGTGGATCATTTGTTACTACGTTGTGGTAAGGCTTATCAGTTGTGGAGTTTGGTGTTTAGATCTTTTGGGTTTTCATGGGTCTTGCCAAGATCGGTTGCGAATACTTAATTTGGTTGGTGAAATTGGCCTGGAAAGCATTTGTTTAGCAATTGGAATTTAGCTCCTTTATGCTTGATGTGGTGTCTTTGGAGGGAGCGAAATAGGAGGACATGGAAAGTTCGGATGACCAGCTTTTGGCTTCTTTCAGTGGCTCTCTGTTTGATTGGTCTAGGGCTTGGGGACTCACCTCTAGTGATTCTCTACCTATGATCCTTAGCTCTCTCCTGTGTATTTAGTATCTTTTCCTTTCATTTTTCTTTTCTCTCTTTCTTTTCCCTTTGTATTTTTCTCTCTGCCTTATGTTTTTCTGCATAAGGTAGTGTTCTTCAATATATATCCATATTATTTACAAAAAAAAAGAGCAATTATCAAAATGCTGGGTTGAACATGCCATTTCCAGTTCCTAAGGCACTCTGGGAAGATGTCTCTATGAATATTGTTGTGGGTTTTCCAAAGACGAAAAGGATTGTAGCAAGAGTCTAGATGCTTATCATGTGACTGAGTTTTACCATTGAGAGACTGTAAAACATTATTGTATTTTAAAGACTATGTCATTAAATCAAGGAACTGAAGTTCAAAATCCATTTTGGGCACAACCTTTAGTTGATGTTCGCAACTAACCTTCAACATAGTTCAACTTGTCATCCTCAAATTGATCAAGCATAGGTTGCTAATCAAAGTTTAAGTGATTTTTTGAGAGTTATCCTTCCAACTCAAGTTGAATTGCTTACAATCGGTTTGCTAGCCAAACTACAAATTATAGTCCATTTAAAGTTGTGTACAGTCCAAATCCTATTACCCTTCAAAACAAAAATCCAATTAATGCTATTGACATGAAATTACTGCTTACTACTAATCATTGTAGTGGAGATAATGAGGAAAGAGTTAAGTATATAAAATTGCTACTAATAATTTTAGTGGAGACATTGAGGACAGAGTAAAATATATAAGGAAGTTCAATGAAAATGTTCAAGGCTGATTTCTCAAACAAATTCAAAAGTACCAAAAAAGGAAGCCAACAAACAAAGAAAACCAGCAACTTGTAAGGAAGGTGATTTGGTGTGGATTTATCTTTAGGAGAATGCTTTCTAGTCGGATATCTTGCTAACTTTTGCCTAGAGTTGATAGTCCTTTCAAGGTACTTCAATGTTTTAACAAATGTATATACAAACCATATAAAGTCTAGTGAATAGTTCTTGTTAGCTGTTTTTAAAATATTTGGTTAAACCTTTACTTTGTATATTTTATCTTGAAATGTAAGTCATTTCTTATGCATGGAGAGTTGTTCCAAGTAAATCATGTTTATGTCCTAGATCATGCATGAAATTAAAAGAGAGTATTATTTTGAATTGAAAATTGGCCTTTGGCTTTTCTTATATCTCTCTGCAGCAAACCTTCTAACTAAGAAAATTTTTGTAGACAACTTATCCGAAAATACATAACAACACAGGATAAACAAAGTCCTTCCTGCTCATTGTTTACCAAAAAAATTGCAACATTGATAAAATTTCTCTATATGAACAATCAATACCCAAAACTATTTTCAGTAAACAATCAAATAAATATCCAAATTTTTCATAAGATTCAATGAATGAAGGGGAAACTTTAAGATTGTGAACCAAATCTTCTAATTTTGTTTTACATATAATTTTCTTATATTCTCTCTTCCTTTTTTTCTCCCTAAAATCAAAATCTATAGATCTTTTCTCACATTTCTTGCTATTTTCTAAATGTATTATTTTTCCTTCGTTATGGGTATTAAACAATGGAAATCCTAAAATGGTGTTTAAAGTTAATTCTGTTTCCCAAATTTGAGTGAACAATACTAACAAATTATTTTTTGTTTTTTATTTTTATTTGAGAACCTAACAAACTAAATTTTCTTACTCCCTAATGTTGTAGGTTACATGACAGGTAATGCACACAATAGAATGTGATGATATATCATGCCAATTTACAAAATAATGGAGCACCCCTGTATGATTTCATATAAGATGACTTGAAACTTATGTGGCACAGAAAATTTAATTTGATTTCAAGAAAAAAATAATATTTTTATTTTATCATTAAACCCTAAAAGACTCTTAAAAATAATTAAAGCCGAAATCAAATTAAAATGAAATTATAAAAATAAAGATACTTTCATTAGGACATCCTTTCAAGTATGATGTTTAGGCATATCTAATGCTATTAATATAGGCTCCTAAAATTGTGGGTAATTTTTTTTCTTTTATTTTTCTTTGTTTGAGAGGAAAATTTATGGGTTGCCTATATACCAGTGACCCAACTTTTAGTTTGGACTTCAGTATATTTTTTAGCTAATAAATGCAAATCTTCCTTTATCATCTTTTTTAAAAAATATGATTTTTCTTTTATCTTTTTTTTTTTTTTTTCCAAATATGAAATTTAATAATTTAGATAATTATTAATAGGAATTTGTTATGATCATGTTTGTATATGGAACTATTTATTCTATCATTTAAAGAAAATATAATGTGGCAAGATTCTAATGAAGGATTTTAATGTAGAATAGAATTTAAAATAAATTAAAAATATAAATTACAATAATGACGTTTAAATTGTAAGGACTCAAAAACTAATGTGAAAAAATTTTATGAGGTCAACCAAAAGTTAAACTCCTCTAAATTGCACATGAAAATATATATGATATTTTTTTATCTATTTTGTTTCCTATTTATAATGTAAATATGAAATATGAAAATTATATGATAGTTATAAACTAGCATTTATTATGATTTTGCTTGTGTATAGAACTAGATTCTTGCATTAGATATTTATTGTGATTATATTTGTAAAGGAACTAAATATTCTATTATTTAAAGAGAATGGCCAAGTTTGGCCACAATCTTAGTTGCATCCTTTTGCTTCAACTTCCTCCAAGAAATTGACATGTGTTATTGTTTACACACGACTCACTTAATCACACTTAACCCAACCAATACTTGTCATGTGCATTGCACACATGCATGTTAGTTTCTTAGAAGAAGTTTTAGCCTAAGGCTGCAACTAAATTTGTAGCCAAACTTTGTTCCAAAGAAAATATGATTACAAAAAATAATTTAAATTTAATTTAAAATATATATAAAAATAATAACATATAAAATTGTAAGGCCTCAAAAACTTATGGCACGATATTACAAAGTCAACCAAAAGTCAAATTTCGGTTATATATATATAATAGATTATAGAAAACTTTAACAGAATATTTTTTTTTTTTTATAAATATAAAATTTTACAATTATGGTAATTATTAATAAGCATGGTCAATGCCCAAATTGGTCATCCAGCTAACTAATGTCCAAAGAAAAGGGTAGATGTGTATGTGACTTCTGGACGAAGATAATGGCAAAGAGTTTGTTGATGATGTCGTTCAACAGGTATTTAATGATAATGCGGTTATGCAAAGTAAAGATTTAATTGAAGAAGGTGATTGCTAATTGATCCATCGAATACTCGTAATTCCTAAAAATGACTCAAACGAGAGTTGACTTGGTTACAGCATCTTTAAGTGCACACGCAAGTCCCATGTTAAGGAATATTCCATTAGCATTGATGGAAAAGTTTTTGAGAACATCGTTTCACAGGAAATGGTGAACAAGATTAAGTTGAAGATTGAACCCCATGTAAAGCCTTAGAGAATAGTAGGGTTTAAGCAAGGTAAACAGGTAAAGGTAATTAGATGATGTCACGGAAGCTACAAGAAAATAAACAGGTTCCTTTTTGATTTAAAAAAAAAAAACCTAAATACATTAGCTTCTAAATGAGAACCTCGAATCGACGAAGGGTCCCTTAAATCCACAAGGTAATAAGGTCCTGGAATCAGCCAGAGAGAAGTAGACAGTCTGTATTTTTATAAATCTAAAAATTGAATTATCTGAAGGCTACAATTTGTTTAAATAGTAAAAGAAACCCTAGGGCTACTAAGAAAACGCCTAAAAACCCTAATCCGCGCTAATCACGTAATTAGGTGGCAAAATAGTGATTTTTGCCAAAAATAGTAAAATTTAGATAATTGCAGAAATTGAAAATACTCTCTAAGAGATGTCTCAAAACAGACGAGACCTTATTCTGACTTTTGAACTAAAAGTTACTTCGGAAAAACAAATATTACTGTAAATAGCAAAAACACTATTTTCGGGGCCTTAACGAAGGAATTTACCTAAATTTAGTCGACGCTCATGGTTGAGTCTAGATCAAAATGCCATTTCCCCTCAACCTGCCAAATTTCATGCAATTTCGACACTGTTTCCCCGATGGCTTCTACTAGCACCCCCCTTTGATCTTGCGTTTTGACTTTCGGTGCCCTTGCTGCTCCAGGAAGGCATGTTTAGTCTGTTCTACATCACTAGAAGATATATTGTTTCTTTTGAAATGCAAAATAATTGTAAATATGAAGTTTGGTGTGATATTGTTGTCAAGGATGTTAGTCATTTCCTCCTTTGGTGTGGCCTTGGCAATATGATAGGTATGCTATTCATGATGGCCACAGAAATAAATATACCTTTAAAATTGGAAAGTTTAAATTTGTCCTTTCACCAACTAAGAATGAAAGAGCTCCTAAATCTTTCAAAGAGCAGGGCAGTAATTTTCTTATTTTTTCCAATTGTAATATAAGATAAAAGTACTAGGGTGGTGTACATGTTCGTGGCTAAAGAAAAAAAGGAAGCTTGTTAGTGTACTGTATAGCCTACCTAACAAAGTGCACTATCGAATCAATCTAAAGGAGCATGAAGAATTGAATAGGCAAGTTATGACTCCTTGTGTAGTACTGACCTTACTCATGCCAAAGGAGGATGGCACTTGATAGATCTGCGTTAATAGCCGCACCATGAACCAAATTATTATTAAATTATCTGGTCATATTCCAAGAATTGGTGACTAAAAACAGATTGAAGAGCAAGAGAATGCCAAAAAAACTTTAGACTGAAACTGTTGATTATGCAATCTATTTGTCCAATCGTTTCCCACCTTCTTATGTTTGG
Source organism: Lithocarpus polystachyus (assembly GCA_033629205.1). Taxonomy (NCBI): domain Eukaryota; kingdom Viridiplantae; phylum Streptophyta; class Magnoliopsida; order Fagales; family Fagaceae; genus Lithocarpus; species Lithocarpus polystachyus. Next base: position 27,551,268 of record CM066172.1, on the reverse strand, counting down.
GAGCGTAGCATATCCACACGTACTAGATCAAGAGAGGTCCAAGCTAAATAACGAGAGCAAAAACTATGTCTTCATTTGCTATGATCCAAGCTCTAAAGGCTATAAGCTTAAAAATCCGAATATTGGAAAATTAATTGTCAATCGAGATATGGAATTCGAAGAAGAAGGTATGTGAGATTGGAGCACCCAAGAAGATGAAAAATATGATTTCTTTCCATTGCTTGAAGAGGAAGAGCATTTGAATAAAGTTCAAGAAGAGCTTGACACTTCACCTCCATCACCAAAATCTCCCATTTATGAAAGTCCATCCTCGTTATCATCACTAAAAGGAAGTGACCAAGAAGAATGAGAAGCCTATAGGATCTCTATGATTCAATGGAGAATATAGATGATCTAATGCTCTTTTATCTATTAGCTAATTGTGAACCTACAAGAATTAAAGAAGTTGTGCAAGATAAGAAATGGATGAAGAGATAAGGTAATAAAGAAGAATGATAAATGGAGGTATCTTGATTGTTTGTTTGTATATAAATGATTTGATTTTTATAAGAAACAATCCAAGTAAGTTTGAGGACTTCAGAAAAGCAATGATTAAGGATTTCGAAATGACAGATATTTGGCTTATGAAGCAAATGGAAGTTGTGATATTCATTTCCCAAGAAGGATATGCTAAGGAGATGTTAGGAACTTGTTGGTTCCTAAAGGGGATGGTTGGGAATTGTTTGAAAATGGATGTGAATTGTGGTGAATTGACTTAAAGGCATAGAGAAATATTAACAGCGAAAAGAAATACAATAAGGAAGAGTTAAGTGCTTACAATTCACATCCATTTTCATACATGGCTTTATCATAACCCATGGCTTTATCCTTTTGATTACTAATTAAGCATGTGTTCTCACCAACTGTGTGATTATAGTGTTACACGTGCCAATAGCTCTTACTAACTCTATCCTAATCCCAACATATGTAACTAACTAACTGACTCTATCCAATTTTGGGAGTAACTTTTAATTGAATGGATGGAACTTTAAGAAGTATTAGAATATTACAACAGATATGAGATTCCTAACACTCACCTCCCTTTCAAAATAGCCCACAAGGTGATGTTATTGTTGGCATAATCATCAAAGGAAATCTTCCAATGGACCATTATCTAAGTGACATCTTGATCGCCATATTCATACACTTCTCTTTGACTAGTGGTCTCATGTACTTTCAAAATCCACTTAAATTCTTGAGCCCTCAATGGTTCTTCAATCTTCAAGGTCTTATTGTTTCTTTAGACCTTGGAATGTTCTTGGATCCTTGATCCCTCATTTGATTATTGAACCATTGAAATTGTTGGCTCTTGCATCTTTGATTATTGAATCACTGACACTTGGATTTCTGATTCTTGAATCATGAACTCTTGAGTGGCAGCCTTTATTGGTGCATTAAAAATTGGTTCTGAGTCCATCGACATGAAATTCATAGGCTTTTGCATCTTGGATTCTTGGGTGATAATCTCCTTTGATGCATCAAGGATTGTTGTTCAAAACCTGTCTTGTAGCGCATATGAAATCCACCCAATTTGTGCATAATTCCGATGCCTGCACATCTTGAAAATATTCCCACACCTCTCCTTACATGCAATAAGAGGCAATAAAAAACATGTGATGCGGTGGCGTGTTTTCTAGAGCAAAGAATTCATAGAGATTGAGAAGCCGCCAAAAAGGATCTCCACCTTTGAATGTAAACTCAATGAAAGCTTGATGAGTTGCAACAGATTTGGTCATTTCAAGATCAATAGCCCTGATACCATTTGTTAGGACCTCAATGGTTCCTAAGGGAGATGGGTGGGAAGTGTATGGAAATGGATACGAATGCAAGTGAGTTTACTTAATTCAAGGTAGTCTCTCTCCATAAAGAAATATTAAGAGAGAAAGAAAATGCACTAAGCAAGAAATTGATTTGTTTTTTAAATGTTACAGATTAACGTAGCAAGAAATTGGTTTGTATTTTAAATGTTATAGATTAAGGTAACATGCAACTATTTATAAAATCCAAGCTCTTATCTTGTTGGCTACACATGGCTTTATACTATTAACTTATTAAGAGCTCTAACTAAATCTATTCTAATCCCAACATGTGTAACTATCTAATTAACTCAATCCTATCTTGTGACTAAGTACTAATTGAAGGGATGGAACTATAAGGAGTATTAGAATAGATATGAGATTCCTAACACGAGATCCTAAAGAAATTTTAGATGTCAAATTACAAACAAGTTAGTACTCTTGTGGAATGTGGAGTGAAGTTGTCAAAGCTTGACGATAGAGAGAGAGTAAATCAAACATTCTTCAAGAGTTTGGTTGGAAGTTTGAGGTAGCTAATATGCACAAGACCAAACATTCTCTTTGGCACTGGACTTCTTAGTTGCAACATAAAAGTACCAACTATGACTCATTTGAAGACAGCCAAGAGAATTCTTCGTTATATGAAAGGTACACTAGATTTTGGACTATTGTATTCACCCTCTAAAGTATTTAAACTTGTTGGCTACATCAATAGTGATTAGGTTGGGGACACCGATGATAGAAAGAGTGATAGTGGGTTTGTATTATATATGGGTGACGTTGCATTTGCATGGACATCAAAGAAGCAACCAATTGTGACTGTATGTTGCTACTACCCCTAGTGTTTGTCATGCAATTCGGCTTAGAAATTTGTTGAAGGAGTTGATAATGTTGCAAGCAAAAGTTACGAAGATATTTGTGGATGATAAGTTAACACTAGCTCTTGTAAAGAACCTAGTCTTTCATGACCAAAGCAAGCACATGGATACCTAGTATCATTTTATTTGAGGATGTTTTGCTAGAAACAAATTTCCACTTGAGTTTGTGAAGTCACATGATTAGGGTGCAGATATCTTCACCAAGCAACTAAACTATGACACCTTCTACGATATGCGAGGCTAATTTGTGGTGATCAAAAATTAAGTTAAAGCGGAGGTGTTAAAAGTTAAACTTAATTTATGTTATGAAAATCTATTTTATTTATGAAAATGAGTTAGTTGAAGATACATAAAATAACGAGGCAAGTTCACGTAATGAATGTATTGAGATTTTTTTTGGAGTTATATAATAAACACAAGGAAAGTGATGGTTGGACATGTATATATACCTCATGCATCCATCAATTTTTAAATAGTGTGAAAAAAGAGAAATGCAATTATTTAAGAGTTCTCTCTCTCTCTCTCTCTCTCTCTCTCTCTCTCTCTCTCTCTCTCTCTCTCTCTCTCTCTCTCTCTCTCTCTCTCTTTGAGTGGTGCATGAGTGTTTGAGAGTGCAGGTGGGGAAAGACCCACCAATGTTTTTCCAACAACCCTAACTAGTTTATTTAGAATCCATAACCAATCCTTAAATTTTGAGAATAAGGCTTTGTTATTTTTTAGGATCCATAACCGATTCTAAACTTTAGAGTAAGGCTTAGTCATTTTTGTTGTTGTCGTAGTTCTTGTAATTCTTATATATTTCATGTAGAGTAAAGTAATTTGTTTCATTTTTCTCAATCTAGACTACCTGACAATTGACAATTTAAGGAAAAGAAAGGTTTGCATTTTGGATTGGTGATATATGTGCAAATATATAGTAAAAGTGTTGATCATCTATTCCTGCATTGCACAGTTGATTCGGAGTTGTGTTATATGGTTTTTGGTTTATTTGGAGTTTGTTGGGTTATGTCATGTCAATGTCTGTTGTCGGGCATTTTGCTTGCTGGCAAGGTCGTTTTGGTCGCCATCGTAATGGAAATATTTGGAAGGTCGTTCCTCATCGTTTGATGTGGGTTATTTGGAAGAAGAGAAATAGTAGGTGTTTTGAAGACAATGAGCGTTCCATGCCTAAACTCAAGCTTCTATTCTTCCGATCCTTACTTGACTGGTTCTCTATGTAGAGAAACCAACATTTTTCTTCTATTTTGGATTTTCTTGACTTTTGTAATGTTCTTTTTTTATTTATTCACCCCTGTATACTCCCTGTGTACTTGGGTGTCACTCACTTTTTATCAATGAATCTTTATTATTTATCAAAAAATTTGTATATTGCACACTCTTTGAACTTTCATCATATACTTGCAATGTAAGCCTAATGGTGTTATTTGCTAGTGGAGGAACACTACAACTAAGTAGATTTAACATGTACCTCATATTACTATAGAAGATAGGAAGAGAATTTATTTAACGAGATCAGAGCTCACTTTTGTGTTGGAATCTTTAGCATTAGATTTTACGTATACATAACCAAAAGTGTTTCAATTGATATATGTTACTCAAACAAAAAATTATAATCTCTAATGTTGCTCCTAAGCTAGAGTCATATAATTTCATTGAGATTTGCATGATATTTAATGAAGAAATTCTTACAGTAATGCTGTGAATAGATTAGTCAGGATAACAAAAGTGGATTTAATCAGGTAGAAGTGCAAAAGTACAAAGACCATCAGGCATTAAATGAAGATTTTTTTTTTTTTTTTTTTTTTTTTTTTTTGAGAAAACAAACTCTAAAGGCAAAGTTGAAGCGGCTAATTGAAGTTTTACAATAAGCAAGTGCAACTCTAAAACTCAGGGTAAATAAAACATTAGATTATAAGCTAATTAATAGGCAATAATTAGCAATATTCCAAGACAAAATAACCCGCTTATAGGACTTCAAAACAAGTAGCAGCTACATATATACGTTAAACCCTTCAGGGTAAGAATTGAAAGCTGTTATTATTTGGTTTACCAAAAAAAAAAAAAACTGTTTATTTTTCTTTCCTCTTTTTTATTTTTTTCTTTCATTTTTTCCTATTCCTTTCCCTTTTCTTTAGACAGAAACCGTAAGATTTTGCAGTACTTTATCTTTTCTTGATTAGATGCTACACAGTACTATTTTTGAAAGCACTTATTCGGTTTGTTCAGTATTTTTCTTAAAAGGATCTTTATTTTGAGCAGTTGGGTCTCTCAGTCTCTCACACACACACCTTAGAAATCATAAAATCATAGTGAATGCATGAACAAAGCGATCAAGGAATGGACAATGACATATTTTTCTATAGATAGAAAAAAGCGTTCTTCTCTCTAGTCAAAAAAATGAGAAAATAGAAAGGGTTTTTCTATAAGTAGAAAGAAGTGTGAGAAAGAGATTGAAACCTTGAGCTGGCGAATTCAAAGAGCTTTCCTGTAGCAGAAAAGACCATGAGACCAGTTTCAGCATCACAGAGAGTTGAGAGCTCGTAAGCTTTCTTAAAAAGTCCTTTCCTCCTCTTTGAGAATGTCACCTGCCTTGCCGTCGTGTTGTCAATCTTCTTAATCTGAATTTTCCTCTTCGTCATTTTCCCTTTACTTAAAAATTCAAACCAAATTATTAGTCCAACCTTGTATTCCAGAAATAGAAACTATATGCATACAAAGCTGAGAGAGAGAAGAAAAGAGATAGGTCAAGAATAGTACAAAAATAAATTGCACTACAAATAAAATAAATGTTACGGATTTCGGGATGGTAAAGAGAAATAAAATGAAAGCTATGTATTATTGTACGGAAGAGGAATATTGTCTTTTATAGAAGTTTAATCAAACCGCAATTGCTTTTTTTTTTTTTTCCTCCCTTTTTTTTCTTTTCCTTTTTTTTTAATGAAAAATAGTTGCACTTACTCTACCAATAAATGATAGAAAAATAAAATAAAATCTGAGCAAAGGATGTACCCTATAGGACTACACAAGAGCACTAGCATTTGGAGATACATACCAATTTCTATTTTACACTTTAAAAACTAATTTTATCTATTTTACTATCTTATTTTATAACTCACACAACATTTTAATTTTAATTTTTACATACAACACAATTAAATAATATAAACCAACACAATTAAATAATATAGCTACACTATAAAATATTATAAATCTCTCCTCTCTCTAACACACCATTAGATATTTGCAAATAAAATAAATTTTTTTTTTTACATCCTAAGCTACAGTTGGTAAAATTAATTAAAAAAAAAAAGAAACCCACCCCAGATGCTAAATAAAGTTAAAAACAAATTAATATTGTTTCTAAATAATTTGTAGGTTTTAGTTTCATCCCTGAACCAATGCTTGTATTAACTTAATAATTCAATGATGTTTCTAAAAAATTAATAATAAAACTTAATTCAATGTTACAATTGTTCCACATTCCTTTTAAAAATTTAATGTAGAGTGATTTTCATTTTCATGAAATTGCTTTACAAAAGCATGAGACTAAAGAGTTCAAAAGAAATTGGAAAACTGCCGTTTATTTATATATGGTTTGGACTCATTATAATTTAGGTCATAAAGTTTTTATTATTATATTTAACACCCTATAATTTGGACTAAAATGAAACTAATTTGCATTTTGTGAACAAATTGTTTATTTCCTTTTGGTTTGCGTGTATCACAACTTAGTCTCACAAACTTTTCAATTACTACATTTTCACCCCTAAAATTTTTAAAATAAAATCTAAAACTCTAATTTGGATGGGATTTTATTGATTTCATCTTAGTCATCTTATGGGTAAAATGTAATAATTGAAAGGTTCTAAAATTAAATTGTAATTGGACAATATCATAATTGGATCTAGTGGCAGAGGATCAAAGGGCCAGGGAGGGGAGGGCAACCCAAAATTTTAAAAAAATCTTGAACATTTCTTACTTTATTTTTTTTTAATCCTTAAAATTTTTATAAAAAACAATCTTAAATATATGGAATGGCAAAGTTCCTTGACTTCTGTGTGGGTTCTCTTTTTTGTAAAATAGCACACAGACCCAAGTAAAGAAGTAAGGATCCTAGGCCTGATACTTTATGCTTTAAGGGACTGGGCTTGGTTCACCGCAACTAAATTGGACTAATTTCGAACCAAGTGGTGCACAAAGCGCGGATCCTACAACACATACATACTAACATACAGAAAACATATACACATTGAACAGTAAGGAACAGTAAGGAACGAAATAATGAGGAAGAAAAGTAAAGTAAAACATTAGAGATCCTTAGGATAATATAGGATGTTTCATTATTTTCTTAAGTTTTAATACATCATGCTCACTAGGATGTGTTACAAGGTCCAAATAAGTTCAAAAATCACAGACTTATAGGACTCCTCAGGCCTCAAAAACTTGTAAAATTTGAATCTCTTTGAATCCAAGTGTATTCTTTAATGGCTGCTTGAGAATCCCGAATGGTGTTTTCCCTCATTTTTCTCTTTTTGAATTCTCATAGGGTTTTCTCAAGGATTTTTTCCCTCTAATTCATTGCTGTTGAATGCCCTTCACTATTGACTGCCCCTCTTTTTATCGTGCCATCCTAGGGTTTCTAGGGTACCATTGATTCCCTCTATTTGCTCCTATGGGTACCGGAACCAATGTTGTGTCAGCAGCATTGGTGGTTGGTCCCTTTCTCATTCTTCACTATTTTCCTCTTTTGAGGTTCCATCTTCAAAAACCCTTAGCTGACTTTCCCGTTCTGAGGGGTCCTAAAGGGCTGACCTTTGATCTTTCTTTTCCCAAGGCTTCTAGATTCCACATTTTCAGACCCACCTTTTGGCTACTTTCCCTTTTGTTATTTTTTCCAAATGAGCTGATTCCTTTCTATCAGGCTGAAAGATCCCCAGCCACCTTTCTTCATGGTCCATCTTCCTAGGTTCCCTGAGGTACCAGATCCTTATTCATGAGTTGTTGGTTCCCAAGCCTTTTGATCCTTTTCAGCATCATTGGGTGGCTGATGGGACATATCTACCCTTGTTCTTTGTGTTTCTAAGCATGCCCCCTTGAACTGTCTCAACTTTGGGATCCCTTTTCTCTGCTTCTTAGGATCCTACTTCTCTGCGTTATCCTCTGGCACACTGATTTTTCACGTATCCTACTTCTTTTGTAACCCCCCTCTTTCCACGTAACGTGGCAGTTAAGTGTTGGAGTAAATTTCCCCTCCACTTTTTACGTTTCTCGTAACTCCCATTAATAACAGATAATAACTTCTCTTATAAAAATTGAATACTGGCAATTGGCACGTTTTCCAATACATCGTCTTCTTCAACTATTGCAGTCTCTTCAAGCCATCTTTTCACTCCTAGAGATATTTTTTTCACTCCGTCCTTCACTCCCTTAACTTCTATTTTTTTCTGCATCGTTATTCCATGGCTTCTTCCTTTTCATGAAAAATGAGGGAGCGTTCTCCCACTCCTTTTGAAGGCGAGGGTTCTTCAGCAGGGTCAGTGCAGAGCGAGGTGCAGGAGGTTGTAGATCGCCCAGTCTTCCCTTTACGGGACCCCTGGTACACCCCTAGCTTGTTCTTTCCTCTGGTGTCCCATGGCGAAGCTCTTCCCCCTCACACCTGGGTATTTTCCCGTCATCTTGGGTTTGCCAGTTCCGCCCAGATTCCAGACCCAAAGGAGATTTTGGATCTTCAGATTAGACGGGGATCCCACTAGGCAGTTTCCATTTTTTCTACTTTGTCCCAGGGAAGAATACTAGTTGTCTAGTTGGGTGTACATGGAGCTTTCTGTTGGTGAGTTTGTCAGTTACTTGGAGCGCACCGGGATCCTAAAATCAGTAGCAATTTCTAGGAATCTTGAAGGTTAGGGATGCCAAGGGCCTTAGACAGTTGGTGCGCCATTGGTGTCCTTCTCTCCACACATTCTTCTTTTCTATTGGTGAGCTCACCATCACTTTGGAGGATGTGGTTAATAATTTCCTCCTTCCAGTGTTTGGTGACAAGAATCCCTTTGATATTAGCCTTTCCAGTGAGGATCTCGAGATTGAAGACAAGCTTTTCAGTCACTTTGGCGGGCATACTACTTCTTCCATGGGGAAACCGACCAAAATAGGCAAGTGGGTAATGACCCTTTCTCAGGAAAAGGACAAGGCGGTTAGGCAAGCCGAGTTCTTGACACTGTGGCTCAGTAAGTTTTTATTTAGCGAGTTCCCTAGGTATGGGATTAAGTCTATTTTCTTTCCTCTTGCAATTAGATTGGCCCGAGGTGCCCAGTATCCTTTAGCCCCCATTTTTTTAGGCCATGTTTATTCTAAGTTGGATTTGCTTCATGGAGATGAGGTTGAAGGCAACTCCTGCTATACCATTACATCGTCCCTCCATTATAATATTCTTCAAGTGTTCATATGGGACCGTTCTTCTGTTACTTTGGCAAAATACAGGAACTTGAAGTATGTAAAAGATAAGTTCCAGGGATCCCCAGACGTGATCAAGAGTCTATGTGGCAGTTCTATTGATAGTCACCCTATCATCTTCCGCTGGTCTAACTTGAAGGGTAGCAGCCTTAAAGTTAGACCAAGCGGGGCACTTGAGTTGGTGTTCTCCCCGAAAGTTTAGCGCCGGGTTCGCATGTGATTTTGTGTTGGCTTCTTTCCTTAACTCCCTAAGACATACCTTTGACCTTTGCTAGGGAGATGAAGGCAGCTTAGCATACTTGGCTTGTACTAGCCCCTTATGGCTTCTAGTGCCTTCATCAAGTGGTCCAACGTACACTCATTACTCAGCACACTAGGTACCCAGGCAATTTGATTTTTGATCAGGATATCCCACCAATGTTCAAAGAGGTTGTGCCTTCTCTCCCATCCCTGGATCCATTTCTAAGGCTTTAGGCCTTTTCTTATTGGTCGCGAAAGTGCCCTTAGTTCGTGGTGCCAAACTCTCAGCGGGGAGTCTTTGCTTCCAATAGCTTTGCTGGCTACTAGAGAAGGGTTCAGAAGTCTTTCTTGGACTTTGTTGGCTCTGGCAAGATTGAGAGGGTTCTTGATCCTGGTCCCTTCTCTACTCCCTCTTACAACAAGCGTTTGGCCTTCCCCACTGCTGGCATTGTGTCTGCTGCAATAAGCTGTAAAACAGGATTTGCGGAGTAGCATGCCTATAGGGGTGGCTAGGTGTGCTATGCCAATGACGTTCCTGATGCTTGGTTAAGGTGTGACCTCATCGCGAGCTCTTCCTCTGGTGTGCCAATCAAGAAAGGAGTGGTAGAGGCAATTGGTGCTACAACCCCTATAGGCAAAGGCAAGGAAAAGAAGATCAAACAGGAGGCTGTCAAGAAGGTTGAGGTTGAAGGTAGTATTGAGGGTACTGAGGCTGGCCATAAGACCAAGAATGGGAAAACTGCTAAGTCTTGCAAGCAGCTTGTTATTTCCAAAGAGCCCAAGGGAGTGGACCCTTCTACAGTTGGAAAGGAGGTCAGCCATCCTCTCATCCCAAAGATCAGAGTGAAGACTAAGGTAGAGTTTTTTGTCCTGTAGGTCCTTGTGGGTTCCTTTAAAGGAACCTCATCAGAAGTTGCTACTTACTCAGCCCATGGTTCTTCAGGGTCCTTGACATCATACTCTAATTTCCCTTAGGACCTTCTGGGCGTACCCGTAATAAGCAAAAGACTGTTGATTTGTAGAGAGAGAGAGAGAGAAGGGCAAGGCCTCATTCCTTCTTTTATCTTTTTTTTTTTTTTTTGACATTTCCTTACTCACCTCTAGTTTGTTGTCCTGATGTGTCTCCCTTCTTCTTTTTTTTTTTTTTTTTTTACTAATGAATAATCTTTCTTTTTGTTTGTAGTCTAAGCGCAAGTCAGACCCTAAAGGAGCGAAGACTCAGTCCTCTGGTGATGATGTGGTATGACCCTTATTCACTTATTCCTTTTTACTTTCTGCTTTCCCTATTTCTTTGGAATTATGTAAATATTTTTGTTGTTCTGCCAATTGTTTCTTCCTACTTTTCTTTCTTTCGCAGGTAGAGGTGCCTCCCCCTGTAACTGGTGGCATCTTGGTGAAAATAGTAGTAGCATTTCAGCCCCTAGCTGCCTCAAGCATGAAGAAGGAGCTCCCTAGTGGTGGCGTGGCTGAGGAAGCCAGGCAAGTAGTCAAGGGTGCCACACCCATTCCATCTTTTGCCTCTTTGGCTATTCAAGATCTCGAAGCCTCTCAGCCTCCTGTTCCCCAGGATCCCAAACCTATGCAAACTCCCAGCCCAACTAAAACAGTAACAATTAAGCCCACTACTGAACTTGCGTTGGGTAAGGAGTCTCTAGGGGGTGCATCTTCATCTACACGAGTAGGTAAACCTTATCCCATCCTTTATTAGCGCCTATTTTCTTGTTTCCCTTATCCTTTCTTCCTAAAGGCTTTTTTTTTTTCTTTTTCCCTTTCCTTTTTTAGGCCAAGCCAACGCCTAATCTGCCCTTGAAGCTACCCCTTCCTTGGAGTCAGAGGCTTCTGAAGGTGTGTGCTACTTGTTATTGTTGCCTCTCCCCTTTTTAGTTCATATCTTCCCTTTCTTTCTTCCCATCCTTCTTCCTTATTTTTTTTTTTAATTTTTTTGTTATGGGGAAGCCCCCGGCGTCCCTCCCCTCCTTTAGCGATTTTGCCAAGATTTCTTCGCCCTTCTTTCAACATGCATTATGTTCTTTCACAGAGTCTTCTGAGAGGTCAGAGGGACAAGAGGATGAACCTCCCATGATGACTGAAGTGGCTGCCCAGGCTTAAAAGGAAGCTCTACCACAAGAGGTTGGTACCTGTTCTTTGCCTTTGCCTTTCCTTTTCTCTCTTCTCTTTGTCTCTTTCTCTTTGTCTCTCCTTTTTTTTTTTTTTTTTTTTTTTATCATGACTCTGTCTGTTCTTGCAGGTTTTGCGCAGGTACCAAGGAACCTGAGCCTGCGATTACTGAAGAAGCTAAGGGACTTACTCCCAGTGTCCAGACTACTGAACCTCAGATAAGGATCCCCCAAACCATCCAAAGACTTGAAAGTCCTCCAGTTCCTAAAGGCAGAGACACAATAGTGGAGGAAGCCCCAGAGATGGCTGTCTCGAATCCTAGCTCAGGGCTCCTTGCTTTCCTGGCCCGTTTTGATTCTTTGGAGTTCAACAGCCTCCCTAAGAGCCACTTTCCCTATTTTGGGCCTCCCTTTGGTAGTTTTCTACGATTCTCTGTGCCTGATAAGGGCTTGCCACCCCTAGAGGGACTGTTCAAAGCTTATGGGGAATTCACCGGTGGGTTCAGGGGAGGCGTGTTTCTGGGCAACATCCTGATGGAGCTCCTCTATGCCATGTTAATTGCTCTAAGGGACTCCTTTCTTGACTCCTTATCCTATGAGAGGCTTTTGGAGTGGAGGGGAGTGGTGCAGGATCTCATAGAGTCCAAGTTCAATTTGTCCTTTTTACTGGAGAACCTGCAGTCTTTAGCCCACACACTATTCTAGAAGAAGGCTTCTAAAGATCTTGACGCCGAAATTGTTGCTGCTGAGGAAGTTCTGGCTCATGCTCCCAAGGCATTGCAAGATTTGAAAGTCAAGAAGCAATTGGTTCTTTCTTCCTTAACTGTTCTTGCGATTCCCTCAAAAGGCTCTCTGTTGGTTGGCCTTATATCATAGTTTTTTTTTTTTTCTCATTTTTTGCAATTCAAGGTGTATAAATTTATTTCACTTTTTTTTTTCAGACAATTTAAGATGTATAAGTTTTATCTCTCTCTTTTTTGGAACTATTTTTGATTGCCTATGCGAGATACATAGATCTGTGCTTTATGTTTTTTTTTTTTTTTTCATCTTTTCCTTCTATTTCTTTTCTGTTTCTTTTTTCTTTTTTTTTTCTTTTTTTTTTCTTTTTTTGAACTAAGGCCTAGTCCATGGCTCCTACAAATTCTTATGGTAGGTCCTGGACCAAGTACCCTAGTGATTGTGTCCTTGCACAGGTATTGAACTAGGTACATTGGATGTTGTTTTCCTCTTTTTTTCTTTTTTCTTTCCAAGTCCTAGGTCATGAACCAGGCAAACCTATTTTGGGGCAAGTACTGGACTAGGTACCTTGGGGTACTTATTGCCCAAAGTCCCAGACCATGTACTTGGATTGATCATGGTGTGAGTCTTGGGTCATGTGCTAAGATTTCATCTCTCTTTCACTCTTTTTTTTTAGCATTGGCCCAGGTACCGAACCCAGATCTGGCCAAATTTGGGCTATGTCATGTAATATTATCTAAATGCAGTTGTACATCTTACTTGAGGCTCCCTTTAAAAAAGATTCCATTGAAATACATCATAACCACTAGAAAGAACATAGGCTAATGACAAAAGATAGTAAGGGTCTCAACATAGAATGACCTCCTATTATAGATTCCTAAGGGAAACAGCTAAATAAAGTTCTTGGCAAAGAAAAATAACATGGCAAAAAAAAAAAAAAAAAACATAAAGAGTGACGAGACACTTAGCAGATTGGAAAGTGACAAAAGGGATTCTTAGTGTACTAGAACCTTTCTCTTTTCACGTATAGTACTGCTTCAGCCATTTTCCGTTTATGGGATCCACTAAGGCAGGCCCATCTTCCTTCGCGAGGTAATAATATCCACTATTGCGAGCTTCCTTAATGATGTAAGGCCCTTCCCATTTTGGGGCAAATTTGGAAGGTCCTAGGACATTCTTCCTTACATGCTTCGCTGCTCTTAACACCAGCTGCCCTTCTGTGAAGGTTCTTAGGTGCATTATCTGCCCATATGCCTTAGCCATTCTCTGTTGGTACCTCTGGCTCCTCATTCTTGCCACTTCTCGCTCTTCTTCTAACCCTTTCTGATCTACCAATCTTCCCTCTTTATTTATGCTATTTGTGTCCTCTTGGATTCCTTCAAGTACTACTCTTGATGTGGGGATGACTAACTCTACTAGACTGATGGCTTCTGTCCTATAAACAAGGGAAAATGGTGAAAACCTTGTGACTATTTTCAGGGAGCTTTTGCATGCCCAAAGTACATCCGTCAAATGGGTACTCCACTTCCCCCCATACTCATGCTTCATCTTCTTAAGGATTTTTAGTATAACCCTATTGGTGGCTTCAGCCTAGCCATTTTCTTGTGGGTAGTATGGTGTGAACTTCCCGTGCTTGATGTGATATGCCTCGGTTAGGTTTTCATATCCCTATTTATGAATGGGGTACCATTGTCGCTGATCAGTCTCCTGGGTATCCCAAACTGTGTAACAATGTGTTCCCAAATGAAGTTTGCAACAACTGCTTCAGTGGCCTTTTTCAAAGGAATGGCTTCTACCCATTTTGTAAAATACTTAGTGGCTGCCAGGATCCATATGTGGCCATTAGAGGGAGGGTTATGGGTCCTATAAGATTAAGCCCCCAAGTGTGGAAAGGCCATGATGTAGTCATATTTTGCAACACATTTGGATAAGTATGAATTGCGTCTCCGAGTACTTGGCATGCATGACACGTTTTAACTAGCTCCTCGGAGTCTCTTTTCATTGTGGGCCAGTAATACCCCAGCTGCAATAGTTGCCTGTAGAGCCTTCTCTTCCCTGGGTAGCTTCCACAGTCACCAGAGTGGACTTCTCTTACTGCTTCTCTAGCTTCCCTAGGTCCTAGGTATCTTAAGAGATCGCTATTGTACCCCTTTTTGAACAGGATCTTGTTTCGTAGGAAGTACCTAACAGCATGCTTCTTGAGCTGATGGGCCAGCGTCCTATCAGTTGGCAGGATCCCTTAAGCCAAGTACTCCATGAATGGGGTCCTATAATCTTTTGTTATGAACACAACATAACTTTCTTCTTTGTCCACCGAAAGCCAACACTTTTGACATTCTTCTTGTACAGTTACAACATCTCTGTTCATATTTAGCCAGTATTACCCCATTCACTGCATTCTTCTGTATAGACTGATCTTTTTTGCAATCCCACAAGCCTAGTTGTGTAACTCTTCTAATCTCATCTTCCCTTCTTTTTCACTGATACATCTGGACAGAATCCCCCCGGGTAGCCTCCTGTATAGTTCTCCCTCTATCAAGGTGTAGTCTTTCAATTCTTTGATACTTCCTCCATGTTCCAACTTTCCTATGTTCTGTTTTATCTTATCTCTCCAATCTTTCTGCTCTAAATCTTCAGGGAACATTCTCTTGAGGATCCCTATGATGGAATTTTCTTGCTTGCTTATCCTTATAATGGTGCTTTTTCCTTTAAAGGGTATCTGGGATCCCAAAGTGGCCAGTGTGTCAACGAACCGATTTTCACTCCTTTGGGCGTACTCCACACTAAAGGTTTGGAATTTCTGTTCCACCTTCTGTGCCCAAGTTCTATAAGCAGCCAAACTTTGTTCTCTTAATGCAAAATCTCCATTTACTTGAGAAACAACGAGGTTGGATTCTCCCAAAACCCTCATATGCTTTACTCCCATGTTGAGTGCTACGGCCAGTCCAGTCAGGTATGCCTCATATTTAGTAGCATTTATGAGCAAGAAACTCGAGCCTGAAGGATAATGGCACGGTATCCCCATGTTCGCAACTTAGCACAATTCCTAGGCCATTTGAAGTTACTATTACTGATCCATCAAACCTCATGGTCCACTTCTTTCCTAGGACCTCTGCTACTTTTACTTCTCTTAGGATCTCCTCACTTAGTGAACACTCTTTTTCCCCTGGGAACTAAGCTAGTAGATCCACTATGGCTTGACTTTTGACAACCTTGGGGGTCCTCAAACTGATGTCATATTAAGAGAGCAAGACCAGCCACTGTGCTAATTTTCCCATCAGGAGAAGCTGATGGAGAAGTGCCTCTATGGGATGAGACTTGGTCACTAGGAGGATCTGATGGGTTAAGAAGTACCGTTTTAGCCTTTAGGATGCGTAGATAACCACTAGACACGATCTTTCTATCTTAGGGTACTTGGTCTTTATATCTTTTAGTGTCCTGCTCACATAATAAATGGGTTGCTCATTCCCTTCATCATCTTCCTACGCTAGTAGGGCTCCTATAGCCTAGGAATTTTATGCTAAATATAGCAACAGAGGTCACCCATGTACCGGTGCTTATAGGGTAAGCAGATGATTCATGATCTGCTGGATCCTCTGAAAGGCTTTCTACTGCTCAGTTCCCCAAGTGAACTTAGCTCCCTTTTTCAACAGTTTGGATAATTCACTTGTAATCAAAGCTAATCCTGGCATAAACATCCTGATATAGGAGACCCTCCCCAAGAAACTTTTGAGCTCTTTAACCGTCGTAGGCCTTTTCATTGTTGCGATGGCTGTGGCCTTAGCTGGATCCACACTTATGCCTCTGTGATGTACTATGAACCCAAGGAATTTCCTAGCAAACACTCCAAAGGCGCACTTCATGGGGTTCATGCGCAATTTGTACATCCTGCACCTCTCAAAAACTCGTTTAAGTACCTGGAAGTGTCCTGCCCTGGTCTTTGACTTTACCACGATGTCATCTACATAATCTTCCATTTCCTTATGCATCATATCATGGAAGATGGCTGTCATGGTTCGCTAGTATGTGGCTCCTGCATTTTTAAGGCCAAAAGACATCATAGTGTAATAAAAGTTTCCAATCGGGATCCTGAACGCTGTCTTTTCTGCATCTTTAGTAGCCATCCGATTTTGGTTATACCCGCTATATCTATCTATAAGCAAAAACATGGAGTTTCCCGCAGTTGAATCTACAAGGAGATCAATATTGGGCAAGGGACATGCTTTGTTCAAATTGTTGGTCTCTTTCTTTTGCCTTTTTCTATCCAAGAGGTTCCTTAGATCATGGGTACCCCCTCCTTCTTCTTCTTCTAAGACAGGTGCTCCAGGTGTCCCTGGTGTGGGACTCTCATCATTTGGCCCCAACTTGTCATAAAACATCGTTTCTACAAAGTTCACTTCTCTTTGGTTGAATAGGTTTGGGTTTGTGTTGGCAGGGATTCTTATGGGCCTCTCATTCAATCTCCCTTTGACACATTGATGGTATGTGGAGGGAATAAGGCGATGCTTATGAAGCCAAGGGCACCCCAATAGAACATGGTAGGAAACTTCTGAGTTGATCACATGGAATCTAGTCAGGGCTATTATTGGGCCTACTCTCAAGGCCAGCTGCACATATCCTTCAGCAGATTTCGCTACCCCTCCAAATCCTGTTATCTCCACAGGAGCCTCCAAGATCCTTTTGCCAGTCATGCCCACAGCCTCCAACGTACTTAGGGCGATGAGGTTAAGTGATACCCCTATGTCCACCTATGCTCTCCTGATCCGGACACCATTTATGGTAGCCATTAAATAAGGGGTCTACAATGGTCCGGGTGCTCAACCTCCATATCTTCATCCATGAAGGTTATTGCATTGGTTGTCTCCAAGTAAGCTCGGCTGGCATGGGATTCCCTTGTGAAACACTCTACCCTTGAATTTACTACTATACTAATGAGGGATTTTGTGGCAATCCTTCTTACTTCTGGCCCAAATCCTAGTTAGTTGAATAGTGATCTGAACTTAGGGCTTTTTTGAAGGGTTCTAACTATGCTTGGATGGAAGGACCCTTCAGACTCTACTACTTTTGTTAAGTTCCCATGGATCACCACAGTTACTACTCCTTTTTCTTTGTTCCTCTGCACCTCATGTTCCTACTAGGTGAGCTCCAAGGTCCCTTCCCTAAACTTTTTTGTGAAAAAGCCTTCGGAGGGTCCAACAATCCTTAGTAGAGTGCTTGACACAGTTATGAATCCTACAAAACAAGAGATTCTTTATTTCTTCCTCAGTAGGTGGCCTAGATACAGTGAATGACCTAACAATTCCGTCTCCAATCCACTTATTCAAAACATGGTTCAACTCTTCTACAGTACACGAGATTATAGGTGGTTTCTTAGTCACTTTTCCTTTATGTCTCTTTCTTTTTCTCCTATGGAAGCTGTCATGGCCTGGGATATTGGTACTCTCTTCGTCTTTATGGTCAACGTTGTTCTCCTGGCCCTTTGTAGTAAGTCAACAAACTAGGTTATGCATAAATTTTTGAGATTAAGCCTGTAATCAAAGAGCATGTTGGATTTGCAGGTCTCCACGAGCTCTTTTTCTTCGTGATCTCCATAACAGTCTAGAGAAATGTCCTCAAATCTTTTGATGAACTGGACAGGATCTTCTCCAGGCCTTTGCTTTACCATCTAAAGGCTTTGGAAAGTGACTTTATCCTCGCCTGGATAATACTTTGCACAGAATCTTTCCATCATCTCATCCCAGGTCTTAATGGACTTAGGCCTCAAGGTGGTGTACCATGTGTATGCTCTGTCCACTAAGGACTTAGCAAACTCTCTTAGACATAACTCTTTGTCTATTGAGTAAGGGCCCATGGTGTGAATGAATCTACTCATGTGTTCCATAGTGCTTCCGTTCCTTCCATCAAAAGGGTGGAACTTTGGAGGTTCATATCCCTTAGGGTAGGGCTTGCCAAGGAGTTCTGGTGGGAATGGGGGATTCCAAGAGAACTACTTGGAGATCCCCAAAATCTTCTCCCTTTCTTGTTCAAGAAGGGCATTGACATCTGCCAATGTGAGATACTAGGGGTTGGCTCCTCCTCCTACTGCTGACCCTCCCTCCAGTTGGGGCCTCTCTTGGTTGACCAAAGGAGGAGCATTATCCCTAATTTCTTGGGTTCTTCCCTCTTTGAGGAGACGAATCTCCTGTTGAAGGTCCTTCATCATTTCTGCCATCCGAGCCATGGGGTCTACCTCTTGCACCTCATGCCTCTATCCTGAGATAACCTCATGCTCCACCAGAGGTACTTTATAAATTATATTGAACATGGTTATGCTAACAATTATCTCAAGTAATAATGAGAAAACAAACAAGAGTTTTGTTCTTATACTTTTGTAGACACCTAATTTTACAACCTATATTTAACCTCGTCTGGAGACAACAGGGTAATTTTACATCTTAAAGGTAAAATCATAACGTTTGACCATAATTTCATTCGCTTCATATAAAACAAATCTTTAAATCTTAATAATCAAAACTATAGGTCACAGGCTACAATCGAAACCATTGAAATAAAAGATATCATGAAATCAAGTTTTAACTACTAAGATGTATCCACAAGGTTGAGTCTGATCATATGTGAGTATAAACAATTGATTTTAATTAGTACCATGAGGATCAATTTAAAATCAAGGACATGTCATAATCCTAAACTAAAAATAATTGCAAGGTTGCACGCACTTGATTAATCCGATTATTAAATACTAATGATTCCTCAATTATTCTTGTAATTATCCTTTAAAAGGGACAATTAGGCAAAATTAAGAGTTTTAATGCCCCCCATAAATGTGATTGGGTTAAAATGATATTTGCTCACTCTTTTGTCAATTTCCTTGAATCATTACTAATGAAAAGTTAAAATGTATTGTTCCTTTTTTTTTTAATGTATTTTTGCTAATTATTTAACCCTTATAGGTTTAGATAAATGGTTTTACCATTTTGTTTTTGGTTTTATTTTTATAATTTGATAGTTAGAAAAAGAGTATTTGCCAATTGAGAGCTACAATGCTCATGGCAAAAGGTTTTATAATTTAATGTCACATCTTTTAAAAATGAGGAGATTTAAATGTTTGATAATATCCTTTGACATGTTCAAAAAAAAAAAAAAAACTAATTAAGTTTTAGGCCCAAAAAATGTTATAAGAAAACTAACAATACTACTAAATATATCAAAATGGAAATTTCATTTATATCATCTAAAACTTACCAAGAAAGAAATCGAAAAAGAGAAAACTCTACTTTATTCCTATTTGGTAGAATTTACTTTGTAACCCAATGTTTTGGATGGTGTTAAATGGAGAAAACTCTTTTATATAATAATAATGATGATGGAGAAAACTCTAAGAGAGTAAAATGATACATTTTCAAATAAAAAGAAGTAGAAAATAATGAAAATGTTGAAATGGGTATAATATATAATATTGGAATCATATTAGTCTAACATTTGGGATATGTTTGGTACACTGAATGAGGATTACAACAGGTTTAGTAATAAAATGTGTTGTAATGTAATAACTAAATCTATTTATTAGTTTGGTTGTGAGTTATAACATTAGAATGAAATTTAACATTTATTTTAGGAAATATCTTATACAATTATATTTCCTTAAAAATTGTTATTTTTAAATTTAAGAGAGATATGTGTTATTTTTTATGATTTTTTATTCTTATAATTATTAGATGTATATGGAAAGTTTGCTTATTTGGAAATATATTAAGATTTGAAATTAATGCTCTTACTAAGGAATAGCTAATACAACCTTTTAAAAAGGAATATTTATTTCTCATTTTGAAGAATAGTTATTCAAAAGGAATGACTATTTCTTGTAATAAAAACATAATCAAACTAAAGAATAACTAAACCATTATATTACAACGTCTATTACAGTCTACTAAACATGCTCTAAATATTAGTTTCACTAATAATAGGTAAGGGGCCAATGGAGAGGTCAACATCTAAGCTTTTCCCACGAGAGGAGATAAAGGGGCTAGATTTTTAAGGCCATTACTTTTTTCATTTTTGGCAGAACCGGGCCCATGACTTAAATATAAAAATGGACCACAAAAGGCTCCAGGCACCTTTTCAGATACAAAAACGGTACTATTTTATTTTATTTTTCCTGAATAAGATGTTTTGACTTCAATGAGAAAAGGAACAAAAATGGCCTAGCACTCTAGTCACTTGTTCTACTATATGCTTCCACTAGATGATTTTAGAAAGGCAAATGTTAATGAAAGGTCACCCTCAACTAATTTGAAGAAGATTTTGTTTGTTTGTTTAGCAAAAAGAAGACTTTTTGTTTGGGTAACAGTAAATGGGGTACCACTGTACATATCACCCGAGCTAAGAGACTAGATGTTTGAAGTAGTTCTATTTGTTTTTGTGATTCATGAGTTTAATTAATTCAGATTGTAATATAATAAAGTACATACTTTATATATATCTCAATTTAACAATTCGGGGATTGGGTTTGAAAGAAATATAAATCAAAGGAAAGTAACGCAACAAACACAAATTATTTTTCAATATTTTTATAAATTGCTGGTATAGCAAATTCTTACTAATTCTAATATGGACCCATTACTAACATCATATTTTTATTTACAATAACTATTTGGAAAATGCTAAAATCACATCAGCAGTTAGTAAAAATTTTGTAAAATAATTTGTATCTATAGCATTACTCAATCAAAGGATGTGACCGCATGTACTATAAATGATTAATAAATCAAACTATACAAAGATAGAAGTGGTAAGTATAGTTATCAATTTTAGAATGTTTAATATATTCATGTTTTCTTGTTATACCAAAAATAAATATGTTTGGTGAAATTTCCAGTTGTAAACCTACTAGCATTAAACCACTAAAAATAGATATCACTTCTCTAGAAAGTAAAAACACATGAAAATTATTGAGTATGCTACCTGGCTCTTATAAGTGACCTCATGTACTATTCATGATTTATATTTTGGTTGCTATTTTGAGTAAACTGAGAAAAAGGAACTAAAAAGACTCGTTCACAATTGATAAATTAATTACTTGAAGAGTCATACACACATCTAGGAGATAATTAATTACTTGAGGAGTTCTACTTCTAGATATTCACTTCAGCACCCCCAAAACAAAACGAAAAAAGAAAAAGAAGAGAATGACATTGGGATTTTATTCGTCTTAACTAGCCCTGACACGTTAAACGTTTTTTGATGAGTTTGCTTCATGGTGATTGGTGAACACCAAATTATAAAGATATGATGCAGTTTTGACCCAAAAAAAACATACAATTTAAAATCTTGCTTTATTTTATTTAATTTTTAGAGAGAGAGAGAGAGAGAGAGAGAGAGAGAGAGAGCCAGGACAAGATCTAGTCAAATATGGATGAAACCTGTGAAGGGCTAATCTTGAGTTGCCAAGGAAGACTAGGAAATAGAACAATCCAACCTAGAAAAATTCAAAATTCAAAATTAAAAACAAAAAAAGAAGAAGAAGAAAAAAAAAAAAAAGGTAGTGGGAGCAAATTGATATTATGAATTATGATCTCACTTTTCTCAAGTTGGTGCAAGATTCTGGGTTGCAGAATCATAGGAAGCTCACAGAAATCTTATTGCAAGCAAGATTGACTTGAAAACATTTTTAGACCTTAAGGCTTAAACCAAAGTGTACTCAAAAGCACTATTCTTGATAAAGAAATGTTGCGGAAAATATGTAATACTAGCAATCACGCAAAGATAAACAAAACCTATTGCAGAATTGTGAATCAATTTATCAAAAGTATGACTTGCCATTAGTCTCAACCCTACACTCGACCTTTTCCAACACCCTCGACTATATTTTCCACTGTAACAAATTGACCCTTGATTCATCCATAAAAATGATTAAGCATCCAAAATCTATCGTATACACATGCACACTCTTAGAATCAGCTGGTGGAAACAAATTAGCCTTACAGAAAATTAATTACAACTCTGAGCTAGGATTTGTATTTACTTAAGCATGGCAATTTTTCTTTTGTATTTGAGAAAAGAGAATCCATGCATGCTTCTTGATCTTCACTATACTTCAAATTCATTTAGGAAAAGGTAGCCTGCAGGACATAGAAAGATGCACTAAGACAAAGAGTTTCTCTATAGTAGCAGTATGCATTTCTAGCCATGCAGTTAATGATGATGGTTAAGTTGCTACAGAAACAGACAAATTGCTCGATGATGAGTTGCAAGTGACAGCACCCTGTGGTAGCAACCATTAATTTCACCACCAAATTTATCTTTCAGTACCAGATAAACCCAATAGAGCTGTAAATTAGAATATAGTACATATTGTTTCAAGTTCCTCTATTGAAACCAAAACTATATCCTATAAGACCCCTAAATATTGAGGTTTGATGTAAATATCCTTTGATTGAATCCTGAATATTATTACATACTTCATCCAGAAAACTCAAAATTTTTAAGGATTTTACAAACTTACCCCAACTTGAGAGATATGTCTGAACTGTCATTATCTTGAGGATCAGATGAGCTGCAAATATTGGTGATTGATTCAGATGACTGACCTTGTTCAAGTACATGTGTTTGAGTGCTAAACAGATTCTCCATCTGTGGAAGAGACATTTTTTATAACTAAGATAGAAAGAGAGGACGAAGAATTTTTTCTATAAAAAAAAAAAAAAAGACCTATTACCTGTTTTAATCGTTGGTTTTCTTCCATCAGTTGGGTTCCCTGCACCAACTTGCATTCACATTATGACAAAGTTTTACAGCTGACATTTGCTAAAGATATGGATTTAGGGTTTAATCTTATTAGTGCAATCCTAGAGTTAACACAGAGTTATTCTACTACACATTTTCTTAAACAAGTACACTATTATACAAAAAATTCAATAATAAATATATAGATGTATAAAACTTTCTACTGTTCACGTTGGCCCCTAAGACAAAACCTCCTTAATACCTTGTGTTCTTTCAACTTCTCTTAGTTTCTTTTTTCCACCTAATATTTCAATATTTTACCATGATATTATTATGGAGCGGATCATCACTAAAGTACGAAACTTTTATTCATTGAAACCATATGAACTTTAGCTCAAGGGCACTGATCTGTTCCGGAAACGTCTTGCAAACATTATAATAATTGTATGAAATGTCCTGCAAAGATTTAAAGTTTGGAATATGACCTTTTGCTGAAGGGCAGTGATCTCTTCCAGAAATCTTTCACCCTGAAATAAAAAGTTTTTTATATTAAGAGACAGTACATAAATTTCAACACTATATTATAATGCCGGCAAATAGAGATAAAAGAGAGAGACAAGCCTTTGTTTCTACAACACGGCTCAGGCCTACTTCAAGCTCTTTCTCTAGTTTCTGTAATTCTTCTATATCCATTCCAGGGAGCACTTCTCCCTAATCTTCCTGTAATAGGTGTGAACATTTCTCAACATTAATTTATTGTCGTATGCATATGCCTTTACAGTAACAAGATGATAGTGATGTAGCTATAATACCTCAGTTCATGTGTCTTTCTCCTCAATTTCCTTGCTCAACATGGCATAAGAGGTACCGTTCTCAAGCAAATATAAACAACATGCCGTTCATGAAGATTTTTGAAATGTGAAGCGTTACCGAGCACTTTTAATATAACAATGGTTCTAAAATATGTCAGCATTTCCTGCCTTAAATAAGAAATTTTTGGGGCTGCCGTAAATGTCAGAGTCATCATTCTGGGAGTGCAACAAGTAGTCATCACAGTTGTTAAAAAAGAAAATACCTAGCTTTTCTTATGGGGTAGGATTTTCAATAAAATGCAAATTTCAAAGTTTTCATGAAAATTTCATGAGAAAGTGGATAAAGAAATAATCCAAAGTCACGTTTCCTTCTGACAATGATAAAATGACCTGCATTAAGTTATGGCCATGACCTATGCCACTTTTTGGACAAATTCCTCCATTTAGGCATTCATTTAGTAATTTTTGCTATTTATGGTAAGGGTTTTTTTTTTTTTTTTTTCCAATTTAGAATTCAGAATAAGATCCCAATTGTTTTGGGATGTCTGCTAAGGTTTGTTGGATTTGATTTTGTAAATTTTCTAATTTTGATCTTTTTCGTGATTTTTCATATTTCTAGCCTCATTTTTTGCTTAACACGAATTAGGGTGTTTTATGATCTACCTAGCCTCCCTATGATTTTTTTTCCTATTTATATGCTTAGTAGCCTCCAAGGAAATTCAGAATTTCATTAATATAAATTTCAAAATGTTTTTTCTCCATTCCTTTTGGTGGACTTCAAACTTCTCCTTGTGAATTAAAGGAACCTCTTATGGATTCAAGAGTTATTATCTCAAAGTAGACGTAATCTGTTTCTTAGGACTTTCCACCTCATTTATTTACCAAATAAAAAACTTTAAAACATCATACCTATAGCTCAAGAGACAGTTGGTCCATTTTGCCAAGATTATCTGGATGTAGATTATGCCTTTCAATTACCTGCTGCATACTTCATACAACATAAGGATAGCACATTCAATTCTTTTTTTTTTTTTTTTTTTGATAAGTAATAAAGATTCATTGATATCAAAAAGAGGGAGACACCCAAGTACACAGGGAGTATACAGGAGGGAACACATTAAAAATGAACGTTACAGAAATCAAGTAAATCTAAAATAGAAGAAAAAGGTTGGTTTCTCCACACAGAGACCCAGTCCAAAAAAGTTTTGAAAAATAGCAGCTTGAGATCAAGCATGAACGCTCATTGTCTTCAAAGTACCTACTATTTCTCTCTTTCCAAATACACCACATCAAACAATGAGGAACAACCATCCATATATCTCCATTATGATGGCGACCAAAATTACCTTGCCAGCAAGCAAATAGCCCAACAACAGACATTGGCATAACCCAATAAACTCCAAATAAACCAAACACCATATTCCACAACTTCAAAGCAACCGGGCAATGAAGGAATAGATGGTCAACAGTTTCACTATTACACTTGCACATGTAACTCCAATCCAAAATGCAAACCTTTCGTTTCCTTACGTTGTCAATTGTCAGACATTTCCCCAAGGTAGCGGTCCATACAAAGAAAGCCACGCTAGAGGGAATCTTCTACTTCCAAATGCTTTTCCAAGGGAAAAACTGCACACTATGGCCAACTAGAAGATGATAGTATGCACTATCCGAGAACCCCTTACTCTTACAAGGCAACCAACATCTCTTATCCTCCCCGATCCCCCTTACAAGAGTGCTATAAATGGAATTGATGAAGCTCCTGAAAGCTTCCAATTCTCGATTATGCACATCCCTACAAAAAAGTAACTCCCAATGGAGGACTCCATTGTTGTATCTCATAAGATCTGCCACACTTGCCTCTTTGCCACGACAAATGCTATATAAATCAAGATAGCGGTCCGCGAGAGAAGAAGTTCCACACCAACGATCTAGCCAAAACTGCACTTTTGATCCATCTCCAATTTCATATAGAATAAACCGAGATAAGGAGTGCCACCCTCTTCTGATATTTTTCCACAAACCGACTCCATATGGACTAGAGGAAGAGCTAGAACACCAACCACCCCAATCACAGCCATACTTCACCTCTATCACTTGACGCCATAAAGTATCCCTTTCTTGCCCAAATCTCCATAACCACTTCCCTAATAAAGCTATATTGAAAATTCTCAGGTTCCTAATCCCCAACCCGCTTGAAGAAAGCGGAGTACACACCATAAACCAATCAACTAGATGAAATTTAGGCTCATTACCTAGGCCACCCCACAGAAAGTCTCGCTGAAGTCTAGCAACTCGGTTGGCCACTAAGGCAGGAACAGGGAATAAAGAAAGAAAATAAGTAGGAAGATTAGAAAGAGTGCTTTTGATTAAAGTGACTCTATCTCCCTTGGATAAATATAATTTTTTCCAACCTGCTAATTTTCTTTCCATCTTCTCTAGAATTGGATTCCAAATTAACTTGTCCTTAAATTTTGCCCCCAAAGGAAGACCCAAATATTTCACTGGGAGAGACCCCTGCTTGCAACCTAAGACAGCCACCAAAAGATCCATGTTAAGAACTTCTCCCACAGCCACCAGCTCAGACTTACCCAAATTTACTTTTAGACCAAACACAGCCTCAAACCAAATGAGCACCATACAGAGAATCAGCATTTGATCAATATTAGCATCACAAAAAATTAGGGTATCATCAATGAAAAGGAGATGGAAAACCATCAAAGATCGACCAACAGGAACACCTACACTAAAACCTAACAAACGACCTTCATGGACAGCCTTATCCAACATTCTACCAATGGCTTCCATGACCAATGGGGAGTACCATTAATAAGGATAGAAAAACGAACTGTGGATCTCTCTGTCATTTTAATAAAATGAAAGTGCGGATGGACTTATAAACTACTAGTATGTATTTCTGACTCATATCTAAGGAAATAAGACTTGAGCTGGTGACTGAAGAATTAATTATTATCTCATGTTGGCATATCTACCATTGTATGCAGGCCAATTGTGTTTTCCCAATTAAAATGTGAAGCACAAGTGATATTTATATTGATTGACACAAACTATGTGCAAACTTCTAATTTGGTCAAACTTTAAAAGATGAACATCTATATGAACTACTAAATTATTTATATTGATTGACACAAGGGGTACATTATGATGCAAGGAGCATTAAAATTATCTAAGACTTATTTTTGAATGTAATTTTTCTTTTACTTTCAATTTTAAATTGAGCTTTATTGTGGAGGGTTTTAGGTGATTTGACTAGGCATTTTTCTATATTGGTGTAATCCCTAGACCCTGTTAAACTAGTACTCCTATAATTGTGAAAGGCAATACAATTTGAATTAGAATAATTTGATGATTTGAGAATGATGACTTTCTCTTTGTTTGGTAGTGATGCCAAATACACTTAGGTGGTGATGCTTAGGGCTTGCAAGCAAATTTTAGGAGGTGGAGCCTAAAGTTTGTCCTGTTTATCCTTTTATTCTTCTTTTATCCTTGTTTTCCTATTTTATTCTACATCAACTTGGTATCAGAACATCTGATCCCCACCACCAAATTTAGATCAGCACAAAAAGCAAAAAGAAAAAAACTCCACCCATTAGCCCAATTTTCTTTTTTGATAACACACAAACATACAACAACACGTCAACTCCAAAACTGCTAGCGGTAGTTAGAGTCGCGGAGCTATTGATATACTCACGCACACCAAGCAAACTAGGCAATGTGGGACAAAGCCCACACATAGGTTTTTTTGATAACACACAACAACATTAGCCCAATTTTCGAAAGAAGAAGAAGTGAGATTAGCCCATTAAACCTAGAAACGATCAAGTTCTTTAGCAGCAACAAGTAAATTTTCAGTCTTTGTATTTTGTGGCTAAAAATGACTTCCTTTGATAGAGACTTTGAGGCACAGCTTGGAGGATGTGAAAATCCTCCTTAACTCCTATTCCTCCATTGATAACCACCTTACTCTTATTGATATAGACAAAAATTTGTTAGCAAATGTGGATCAAGCACCATCCAAATCAATGCAAGATGCACTTTTACCCTCAATGAAGGCATTGGTCACTAATGAACTTTTCAGTTGCATCTTGCATTACTGAGATTACGAGGATAACAACAGCAGATGCCCAATATGATGATGAGCAAATGAAGGAAAAATTTCAGCTGATTGTAGCAACATTTGTAAACTTGTCTAATGTGCCCAATTGTTACCATACGAGGGAGGTTTCAATTCTTGACACTGTTGCAAAGGTTGGTGATGCTGGACCTTGAGTGTGATGCATTGATTGTTGAGATGTTTCAAATTTTCTTTAAAATAATTAAGTCCATCTATTCACTTGTTGTATTTTCGGCCATTTTAACAGTTATGTCTCTGGACATATAAAGAAATCTCCTTGATTCTTCTCAGTCCACTTTTAGCTAGTGTAAGCAAGGAAATTCAAAAAGTTTCACTTATTTTGTAAAAATTGGGGGAGCAAGTAATCGCAAAGATTAATGCCTAACAAGACAAAATAATGACATCCACTTAAAAACTACCCAACAAGCTTAAGGGTAAAGCTTTACACATGAGAGATAGTAACGTTGAGGCACCAAAAATTTGTTTTGCAAAGGAGATGCATGTGCCAACAACTATACAGTTAGTACATCCTCAACAATGTGTAGTAGACCAAATTCAGGTTGATGGTGAGTCAATACTTGATGAGGCGAAAGTTCAGCAAGAGAAGAAAAATTTTGAGGGTGCACATGATGTGTAATGGAAATTACTGAATATGCTATAATCAGTCCTCTATGGTTGCATGGAGATAAAAAACTTGATGAAGTGGAGAAAGTGGATACTATGGTGATTCAAGATAAGATTGTGTTGAATTTAAACATTGATTTTCTCATTTCGGAAGAGAATTATGATGTGATGGAATGCAAAGCCTTATTATTCTACGTGCTCCCAGATGTGGTTCCTATATTGTGGCAAGCATTGCGTGCTAGAGTTCTAATCCTTCTCTTCTTCAAAACTCAAGGTTGAGTTTTCTTCAAACATGAAAGTATGATAGAGGGAGCATTAAAACCATCTAAGATTTTATTTTTGAATGTGAAAATAATTTTGTTTTCGACTTTAAATTTTGAACTTGGTTTTAAGTGATTTGATTAGGCATTTTCCATATTGGTGTAATACCTAAACCCTATTAAACTAGTACTTTTATAGTTGTGAAAGGTAGTGCAATTTGAATAAGAATAATTTGATAATTTGGGAATGATGGCTTTCTCTTTGTTTGGTGGTGAATGGTGATGTCTAGGGCTTGCAGGCAAATTCAAGGTGGTGAAGCCTAGTATTTTTCTTGTTTATTCTCTTATTCTTACTTTCCTACTATGTTCTACATCATATTAATTTCTTACTTATTTTGTAAATTTCTAATTTTTTCAGGCATCAAATAAAATTACTTAGACTTTTGGATTTGGTTCAAACTATTGCATTAAAATGTTACATAATTACTGCTTGCAGGATAAATATCATTGCGTAAATACTGTTTTAGTTTTGGAAATTTTAAAGATTGAAAAGATAATCTTAAATTCAAAATAAGACTTCACAAGACTCGTGATATTAGTTTTCCATGACAGTTCATCATGAAACCCAACAAAATCCTAGACATCTAGGTACGCACTTCTTGTTATTTAAATTAATGATGTTGAAAATTTTATCATTAACTACATTGAAATTCCTTTTGAAAATGCTTTATCTGGTTAATTGCAATTCTTAACAACCACAATCAAAGACAAGAAGATAAGTCCCGCCAATGCACTGTAAAGAGCACAATTAAGATGTAAAAGACCATGTTATTGCCTTGATCCTGATTAATGTGACTATAAGATCAATACTGAAACTAACATAGTACTTTTTCAAATTTGAAAGAAATCTAGTTAATTGACTAAGTTATCCTACTTATTTTCACTGTGGTTTAATTAGTAATGGTGCTAAATAATGGTGTGACGTGAGATTCCCATGGACATGGACATGCGGGATTCCCATGGATGTGTGTGCAAGGTTGACACGTGGTTCCCAAGTGATAAGCCCATTAGGCAGGGAGAGTGAGTATGACTTGTTTATGGCCCACAGAGAGGTTTTGAAGTCCACAGAGAGGCAACGACTCATACACGAGGGGAAGATTGTTGGGTTACATGTGTGAATGAAGTCCCACATTGAATAAAGATTAGAATGATGAGTAGTTAATATAACATAATTGAACACATACCCTTTGGGCTTAGACCCTTTGGGTTAGAGTGTGTCTCTATATGTTATATTAATTACTTAAGGAAACTCTCCAATGTGTTGATCTTCCCAACAGTGCAGCCTCATTTCAAAGAATTTGGTTATGCACTCTCCTTATAAATACATGCTCCATCCATATCCTAGAACTTTCTTTTTGAAGTCTCAAATTGCAATCTTTGAGGGCGGGTTTGCCATGGTTAGCTTATGAAGGGTTTAACCTTGGAGAGGAGAGACATTTAACAACTCTATCCAACCAAGGAGGAAAAGGTTATTCCTAACAAGCTCGCAATAACATGAAAAATATAAAAGGTGACACTGAAAAATGGCATCATTTTAATGGGGATTAAACAAAGCTTCAGGCATGGACATTTGAAATTGAAAAAAGTTGGAACTCATTGAAAAGAAGGTGACTTCTCTCTTTCCCAAGAGCAATTACCAAAATACTGGGTTGTACATACCATTTTCAATTCCTATGGCACTCTGGGAAGATGTCTCTATGAATATTGTTGTGGGTTTTCCAAAGACGAAAAGGATTATAGCAAGAGTCTAGATGCTTATCATGTGACTGATTTTTACCTTTGAAAGATTGTAAAACATCATTGTATTTTAAAGACTATGTCATTAAATCAAGAAACTTAAGTTTAAAATCCATTTTGGGCACAACCTTTAGTTGATGTTCACAACTAACCTTCAACATAGTTCAACTTGTCATCCTCAAATTGATCAAGCATAGGTTGCTAATCAAAGTTTAAGTGATTTTCTGAGAGTTATCCTTCCAACTCAAGTTGAATTGCTTACAATCGGTTTGCTAGCCAAACTACAAATTATAGTCCATTTAAAGTTGTGTATAGTCCAAATCCTATTACCCTTCAAAACAAAAATCCTATTAATGCTATTGACATGAAATTACTGCTTACTACTAATCATTGTAGTCGAGATAATGAGGAAAGAGTAAAGTATATAAAATTGCTACTCATAATTTTAGTGGAGACATTGAGGACAGAGTAAAATATATAAGGAAGTTCGATGAAAATGTTCAAGACTGATTCTCAAACAAATTCGAAAGTACCAAAAAAGGAAGCCAACAAACATAGAAAACCAGCAACTTGTAAGGAAGGTGATTTGGTGTGGATTCATCTTTAGGAGAATGCTTTCTAGTCAGATATCTTGCCAACTTTTGCCTAGAGTTGGTAGTCCTTTCAAGGTACTTCAATGTTTTAACAAATATATATACAAACTATATATAGTCTAGTGAATAGGTCTTGTTAGCTATTTTTAAAATATTTGGTTAAACCTTTACTTTGTATATTTTATCTTGAAATGTAAGTCATTTCTTATGCATGGAGAGTTGTTCCAAGTAAATCATGTTTATGTCCTAGATCATGTATGAAATTAAAACAGTATTATTTTGAATTGAAAATTGGCCTTTGGCTTTTCTTATATCTCTCTGCAGCAAACCTTCTAACTAAGAAAATTTTTGTAGACAACTTATCCGGAAATACCTAACAACACAGGATAAACAAAGTCCTTCCTGCTCATTGTTTACCAAAAAAATTGCATCATTGATAAAATTTCTCTATATGAACAATCAATACCAAAACTATTTTCAGTAAACAATCAAATAAATATCCAAATTTTTCATAAGATTCAATGAATGAAGGGGAAACTTTAAGATTGTGAACCAAATTTTCTAATTTTGTTTTACATATAATTTTCTTATATTCTCTCTTCCTTTTTTTCTCCCTAAAATCAAAATCTATTGATCTTTTCTCACATTTCTTGCTATTTTCTAAATGTATTGTTTTTCCTTCGTTATGGGTATTAAACAATGGAAATTCTAAAATGGTGTTTAAAGTTAATTCAATTTCCCCAAATTTGAGTGAACAATACTAACAAATTATTTTTTGTTTTTTATTTTTATTTGAGAACCTAACAAACTAAATTTTCTTACTCCCTAACGTTGTACGTTACCTGACAGGTAATGCACACATTAGAACGTGATGGAGCGCCCTTATATGATATATCATGCCAATTTACAAAATAATGGAGCACCCCTGTATGATTTCATATTAGATGACTTGAAACTTATGTGGCACAGAAAATTTAATTTGATTTCAAACAAAAAATAATATTTTTATTTTATCATTAAACCCTAAAAGACTCATAAAAATAATAATTAAAGCCGAAATCAAACTAAAATGAATTAAAAAAAAAAATAGAGATACTTTCATTCGGACATCCTTTCAAGTATGATGTTTAGGCATATCTAATGCTATTAATATAGGCTCCTAAAATTGTGGGTAATTTTTTTTCTTTTGTTTTTTTTAATTTAGATAATTATTAATTAGGAATTTGTTATGATCATGTTTGTATATGGAACTATTTATTCTATTATTTAAAGAAAATATAATGTGGCAAGATTCTAATGAAGGATTTTAATGTAGAATAGAATTTAAAATAAATTGAAAATATAAATTACAATGATGACGTTCAAATTGTAAGGACTCAAAAACTTATGTGATAAAATTTTATGAGATCAACCAAAAGTTGAATTCCTCTAAAATGCACGTGAAAATATATATGATATTTTTTCTCTATTTTATTTTCTATTTATAATGTAAATATGAAATATGAAAATTATGATAGTTATTAAGTAGCATTTATTATGATTTTGTTTGTGTTTAGAACTATATTCTAGCATTAGATATTTATTGTGATTATATTTGTATAGGAACTCAATATTCTATTATTTAAAGAGAATGGCTAAGTGTGGCTACAATCTTAGTTGCATTCTTTTGCTTCAACTTCCTCCAAGACACTAACATGTGTTATTGTTTACATACGACACACTTAATCACACTTAACCCAACCAATACTTGTCATGTGCATTGCACACATGCATGTTAGTTTCCTAGAAGTAGTTTTAGCCTAAGGCTGCAACTAAATTTGTAGCCAAACTTTGTTCTAAAGAAAATATGATTACAAAAAATAATTTAAATTTAATTAAAAATATATATATAAATAATAACATATAAAATTGTAAGGCCTCAAAAACTTATGGCACAGTATTACAAAGCCAACCAAAAGTCAAATTTCGGTTATATATATATAATAGATTATAGAAAACTATAACAGCATATGTTTTTTTTAATAAATATAAAATTTGACAATTATGATAATTATTAATAAGCATGGTCAATGGCCAAATTGGTCATTTAGCTAACTAATGTCCAAAGAAAAGCGTAGATCTGTATGTGACTTCTAGACAAAGATAATGGCAAAGAGTTTGTTGATGATGTTGTTCAACCGGTATTTAATGATAATGTGATTATGCAAGGTAAAGATTTAATTGAAGAAGGTGATTGCTAACTGATCCATCAAATACTCGTAATTCCTAAAAATGACTCAAACGAGGGTTGACTTGGTTACAACATCTTCAAGTGCACATGCAAGTCCCATGTTAAGGAATATTCCATTAACATTGATGGAAAAGTTTTTGAGAACATCGTTTCACAAGAAATGGTGGACAAGATTAAGTTGAAGATTGAACCCCATGTAAAGCCTTAGAGAATAGTATGGTTTAAGCAAGGTAAAGAGGTAAAGGTAATTAGATGATGTCGTGGAAGTTATAAGAAAATAAACAGGTTGCTTTCTGAATGAAAAAGAAAAAAAAAAGAAAAAAAAAGAAAAAACTAAACACGTTAGCTTCTGAATGAGAACCTTGAATCGATGAGGGGTCCCTTGAATCCACAAGATAATAAGGTCCTGGAATCCTTCAGAGAGAAATAGACAAAGTCTGTATTTTTATAAATCTGAAAATTGAATTACCTGAAGGCTACAATATGTTTAAATAGTAAAAAAAAACCCTAGGATTGCTAAGAAATCGCCCAAAAACCCTAATCTGCGCTAATCACGTAATTAGGTGGCAAAATAGTGATTTTCACCAAAAATGGCAAAATTTAGATAATTGCGAAAATTGAAAATACTCTTTAAGAGATGTTTCAAAACAAACGAAACCTTATTCTGACTTTTAAACTAAAAGTTATTAAGGAAAAATAAATATTACTATAATTAGCAAAAACACTATTTTTGGGGCCTTAACGAAGAAATTTGCCTAAATTTAGGCGACGCTCATGATTGAGACTGGATCAGAACGCCGTTTCCCTTTAACTTGTCAAATTTCATGCAATTTCGACACTGTTTCCCCGATGGCCTCTACTAGCACCCCCCTTTGATCTTGCGTTCTGACTTCTGGTGCCCTTGCTACTCCGGGAAGGCATGTATTGTCTGTTTTACATCACTAGAAGATATCTTGTTTCTTTTGAAATGCAAAGTAATTGTAAATATGAAGTTTGGTGTGATATTGTTGTCAAGGATGATAGTCATTTCCTCCTTTGGTGTAGCCTTGGCAATATGATAGGCATGCTATCTATGATGGCCATAGAAATACATATACCTTTAAAATTAGAAAGTTTGAATGTGTCCTTTTGCCAACTAAGAATGAAAGAGCTCCTAAATCTTTCAAAGAGCAGGGCAATAATTTTCTTATTTTTTCCAATTGTAATATAAGATAACAGTACTAGGGTGGTGTACATGTTGGTGGCTAAAGAAAAAAAGGAAGCTTGTTAGTGTACTGTATAGCCTACCTAACAAAGTGCACTGTTGAATCAATCTAAAGGAGCATGAAGAATTGAATAGGTAAGTTATGACTCATTGTAGAGTACCAACCTTACTCATGCCAAAGGAGGATGGCACTTGATAGATCTGCGTTAATAGCCGTACCATGAACCAAATTATTATTAAATTATCTGGTCATATTCCAAGAATTGGTGACCAAAAACACATTAAAGAGCAAGAGAATGCTTAAAAAACTTTAAACTGAAGCTATTGATTATTCAATCTATTTGTCCAATCGTTTCCCACCTTCTTGTGTTTGGGAGCATAGCATATCCACATGTACTAGATCAAGAACGAGAGCAAAAATTATGTCTTCATTCGCTATGATCCAAGCTCTAAAGGCCATAAGCTTAAAAATCCGAACACTGGAAAATTAATTGTCAATCGAGATGTGGAATTCGAAGAAGGTATGTGAGATTGGAGCACCCAAGAAGAAGAAAAATGTGATTTCTTTCCATTGCTTGAAGAGGAAGAGCATTTGAATAAAGTTCAAGAAGAGCTTGACACTCCACTTCCATCACCAAAATCTCCCATTTATGAAAGTCCATCCTCGTAATCATCACTAAAAGGAAGTGACCAAGAAGAATGAGAAGTCTACAAGATCTCTATGATTCAACGGAGAACATAGATGATCTAATGCTCTTTTATCTGTTTGTAACTGTGAACCTACAAGAATTAAAGAAGTTGTGCAAGATAAGAAATGGATGAAGAGATCAAGGTAATAAAGAAGAATGATGAATGGAGGTATCTTGATTGTTTGTTTGTATATAAATGATTTGATTTTTATAAGAAACAATCCAAGTAAGTTTGAGGACTTCAAGAAAGCAATGATTAAGGAGTTCGAAATGACAGATATTTGGCTTATGAAGCAAATGAAAGTTGTGATATTCATTTCCCAAGAAGGATATGCTAAGGAGATGTTAGGAACTTGTTGGTTCCTAAAGGGAATGGGTGGGAAGTGTTTGCAAATGGATGTGAATTGTAGGTGAATTGACATAAAGGCATAGAGAAATATTAAGAGCGAAAGGAAATGCAATAAGGAAGAGTTAAGTGCTTACGATTCACATCCATTTTCATACATGGCTTTATCATAACCTATGGCTTTATCCTTTTGATTACTAATTAAGCATGTGTTCTCACCGACTGTGTGATTATAGTGTTACATGTGCCAATAGCTCTAACTAAATCTATCCTAATCCCAACATGTGTAACTAACTAACTTTTAATTGAATGGATGGAACTTCAAGAATTATTAGGATATTACAACAGATATGATATTCCTAATACTTCCCTCCCTTTCAAAATAGCCCACAAGGTGTTGTTATTGTTGGCATCATCATCAAAGGAAATCTTCCAATGGACCAATATCTTAGTGATATCTTGATTACCATATTCATACACTTCTCTTTGACTAGTGCCCTCATGTACTTTCAAAATCCACTTAAATTCTTGAACCCTCAATGGTTCTTCGATCTTCAAGGTCTTATTGTTTCTTTAGACCTTGGAATGTTCTTGGATCCTTGATCCCTCATTTGATTTTTGAACCATTGGAATTGTTGGCCCTTGCATCTTTGATTATTGAATCACTGACACTTGGATTTTTGATTTTTGAATTGTGAACTCTTGAGTGGCAGCTTTTATTGGTGCATTAAAAATTGGTTCTGCGTCCACTGACATGAAATTCACAGGCTTTTGCATCTTGGATTCTTGGGTAATAATCTCCTTTGATGCATCAAGGATTGGTGTTCAAAACCTGTCTTGTAGAACATATGAAATCCACCCAATTTGCGCATAATTCCGATGCCTGCACATTTTGAAAATATTTCCACACCTCTCCTTACATGTAATAAGAGGCAATAAAAAACATGAGATGTGGTGGCGTGTTTTCTAGAGCAATGAATTCATAGAGGTTGAGAAGCCGCCAAAAAGGATCTCCACCTTTGTATGTAAACTCAATGAAAGCTTGATGAGTTGCAACAGATTTGGTCATTTCAAGATCAATAGCTCTGATACCATTTGTTCGGACCTCGATGGTTCCTAAGGGAGATGGATGGGAAGTGTATGGAAATGGATAGGAAATGCAGGTGAGTTTACTTAATTCAAGGTAGTCTCTCTCCATAAAGAAATATTAAGAGAGAAAGAAAATGCACTAAGTAAGAAATTTGTTTGTTTTTAAAATGTTTCAGATTAAGGTAACATGCAACTATTTATAAAATCCAAGCTCTTATCTTGTTGGCCACACCTGGCTTAATCCTATTAGCTTATTAAGAGCTCTAACTAACTCTATTCTAATCCCAACATGTGTAACTAACTAACTAACTCAATCCTATCTTGGGACTAAGTACTAATTGAAGGGATGGAACTATAAGAAGTATTAGGATATTAGAACAAATATGAGATTCCTAACACGAGATCCTAAAGAAATTTTAGATGTCAAATTACAAACTTGTTAGTACTCTTGTGGAATGTGGAGTGAGGTTGTCAAAGCATGACAATAGAGAGAGGGTAAATCAAACATTTTTCAAGAGTTTGGTTGGAAGTCTAAGGTAGCTAATATGCACAAGACCAAATATTCTCTTTGGCGCTGGACTTCTTAGTCGCAACATAGAAGTACCAACTATGACTCATTTGAAGACAACCAAGAGAATTCTTCATTATATGAAAGGTACACTAGATTTTGGGCTATTGTATTCACCCTCTAAAGTGTTTAAACTTGTTGGCTACAGCAATAGTGATTAGGCTGGGGACACCGATGATAGAAAGAGTAATAGGTTTGTATTCTATATGGGTGATATTGCATTTGCATGGACATCCAAGAAGCAACAAATTGTGACTGTATGTTGCTACTACCTCTAGTGTTTATCATGCAATTCGGCTTAGAAATTTGTTGAAGGAGTTGCAAATGTTGCAAGCAAAAGTTACGAAGATATTTGTGGATGATACGTTAACACTAGCTCTTGTAAAGAACCTAGTCTTTCATGACCAAAGCAAGCACATGGATACCTAGTATCATTTTATTTGAGGATGTTTTGCTAGAAACAAAATTCCACTTGAGTTTGTGAAGTCACGTGATGAGGGTGCAGATATCTTCACCAAGCCACTAAATTATGACACCTTCTACAATATGTGAACCTAATTATATGTGAACCTAATTTGTGGTGATCAAAAATTAAGTTTAAGCGGATGAGTTGAGAGTTAAACTTAACTTATGTTATGAAAATCTATTTTATTTATTAATATGAGTTAGTTGAAGATACATAAAATAACGAGGCAAGTTTACGTAAAGAATGTATCGAGAATTTTTTTTTGGAGTTATATAATAAACACAAGGAAAGTTGTGGCTGGACATGTATATATACCTCATGCATCCGTCAATTTTTAAAAAGTGTGAAAAAAGAGAAATACAATTATTTAAGAGTTCTCTCTCTCTCTCTCTCTCTCTTTGAGTGGTGCATGAGTGTTTGAGAGTGCTTGTGGGGAAAGACCCACCAATGTTTTTCCAACAACCCTAACTAGTTTATTGAGAATCCATAACCGATCCTTAAATTTTGAGAATAAGGCTTTGTTATTTTTTAGGATCCATAACCGATTCTAAACTTTAGAGTAAGGCTTAGTTATTTTTGTTGTTGTCGTAATTCTTGTAATGCTTATATATTTCATGTAGAGTAAAGTAATTTGTTACATTTTTCTCAATCAAGACTACTTGACAATTGCAATTTGTATATTGCACACTCTTTGAACTTTCATCATACACTTGCAATGTAAGCCTAATGGTGTTATTTGCTAGTGGAAGAACACTACAACAAAGTAGATTCAACATGTACATATGTCATATTACTATAGAAGATAGGAAGAGAATTGATTTAACGAGATCAGGGCTCACTTTTGTGTTGGAATCTTTAGCATTAAATTTTACGTATACATAACCAAAAGTGTTTCAATTGATATATGTTACTCAAACAAAAAATTATAATCTCTAACGTTGCTCCTAAGCTAGAGTCATATAATTTCATTGAGATTTGCATGATATTTTATGAAGAAATTCTTACAGTAATGCTGTGAATAGATTAGTCAGGATAACAAAAGTGGATTTAATCAGGTAGAAGTGCAAAAGTACAAAGACCATCAGGCATTAAATGAAGATTTTTTTTTTTTTTTTTTTTTTTGAGAAAACAAACTCTAAAGGCATAGTTGAAGCGGCTAATTGAAGTTTTACAATAAGCAAGTGCAACTCTAAAACTCAGGGTAAATAAAACGTTAGATTATAAGCTAATTAATAGGCAATAATTAGCAATATTCAAAGACATAATAACCCGCGTATAGAACTGCAAAACAAGTAGCAGCTACATGTATACGTTAAACCCTTCAGGGTAAGAATTGAAAGCTGTTATTATTTGGTTTACCAAAAAAAAGAAAACCGTTTTTTTTTTCTTTTACTTTAGACAGAAACCATAAGATTCTGCAGTACTATATCTCTTCTTGATTTGATGCTACATAGTATTATTTTTGAAATCACTTATTTCGTTTGTTCAGTATTTTTCTTAAAAGGATCTTTATTTTGAGCAGTTGGGTCTCTTACTCTCTCACACACACACCTTAGAAATCATAAAATCATAGTGAATGCATGAACAAAGCGATCAAGGATTGGACAATGACATATTTTTCTATAGATAGAAAAAAGGGTTTTTCTCTCTAGTAAAAAAAAAATGAGAAAATAAAAAGGGTTTCTCTATAAGTAGAAAGAAGTGTGAGAAAGAGATTGAAACCTTGAGCTGGCGTATTCATAGAGCTTTTCTGTATCAGAAAAGACCATGAGACCAATTTCAGCATCGCAGAGAGTTGAGAGCTCGTAAGCTTTCTTAAAAAGTCCTCTCCTCCTCTTTGAGAATGTCACCTGCCTTGCCGTCGTGTTGTCAATCTTCTTAATCTGAATTTTCCTCCTCGTCATTTTCCCAGATAATAGGTTATCAGACCCTTTACTTCAAAGTTCAAACCAAATTATTAGCCCAACCTTGTATTCCAGAAATAATTTATTTAAGAAAGTATAAGGTTATTTATATTTATTTAAATAGAATCACAATTTCATTAGGGTTGGACATTTATAAATTATATTGGACATGGTTATGCTAACAATTATCTCAAGTAATAATGAGAAAACAAAATTGGGTTTTTTTCTTACTCTTTCGTAGACACCTAATTTTACAACCTGTATTAAACCTCGTTTGGAGACAAAATGGTAATTTTACATCTTAAAGGTAAAATCGTAACATTTGACCGTAATTTCTCGCTTCATATAAAACAAATCTTTAAATCTTAATAATCAAAACTATAGGTCACAGGCTACAATCGAAACTATTGGACTAGAAGATATCATGAAAGCAAGTTTTAACTGCTAAGATGTATCCACAAGGTTGAGTCTGATCATATGTGAGTATGAACAATTAATTTTAATTGATACCATGAGGATTCAATTTAAAATCAAGCACATGTCATAATCCTATTTAATTGAACTAAAAATAAATTGCAAGGTTGTACGCACTTGATTAATCCGATTATTAAATACTAATGATTCCTCAATTATTCTTGTAATTATCCTTTAAAAGGGACAATTAGGCAAAATTAAGGGTTTTAAGGCCCCCCATAAATGTGATTGGGTTAAAACAATATTTACTCACTCTTTTGTCAATTTCCTTGAATCATTACTAATGAAAAGTTATAATGTATTGTTCCTTTTTTTAATGTTTTTTTGCTAATTAACCATTATAGGTTTAGATAAATGGTTTTATCATTTTGTTGTTGTTTTAATTTTTATAATTTGATAGTTGGAAAAAGATTATTTGCCAATTGAGAGCTACAATGCTATTGGCAAAAGGTTTTATAATTTAATGTCACATCTTATAAAATTGAGGAGATTTAAATGTTTGATAATATCCTTTGACATGTTCCAAAAAAAAAAAAAAAAACTGCTTAAGTTTTAGGCCCAAAAAATGTCATAAGAAAACCAACAATGCTACTAAATATATCAAAATGGAAATTTCATTTATATCATCTAAAACTTTCAAAGAGAGACTGAAAAAGAGAAAGCTCTACTTTTTTCCTGTTTGGTAAAATTTACTTTGTAACCCTATGTTTTGGAAGGTGTTAAATGGAGAAAACCCGCTTATATAATAATAATAGTGATGATGATGGTGATGATGCCCAGAGAGTAAAATGATACATTTTCAAATTGAAATAAGGAAAAAATAATGAAAACGTTGAAACAGATATTTTTACAAAATATTGGTGTGACCAATTTCTTATTAATTTTCATCTAAACCTACCATTAATATCACTTTTTCATTTATCAATAATCACTCATCATATAAATAGTTTGTAAAAAAATTTATAAAATAATTTGTATTTCTAACATTATTTTAATATATAATATTAAAATTAAATTAGTCAAATATTAGATTTAGTTCCAGTAATAATAGGTAGGCGGCCGAATGGCCAATGGAGAGGTCAACATCTAAGCTTTCTCAATAAAAGGGGATGAAGGGGCTATATTTTTGAAGCCATTACTTTTTCAATTTTTGCAGAACCGGGCCCATGACTTAAATATAAAAATGGACCACAAAAGGGCTCCAGGTACCTTTTCAGATACAACAAAAAAAAGTACTATTTTTTTTTTTTTTCCTGAATAAGATATTTTGACTTCAATGAGAAAAGAAACAAATATGGCCCAGTCTTAGCTCAAGCGATATGCTCCACATATATTGTTCCATGTGCCTGGGATAAACTGGCCAAGCACTCTTGTCGCTTGTTCTACTAGATGATTTTATAAAGGAAAATGTTAATAAATACTGTACAATACTTATTAAGGTTAGACTAATGTAAATTCTATTTAATAAAAAATTTGGGTAATTGAAAAAAAAATATATAAAATTGGCCTCACAATCTATTTTAATTTTTTTTTCTTTCTATAAAGCTGGCTTCACAACCTATAAAACTACACACAAAAAAAAAAAAATGACATAAAATTGCAAAAAAAAAAAAAGATAAAAAGATGTTGTGAAGCACAAAAAGTTGCTTACAGTACCCATTAACACAACCCATTTAGCCTAAAGTATAATATTTGAATATTGGGAAAATTTTTATTTTATTCAAGTGTGGTCTACATCAAGTTTCAATAATGGTTAACCTGTAGTATAAAAGGTCACACTCAACTCATTTGTAGTTAATATTTTTTTTATTTTTTTGGTAACTACAAGTGGGGTACCACTGTACATATCACCCGAGCTAAGAGAGTAGATGTTTAAAGTAGTTTTATTTGTTTTTTGATTCATGAGTTTAATTAATTCAAACTGTAATATAATAAAGTACATGTTTTAGATATATCTTGATTTAACAATTTGGGAATTGGGATTGAAAAAAATGTAATTCAAAGAATGTGACCGTACGTACTATATATGATCAATAAATCAAACTATACAAAGATAGATGTGGTAAGTGTAATTATTAATTTCATAATGTTTAATATGTTCATGTTTTCTTGTTATACCAGAAAAAAATATGTTTGGTGAGATTTCCAGTTGTAAACCTACTAGTATTAAAACACTAAAAAGAGATATCACTTCTCTAGAAAGTAGAAACACATGAAAATTATTGAGTATGCTATATAAGTGACCTCATGTACTATTCATGATTTATAATTTGGTTGCTATTTTGAGTAAAGTGAGAAAAAGGAACTAAAAAGAGTCATTCAGAATTGATTAATCAATTTTACTATAAAAAAAAATTAATTAATCAATTACTTGAAG
This sequence comes from Lithocarpus polystachyus, assembly GCA_033629205.1. Lineage (NCBI taxonomy): Eukaryota > Viridiplantae > Streptophyta > Magnoliopsida > Fagales > Fagaceae > Lithocarpus > Lithocarpus polystachyus. The sequence continues at coordinate 27,508,720 of CM066172.1, read as the reverse complement.
AGCCATACACACATCTAGGAGATAATTACTTGAGGAGTTCTACCACTAGATATTCACATTAGCATCCCCAAAACAAAACGAAAAAGAAAAAAGGAAAAAGAAAAGAATGACATTTGATTTTTATTCGTCTTAACTAGCCCTAACATGTTAAACGTTTTTTGATGAGTTTGCTGCATAGTGATTGGTGAATACCAAATTATAGAGATATGATGCAGTTTTGACAAAAAATATATATATATATATATATATATAATTTAAAACCTTGCTTTATTTTATTTACTTTTTTAGAGAGAGAGAGAGAGAGAGAGAGCCAAGGCAAGATCTAGTTAAATATGGACGAAACCTGTGAAAGTGCTAATCTTGAGTTGCCAAGGAAGACTAGGAAATAGAACAATCCAACCTAGAAAGATTCAAAATTCAAAATTAAAAACCAAAAAAACAAAAAAAAAAACAAAAATAGAAGAAAAAAACAAAAAAGAAAGTAGTGGGAGCAAATTAATATTACGAATTATGATATCACTTTTCTCAAGTTGGTGCAAAAATCTGGGTTGTAAAATATAGAAAGCTCGCAGATATTGCAAGCAAGATTGACTTGAAAACATTTTTAGACCTTAAGGCTTAAACCAAAGTGTACTCAAAAGCACCATTCTTGATAAAGAAATGTTGCGAAAAATATGTAATACTAGCAATCACGCAAAGATAAACAAATCCTATTGCAGAATTGTGAATCAATTTATCAATAGAATGACTTGCATTAGTCTTAACCCTACACTTGACCTTTTCCAACACCCGCTACTTTATTTTCCACTGTAACAAATTGACCCTTGATTCATCTCTAAAAATGATTAAGCACCCAAAATCTATAGTATACACATGCAGACTTTCTTAGAATCAGCTGGTGGAAACAAATTGGCCTTACAGAAAATTAATTACAACTCTGAGCTAGGATTTGTATTTACTTAAGCATGGCCTTTTTTCTTTTGTATTTGAGAAAAGAGAATCCATGCATGCTTCTTGATCTTCACTATACTTCAAATTCATTTAGGAAAAGGTAGCCTGCAAGACATAGAAAGATGCACTAAGGCAAAGAGTTTCCCTATAGTAGCAGTATGCATTTCTTGCCATGCAGTCAATGATGATGGTTAAGTTGCTACAGAAACAGACAAATTGCTCGATGATGAGTTGCAAGTGACAGCACCCTGTGGTAGCAACCATTAATTTCAACACCAAATTATCTTTCAGTAACAGATAAACCCATTAGAACTGTAAATTAGAATATAGTACATGTTGTAATACTAAATCCAGAGAAATAATTAAACCTAAGAGCAAATTTTTCTGTTTGGTCAAGTTCCTCTATTGATACTAAAACTATATGCTATAAGACCCCTAAATATTGAGTTTTGATGTAAATATCCTTAGATTGAATCCTGAATATTATTTCTTACTTCATCCAGAAAACTCAAAATTTTTAAGGATTTTACAAAACTTACCCCAACTTGAGAGTTATGTCTGAACTGTCATTGTCTTGAGGATCAGATGAGCTGCAAATATTGGTGAACAGATGACTGACCTTGTTCAAGTACATATGTTTGAGTGCTAAACAGATTCTCCATCTGTGGAAGAGACATTTTTTATAACTGAGTTAGAAAGAGAGGAGGAAGAATTTTTTCTATAAAAAAAAAAGACCTATTACCTGTTTTAGTCGTTGGTTTTCTTCCATCAGTTGGGCTCCCTGCATTAAAAGAATAAGATGAACAGAGAGCCATTACTAAGACTTCTTAGCCTTAAATACAAAATATAATTTAATTAATACGGTATATTTACCTAACTTCTTTTATAAGAAATCGATACGTTATGAATTGGTATAGGTCAGGTGATAGGATAAACAATATAACAATCAGTTCTGAATTAACGTTGACAATGGTTTCAACTAAATACTCAATGGTGCTTGTTACTTGTTGTTAGCCATGTGAACTTTTCTTTTCTCTACCCATTGAGCTAGCCAATGCACACAAAGACCCTTTTTTATGTGAACTTGCACCAACTCCCATTAACATCATGACAAAGTTTAGAGCTGACATTTGCAAAAGATATGGATTTAGGGTTTAAGCTTATTACATTATAGAAGTCCTAATTGTACACAGTACTAACTATATAACTGCAATCCTAGGGTTAACACAAAGTTAGTCTACTACACATTCCCTTAAATAAGTACACTATTATACACAAAATTCAATAATGAATATATAGTTGTTTAAAATTTACTACTGTTCACGTAGGCCTCTAAGACAAAACCAGCTTAATTCCTTGTGTTCTTTCAACTTTTCTTAGTTTCTTCTTTCCACCTAATATTTCAATATTTTACCATGATATCATTATGGAGCGGATCATCACTAAAGTACGAAACTGTTATACATTGAAACCATATGAACTTTAGCTCAAGGGCACTGATCTGTTCCAGAAATGTCTTGCAAACATTTTAATAATTGTATGAAATGTCATGCAAAGATTTAAAGTTTGGAATATGACCTTTTGCTGAAGGGCAGTGATCTCTTCCAGAAATCTTTCACGCTGCAAGACAAAAGTTTCTTATATTAAGAGAAAGTACATAAATTTCAACACTCCATTATAATGCCGGCAAACAGAGAGAAAACAGAGAGACAAGCCTTTGTTTCTATAACACGGCTCAGGCCTACTTCAAGCTCTTTCTCTAGTTTCTGTAATTCTTCTATATCCATTCCAGGGAGCTCTTCTCCCCTAATCTTCCTGTATTAGGTGTGAACATTTCTCAACATTAATTTATTGTCGTATGTATATGTCTTTACAGTAACAAGATGATAGTGATGTAGCTATAATACCTCAGTTCATGTGTCTTCTCCTCAATTTCCTTGCTCAACATGGCATAAGAGGTACCGTTCTCAAGCTAATATAAAAAACATGCCGTTCATGAAGATTTTTGAAATGTGAAGTGTTACCAAGCACTTTTAATATAACAATGGTTCTAAAATATGTCAGCATTTCCTGCCTTAAATAAGAAATTTTTGGGGCTGCCGTAAATGTCAGAGTCATCATCCTGGGAGTGCAACAAGTAATCTTCAAAGTTGTTAAAAAAGAAAATACCTAGCTGTTCTTATGGTGGTAGGATTTTCAATAAAACGCAAATTTCAAAGTTTTCATAAAAATTTCATGAGAAAGTGGATAAAGAAATAATCCAAAGTCATGTTTCCTTCTGACAATGATAAAATTACCTGCATTAAGTTATGGCAATGACCTATGCCACTTTTTGGACAAATTCCTCCATTTTGGCATTCATTTAGTAATTTTTGCTATTTATGGTAAGGTTTTTTTCTTTTTTTTTTCCTTTTTTTTTTTGGTAACTTTCAATTTAGAATTCAGAATAAGATCCCATTTGTTTTGGGATGTCTCCTAAGGTTTGTAAGATTTGATTTTGTAAATTTTCTAATTTTGATCTTTTTTGGTGATTTTTCATATTTCTAGCCTCATTTTTTGCTTAACACGAATTAGGGTGTTTTATGGTCTACCTAGCCTCCCTATGATTTTTTTTTCCTATTTATATGCATAGCAGACTCCAAGGAAATTCAGAATTTCATTAATATAAATTTCAAAATGTTTTTTCTCCATTCTTTTGGTGGACTTCAAACTTCTCCTTGTGAATTAAAAGAACCTCTTATGGATTCAAGATTTATTATCTCAAAGTAGACGTAATCTGTTTCTTATATGACTTTCCACCTCATTTATTTACCAACTAAAAAACTTTAAAACATCATACCTGTAGCTCAAGAGACAGTTGGTCCATTTTGCCAAGATTATCTGGATGTAGATTATGCCTATCAATTACCTGTTGCATACTTCATACAACATAAGGATAGCACATTCAATTCTTTTTCTTTCTTTTTTTTTTTTTTTTTTTGATAAGTAATAAAGATTCATTGATATCAAAAAGAGGGAGACACCCAAGTACACAGGGAGTATACAGGGCAGAACACATCAAAAACGAACATTACAGAAATCAAGTAAATCTAAAATAGAAGAAAAAGGTTGGTTTCTCCACACAAAGACCCAGTTTAAAAAAGTTTTGAAAAATAGCAGCTTGAGATCAGGCATGAAACGCTCATTGTCTTCAAAGCACCTACTAATTCTCTCTTTCCAACTACACAACATCAAACAATGAGGAACAACCATCTATATATCTCCATTACGATGGTGACCAAAATGACCTTGCCAGCAAGCAAATAGCCCAACAACAGACATTGACATAACCCAATAAACTCCAAATAAACCAAACACCGTATTCCACAACTCCAAAGCAACCGGGCAATGAAGGAAGAGATGGTCAACAGTTTCACTATTACACTTGCACATGTAACACCAATCCAAAATACAAACCTTTTGTTTCCTTAAGTTGTCAATTGTCAGACATTTTCCCAAGGCAGTGGTCCATACAAAGAAAGCCACTCTAGAGGGAATTTTCTACTTCCAAATGCTTTTCCAAAGGAAAAACTACTCACTATGGCCAATTAGAAGATGGTAGTATGCACTAACCGAGAACCCCTTACTCTTACAAGGCAACCAACATCTCTTATCCTCCCTAATCCCCCTTACAGGAGTGCTATAAATGGAATTAATGAAGCTCATGAAAGCTTCCAATTCCCGATTATGCACATCCCTACAAAAAAGTAACTCCCAATGGAGGACTCCATTGTTGTACCTCATAAGATCCGCCACACTTGCCTCTTTGCTACGACAAATGCTATATAAATCAAGATAGCGATCCGCGAGAGAAGAAGTTCCACACCAACGATCTAGCCAAAAATGCTCTTTTGATTCATCTTCAATTTCATATGGAATAAACAGAGATAAGGAGTGCCACCCTCTTCAAATATATTTCCACAAACCGACTCCATATGGACTAGAGGAAGAGCAAGAACACCAACCACCCCAATCACAGCCATACTTCACCTCTATCACTTGACGCCATAAAGCATCCCTTTCTTGCGAAAATCTCCATAACCACTTCCCTAATAAAGCTATATTGAAAGTTCTCAAGTTCCTAATCCCCAACCCACCTGAAGAAAGGGGAGTAAACACCGTAGACCAATCAATCAAATGAAATTTAGGCTCCTCACCTAGGCCACCCCACAGAAAGTCCCGCTGAAGTCTAGCAACTTGGTTGGCCACTGAGGCAGGAATAGGGAATAAAGAAAGAAAATAAGTAGGAAGATTAGAGAGAGTGTTTTTGATTAAAGCGACTCTACCTCCCTTGGATAAATATAATTTTTTCCAACCTGTTAATTTTCTTTCCATCTTCTCTAGAATTGGATTCCAAATTGACTTGTCCTTAAATTTTTCCCCCAAAGAAAGACCCAAATATTTCATTGGGAGAGACCCTTGCTTGCAGCCTTAGACAGCCACCAAAAGATTCATGTTAAGAACTTCTCCCACAACCACTAGCTCAGACTTACCCAAATTTACCTTCAGACCAAACACAGCCTCAAACCAAATGAGCACCATACGGAGAATCAACATTTGATCAATATTAGCATCACAAAAAATTAGAGTATCATTAGCGAAAAGGAGATGGGAAACCATCAAAGATCGACCAGCTGGAACACCTACACTAAAACCTGACAAACGACCTTCATGGACAGCCTTATCCAACATTCTACCAATGGCTTCCATAACCAACACAAATAATTAGGGTGACAAAGGATCACCTTGCCACAACCCCCTTGAACTTCCAAAAAACCCATGGGGAGTACCATTAATAAGGATAGGAAAACGAACTGTGGATCTCTCTCTCATTTTAATAAAATGATAGTTCGAATGAACTTATAAACTACTAGTATGTATTTCTAACTCATATCTAAGGAAATAAAACTTGAGCTGGTGACTGAAGAATTAATTATTATCTCATGTTGGCATATCTGCCATTGTCTGCAGGCCAATTGTGTTTTCCCAATTAAAATGTGAATTACAAGTGATATTTATATTGATTGACACAAACTATGTGCAAACTTCTAATTTGGTCAAACTATAAAAGGTGAACATCTATATGAACTCCTAAATTATTTATATTGATTGACATAAGGGGTACATTATGATGCAAGGAGCATTAAAATTATCTAAGATTTATTTTTGAATGTAATTTTTCTTTTACTTTAAATTGAGCTTTATTGTTGAGGGTTTTAGGTGATTTGACTAGGCATTTTTCTATATTGGTGTAATCCCTAGACCCTATTAAACTAGTACTCCTATAATTGTGAAAGGCAATACAATTTGAATTAGAATAATTTGATGATTTGAGAATGATGACTTTCTCTTTGTTTGGTAGTGATGCCAAATACACTTAGGTGGTGATGCTTAGGGCTTGCAAGCAAATTTTAGGAGGTGGAGCCTAAAGTTTGTCCAGTTTATCCTTTTATTCTTCATTTATCCTTGTTTTCCTATTTTATTCTACATCAACTTGGTATCAGAACATCTGATCCCCTCCACCCAATTCAAAACAGTACAAAAAGAAAAAAGAAAAAAACTCCACCCATTAGCCCAATTTTTGAAAGAAGAAGAAGTGAGATTAGCCCATTAAACCTAGAAACAATCAAGTTCTTTAGCAGCAACAAGTAAAGTTTCAATCTTTGTATTTTGTGGCTAAAAATGACTTCCTTGGATAGAGACTTTAAGGCGCAACTTAAGGAGGATGTGAAAATCCTCTTATTGATATAGACAAAAATTTGTTAGCAAATGTGGATCAAGCACCATCCAAATCAATGCGAGATGCACTTTTACCCTCAATGAAGGCATTGGTCACTAATGAACTTTTCAGACTGAGATTTCGAGGATAACAACATCGGATGCCCAATATGATGATGAACAAATGAAGGAAAAATTGCAGCTGATTGTAGCAACATTTGAAAATTTGTCTATTTGTCTAATGTGCCCAATTGTTACCATACGAAGGAGGTTTCAATTCTTGACACTGTTGCAAAGGTTGGTGGTGCTGGACCTTGAGTGTGATGCATTGATTGTTGAGATGTTTCAAATTTTCTTTAAAATAATTAGGTCCATCTATTCACTTGTTATATTTTTGGCCATTTTAACAATTATGTCTCTGGACATATAAAGAAATTTCCTTGATTCTCCTCAGTCCACTTTTAGCTAGTGTAAGCAAGGAAATTCAAAAAGTTTCACCTATTTTGTAAAAATTAAGGGAGCAAGTAATCACTAAGATTAATGCCAAAGAAGACAAAATAATGACATCCACTCAAAAACAACCCAACAAGCTTGAGGGTAAAGCTTTACACATGAGAGATAGTAACGTTGAGGCACCAAAAATTTGTTTTGCAAAGGAGATGCACATACCAACAACTATACAGTTAGTACATCCTCAACCATGTGTAGTAGACCAAATTCAAGTTGATGGTGAGTCAATACTTGATGAGGCGAAAGTTCAGCAAGAGAAGAAAAATTTGAGGGTGCCCATGATGTGTAGTGGAAATTACTAAATATGCTATAATCAATCCTCTATGGTGCATGGAGATAAACAACTTGATGAAGTGGAGAAAGTGGATACTATGGTAATTCAAGATAAGATTGTGTTGAATTTGAACATTGATTTTCTCATTTCGGAAGAGAATTATGATGTGATGGAATGCAAAACCTTGTTATTCTACGTGCTCCCAGATGTGGTTCCTATATTGTGGCAAGCATTGCGTGCTAGAGTTCTAATCCTTCTCTTCTTCAAAACCCAAGGTCGAGTTTTCTTCAAACACGAAAGTATGATAGAGGGAGCATTAAAACCATCTAAGATTTTATTTTTTAATGTGAAAATAATTTTTTTTTCGACTTTAAATTTTGAATTTGGTTTTAAGTGATTTGATTAGGCATTTTCCATATTGGTGTAATACCTAAACCCTATTAAACTAGTACTTTTATAGTCGTGAAAGGTAGTGCAATTTGAATAAGAATAATTTGATAATTTGAGAATGATGGCTTTCTCTTTGTTTGGTGGTGAATGGTGATGTCTAGGGCTTGCAGGCAAATTCAAGGTGGTGAAGCCTAGTATTTGTCTTGTTTATTCTCTTATTCTTACTTTCCTACTGTGTTCTACATCATGTTAATTTCTTACTTATTTTGTAAATTTCTAATTTTTTCAGGCATCAAATAAAATTACATAGACTTTTGGATTTGGTTCAAGCTATTGCATTAAAATGTTACATAATTACTGCTTGCAGGATAAATATCATTGCGTAAATACTGTTTTAGTTTTGGAAATTTTAAAGATTGAAAAGATACTCTAAAATTCAAAGTAAGACTTCACAAGACTCGTGATATTAGTTTTCCATGACATTTCATCATGAAACCCAACAAAATCCTGGACATCTAGGTACGCACTTCTTGTTATTTAAATTAATGTTGCTGAAAATTTTATCATTAACTACATTGAAATTCCTTTTGAAAATGCTTTATCTGGTTAATTGCAATTCTTAACAACCACAATCAAATACAAGATGATAAGTCCCGCTAATGCACTGTAAAGAGCACAATTATGATGGAAAAGACCATGTTATTGTCATGATCCTGATTAATGTGACTATAAGATCAATACTGAAACTAACATAGTACTTTTCAAATTTGAAAGAGTTCTAGTTAATTGACTAAGTTATATATGCTACTTATTTTCACTGTGGTTTAATTAGTAATGGTGCTAAATAATGGTGTGAGGTGAGGTTGCCATGGACATGGACATGCGGGGTTTCCATGGATGTGCGTGCAAGGTTGACATGTGGTTCCCATGGATGGTGTACGAGAGGCCCATGGATGACGCGTTGATGAAGTGATAAGCCCATTAGGCAAGAGAGAGTGAGTAGGACTTGTTCATGGCCCACACAGAGGTCTTGAAGCCCATAGAGAAGCAGCGACTCACACACAAGGGGGAGATTGTTGGGTTCCATGTGTGAATGAAGTCCCACATTGAATGAAGATTAGAAGGATGAGTAGTTAATATAACATTATTGAGCACATACTCTTTGGGCTTAGACTTTTTGAGTTAGAGTGTGTCTCTATATGTTATATTAATTACTTCAGAAAACTCCTCAATGTGTTTATCTTCCCAACAGTGCAGCCTCATTTAAAAGAATTTGGTTATGCACTCTCCTTATAAATACATGCTTCATCCATATCCTAGAACTTTCTTTTTGAAGTCTCAAATTGCAATCTTTGAGGGCGGGTTTGGCATGGTTAGCTTATGAAGGGTTTAACCTTGGAGGAGAGAGACATTTAACAACACTATCCAACCAAGGAGGAAAAGGTTATTCCTAACAAGCTCACAATAACATGAAAAATAAAAAAGGTGACACAAAAAAATGGCATCATTTTAATGGTGATTAAACAAAGCTTCAGGCATCGACATTTGAAATTGACAAAAGTTGGAACTCATTGAAAAGAAGGTGACTTCTCTCCTTCCCAAGAGCAATTACCAAAATACTGGGTTGTACATGCCATTTTCAATTCCTATGGCACTCTGGGAAGATGTATCTATGAATATTGTTGTGGGTTTTCCAAAGACGAAAAGGATTATAGCAAGAGTCTAGATGCTTATCATGTGACTGATTTTTACCTTTGAGAGACTGTAAAACATCATTGTATTTTAAAGACTATATCATTAAATCAAGAAACTTAAGTTCAAAATCCATTTTTGGGCATGCCCAAAATGGATTTTGAACTTTAGTTGATGTTTACCTTTAGTTGATGTTCGCAACTAACCTTCAACATAGTTCAACTTGTCCTCCTCAAATTGATCAAGCGCCCAAAATGGATTTTGAACTTTAGTTGATGTTTACCTTTAGTTGATGTTCGCAACTAACCTTCAACATAGTTCAGCTTGTCCTCCTCAAATTGATCAAGCATAGGTTGCTAATCAAAGTTTAAGTGATTTTCTAAGAGTTATCCTTCCAACTCAAGTTGAATTACTTACAATCGGTTTGCTAGCCAAACTACAAATTATAGTCCATTTAAAGTTGTGTATAGTCCAAATCCTATTACCCTTCAAAACAAAAATCCTATTAATGCTATTGACATGAAATTACTGCTTACTACTAATCATTGTAGTGAAGATAATGAGGAAAGAGTTAAGTATATAAAATTGCTACTCATAATTTTAGTGGAGACATTGAGGACAGAGTTAAATATATAAGGAAGTTGGATGAAAATGTTCAAGACTGATTTCTCAAACAAATTCAAAAGTACCAAAAAAGTAAGCCAACAAACATAGAAAACCAGCAACTTGTAAGGAAGGTGATTTGGTGTGGATTCATCTTTAGGAGAATGCTTTCTAGCCGGATATCTTGCTAACTTTTGCCTAGAGTTGATAATCCTTTCAAGGTACTTCAATGTTTTAACAAAAATATATACAAACCATATAAAGTCTAGTGAATAGGTCTTGTTAGCTTTTTTTAAAATATTTGGTTAAACCTTTACTTTGTATATTTTATCTTGAAATGTAAGTCATTTCTTATGCATGGAGAGTTGTTCCAAGTAAATCATGCTTATGTCCTAGATCATGCATGAAATTAAAAGAGAGTATTATTTTGAATTGAAAATTGGCCTTTGGCTTTTCTTATATCTCTCTGCAGCAAACCTTCTAACTAAGAAAATTTTTGTAGACAACTTATCCGAAAATACCTAACAACACAGGATAAACAAAGTCCTTCCTGCTCATTGTTTACCAAAAAAATTGCATCATTGATAAAATTTCTCTATATGAACAATCAATACCCAAAACTTTTTTTCAGTAAACAATCAAATATATATCCAAATTTTTCATAAGATTCAATGAATGAAGGGGAAACTTTAAGATTGTGAACCAAATCTTCTAATTTTGTTTTAGATATAATTTTTTTATATTCTCTCTTCCTTTTTTTCTTCCTAAAATCAAAATCTATTGATCTTTTCTTACATTTCTTGCTATTTTTAAATGTATTATTTTTCCTTCGTTATGGGTATTAAACAATGGAAATTCTAAAATGGTGTTTAAAGTTAATTCTATTTCCCCAAATTTGAGTGAACAATACTAACAAATTATTTTTTGTTTTTTGTTTTTTATTTTTATTTGAGAATCTAACAAACTAAATTTTCTTACTCCCTAATGTTGTACGTTACATGACAGGTAATGCATACATTAGAACGTGGTGGAGCGCCCTTATATGATATATCATGCCAATTTAGAACATAATGGAGCACCCCTGTTTGATTTCATATAAGATGACTTGAAACTTATGTGGCACAGAAAATTTAATTTGATTTCAAGCAAAACATAATATTTTTATTTTATCATTAAACCCTAAAAGACTCATAAAAATAATAATTAAAGCCGAAATCAAATTAAAATGAATTTTAAAAAAAAAATAGAGATACTTTCATTCGGACATCCTTTCAAGTATGATGTTTAGGCATATCTAATGCTATTAATATATATAGGCTCCTAAAATTGTGGGTAATTTTTTTTCTTTTATTTTTCTCTTTTTGAGAGGAAAATTTGTGGGTTGCCTATATACCAGTAACCCAACTTCTAGTGACTTTGGATTTCAGTATATTTTTTAGCTAATAAATGCAAATCTTCCTTTATCATCTTTTAAAAAAAATATGATTTTTCTTTTATCTTTTTTTTTTCCAAATATGAAATTTAATAATTTAGATAACTATTAATAGGAATTTGTTATGATCATGTTTGTATATGGAACGATTTATTCTATCATTTAAAGGAAATATAATGTGACAAGATTCTAATGAAGGATTTTAATGTAGAATAGAATTTAAAATAAATTAAAAATATAAATTACAATAATGACGTTCAAATTGTAAGGACTCAATAACTTATGTGATAAAATTTTATGAGGTCAACCAAAAGTTAAACTCCTCTAAAATGCACATAAAAATATATATGATATTTTTTCTCTATTTTATTTTCTATTTATAATGTAAATATGAAATATGAAAATTATGGTAGTTATTAAGTAGCATTTATTATTATTTTGTTTGTGTTTAGAACAATATTCTAGCATTAGATATTTATTGTGATTATATTTGTATAGGAACTCAATATTCTATTATTTAAAGAGAATGGCTAAGTGTGGCTACAATCTTAGTTGCATTCTTTTGCTTCAACTTCCTCCAAGAAACTAACATGTGTTATTGTTTACATACGACACACTTAATCACACTTAACCCAACCAATACTTGTCATGTGCATTGCACACATGCATGTTAGTTTCCTAGAAGTAGTTTTAGCTTAAGGCTGCAACTAAATTTGTAGCCAAACTTTGTTCTAAAAAAAATATGATTACAAAAAATAATTTAAATTTAATTAAAAAAAATATATATATATATATATATATATAAATAATAACATATAAAATTGTAAGGCCTCAAAAACTTATGGCAGAGTATTACAAAGTCAACCAAAAGTCAAATTTTGGTTATATATATATATAATAGATTATAGAAAACTATAACGAAATATGTTTTTTTTTTTAATAAATATAAAATTTGGAGAATTATGATAATTATTAATAAACATGGTCAATGGCCAAATTGGTCATCTAGCTAACTAATGTCCAAAGAAAAGGGTAGATGTGTATGTGACTTCTGGACAAAGATAATGGCAAAGAGTTTGCTGATGATGTCGTTCAACCGGTATTAAATGATAATGCGGTTATGCAAAGTAAAGATTTAATTGAAGAAGGTGATTGCTAACTGATCCATCGAATACTCGTAATTCCTAAAAATGACTCAAACCAGGGTTGACTTGGTTACAGCATCTTCAAGTGCACATGCAAGTCCCATGTTAAGGAATATTCCATTAACATTGATGGAAAAGTTTTTGAGAACATCGTTTCACAAGAAATGGTGGACAAGATTAAGTTGAAGATTGAACCCCATGTAAAGCCTTAGATAATAGTATGGTTTAAGCAAGGTAAAGATGTAAAGGTAATTAGATGATGTCGCGGAAGTTGCAAGAAAATAAATAGGTCGCTTTCAGAAAGAAAAAGAAAAAAAGAAAAAAAAAACTAAACACGTTAGCTTCTGAATGAGAACCTTGAATCGACGAGGGGTCCCTTGAATTCACAAGGTAATAAGGTCCTGGAATCCTCCAGAGAGAAATAGGCAAAGTCTATATTTTTATAAATCTGAAAATTGAATTACCTGAAGGCTAAGAATGAAAGAGCTCCTAAATCTTTCAAAGAGCAGGGCAGTAGTTTTCTTATTTTTTCAATTGTAATATAAGATAAAAGTACTAGGGTGGTTTACATGTTGGTGGCTAAAGAAAAAAAGGAAGCTTGTTAGTGTACTGTATAGCCTACCTAACAAAGTGCACTATCGAATCAAGCTAAAGGAGCATGAAGAATTGAATAGGCAAGTTATGACTCCTTGTGTAGTACCGACCTTACTCATGCCAAAGGAGGATGGCACATGAACCAAATTATTATTAAATTATCTGGTCATATTCCAAGAATTGATGGCTAAAAACACATTGAAGAGCAAGAGAATGCCTAAAAAACTTTAGACTGAAGCTATTGATTATGGAATTTGTTTGTCCAATCGTTTCCCACCATCTTGTGTTTGGAAGCATAGCATATCCACACGTACTAGATCAATAACGAGAGCAAAAATTATGTCTTCATTCGCTATGATCCAAGCTCTAAAGGCTATAAGCTTAAAAATCCAAACACTGGAAAATTAATTGTCAATCGAGATGTGGAATTCGAAGAAGTTATGTGAGATTGGAGCACCCAAGAAGAAGAAAAATGTGATTTCTTTCCATTGCTTGAAGAGGAAGAGCATTTGAATAAAGTTCAATAAGAGCTTGACACTCCACCTCCATCACCAAAATCTCCCATTTATGAAAGTCCATCCTTGTAATCATCACTAAAAGGAAGTGACCAAGAAGAATGAGAAGGCTACAGGATCTCTATGATTCAACGGAGAATATAGATGATCTAATGCTCTTTTATCTGTTTGCTAATTGTGAACCTACAAGAATTAAAGAAGTTGTGCAAGATAAGAAATGGATGAAGAGATCAAGGTAATAAAGAAGAATGATAAATGGAGGTATCTTGATTGTTTGTTTGTATATAAATGATTTGATTTTTATAAGAAACAATCCAAGTAAGTTTGAGGACTTCAAGAAAGCAATGATTAAGGAGTTCGAAATGATAGATGTTTGGCTTATGAAGCAAATGGAAGTTGTAATATTCATTTCCCAAGAAGGATATGCTAAGGAGATGTTAGGAACTTGTTGGTTCCTAAAGGGAATGGGTGGGAAGTGTTTGAAAATGGATGTGAATTGTAGGTGAATTGACATAAAGGCATAGAGAAATATTAAGAGCGAAAGGAAATGCAATAAGGAAGAGTTAAGTGCTTACAATTCACATCCATTTTCATACATGGCTTTATCATAACCCATGGCTTTATCCTTTCGATTACTAATTAAGCATGTGTTGTCACCGACTGTGTGATTATAGTGTTACATGTGCCAATAGCTCTAACTAAATCTATCCTAATCCCAACATGTGTAACTAACTATCTTTTAATTGAATGGATGGAACTTCAAGAAGTATTAGGATATTACAACAGATATGAGATTCCTAACACTCCCCTCCCTTTCAAAATAGCCCACAAGGTGTTGTTATTGTTGGCATCATCATCAAAGGAAATCTTCCAATGGACCAATATCTTAGTGACATTTTGATCACCATATTCATACACTTCTCTTTGACTAGTGGCCTCATGTACTTTCAAAATACACTTAAATTCTTGAACCCTCAATGGTTCTTCGATCTTCAAGGTCTTTTTGTTTCTTTAGACCTTGGAATGTTCTTGGATCCTTGATCCCTCATTTGATTTTTGAACCATTGGAATTGTTGGCCCTTGCATCTTTGATTATTGAATCACTAACACTTGGATTTTTGATCTTGAATCGTGAACTCTTGAGTGGCAGCTTTTATTGGCGCATTAAAAATTGGTTCTGAGTCCACTGATATGAAATTCACAGGCTTTTGCATCTTGGATTCTTGGGTAATAATCTCCTTTGATGCATCAAGGATTGGTGTTCAAAAACTGTCTTGTAGCGCATATGAAATCCACCCAATTTGTGCATAATTTTGATGCCTGCACATTTTGAAAATATTTCCACACCTCACCTTACATGTAATAAGAGGCAATAAAAAACATGAGATGTGGTGGCGTGTTTTCTAGAGCAAAGAATTCATAGAGGTTGAGAAGCCACCAAAAAGGATCTCCACCTTTGAATGTAAACTCAATGAAAGCTTGATGAGTTGCAACAGATTTGGTCATTTTAAGATCAATAGCTCTAATAGCATTTGTTAGGACCTCGATGGTTCCTAAGGGAGATGGGAGGGAAGTGTATGGAAATGGATATGAAATGTAGGTGAGTTTACTTAATTCAAGGTAGTCTCTCTCCATAAAGAAATATGAAGAGAGAAAGAAAATGCACTAAGCAAGAAATTGGTTTGTTTTTTAAAATGTTACAGATTAAGGTAAGCAACTATTTATAAAATCCAAGCTCTTATCTTGTTGGCCACACATGGCTTAATCCTATTAGCTTATTAAGAGCTCTAAGTAACTCTATTCTAATCCCAACATGTGTAACTAACTACCTAACTAACTCAATCCTATCTTGGGACTAAGTACTAATCGAAGAGATGGAACTATAAGAAGTATTAGGATATTAGAACAAATATGAGATTCCTAACACAAGATCTTAAAGAAATTTTAGATGTCAAATTACAAACTTGTTAGTACTCTTGTGGAATGTGGAGTGAAGTTGTCAAAGCATGACAATAGCGAGAGGGTAAATCAAACATTTTTCAAGAGTTTGGTTGGAAGTCTATGGTAGCTAATATGCACAAGACCAAACATTCTCTTTGGCGCTGGACTTCTTAGTCGCAACATAGAAGTACCAACTATGACTCATTTGAAGACAACCAAGAGAATTCTTTGTTACATGAAAGGTACACTAGATTTTGGGCTATTGTATTCACCCTCTAAAGTGTTTAAACTTGTTGGTTACAACAATAGTGATTAGGTTGGGGACATCGATGATAGAAAGAGTGATAGTGGGTTTGTATTCTATATAGGTGATATTGCATTCGCATGGACATCCAAGAAGCAACAAATTGTGAATGTATGTTGCTACTACTTCTAGTGTTTGTCATGCAATTCGGCTTAGAAATTTGTTGAAGGAGTTGCAAATGTTGCAAGAAAAAGTTACGAAGATATTTGTGGATGATAAGTTAACACTAGCTCTTGTAAAGAACCTAGTCTTTCATGACCAAAGCAAGCACATGGATACCTAGTATCATTTTATTTGAGGATGTTTTGCTAGAAACAAAATTCCTCTTGAGTTTGTGAAGTCACATGATTAGGGTGCAGATATCTTCACCAAGCCACTAAACTATGACACCTTCTACAATATGCGAGCCTAATTTGTGGTGATCAAAAATTAAGTTTAAGTGGATGTGTTGAAAGTTAAACTTAATTTATGTTATGAAAATCTATTTTATTTATCAATATGAGTTAGTTGAAGATACATAAAATAACGAGGCAAGTTTACGTAAAGAATGTATCGAGAATTTTTTTTTTTTGGAGTTATATAATAAACACAAGGAAAGTTGTGGTTGGACATGTATATATACCTCATGCATCCGTCAATTTTTAAAAAGTGTGAAAAAAAAAAAAGAAATACAATTATTTAGGAGTTCTTCTCTCTCTCTCTCTCTCTCTCTTTGAGTGGTGCATGAGTGTTTGAGAGTGCAGGTGGGGAAAGACCCACCAATGTTTTTCCAACAACCCTAACTAGTTTATTTAGAATTCATAACCTATCCTTAAATTTTGAGAATAAGGCTTTGTTATTTTTTAGGATCCATAACCGATTCTAAACTTTAGAGTAAGGCTTAGTTATTTTTGTTGTTGTCATAGTTCTTGTAATGCTTATATATTTCATGTAGAGTAAAGTAATTTGTTTCATTTTTCTCGATCAAGACTACCTGACAATTGACAATTTAAGGAAAAGAAATGTTTGCATTTTGGATTGGTGTTATATGTGCAAATGTATAGTGAAAGTGTTGACCATCTATTCCTGCATTGCTCGGTTGCTTTGGAGTTGTGGGATATGGTTTTTGGTTTATTTGGAGTCTATTGGGTTATGCCAATGTCTATTGTTGTGCATTTTGCTTGCTGGCAAGGTTTTTGGTCGTCATCATAATGGAGATATTTGGAAGGTTGTTCCTCATTGTTTGATGTGGGTTATTTGGAAGGAGAGAAATAGTAGGTGTTTTGAAAACAATGAGCGTTCCATGCCTGAACTCAAGCTTCTATTCTTCTGATCCTTACTTGACTGGTTCTCTGTGTAGAGAAGCCAACATTTTTCTTCTATTTTGGATTTTCTTGACTTTTGTAATGTTCATTTTTGATTTATTCACCCCTGTACACTCCCTGTGTTCTTGGGTGTCACTCTCTTTTTATTAATGAATCTTTATTACTTATCAAAAAATTTGTATATTGCACACTCTTTGAACTTTCATCATACACTTGCAATGTAAGCCTAATGGTGTTATTTGCTAGTGGAAGAGCACTACAACTAAGTAGATTTAACATGTACATATGTGATATTGCTATAGAAGATAGGAAGAGAATTTATTTAACGAGATCGGAGCTCACTTTCGTGTTGGAATCTTTAGCATTAGATTTTACGTATACATAACCAAAAGTGTTTCAATTGATATATATTACTCAAACAAAAAATTATAATCTCTAACGTTGCTCCTAAGCTAGAGTCATATAATTTCATTGAGATTTGCATGATATTTTATGAAGAAATTCTTACAGTAATGCTGTGAATAGATTAGTCAGGATAACAAAAGTGGATTTAATCAGGTAGAAGTACCAAAGTACAAAGACCATCAGGCATTAAATGAAGTTTTTTTTTTTTTTTTTTCTGAGAAAACAAACACTAAAGGCATAGTTGAAGCGGCTAATTGAAGTTTTAAAATAAGCAAGTACAACTCTAAAACTCAGGGTAAATAAAACATTAGATTATAAGCTAATTAATAGGAAATACTTACCAAAATTGGTAAGTATTTCCTATTTTTTTAGTTTTTTCCACAACTAAAAAAATAGGAAATACTTACCAATATTCCAAGACAAAATAACCCGCTTATAGAACTTCAAAACAAGTAGCAGCTACATATATACGTTAAACCCTTCAGGGTAAGAATTGAAAGCTGTTATTATTTGGTTTACCAAAAAAAAAAAACTGATTATTTTTCTTTCCTCTTTTTTTTTTTTTTTTCTTTCTTTTTTTCCTTTTCCTTTTCCTTTCCCTTTTCTTTAGACAGAAACCGTAAGATTTTGCAGTACTTTATCTTTTCTTGATTAGATACTACACAGTACTATTTTTGAAAGCACTTATTCGGTTTGTTCAGTATTTTTCTTAAAGGATCTTTATTTAGAGCAGTTGGGTCTCTCAGTCTCTCCCACACACACCTTAGAAATCATAAAATCTTAGTGAATGCATGAACAAAGCGATCAAGGAATGGACAGTGACATATTTTTCTATAGATAGAAAAAAGGGTTTTTCTCTCTAGTCAAAAAAATGAGAAAATAAAAAGGGTTTTTCTATAAGTAGAAAGAAGTGTGAGAAAGAGATTGAAACCTTGAGCTGGCGTATTCATAGAGCTTTTCTGTATCAGAAAAGACCATGAGACCAATTTCAGCATCGCAGAGAGTTGAGAGCTCGTAAGCTTTCTTAAAAAGTCCTCTCCTCCTCTTTGAGAATGTCACCTGCCTTGCAGTCGTGTTGTCAATCTTCTTAATCTGAATTTTCCTCCTCGTCATTTTCCCAGATAATAGGTTATCAGACCCTTTACTTCAAAGTTCAAACCAGACTATTAGCCCAACCTTGTATTCCAGAAATAGAAACTATTTGCATACAAAGCTGAGAGAGAGAGAGAAGAAAAGAGATAGGTCGAGAATAGTACAAAAATAAATTGCACTACAAATAAAATAAATGTTACCTATGGGGTGTGCGGTTGAATTAAGTTGAGAGAATATTTTAACCCAATTTACTATGGTCCGCCAAAAAAAATTCAACCTAAGCCAACCCAATTCACATGGGTCAGGTTGGATCAGGTTGAACCCATGGGTTAAATAATTTTTTACTAATTATATAATATATTTAAATATATATTAAAAGAATTAATAGCCATAAATTTTAAATTATATATTATATATGATAGTATTAGTAGGAGGAGCCGAGGAAGTGCAAGTGCTCTCCAACTGATTTAAAAAAAAAATTTATTAAATATATAATATATATTTATAGTAGGAACTAAAGTGCCCTACAGCTGGTTTTTTTTTTAATTTATAAAATATATAATATATTTTAAATATAGGTGGGTCGGGTCGAGTTTGACGAGTTTGTAATTTTATGACCCAAAACCAACCCGACTTGCTGTAAAAAAAAAATTTTATAACCCAACCCAATTTACCAAGCCCTAAAAACCGACCTAACCCGGCGGGTCAGGTTGGGTCAGGTCGGATTTGGTGGGTTGGTGGGTTTTTTGCACACCCCTAGTTATGGATTTCAGAATGGTAAAGAGAAATAAAATGAAAGCTATGTATTATTGTACGGAAGAGGAATATTGTCTTTTATAGAAGTTTAATCAAACTGCACTTGTTTTTTTTCTTAATGAAAAATAGCTGCACTTACTCTACCAATAAAATAAATGATGGAAAAATAAAATAAAATCTGAGCAAGGGTGTACCCCATAGGCCTACACAAGAGCACTAGCATTCAGAGATATATATCAATTTCTATTTTACACTTTAAAAACTAATTTTGTTTATTTTATTATCCTATTTTATAACTCACGCAACATTTTGGTTTTTATTTTTACATACAACACAATTAAATAATACAACTACACTATAAAATATTATAAATCTCTCCTCTCTCTAACACTCCATTAGATATTTGCAAATAAAATAATTTTTTTTTTTACATCCTAATCTACAGTTGGTAAAAAAAAACAAAAACCCACCCCAGATGTAGCTGCTTTTTACCTTGTTGGTTGCTAAAATAGTTATTGAGGGGATTTACACCCCGTTAGTGCTCTGACAAACAAAATTGATATTTCTCAACAACAACCACACAAAAAAAAAAAAAAAAAAAAAAAAAAAAAAAAAAAAAAAACCCTGTTGTGTAGCATGGAACCACACCCACACCACCCAATTTAATTTTAACATTGAATTTATTATTATTATGAATTATATATTAAAGATATTTTCTTAATTCTTTTTAATGTTACATCGTAATTTGAAGATGAACACAACCGTAATAAAAGTTAAATTATAATTTTTATCTATTATTATTTTTGTATATATATATATATATATATTATTTAAGTTCCTTTATTTACATTTGAATCTAGTTTTTCCGTCGATCTCTATCCAATTCTACCGTTAAGTCCTATTTCTCTCCAACAGCAAAATTACGTCATTTTTCAGAAGAATTACATTGAAAAAAATATATAATTTAAATGACTGAATTGAAAAGGAAAAATTGGAACAAAATTAAAAACTAGATAAGGTTAGATGATGCAGTTTTGTATTTAGTCTTTCAAAAAAGTAATATTACCCAATTCTTACATAGAAGAGAGCTTGAATTTAAATCCTGAATATATAAAAAAAATAAAATAAAAATAAAAAACTCTAGTTAGGTGGTGTGCGGTTGAATTTGAAAACTAGAGAGACTAAAATAAAATTCAAGACAAGGTTATTTACGGCAAAACATAAAGAGAAAAGTCATTTATTTATTTATTTATTTTATATGAAGATGCTAAATAAAGTTAAGAACAAATTAATATTGTTTTTAAATTATTTGAAGGTTTTAGTTTCATCCTTGAACCAATGCTTGTATTAACTTAATAATTCAATGATGTTTCTAAAAAAATAGTAATAAAACTTAATTCAATGTTACAATTGTTCCACATTCCTTTTAAAAATTGAATGCAGAGTGATTTTCATTTTCATGAAATTGCTTTACAAAGGCATGAGGCTAAAGGGTTCAAAAGAAATTGGAAAACTGCCGTTTATTTATATATGGTTTGGCCTTATTATAATTTAGGTCATAAAGTTTTTATTATTATATTTAACACCCTATAATTTGGACTAAAATGAAACCAATTTGCATTTTGTGAACAAATTATTTATTCCCTTTTGGTTTGCGTGTATCACAACTTAGTCTCACAAACTTTTCAATTACTACATTTTCACCCCTAAAATTTTTAAAATAAAATCTAAAACTCTAATTTGGATGGGATTCTATTGATTTCATCTTAGTCATCTTATGGGTAAAATGCAATAATTGAAAGGTTGTAAAATTAAATTGTAATTGGACAATATCAAAGGTGGATATAGTGGCAGAGGATCAAAGGGGCCAGGGTGGGGAGGGCAACTCAAAATTTTTTAAAAATCTTGAATATTTCTTACTTTTTTTTTAATCCTTAAAAAATTTATAAAAACCGATCTTATATATATGAAATGGCAAAGTTGCCTGACTTCTTACATCCTAAATCTTAGTTAAATTTTTAAAATATCTATAAATAAAATTATTATTTTTAAAGTAAATAATTTATTTAAGAAAGTATAAGGTTATTTATATATATTTAAATAGAATCACAATTTCATTAGGGTTGGACATTTATAAATTATATTGAACATGGTTATGTTAACAATTATCTCAAGTAATAATGAGAAAACAAACAAGGGTTTTGTTCCTACACTTACATAGACACCTAATTTTACAACCTATAACCTCGTTTGGAGACAAAATAGTAATTTTACATCTCAATGGTAAAATCGTAACATTTGACTGTAATTTCTCGCTTCATATAAAACAAATCTTTAATTCTTAATAATCAAAACTACAGTTCATAGGCTACAATTAAAACCATTGGACTAGAAGATATCATGAAAGCAAGTTTTAACTGCTAAGATGTATCCACAAGGTTGAGTCTGATCCTATGTGAGTATGAACAATTGATTTTAATTGGTACCATGAGGATTCAAATTAAAATCAAGGATATGTCATAATCCTATTTAATTGAACTAAAAATAATTGCAAGGTTGCACACACTTGATTAATCCGATTATTAAATACTAATGATTCCTCAATTATTCTTGTAATTATCCTTTAAAAGGGACAATTAGGCAAAATTAAGGGTTTTAAGGCTCCCCATAAATGTGATTGGGTTAAAATGATATTTGCTCACTCTTTTGTCAATTTCCTTGAATCATTACTAATGAAAAGTTATAATGTATTTTTGCAAATTATTTAACCATTATAGGTTTAGATAAACGGTTTTATCATTTTGTTTTTGTTTTTATTTTTATAATTTGATAGTTGGAAAAAGATTATTTGCCAATTGAGAGCTACAATGCTCTTGGCAAAAGGTTTTATAATTTAATGTCACATCTTATAAAAATGAGGAGATTTAAGAAAACCCAAAAAATGTTATAAGAAAACCAACAATGCTACTAAATATATCAAAATGGAAATTTCATTTATGTCATCTAAAACTTTCAAAGAGAGACAGAAAAAGAGAAAGCTCTACTTTTTTCCTGTTTGGTAGAATTTACTTTGTAACCCTATGTTTTGGAAGGTGTTAAATGGAGAAAACCCGTTTATATGATGATGATGATGATGATGATGATGATGCCAAGAGAGTAAAATGATACATTTTCAAATTGAAATAAGGAAAAAATAATGAAAACGTTGAAACAGATATTTTTACAATATTGATGTGGCCAACCTCTTATTAATTTTCATCTAAACTCACCATTAATATCACTTTTTTATTTATCAATAATCACTCATCATATAAGCAGTTTGTAAAAAATTTTGTAAAATAATTTGTATCTCTAACATTATTCTAATATATAATATTGGAATCAAATTAGTCAAATATTAGATTTAGTCAAATAATCACTCATAATGAAATTAGTCAAATAATCACTCATAATGAAAACGTTGAAACAAATATTTTTACAAAATATTGATGTGGCCAACTTCTTATTAATTTTCATCTAAACCTATCATTAATATCAATTTTTTATTTATCAATAATCACTCATTACATAAATAATTTGTAAAAAATTTTGTAAAATAATTTATATCTCTAACATTATTCTAATATATAATATTAAAAACAAATTAGTCCAATATTAGATTTAGTTCCGGTAATAATTGGTTGGCGGCCGAATGGCTAATAGAGAGGTCAACATCTAAACTTTCTCAATAAAAGGGGACAGAGGGGCTATAGTTTTTGAGGCCATTACTTTTTCATTTTTTGCAGAACCGGGCCCATGTCTTAAATATAAAAATGGACCACAAAAGGGTCCAGACACGTTTTCAGAAACAACAACAAAAAGGTACTATTTTATTTTATTTTTCCTGAATAAGATATTTTGACTTCAATGAGAAAAGGAACAAAAATGGTCCAGTCTTAGCTCAAGCGACATGCTCCACATATATTGTTCCATGTGCCTGGGATAAACTGGCCAAGCACTCTTGTCACTTGTTCTACTAGATGATTTTATAAAGGGAAATGTTAATAAATACTGTGCAATACTTATTAAGGTTAGACTAAAGTAATTCTATTTAATAAAAAATTTGGATAATTGAAAAAATATATATATAAAATTGGCCTCACAATTTATTTTAATTTTTTTTTTCTCTCTATGAAGCTGGCTTCACAGCCTATAAAGCTGCAAAAAAAATGAGATAAAGTTGCCAAAAAAAAAAAAAAAAGGATAAAAAGATGTTGTGAAGCACAAAAAGTTGCTTATGGTACCCATTAACACAACTTATTTAGCTTAAAGTACAATATTTGAATATTGGGAAAATTTTTATTTTATTCAAGTGTGGTCTACATCAAGTTTCAATAATGGCTAACCTTTAGTATAAAAGGTCACACTCAACTAATTTGTAGTTAAGATTTTTTTTTTTATTTGGTAACTGTAAGTGGGGTACCACTATACATATCACCCGAGCTAAGAGACTAGATGTTTGAAGTAGTTTTATTTGTTTTTTGATTCATGAGTTTAATTAATTTAAACTGTAATATAATAAAGTACATGTTTTAGATATATATCTCAATTTGACAATTTGGGAATTGGGATTGAAAAAAATATAAGTCAAAGAATGTGACTGTATGTACTATATATGATCAATAAATCAATCAATCTATACAAAGATAGATGTGGTAAGTGTAATTATTAATTTCAAAATGTTTAATATGTTCATGTTTTCTTGTTTTACCAGAAAAAAATATGTTTGGTGAGATTTCCAGTTGTAAACCTACTAGTATTAAAACACTAAAAAGAGATATCACTTCCCTAAAAAGTAGAAACACATGAAAATTATTGAGTATGCTATATAGGTGACCTCATGTACTATTCATGATTTATATTTTGGTTGCTATTTTGAGTAAAGTGAGAAAAAGGAACTAAAAAGAGTCATTCAGAATTGATTAATCAATTTTACTATAAAAAAAACAATTAATTAATCAATTACTTGAAGAGTCATACGCACATCTAGGAGATAGTTAATTACTTTAGGAGTTTTACCTCTAGATATTCACATTAGCACCCCCAAAACAAAACGAAAAAGATAAAAAGAAAAAGAAAAGAATGACATTTGATTTTTATTCGTCTTAACTAGCCCTAACATGTTAAACGTTTTTTGATGAGTTTGCTTCATAGTGATTGGTGAATACCAAATTATAGAGATATGATGCGGTTTTGACTATATATATATATATATATATATATATATATATATAATTTAAAACCTTGCTTTATTTTATTTACTATTTTAGAGAGAGAGAGAGAGAGAGAGAGAGAGAGAGCCAAGGCAAGATCTAGTTAAATATGGATGAAACCTGTGAAGTGATAATCTTGAGTTGCCAAGGAAGACTAGGAAATAGAACAATCCAACCTAGAAAGATTCAAAATTCAAAATTAAAAACCAAAACAAAAAAAAAAAAACAAAAAAAACAAAAAAAGAAGAAAAAAACAAAAAATAAAGCAATGGGAGCAAATTAATATTATGAATTATGATATCATTTTTCTCAAGTGGGTGCATGAATCTGGGTCGCAAAATATAGGAAGCTCACAGATATTGCAAGCAAGATTGACTTGAAAACATTTTTAGACCTTAAGGCTTAAACCAAAGTGTACTCAAAAGCACCATTCTTGATAAAGAAATGTTGCGGAAAATATATAATACTAGCAATCACACTAAGATAAACAAAACCTATTGCAGAATTGTGAATCAATTTATCAATAGAATGACTTGCATTAGTCTCAACCCTACACTCGACCTTTATCAACACCCTCTACTTTATTTTCCATTGTAACAAATTGACCCTTGATTCATCTATAAAAATGATTAAGCATCCAAAATCTATCTTATACACATGCAGACTCTCTTAGAATCAGCTGGTGGAAACAAATTGGCCTTACAGAAAATTAATTACAACTCTGAGCTAGGATTTGTATTTGCTTAAGCATGGCCTTTTTTCTTTTGTATTTGAGAAAAGAGAATCCATGCATGCTTCTTGATCTTCACTATACTTCAAATTCATTTAGGAAAAGGTAGCCTGCAAGACATAGAAAGATGCACTAAGGCAAAGAGTTTCCCTACAGTAGCAGTATGCATTTCTTGCCATGCAGTCAATGATGATGGTTAAGTTGCTACAGAAACAGACAAATTGCTCGATGATGAGTTGCAAGTGACAGCACCCTGTGGTAGCAACCATTAATTTCAACACCAAATTTATCTTTCAGTACCAGATAAACCCATTAGAACTGTAAATTAGAATATAGTACATATTATAATACTAAATCCAGTAAAATAATTAAACCTAAGAACAAATTTATCTGTTTGGTCAAGTTCCTCTATTGAAACTAAAACTATATGCTATAAGACCCCTAAATATTGAGGTTTGATGTAAATATCCTTTGATTGAATCCTGAATATTATTTCTTACTTCATCCAGAAAACTCAAAAATTTTAAGGATTTTACAAAACTTACCCCAACTTGAGAGTTATGTCTGAACTGTCATTGTCTTGAGGATCAGATGAGCTGCAAATATTGGTGATTGACTCAGATGACTGACCTTGTTCAAGTACATATGTTTGAGTGCTAAACAGATTCTCCATCTGTGGAAGAGACATTTTTTATAACTGAGATAGAAAGAGAGGAGGAAGAACTTTTTCTATAAAAAAAAAGACCTATTACCTGTTTTAATCGTTGGTTTTCTTCCATCAGTTGGGCTCCCTGCATTAAAAGAATAAGATGAACAGAGAGCCATTATTAAGACTTCTTAGCCTTAAATACAAAATATAATTTAATTAATATGGTAGTATATTTACCTAACTTCTTTTATAAGAAATCGATACGTTATGAATTGGTATAGGTCAGGTGATAGGATAAACAATATAACAATCAGTTCTGAATTAACGTTGACAATGGTTTCAACTAAATACTCAATGGTGCTTGTTACTTGTTGTTAGCCATGTGAACTTTTCCTTTCTCTACCCATTGAGCTAGCCAATGCACACAAAGACCCATATTTATGTGAACTTGCACCAACTTGCATTAACATTATGACAAAGTTTTACAGCTGACATTTGTTAAAGATATGGATTTAGGGTTTAAGCTTATTACATTATAGTAGTCCTAATTGTACACAGTACTAACTATACAACTGCAATCCTAGGGTTAACACAGAGTTAGTCTACTACACATTCCCTTAAATAAGTACACTATTACACACAAAATTCAATAATGAATATATAGTTGTTTAAAATTTACTACTGTTCACGTAGGCCTCTAAGACAAAACCACCTTAAGTCCTTGTGTTCTTTCAACTTCTCCTAGTTTCTTCTTTCCACCTAATATTTCAATATTTTACCATGATATCATTATGGAGCGGATCATCACTAAAGTACGAAACTGTTATACATTGAAACCATATGAACTTTAGCTCAAGGGCACTGATCTGTTCCGGAAATGTCTTGCAAACATTTTAATAATCGTATGAAATGTCATACAAAGATTTAAAGTTTGGAATATGACCTTTTGCTGAAGGGCAGTGATCTCTTCCAGAAATCTTTCACCCTGCAAGACAAAAGTTTCTTATATTGAGAGAAAGTACATAAATTTCAACACTCCATTATAATGCCGGCAAACAGAGATATAAAAGAGAGACAAGCCTTTGTTTCAATAACACGGCTCAGGCCTACTTCAAGCTCTTTCTCTAGTTTCTGTAATTCTTCTATATCCATTCCAGGGAGCTCTTCTCCCCTAATCTTCCTGTGTTAGGTGTGAACATTTCTCAACAAGAATTTATTGTCGTATCTATATGTCTTTACAGTAACTAGATGATAGTGATGTAGCTATAATACCTCAGTTCATGTGTCTTCTCCTCAATTTCCTTGCTCAACATGGCATAGGAGGTACCGTTCTCAAGCTAATATAAACAAGATGCCGTTCATGAAGATTTTTGAAATGTGATGTGTTACCGAGCACTTTTAATATAACAATGGTTCTAATATATGTAAGCATTACCTGCCTTAAATAAGAAATTTTTAGGGCTGCCGTATATGTCAGGGTCATCATTCTGGGAGTGCAACAAGTAGTCTTCTAAGTCGTTTAAAAAAACACACCTAGCTTTTCTTATGGTGGTAGGATTTTCAATAAAATGCAAATTTCAAATTTTTAATGAAAATTTCACGAGAAAGTGGATAAAGAAATAATCCAGAGTCATGTTTCCTTCTGACTTTCAATTTAGAATTCAGAATAAGATCCCATTTGTTTTGGGATGTCTCTTAAGGTTTATAGGATTTGATTTTGTAAATTTTCTAATTTTGATCTTTTTGGTGATTTTTCATATTTCTTGCCTCATTTTTGCTTAACACGAATTAGGGTGTTTTATGGTCTACTAGAATCTATATGACTTCTTTTCCTATTATATGCATAGTAGCCTCCAAGGTAATTCAGAATTTCATTAATATAAATTTTAAAATGTTTTTTCTCCATTCATTTTGGTGGGCTTCAAATTTTTCCTCGGGAATTATCTCAAAGTAGACGTAATCTGTTTCTAATGACTTTCCACCTCACTTTTTTACCAACTAAAAAACTTTAAAACATCATACCTGTAGCTCGAGAGACAGTTGGTCCATTTTGCCAAGATTCTCTGGATGTAGATTATGCCTTTCAATTACCTGCTGCATACTTCATACAACATAAGGATAGCACATTCAATTCTTTTATCTCTCTCGTTTTAATAAAATGAAAGTGTGGATGAACTTATAAACTACTTGTAAGTAATTCTGACTCATATCTAAGGAAATAAAACTTGAGCTAGTGACTAAAGAACTAATTATTATCTCATGTTGGCAAATCTGCCATTGTCTGCAGGCCAATTGTGTTTTCCAATTAAAATGTGAAGCACAAGTGATATTTATATTGATTGGCACAAACTATGTGCAAACTTCTAATTTGGTCAAACTTTAAAAGGTGAACATCTATACAAACTCCTAAATTATTTATATTGATTGACACAAGGGGTACATTATGATGCAAGAAGCATTAAAATAATCTAGGATTTTATTTTAAAATTTTTTTTTACTTAAAATTTTAAATTGAGCTTTATTGTTGAGATTTTTAGGTGATTTGACTAGGCATTTATCTATATTGGTGTCATCCCTAGACCCTGTTAAACTAGTGCTCTTGTAATTGTGAAAGGCAATACGATTTGAATTAAAATAATTTGATAATTTGAGAATGATGACTTTCTTTTTGTTTGGTAGTGATGCCAAATATCCTTAGGTGGTGATGACTAGGGCTTGCAAGCAAATTTTAGGAGGTGGAGCCTAAATTTTGTCTTGTTTATCCTTATTTTCCTATTTTATTCTACATCAACTTGGTATCAGAACATCTTATCTCCTCCACTCAAATCAAATCAGTACAAGAAGAAAAAGAAAAAGAAAAAAAAAAAAAACTCCACTCATTTGCCCAATTTTCGAAAGAAGAAATGAGATTAGCCCATTAAACTGAGAAGCGATCAAATTCTTTAGCTTTTAGCAACAAGTAAAGTTTCAGTCTTTGTATTTTGTGGCTAAAAATGACTTCCTTTGATAGAGACTTTGAGGAGCAGCTTAAGGAGGACATGAAAATCCTCCTTAACTCTTATTCGTCCATTGATGACCTCCTCACTCTTACTGATAAGGTCAAAAATTTGTTAGCAAATGTGGATCAAGCGCCATCCAAATCAATGCAAGATGCACTTTTACCCTCAATGAAGGCATTGGTCACTAATGAACTTTTCAGTTGCATCTTGCATTACTGAGATTACAAGGATAACAACACCGGATGCCCCATATGATGATGAGCAAATGAAGGAAATATTTCAGCTGATTGTAGCAACATTTGAAAATTTGTCTATTTGTCTCATGTGCCCAATTGTGACTATATGAAGGAGGTTTCAATTCTTGACACTGTTGCAAAGGTCTAGTCATACTTGGTGATGTTGGACCTTGAGTGTTATGCATTGATGGTTGAGATGTTTCAAATTTTCTTTAAAATAATTCGGTCCATCTATTCACTTGTTGTAGTTTCGGCCATGGAAACAATTATGTCTCTGGACAAATATAAAGAAATTTCCTTGATTCTTCTCAGTCCACTTTTAGCTAGTGTAAGAAAGGAAATTCAAAAAGTTTCACCTATTATATAAAAATTGGGGGACAAAGTAATCACTAAGATTAATGCCAGTTTGCCAGTTTGATGTTACCATTTTCCTATCTGTAATGATGTGATACTAGGGATAAGATCTCCAATTTGCCAGTTTGTGGTTTTGTATCACTGAATGGTAATTTCAGCTCTTTTTAAGTACCGTATCTCAAAATGCTAGTCTAGAGTACTCTATATCTTTCCCTATGATGTCCTACATAGGTCTTGTTTTGAACATACACAGCTACAGTACCCCATCGAGATTTCAAAGAATTTGGTTATGTGCTCTCCCTATAAATACATGCTTCATCCATATCCTACAACTTTCTTTTTGAAGTCTCAAATTGCAATCTTTGAGGGGGGGGGTTTGGCATGGTTAGCTTATGAAGGGTTTAACCTTGGAGGAGAGAGACATTTAATCACACTATCCAACCAAGGAGGAAAAGGTTATTCCTAACAAGCTCGCAATAACATGAAAAATATAAAAGGTGACACAAAAAAATGGCATCATTTTAATGGGGATTAAACAAAGGTTCTGGCATGGACATTTGAAATTGAAAAGAGTTGGAACTCATTGAAAAGAACGTGACTTCTCTCTTTCCCAAAAGAAGGTGACTTCTCTTTTCCCAAGAGCAATTGCCAAAATAATGGGTTGTACATGCCATTTCCAATTCCTAAGGCACTATGGGAAGATGTCTCTATGAATAATGTCGTGGGTTTTTCCAAAGACGAAAAGGATTATAGCAAGAGTCTAGATGCTTATCATGTGACTGATTTTTACCTTTGAGAGATTGTAAAACTTCATTGTATTTTAAAGACTGTATGTCATTACATCAAGAAACTTAAGTTCAAAATCCATTTTGGGCACAACCTTTGGTTGATGTTCGCAACTAACCTTCAGAATAGTTCAACTTGTCATCCTCAAATTGATCAAGCATAGGTTGCTAGTCAAAGTTTAAGTGATTTTCTGAGGATATCCTTCTAACTCAAGTTGAATTGCTTACAATCGGTTTGCTAGCCAAACTACCAATTATAGTCCATTTAAAGTTGTGTAAAGTCAAAATCCTATTACCCTTAAAAACAAAAAAAAGAATCCTATTAATGCTATTGACATGAAATTACTGCTTACTACTAATCATTGTAGTGGAGATAATGAGGAAAGAGTTCAGTATATAAAATTGCTACTCATAATTTAGTGGAGACATTGAGGACAGAGTAAAATATATAAAGAAGTTGCATGAAAATGTTCAAGACTGATTTCTCAAACAAATTCAAAAGTACCAAAAAAGTAAGCCAACAAACATAGAAAACCAGCAACTTGTAAGGAAGGTGATTTGGTGTGGATTCATCTTTAGGAGAATGCTTTCTAGTCGGATATCTTGCAAACTTTTGCCTAGAGTTGATAGTCCTTTCGAGATACTTCAATGTTTTAACAAAAATATATACAAACCATATAAAGTCTAGTGAATAGGTCTTGTTAGCTGTTTTTAAAATATTTGGTTAAACCTTTACTTTGTATATTTTGCCTTGAAATGTAAGTTATTTCTTATGCATGGAGAGTTGTTCGAAGTAAATCATATTTATGTCCTACATCATGCATGAAATTAAAAGAGAGTATTATTTTGAATAGAAAGTTGGCCTTTGGCTTTTCTTATATCACTTTGCAGCAAACCTTCTACCTAAGAAAATTTTTGTAGACAACTTATCCGAAAATACCTAACAACACAGGATAAACAAAGTCCTTCCTGCTTATTGTTTACCAAAAAAATTGCATCATTGATAAAATTTCTCTCTATGAACAATCAATACCCAATACTATTTTTTCAGAAAACAATCAAACAAATATCCAAATTTTTCATAAGATTTAATGAATCAAGGGGAAACTTTAAGATTGTGAATTAAATCTTCTAATTTTGTTTTACATATAATTGTTTTATGTTCTCTCTTCCTTTTTTTCTCCCTAAAATCAAAATCTATTGATCTTTTCTCACATTTCTTTCTATTTTCTAAATGTATTATTTTTCCTTCGTTATGGGTATTAAACAATGGAAATTCTAAAATGGTGTTTAAAGTTAATTCTATTTCCCCAAATTTGAGTGAACAATACTTACAAATTATTTTTTGTTTTTTATTTTTTATTTTTATTTGAGAACCTAACAAACTAAATTTTCTTACTCCCTAATGTTGTACGATACATGACAGGTAATGCACACATTAGAAAGTGATGGAGCGCCCTCATATGATAGATCATGCCAATTTACAAAATAATGGAGCACCCCTGTATGATTTCTTTTTTTTTTTTTTTTTTGATAGTTAAGAAAAATTTATATTCAAAAACACTACCTTATGTAGAAAAAAACATAAGGTAGAGAGAGCAATACAAAGCGAAAGGAAAAGAAACAAAGAAAGAAAAAGAGAGGAAAAGAAGCTAAGAGCACAAGAGAGAGCTAAGGAACATAGGGAGGGAATCACTAGAGGTGAGTCCCCAAGCCCTAGACCAGTCAAACAAAGTGCCGCTGAAAAAGGCCAAAAGCTGGTCATCCGAACTATCCATGTCCTCAAACGTCCTCCTATTGCGCTCTCTCCAAAGACACCACATCACGCATAAAGGAACTAAATTCCAAATGCTAGACAAATGCTTTCCAGGCCAATTCCACCAACCGAAAAGAGTATCCGAAACCGATCTAGGCAAGACCCAAGAATACCCAAAGGATCTAAACACCAAACACCACACCCGATAAGCCTTACCACAATGCAGAAACAAATGGTCTACCGTCTC
Organism: Lithocarpus polystachyus; assembly: GCA_033629205.1. Classification (NCBI taxonomy): domain Eukaryota; kingdom Viridiplantae; phylum Streptophyta; class Magnoliopsida; order Fagales; family Fagaceae; genus Lithocarpus; species Lithocarpus polystachyus. The sequence goes on along the minus strand of CM066172.1, from coordinate 27,476,047 downwards.
TCCATTACTGCGACACATGATGCACCAGTCAACAAAATCCCATCTACCCCTCAAGCAAAAAATAATATTTTTATTTTATTATTAAACCCTAAAAGACTCTTAAAAATAATAATTAAAGCCGAAATCAAATTAAAATGAAATTAGAAAAAAAATAGAGATACTTATATTAGGACATCCTTTCAATTATGATGTTTAGGCATATCTAATGCTGTTAATATAGGCTCCTAAAATTGTGGGTAATTTCTTTTTCTTTTATTTTTCATTTTTTGAGAGGAAAATTTGTGGGTTGCCTATATACCAGTAACCCAACTTTTAGTGACCTTGGATTTCAGTATATTTTTTAACTAATAAATGCAAATCTTCCTTTATCATCTTTTTAAAAAAAATATGATTTTTCTTTTATCTTTTTTTTTTCAAATATGAAATTTAATAATTTAGATAATTATTAATAGGAATTTGTTACGATTATGTTGTATATGGAACTATTCATTCTATCATTTAAAGAAAATATAATGTGGCAAGATTCTAACTATGAAAATTATGATAGTTATTAACTAGCATTTATTATGATTTTGTTTGTGTATAGAACTATATTCTAGCCTAAGGCTGTTACTAAATTTGTTGCCAAACTTAGTTCTAAAGAAAATATGATTACAAAAAATAATTTAAATTTAATTAAAATATATATATATATATATATGAATAATAACATATAAAATTGTAAGGCATCAAAAACTTATGGCACAGTATTACAAAGTCAACCAAAAGTCAAATTTCGGTTATATATATATATATATATATATATTAGATTATAGCAAAATTTAACCGAATATGTTTTTTTTTTTTATAATAAATATAAAATTTGACACTTATGGTAATTATTAATAAGCATGGTCAATGGCCAAATTGGTTATTTAGTTAACTAATGTCCAAAGAAAAGGGTAGATGTGTATGTGGCTTCTGGACGAAGATAATGGCAAAGAGTTTGTTGATAATGTTGTTCAACCGGTATTTAATGATAATGCGGTTATGCAAAGTAAAGATTTAATTGAAGAAGGTGACTGCTAACTGATCCATCGAATACTCATAATTCCTAAAAATGACTCAAACAAGGGTTGACTTGGTTACAGCATCTTCAAGTGCACATGCAAGTCCCGTGCTAAGGAATATTCCATTAACATTGATGGAAAAGTTTTTGAGAACAACGTTTCACAAGAAATGGTGGACAAGATTAAGTTGAAGATTGAACCCCATGTAAAGCCTTAGAGAATAGTATGGTTTAAGCAAGATAAAGAGGTAAAGGTAATTAGATGACGTCGCGGAAGCTACAAGAAAATAATCACGTTGCTTTTTGAATGAAAAAAAAAAAAACTAAACACGTTAGCCTCTGAATGAGAACCTCAAATCGACGAAGGGTCCCTTGAATCCATAACGTACTAAGGTCCTAGAATCCACCAGAGAAAAATAGACAAAGTCTGTATGTTTATAAATCTGAAAATTGAATTACTTGAAGGCTACAATATGTCTAAATAGTAAAAGAAACCCTACGGCTGCTAAGAAAACGCTCAAAAACTCTAATCCACACTAATCACGTAATTAGGTGGCAAAATAGTGCTTTTTGCCAAAAATAGCAAAATTTAGATAATTGCAAAAATTGAAAATACTCTCTAAGAGATGTCTCAAAACAGACAAGACCTTATTCTGACTTTTAAATTAAAAGTTATTAAGGAAAAACAAATATTACTATAATTAGCAAAAACACTATTTTTGGGGCCTTAACAAAGGAATTTGCCTAAATTTAGGCGATGCTCATGGTTGAGACTAGATCAGAATGCCGTTTACCTTTAACCTGCCAAATTTCATGTAATTTCAACATTGTTTCCCCGATAGCCTCTACTGGCATCCCCCTTTGATCTTGCGTTGTGACTTCCAATGCCCTTGCTACTTCGGGAAGGCATGTACTGTCTGTTCTATATAGCTAGAAGATATCTTGTTTCTTTTGAAATGCAAAGTAATTGTAAATATGAAGTTTGGTGAGATATTGTTGTCAAGGATGATAGTCATTTCCTCCTTTGGTGTAGCCTTGGCAATATGATAGACATGGTATCTATGATGACCATAGAAATACATATACCTTTAAAATTAGAAAGTTTAAATGTGTCCTTTTGCCAACTAAGAATGAAAGAGCTCCTAAATCTTTCAAAGAGCAGGGCAATAATTTTCTTATTTTTTCCAATTGTAATATAAGATAAAAGTACTGGGGTGGTGTACATGTTGGTGGCTAAAGAAAAAAAGGAAGCTTGTTAGTGTACTGTATAGCCTACCTAACAAAGTGCACTATCGAATCAATCTAAAGGCGCATGAAGAATTGAATAGGCAAGTTATGACTCATTGTATAGTACCAACCTTACTCATGCCAAAGGAGGATGGCACCTGATAGATCTGCGTTAATAGCCGTACCGTGAACCAAATTATTATTAAATTACCTAGTCATATTCCAAGAATTGGTGACCAAAAACACATTGAAGAGCAAGAGAATGCCTATAAAACTTTAGACTGAAGCTAGTGATTATGCAATCTATTTGTCCAATCGTTTCCCGCCTTCTTGTGTTTGGGAGCATAGCACATCCACATGTACTAGATCAAGAGAGGTCCAAGCTAGATAACGAGAGCAAAAATTATGTCAATCAACTTAAAAATCCGAACACTGGAAAATTAATTGTCAATCAAGATATGGAATTCAAAGAAGAAGGTATGTGAGATTGGAGCATCCAAGAAGAAGAAAAATGTGATTTCTTTCCATTGCTTGAAGACGAAGAGCATTTGAATAAAGTTCAAGAAGAGCTTGACACTCCAACTCCATCACCAAAATCTCCCATTTATGAAAGTCCATCCTCGAAATCATCACTAAAAGGAAGTGACCAAGAAGAATGAGAAGTCTATAGGATCTCTATGATTCAACGGAGAATATAGATGACCTAATGCTCTTTTATCTGTTTGCTAATTGTGAACCTACAAGAATCAAAGAAGTTGTGCAAGATAAGAAATGGATGAAGAGATCAAGGTAATAAAGAAGAATGAAAAATGGAGGTATCTTGATAGTTTGTTTGTATATAAATGATTTGATTTTTATAAGAAACAATCCAAGTAAGTTTGAGGTCTTCGAGAAAGCAATGATTAAGGAGTTCTAAATGACAGATATTTGGCTTATGAAGCAAATGGAAGTTGTGATATTCATTTCCCAAGAAGGATATGCTAAGGAGATGTTAGGAACTTGTTGGTTCCTAAAGGGGATGGGTGGGAAGTGTTTGAAAATGGATGTGAATTGTAGGTGAATTGACTTGAAGGCATAGAGAAATATTAAGAGCAAAAGGAAATGCAATAAGGAAGAGTTAAGTGCTTACAATTCACATTCATTTTCATACATGGCTTTATCATAACCCATGGCTTTATCCTTTTGAATACTAATTAAGCATGCGTTCTCACCGACTGTGTGATTATAGTGTCACATGTGCCAATAGCTCTAACTAACTCTATCCTAATCATAACAAGTGTGACTAACTAACTAACTTTATCCAATTTTGGGACTAACTTTTAATTGAATGGATGCAACTTCAAGAAGTATTTGGATATCACAACATATATAAGATTCCTAATGCTCCCCTCCCTTTCAAAATAGCCCACAAGGTGTTGTTATTGTTGGCATCATCATCAATGGAAATCTTCCAATGAACCCATATCTTAGTGACATCTTGATCACCATTTTCATACACTTCTCCTTGACTAGTGGTCTCATGTACTTTCAAAATCCACTTAAATTCTTGAGTCCTCAATGGTTCTTCTATCTTCAAGGTCTTATTGTTTCTTTAGACCTTGGAATGTTCTTGGATCCTTGAGCCCTCATTTGATTCTTGAACCATTGGAAGTGTTGGCTCTTGCATCTTTGATTATTGAATCACTGACACTTGGATTTTTTATTCTTGAATCATGAACTCTTGAGTGGCAACCTTTATTGGTGCATTAAGAATTGGTTCTAAGTCCACCAACATGAAATTCATGGGCTTTTGCATCTTGGATTCTTGGGTGATAATCTCCTTGGATGTATCAAGGATTGGTGTTCAAAACCTATCTTGTAGCGCATATGAAATCCACCCAATTTGTGCATAATTCCGATGCCTGCACTCTTGAAAATATTCCCACACCTCTCCTTACATGTAATAAGAGGCAATAAAAAACATGAGATGTGGTGGCGTGTTTTCTAGAGTAAAGAATTCGTAGAGGTTGAGAAGCTGCCCAAAAGGATCTCCACCTTTGAATGTAAACTCAATGGAATCTTGATGAGTTGCAACAAATTTGGTCATTTCAAGATCAATAGCTTCGATACCATTTGTTAGGACCTCGATGGTTCCTAATGGAGATGGGTGAGAAGTGTATGGAAATGGATACGAAATGCAGGTGAGATTACTTAATTCGAGGTAGTCTTTCTCCATAAAGAAATATTAAGAGATAAAGAAAATGCACTAATCAAGAAATTGGTTTGTTTTTTAAAATGTTATAGATTAAGGTAACATGCAACTATTTATTAAATCCAAGCTCTTATCTTGTTGGCCACACATGGCTTAATCCTATTAGCTTATTAAGAGCTCTAACTAACTCTATTCTAATCCCATCATGTGTAACTAACTAACTAACTCAATCCTATCTTGGGACTAAGTACTAATTGCAGGGATGGAACTATAAGAAGTATTAGGATATTAGAGCAAATATGAGATTCCTAACATGAGATCCTAAAGAAATTTTAGATGTCAAATTACAAACTAGTTAGTACTCATGTGGAATGTGGAGTGAAGTTGTCAAAGCATGACAATAAAGAGAGGGTAAATCAAACATTCTTCAAGAGTTTGGTTGGAAGTCTGAAGTAGCTAATATGCACAAGACCAAACATTCTCTTTGGTGCTGGACTTCTTAGATGCAACATAGAAGTACCAACTATGACTCATTTGAAGACAACCAAGAGAATTCTTCGTTATATGAAAGGTACACTAGATTCTGGACTATTGTATTCACCCTCTAAAGTGTTTAAACTTGTTGGCTACTGCAATAGTGATTAGGCTAGGGACACCGATGGTAGAAAGAGTGATAGTGGGTTTGTATTCTATATGGGTGATATTGCATTTGCATGGACATCCAAGAAGCAACCAATTGTACATGTGACTGTATGTTGCTACTACCTCTAGTGTTTGTCATGCAATTTGGCTAAGAAATTTGTTGAAGGAGTTGCAAATGTTGCAAGAAAAAGTTACGAAGATATTTGTGGACGATAAGTTAACACTAGCTCTTGTAAAGAACCTAGTCTTTTATGACCAAAGCAAGCACATGGATACCTAGTATTATTTGAGGATGTTTTGCTAGAAACAAAATTCCACTTGAGTTTGTGAAGTCACATGATTAGGGTGCAGATATCTTCACCAAGCCACTAAACTATGACACCTTCTACAAGATGCGAGCCTAATTTGTGGTGATCAAAAATTAAGTTTAAGAGTAGGTGTTGAAAGTTAAACTTAATTTATGTTATGAAAATCTATTTTATTTATGAAAATGAGTTAGTTGAAGATACATAAAATAATGAGGCAAATTTACGTAATGAATGTATCGAGATTTTTTTTGGAGTTATATAATAAACACAAGGAGAGTAATGGTTTGACATGTATATATACCTCATGCATCCGTCAATTTTTAAAAAGTGTGAAAAAAGAGAAATACAATTATTTAAGACCTCTCTCTCTCTCTCTCTCTCTCTCTCTCTCTCTCTCTCTCTCGTTGAGTGATGCATGAGTGTTTGAGAGTGCAGGTCGGGAAAGACCCACCAATGTTTTTCCAATAACCCTAACTAGTTTATATTGAGAATCCATAACCGATCCTTAAATTTTGAGAATAAGGCTTTGTTATTTTTTAGGATCCATAACCGATTCTAAGCTTTAAAGTAAGGCTTAGTTATTTTTGTTGTTGTCGTAGTTCTTGTAATGCTTATATATTTCATGTCGAATGAAGTAATTTGCTTCATTTTTCTCAATCAAGACTACATGACAATTGCAATTTGTATATTGCACACTCTTTGAACTTTCATCATACACTTGCAATGAAGCCTAATGGTGTTATTTGCCAGTGGCAGAACACTACAACTAAGTAGATTTGACATGTACATATGTGATATTACTTTTGAAGATAGGAAGAGAATTTATTTAGCGAGATCAGAGCTCACTTTTGTGTTGGAATCTTTAGCATTAGATTTTACGTATACATAACCAAAAGTGTTTCAATTGATATATGTTACTCAAACAAAAAATTATAATCTCTAACGTTGCTCCTAAGCTAGAGTCATATAATTTTATGAAGAAATTCTTACAGTAATGCTGTGAATAGATTAGTCAGGATAACAAAAGTGGATTTAATCAGGCAGAAGTGCAAAAGTACAAGGACCATCAGGCATTATATGAAGATTTTTTTTTTTTTTTTTTGAGAAAACAAACACTAAAGGCAGAGTTGAAGCGGATAATTGAAGTTTTACAATAAAACATTCGATTATAAGCTAATTAATTGGCAATAATTAGCAATATTCAAAGACAAAATAACCCGCTTATAGAACTGCAAAACAAGTAGCAGCTACATATATACGTTAAACCCAGGGTAAGAATTGAAAGCTGTTATTATTTGGGTTACCAAAAAAAAAAACTGTTTATTTTTCTTTACTCTTTTTTTTTTTTTTTCTTTTTCCTTTCCCTTTTCTTTAGACAGAAACCATAAGATTTTGCAGTACTTTATCTTTTCTTGATTAGATGTTACATGGTATTATTTTTGAAATCACTTATTTCGTTTGTTCAGTATTTTTCTTAAAAGGATCTTTATTTTGAGCAGTTGGGTCTCTCACTCTCTCACACACACACCTTAGAAATCATAAAATCATAGTGAATGCATGAACAAAGCGATCAAGGATTGGACAATGACATATTTTTCTATAGATAGAAAAAAGGGTTTTTCTCTCTAGTAAAAAAAAAATGAGAAAATAAAAAGGGTTTCTCTATAAGTAGAAAGAAGTGTGAGAAAGAGATTGAAACCTTGAGCTGGCGAATTCAAAGAGCTTTCCTGTAGCAGAAAAGACCATGAGACCAATTTCAGCATCGCAGAGAGTTGAGAGCTCGTAAGCTTTCTTAAAAAGTCCTCTCCTCCTCTTTGAGAATGTCACCTGCCTTGCCGTCGTGTTGTCAATCTTCTTAATCTGAATTTTCCTCCTCGTCATTTTCCCAGATAATAGGTTATCAGACCCTTTACTTCAAAGTTCAAACCAGACTATTAGCCCAACCTTGTATTCCAGAAATAGAAAGTATTTGCATACAAAGCTCAGAGAGAGAGAGAAGAAAAGAGATAGGTCGAGAATAGTACAAAAATAAATTGCACTACAAACAAAATAAATGTTACGGATTTCGGGATGGTAAAGAGAAATAAAATGAAAGTATTATTGTACGGAAGAGGAATATTGTCTTTCATGGAAGTTTAATCAAACTGCACTTGCTTTTTTTTTTTTTTTTTTTTTCTTTCTTTTTTTCCTTTTTTTTTTCTTTTCCTTTTTTTTAATGAAAAATAGCTGCACTTACTCTACCGATAAATGATGGAAAAATAAAATAAAATCTGAGCAAGGGGTGTACCCTATAGGCTTTACACAGTACCCATAAGAGCACAGCATTGAAAGATACATACCAATTTCTATTTTACACTCTAAAAACCTATTTTATCTATTTTATTATCCTATTTTACAATTCACGCAACATTCCAGTTTTTATTTTTACATACAACACAATTAAATAATATCAACTAACACAATTAAATAATATAACTACACTATAAAATATTATAAGGCCTCGCTTGGAAGGAGTGAATGGAATGGAATGAAAATGAATGAAAAGAATAATTTTAGAATATTCTTTCATTCCCTTGTTTGGGAGTTTTAATGGAGGGAATGAAAAATCTATTCCCTTATTTTGGAGTTTAAGTAGGAGGGAATAAAATTAGTAGGAGGGAACACTCATTCCTCTCAATTCTCTTAAAACCTTAAATTTTCATTCCTCCCAAAATTTGGAGGTATTGGAGAGAATGAAATTAAATTTAATAATTTTTTTACTAAAACTTCCAAAATACCCCTATATATTCAACTATTTATTTTAAAATAGGGGTCTAATAGTAATATTGTCATAAAATGATTCCATTTCATTCTCTCCATGTTACTCCCAAACAAGATTACTTACATTCCATTCATTTTCATTCCTTTCCATTCCATCATTTTAAAACATCCAATCAAGGTTCCTTAATTTCATTCCATTCCATTCTTTTCCATTCTTTCCTTTACTTAAATACATTCTATTCCATTTCATTCCTTTTCATTCCCTTATGATCATTACGTTCCATTCCATTCTGTTCCTTTATGATCTCCCAATTGGAACCTAAATCTCTCATCCCTCTAACACACCATTATATATTTGCTAATAAAATAATCTTTTTTTTTTTTTACATCCTAAGCTATGGTTGGTAAAAAAATAAAAAATAGAAACCCACCCCAGATGTAGTTGCTTTTTAGAGCATCCACAGCAGTGGAGCAAAAAATATAGCTATTTGGCACCTACAAAAACCACTTTATCTATTTTATCTCTTTACACCTCACAACAATAAAGCTATATTTTTAGCTATCTGATTAAAATAATACAAATACTTATTAAAATAATAATAAAAACATCCACCAAAAAAAAAATAATAATAACACAACACAAACATCCTCCACCACCACCAATCCACAGCAGGAAAGAAAAAACTACCAACCCAAATCCTTAGTCTTTTTCCTCAACCCAAACCAAATAAAATCACCAATAACAAACAAAATAAAAAATCGATACAATACACATCGGCAGGACAGATCAGCGATGGGGCTTGGGGAGATCGGCGATGGGCCCCCAACAAATCTGAGCTTGAGATTCAGACCAAGAGTGTTGAGCTAACACCCGAGACCACCATCAAACCCACCACTTGAGCTTGATCGAGAGAGAGAAGAAACAAGACCAAGAGGCACAAAACCCACCATCAAACCCAAACCACCGTCGAACCAGACCAGCCATTGCCGATCACGCCATCCACAAAACCCACCGACCCATGCCATCGCCAATCATGCGAAAAGAAAAGAGAAAAGATAGCGAAGAGATAGAGAAGGAAGAGAGAGAGAGAGAGAGCTGAGACTCTGAGTTTAACGAAAAGAAAAGGAGAAAAGATAGAGAAGGAAGAGAGAGAGAAAGAGAATATTTTAATGGAAAAGAGAGAGAAAAGTTAAATAAAATATATATTTTTTTTAGCTTTGGAGCTACAGTGCACAGCTATAGATAGCTGTGCACTGTAGTTGAATAGGTAAAAATTTTACCTATAGCTCCACTGCTGCAGAAGGTTTTTAGGTATTTGAGGTGATAAAAATACCAATATAACTTTTTAGCACTACTGCTGTGGATGCTCTTACCTTGTTGGTTGCTAAAATAGTAATTGAGGGGATTTACACCCCCAATGTTAGTGCTTTGACAAACAAAACTGTTGTTTCTCAACAACAACCACAACCAAAAAAAAAAAAAATCCTGTTGTGTAGCATGGAACCACACCAATTTAATTTTAACAGTGAATTTATTATTATTATTATGAATTATATATTAAAGACATTTTCTTAATTCTTTTTAATGTTACATCGTAATTTGAAGATGAACACAACCATAATAAAAGTCAAATTATAATTTTTATCTATTATTATTTTTGTGTATATATATATATATATATATATATATTATTTAAGTTCCTTTATTTACATTTGAAGCTAGTTTTTCCGTCGATCTCTATCCAATTCTACCGTCAAGTCCTATTTCTCTCCAACAGCAAAATTACGTCATTTTTCAGAAGAATTGCATTGAAAAAATATATAATTTAAATGACTGAATTGAAAAGGAAAAATTAAAACTGTAGGAACAAAATTGAAAACTAGATAAGGTTAGATGATACAGTTTTGTATTTAGTCTTTCAAAGAGTTAGGCCAAGAGCCTTGTGAGTAAGTAATATTACCCAATTCTTACATAGAAGAGAGCTTGAATTCAAATCCTGTAAATATAAAAAAATAAAATAAAAATAAAAAACCCTAGTTAGGTGGCGTGTGGTTGAATTTGAAAACTAGAGAGACTAAAATAAAATTCAAGACAAGGTTATTTACGGCTAAACATAAAGAGAAAAGTTATTTATTTATTTATTTAATTATTTTATATGAAGATTGTAGGGGCAAAGGTCCATATCTAGTGTTGGGCCTTGGGCCCTGGCCGAGGAGCAATGCCTCCTCAGATAGGTCAGGCATGGGCCAAATCCGGATCTCGCGAGCTGAGGCGAGCTTCTAAAAGACCTCGGCGGCAGGTATGTGCACCTCGAGCACAACAGTAAGCAAAGACTAGGAGGTACCTAAGGAAAGGCTACTATGTCCGCATTCAATGCGACGTAGCTACTTTTCTGGCCGCATTTATGTAGAGAAGACTTCTGAATAGTGCTGCCTTGGCTACCACAACCCACTGGAAGCCAGGAGGGGTGTCTGATGGGACAGGTACTCAAGTGGTGACTTAGATGGCCAACAAGTGGAGAGTCAAGATCACCAGGAAGGGGGTATATAATGTAAGAGGCTCCCAAAGAGAAAGAAGAGAAAAAAAAAAGGGGAGAAAGGAAGGCTTGTAGTAGAGTTTCAAAGGCAATAGAAATAGAATCAACCTCCTCGGACTTTGTCGAGGACTTTTTTTAGCAAACGTTTATAATCTTTCCTTCTTTGTTGCATTAACAATACTGACCCATAACTCAACTCACTATGGCTCAGTTTTCCAACCCACTTCTCTATAAATTTATTGTTCAGAGTTCTTGGGCTTGAGTCTATACACCTTATTGGGCCAAGAATTCGAACCCAGTCCCCACAATTGGCGCCGTCTGTAGGAAAGCTTCGGAACATAGTGAGTGTAATAGATAACCATGGTAAGGTCAAACCCATGTCAGGCGGAGTCTATAGAGTCTCAACAACAAGACGGTTTCTTGAACCTTGAACGTGAGAGAGATCGTGAGGTAAGTGTACATACCATGCACACGAATAGATTCGTTCTCAAGCGAAAAGCCACGCCTCCCAAAGGCCCAAGGACAATAGGGTCTTGCAGTTGCAAATTGATGAGCCAAAGAGGAAGCTACGTAATGCACGGCGAAAGGAAGACTCTTCCAGCTATAGCAGCTCCTCCGGGGACGAGAGGGACAATGATTATAGACAAAGGTCAAGAACTCCTCCAAGCGAGTCTTTCTCTCATAAAGAGGAGTACCATCACAGGCGTAAGCACGAAAGCTCGTCCCCTAGAGGCATGGGAAACGATGCCATGAGTAAAGCATTGCACCAGATCTCCAAGTCGCCTTTCACGCGTAAGATTGAGGTAGCGAGACTTCCACGGCGTTTCCACCAACCCGCGTTCACCCTTTATAATGGTCGAACGGATCCCGTGGAGCACATCAGCCACTTTAACCAAAGGATGGCGGTCCATTCCAAGAATGAGGCTCTAATGTGCAAAGTTTTCCCATTTAGCTTGGGACCCGTTGCGATGAGGTGGTTCGATAGTTTGAAGGCCGAGTCCATAGACTCTTTTAAGGAATTTACCAGGGCATTTGGCTCCCGTTTCATCACGTGTAGCAGAGTCCTACGGCCCTTAGGCTCACTGCTGTCCCTGTCCATGCGAGAAGGGGAAACCCTGAAAGCCTACTCAGACAGATGCTGGGAGATGTTTAATGAAATAGATGGGGAGCTCGATGATGTTGCTGTCAGTACTTTCAAACTCGGCCTCCCAGTCGAGCATAGATTGAGGAAATCCTTCACAGGCAAGCTAGTTACCAGTGTACGCCAGCTTATGGATAGGATTGATAAGTACAAAAGGTTCGAGGAGGATCAGCTGCAGGGGAAGGGAAAGGCTAAGGTTATCCCCTAAGAGCAGAGGGATTTCAGGTCAGACTGGTACAACGATAATCGGCTGATGAGGGAGTTTACCGACCAGCTCGGAGCTGCTAATATGCAGGCAGTTAATACCGTATTCCGAGAGCCGGTGCACCAAGTCCTAGAAAAAATCAAGCATGAACCATTCTTCAAGTGGCCACCTAAGATGGCGGGGGACCCCATGAAGTGCAATAGGAACCAGTATTGCCAATATCATCAGGAATCGGGGCACACGACAGAAGACTGCAGAAACATGTGGAACCACTTGGACCAGCTAGTCCGAGAAGGGAGATTGGGACACCTCCTGCATCATGCCAGTGGTGTGCAGGGCTAGCCCCGAGCCAATACAGCCATAAGACCCCCCATAGGCACGATAAACGACATCTTTGCAGCCCCGGGAAGGACCGGCTCCTACCCATCTAGGGTGATGTCTGTGGCCCGGTTGTCGGCCTACCAGTGTTGAGTTTTTCGGATGAAGACAAGATCAGAACCATACAGCTTCACGATGACGCTTTGGTGGTGACACTTAAAATCGGAGGGTATGACGTAAAGAGGGTGATGGTGGACGACGGCAGTGGCACCAAAATTATGTACCTCGACCTCTACAAGGAGCTAGGCCTCAGGCCTGAGGATCTAACCCCCTACAACTCCCCCTTGGTGAGCTTTGATAGGAAGATGGTCATCCCGAAAGGCCAGATTAGATTACCCGTGCAGACGGGCCTAGAGGTAGTGGAAGTAGACTTTATCGTGGTGGATACTTACTCGCCCTACACGGCCATCGTCACTAAACCCTGGCTTCATACGTTAAGGGCAGTCGCCTCCACTCTACACCAAAAGATAAAATTTCCCTCTGGAGGGCAGGTCATGGAAGTCGTCGGGTGTCAGACCACGGCGAGGCAATGTTTGGTGGCGGCCATTTCGTATCTGCTCAAAACAGAGCCCTCGATCTCCGCCCAAAACAGCTTATAGCAATCAAAGGACCCAGAACCACCAGTTGGGGCGACCGCCGAGGAAGTACGATGTGAAGACTTTAAAAAGGTGGTTTTCGGTAATAACCCTGAAAGGTTCTTCCAAATCGGTTCTCAGTTACCTTTTCAGGAGGAGGAGGAGGAGGAATTAATTGAGTTTCTCAGGAAAAATCTAGACGTATTTGCGTGGGACACTTATGAGGCCCCAAGGTTGATCCGAGTTTCATCTGTCATCACCTGAATGTTAACCCATCCATTACTCCCAAAAAGCAGCCACCTCAACGCCCATCCAAGGAGCACGTCGACGCTGTAAAGGACGAGGTAACAAAGCTCAAGAAAGCGGGGGCTATCAAGGAAGTTTTCTATCCCGAGTGGTTGGCCAACACTGTTGTGGTCAAGAAGAAGAGCGGAAAGTGGCGAGTCTGTGTAGACTTCACAGACCTAAACAAGGCTTGTCCAAAAGATCCTTTTCCTATTCCTCGGATAGACCAACTGGTGGACGCAACCACGGGTCATCCTCGGATGAGCTTCTTAGATGCCTTTCAAGGGTATCACCAGATCCCGCTAGCCCTAAAAGATAAAGAGAAGACTGCTTTCGTCACACTCATCAGAAACTACCACTACAAAAGTGATGCCTTTCGGGTTGAAGAACGCGGACTCCACTTACGAAAGGATGATGACCAGGGTGTTCGAGCATGTGGGGGACCTCAGAGACGTCTTTGAAATTCTAAGGAAACATAAGTTATGCCTCAACGCCTCTAAATGTTCATTTAGGGTGGGATCAGGAAAATTCCTGGGTTACATGGTAACCCACAAGGGGATTGAGATTAGTCCCGACCAGATCAGAGCTATCAACAGTCTACAACTACCTCGGAATCCTAAAGAGGTCCAAAAACTCACGAGGATGATTATCGGCCTGAACCATTTCATTTCTCAGTCGGCGGACAGATGTAGACCATTCTTTCTCCTAATGAACAAATGGAAGGGATTTGAGTGGACTGAAGAGTGTGCCTTAGCCTTCCAACAGCTCAAGGAATATCTATCTCGACCGCCGATCATGTCAAGCCTTGAGACCAATGAAGTCTTGTTCGCTTATATCGCTGTTGAACCACACGCGGTAAGCTTGGTGCTGATACGAGTGGACAATGATATACAACGACCAGTTTATTACGTAAGCAAATCATTGCACGAAGCCGAGGTTCGTTACTTACCACTGGAGAAAGCCATCTTGGCGATGGTTCACGCTACGCAAAACCTCCCCCATTACTTCCAAGCTTACACGGTTATCGTTCTAACACAGCTCCCGCTCAGGTCCATACTTCGGAGTGTTGACTATACCGGGAGAATTTCTAAGTGGGGGACGATCTTGGAAGCCTTTGACATCAAGTATATGCCTCGCACCTCCGTCAGGGGCCAAGTCCTCGCGGATTTAGTGGTCGAGTTCGCTGAACCCTCGTTAGAAGGAATAGCCGAGATATCAGACATGGATGCAAAGTCAGTCGGCATGATCTCTCTCTAAGGGATCGCATGCTGGAAGGCATATGTTTATGGGGCGGCGAACCAAAGAGGCTCAGGGGTGAGGCTGGTCCTGATTTCTCTCGAAGGGTTCGTTATCGAAAAAGCTCTTAGATTGGGCTTCTCGGCCACAAACAACGAGGCAGAGTACGAAGTCCTACTGAAAGGGATGTCCATGGTCGAAAAGCTTAGTGGAAAGAGAGTGAATGTGTATTCAGATTCGAGACTAGTCCTTGGCTAAGTAAATGGAGAATTGGAAGCAAGAGACGGAAGAATGCGAGAGTACCTAGGCCAAGCCCAACTCCTACGGTCACGTTTCGATTCTTTTAACCTACTACATGTCCCTAGAAGTGGAAACACATATGCCGACTCTCTGGCCACACTCGCTACATCGTCGGAGCAAAGCCTGCCCTAGATTGTTCTCGTGGAGGACTTATACGCGCCAACAGAGGCGAAGAAAGAGGTGGCTCGCGTCCACCAGGTCAGGGTAGGGCCCAGCTGGATGGACCCCCTAATACTATTCTTGAGGGACGATATCCTACCCGAGGACAAGACAAAGGCTGAAAGGATTAGAAGGAAGGCCCCCCGGTTTTGGCTGTCCGAGGAGCAGAAATTATATAAATGCTCTTTCTCTGGGCCATACCTGCTGTGTATACATCCTGAAGCAACAGACCTACTTCTGGAAGAAATGCATGAGGGGATCTGTGGAAATCATACTGGAGGGAGATCCTTGTCACACAGAGCCATTACGCAAGGCTATTGGTGGCCCAATATGCAAAAGGAAGCCCAAAAGTATGTTAGGAAATGCAACAAATGCCAACGATTCGCACCAAGCATACATCAGTCGGGAGGGGTCCTCAACCCTCTATCCAACTCGTGGCCATTCACTCAATGGGGCTTAGACATCGTTGGCCTTTTCCCCAAAGCTGTTGGGAATAAAAGATACCTGCTTGTTGGCACGGACTACTTTACCAAATGGGTCGAAGCCGAGCCCCTGGCAAACATTAGAGATGTAAATGCCAAGAAGTTCATGTAGAGAAATATCATCACCCAGTTTGGGGTCCCTCATACCCTCATCTCGGATAACGGTCTTCAATTCGATAGCAAAGCTTTCAAGCGGTACTGCTGTAGCTTTGGGATCAAAAATCAGTATTCCACCCCCGCTTACCCCCAAGGGAATGGACAAGCCGAGGTTGTAAATAAGGCCATAGTAAACAGACTCAAGAGGAGGATGGATGATGCGGAAGGAAAGTGGGTGGAGGAACTATCACATGTTCTCTGGACGTACCGAACAACACCACGTAGGTCAACAGGAGAAACCCCCTTTTCAATGACCTATGGAGCTGAGGTCGTTATCCCATTAGAGGCTGGCTTCCCAACGTTGAGAACCACCTTTTTTTATTCGAGCGATAACAACGAGTTGCTGGAAAAAAGTCTAGATCTAATCGAAGAACGAAGGGAAAGTGCAAGGGTCCAACTGGCGTACTACCAACACAAACTCAAACAGAGTTATGATTCCCACGTGAAGCTAAGGCCCCTAGCAACAGGTGACCTGGTGCTGAGGAAAGTCATGGGTAACACCAAGAACCCAGCCTAGGGAAAGCTGGGACCAAATTGGGAAGGTCCATATCGCATAACTTCGGTGGCAGGCATAGGTGCATACTACTTGAAAGACTTAAATGCCCTTGGAATGTAAATAACATGAAAATGTACTATTATTAATGAAAGTTTCCTTTGTTCTTCACTTGTCTGTCGTTTGAATGATTCGTGCTTAACACAAAGTTACATTTTTTACAAGTGTTCAAACAGAACCAAGGGCATGCCTGTGTCCTCGGACCAGATGCTTTGGAGATATTAACACTAAGTTACATTTTTAACAAGTGTTCAAACAGAACCAAGGGCATGCCTGTGTCCTCGGGCCAGATGCTTTGGGGAAATTAACACTAAGTTACCATTTTTATAAGTGTTCAAATAGAACCAAGGGTATGCCTGTGTCCTCGGACCAGATGCTTTAGGAAAATTAATACTAAGTTACATTTTTTACAAGTGTTCAAACAGAACCAAGGGCATGCCTGTATCCTCGGACCAGATGCTTTGGAGAAATTAACACTAAGTCACATTTTTTACAAGTGTTCAAACAGAACTAAGGGCATACCTGTGTCCTCGGACCAGATGCTTTAGGGAAATTAACATTAAGTCACATTTTTTACAAGTGTTCAAACAGAACCAAGGGCATGTTTGTGTCCTCGGACCAGATGATTTGGGGAAATTAACACTAAATTACATTTTTTATAAGTGTTCATATAGAACCAATGAGAAATTAACACTAAGTGACATTTTTACATTTTTTATAAGTTATTCAAATTGTTAATAGTAGAACACCATTGACAATAGTAATAAGCTTTGAAGCCCAACAAAAATACAACGAACTTAAAAAAAAAAATCATTTCCATTAAACAGAAAGGCGAATACATTGTTTTTGCTGGCAAAGTGCCCATACAAAAAGGTAAACATATATTCAAAAATTCCTACTTCTAGGCCTTTTCCTGATGAGGGTTTTCCCGGGGTTCAGCAGCCTTGGGAGGAACATCAACAGCTTTAGACTTGGCCTCTGCACTCTTGGCTTTGGAGACCACATCACTAATGGTAAGCGCATCCTCGGGAGACTTGGCCTGCAGCGGTGGTTGAGCCTCCCTACCCATTTCAACCCCCTCGGGAGCTCTTGCACCAGCAGGGGGGCTTCAGTTGCAGGGGGCTGCTCAAGAGGAGTGACTGGATTGAGAACTTCACAAATATCCTCTGGGAAGAAAATGCTCTCCGCCCTCTTGAACTCAAAGTCTGCGGGGACTCCCGCCCGGTCCATGGCTACCCCCCAGTACTCGGTGCAGTAATCCCTGCACACTACGGCCACCTCCTCCGCAAGCCGAGTCTCCGTATCCTTTATGCCACGCTCATAAGACGCCTCCACTGCGGCCTTAGCAGCTTCCTTGGCCACTCGAGCTACTTCTTTGACCTTGTGCAACTCGGCCATGAGGTCAATAACTCTTTGCTTCTCCGTGGCCAGGTTAATCTCAGTTATGTGCAGCTGTTGACGCTGGTCCTCGGCCTACCTTTCCGCTGTCCTCAAACTTGCCTAGGTGCTCTGACGAACCTTCTCAGCCTCCTTTAGTTTCCCAGATAGGTTGGCCTTCTCCTATCTTAGAGCCCCGAGCTGCCTCTCAACCTTCTGACGGGAGTGGACCTCAGTTTTAGCATTGTCATTGGCCCTCCTAACGCGTTCCTCAGCCACATAAACCTGCTGGGTAATCTGCATAAAAACAACAAAGTGATTATCAAAGTACACACATGAACAAACTAGAACACGGCTAAGTATTAGGCCGTGAAAAACGCCCATCAACTTACCATTGCTAGGTCCTTCTTCAAAGACATGAAGAGGTCGGGCTGTTTGATACGCCTAAGCCCTTCCATGTCCCTAGGGAGAAGGAGAGGCTGTTCTAAAGCCTCGGCAAGGAGGCCGGCCTGCTCCCTTTGAGACTCTTAGATGGTGGCGTCCCAAGGAATGACAGCACCGTCAACCTCAAGCTGAGGAGCCTAGGTGCGCTGGCCTCGGCGAGTGTCAGCCTCCCCTCGGGTCTCCACCAAATGGCCTCTCTTATCCTAGGGGTCCTTAGTTCTCCTCTGCTACTTTCCCCCCTTTTGGGCTGCGACCTCACCCTCCTCCAAGTCCTCTACAAGCCTTTTCTTCTTCAGGTTCGGATTGGCCTTCAACCCAAGATAAGCAGGGAGCGGAGCGGGAGGTAGAGGGGGGGTAACTTGAGCCTTGACAGCTTCTTTCGAGGATGGCCCCCCCTTGTTTTTGCTAGCCATTATGCCTTTCAAACCGGGCCTCTGCTTCAAGTCCATTCCTTCCTCTTCGGAGCTTGTGTCTAGCCTAGCAACAAGTAACCGCAGCTGAGATAAGGTAGAAGGTCCCTCGGGCTCAGCCTCAGAATCCGAGAGCTCAACAGGCCTTTCTACTGCCCCTGCCACCTCTTCAAAGTGGAACTGGTTGATCTCGACGTCCAATGATTGAGGGGACGGTGGTAGCTCCTCACTCAAGCCGACTAATTGTTGGCGAACAGGTGGAAGTGGCAGAATGACCGGGGGAAAGTCCCTGTCAGCCAAAAACCCAGGCTTAGAAATGTCTATTCGAGCAAGTCTTGGACTACCCGCTCTTATGGCATGGCCAATGTCCTGAAAATCCCGCGATATAGGTGTGTAGGCCAAGATCAAGTGGGCAGCACGCAACTGTTTGTCTTCACTTTCGAATTCCTCCGACCTTAGTAGGTAGTTGAGCACTGGGAGGTTGACAAAGTTGAGCTTCAGAGAAACGTGATCCTTGTCTGCAAAAACATCCAAAAAGAGAACCCAGGTCAGACCAATAGCAGCTACCGTCCGAGGAGTCAAATGCTAAAAAAAAAAAAAAAAAAGGAGTATATAATAATTAGTAGTATTTTATTTTGGAAAGCTAAGGCCCCGGCCGAAGGGCCTAACCCTGAGATACCTCACCTGGCTTTCCCGCCCTAACTGGGCAGTGAAGACCGTCATGCCAATCTCCGGAGACGACCAGATAATCGTTCTTCAAGCCTTTGTTGGACTTGGGAAGGAGGATATCAGCCTCACTTCCTCGGACCTAGACTTGAGATAATACCCCCCAGAGAGGGCATGACACTCATACATGTGAGCAATGTCGTGCCATGTAAGCCTAAGGTTCATCTGTTCATTTAGGGCATCTATACTCCCTAAGATTCTAAACATGTTGGGGGCGCACTGATGGGGACATAACCTATGGTTGAGCAAGTAAGCTCTAGTTATTCTACCCATGGGGAGTGTCATTCTTCCCTCTATAAAAGCAATCATCGGAATGACAACCTCACCCATCCCCCTGTTGGTCAGAACCTGGTCCAAGAGACAGTACTGTAAGCCCACTCCCTGTGGAACGCGGTATTTAGCCCTAAAGCCCTCCATCCCGAATGAGGAATCCACTAAGCACTTAAATCTACCCATGAAAATAAACGTAGATGGCAAATAAATGGCGTCCTATACGAGAAGAAATCCGAGGAGCACAACCGAGAAAAGAAAATAAAGTTTAAAGGAATTGATACTTACTAAATGAAGTTAACAGGTCAAATCTGAGGCCTTTAGGAGAATCTTTTTGATAATCTCTTAGGGGAATGAGTATAAGAAGCTTAAGTCTGTGCGGGTTTGGGAAAGTTGGAGTGCCTGAGATCACGGGAAGACTTGAGAACGCGTAAAGAAAAAGACAACCGATCTCACTCAAGGCTTTATATAGAGGGGGAGATCGCGTGAAGGTTATTCCCCTCGAGTCCCAAAGACAGATGTCAACCGTTAGATTGACGCCCCACCGCTGGATGTAGGGAACATAACGCCGCCTGGAGTGATTAATAGCCCCTTGCAGGTTACGAAGTGTCAGCCGCAATAAAGAGGCGCGCAAAGTGAAGATTTCACACGTGCGAATTGCAGAAACGAGCAGCGTGGCCCTTTTAGAAATCAAAACCCCAATCTTCTCCTTGGATGAGAGGGAAAAATCGGGCTTTTGAGGGGCTATTGTAGGGGCAAAGGCCCATATCTGGTGTTAGGCCTTGGGCCTAGTCCGAGGAGTAATGCCTCCTTGGACAGGTCAGGCATGGGCCAAATCCGGATCTCGCGAGCTGAGGCGAGCTTCTAAAAGACCTTGGCAGCAAGTAGTGCACCTCGAGCACAATAGCAAGCAGAGACTAGGAGGTACCTAAGGAAAGGCTACTACGTCTGCATTCAATGCGCCGCAGCTACCTTTCTGACCGCATTTATGTAGAGAAGACCCTTGAATAATGTTGCCTTGTATACCATAACCCACTGGAAGTCAGGAGGGGTGTCTGATAGAACAAGTACTCAAGTGGTGACTTGGATTGCCAACAAGTGGAAAGTCAAGATCACCAGGATGGGGGTATATAATGTAAGAGGCTCCTAAAGAGAAAGAAGGAAAAAAAAAAAAAAAGGGGGAGAAAGGAAGGCTTGTAATAAAGTTTCAAAGGTAATAGAAATAGAATCAACCTCCTCGGACTTTGTAGAGGACTTTTTTTAGCAAACGTTTATAATCTTTCCTTCTTTGTTGCATTAACAATACTAACCCATTATTCAACTCACTATGGCCCAGCTTTCCAACCCACTTCTCTATAAATTTATTGTTCAGGCTTCTTGGGCTTGAGTCCATACACCTTATTGGGCTAAGAATTCGAACCCAGTCCCCACAAAGATGATAAATAAAGTTAAGAACAAATTAATATTGTTTCTAAATAATTTTTAGGTTTTAGTTTCATCCTTGAACCAATGCTTGTATTAACTTAATAATTCAATGATGTTCCTAAAATAATAATAATAAAACTTAATTCAATTTTACAATTGTTCCACATTCCTTTTAAAAATTGAATGCAGAGTGATTTTCATTTTCATGAAATTTCTTTTCAAAAGCATGAATCTAAGGTTTCAAAAGAAATTGGAAAACTGCCGTTTATTTATATATGGTTTGGCCTTATTATAATTTAGGTCATAAAGTTTTTATTATTATATTTAATACCCTAAAATTTGGACTAAAATGAAACTAATTTGCATTTTGTGAACAAATTATTTATTCCCTTTTGGTTTGCGTGTATCACAGCTTAGTCTCAAAAACTTTTCAATTATCGCATTTTCACCCCTAAAATTTTTGAAATAAAATCTAAAACTCTAATTTGGATGGGATTTTATTGATTTCATCTTAGTCATCTTATGGGTAAAACGTAATAATTGAAAGGTTGTAAAATTAAATTATAATTGGGCAATATCATAGGTGGATAGAGTGGCAGAGGATTAAAGGGGCCAGGGTGGGGAGGGCAACCCAAAATTTAAAAAAAAGCTTGAATATTTCATACTTTATTTTTTTTTTAATCCATAAAATTTTTATAAAAATCGATCTTATATATATGAAATGGCAAAGTTGCTTGACTTCTGTGTGGGTTCTTTTCTTTGTAAAACAGCATGCAGGCCCAAGTAAAGAAGCAAGGATCCTAGGCCTGATACAAAGTGCGCAAAGTTGGGACTAGGCTTGGTTCACCGCAGCTAAATTGGGCTGATTTCGAACCAAGTGGTGCACAAAGTGCGGATCCTACAACACATTCATACTAACATACATAAAACATATACGCATTGAACAGCAAGGAATAACAAAGAATGAAATAATGAGGAAGAAAAGTAAAGTAAAACATTAGAGATCCTTAGGATAATATAGAATGTTTCATTATTTTCTTAAGTTTTAATACATCATGCTCACTAGAATGTGTTACAAGATCCAAATAAGTTCAAAAATCACAGACTTAGATGACTCCTCAGGCCTCTAAAACTTGCGAAATTTGAATCCCTTTGAATCTAAGTGTATTCTCTAGTGGCTGCTTGAGGATCTCGGACGGTGTATTCCTTCCTTTTTCTCTTTTTGAATTCTCACATTGTTTTCTCAAGGATCTTTTCCCTCTAATTCATTGTTGCTGAATGCCCTTCACTGTTGGTTGCCCCTCCTTTTAAAGTGTCATCCTAGGGTTTCTAAGGTACCATTGATTCCCTCTATTTACTCATCTGGGTACCAGAACCAATGTTGTGTCAGCAGCATTGATGGCTGGTCCCTTCCTCATTCTTCACTATTTCCCTCTTTTGGGGTTCCCTCTTCAAAAGCCTCTAGTTGACTTTCCCGTTCTGAGGGGTCCTAAAAGGTTGACCTTTGATCTTTTTTTTTCCCAAGGCTTCTAAATTCCACATTTTCAAACCCACCTTTTGGCTGCTTTCCCTTTTGTTATTTTTCCTAAATGGGCTGATTCCTTTTTATCAGGCTGAAAGATCCCCAACCACCTTCTTTCATGGTCCATCTTCTTGGGTTCCTTGAGGTACCAGACCCTTATTCATGAGTTGTTAGTTCCCAAGCTTTCTGATCCTTTTTTGCATCATTGGATGGTTGATGGGACATATTTGCCATCGTTCTTCGTGTTTTTAGGCATTTTCCCTTGAATTTTCTGAATCCCAACCTGGCCTTGCCGCACATCCTAAGGATCCCAGGCTCCTAGGAATCCCCAGGTATCTTGGTTCAATTTTCTCCTTGGGCTTCTCAACGATTTTCTTACCTTTGAGGGCTGGGCTGGACTTCTTCTTTCCTTTGTTTCGTGAGGTCCAAAGCTTGCCCATTCATGGGCTTGGGTCCCTTCCTATGGGCTCTTAATGGATTTGGGCCTTCCATTTTTTTTATTGAAAGCCCAAATGTTTTCTAGATTTCAATCATTTGCATTATTTTGGGCTTTGATACAATATCGTGATATTTTGGATCTCAACATTTAGCCCCCCAAGCTCGTGAGTTGCTTGCAGTCCATACATGAGTAGACGAGATTCTTGGTCTCAGGAAGGATCTTTTTTTCATTTACTGTCTCGGTCAGCTTTGGGATCCCTTTTCTCTGCTTCTTAGGATCCTACTTCTCCACATTATCCTCTAGCACCCAGATTTTTCACGTATCCTACTTCTTTTGTAACCCCCTCTTTCCACAGAACGTGGCAGTTAAGTGTCGGAGTAAATTTCCCCTTCCACTTTTTACATTTCTCGTAACTACCGTTAATAACTTATAATAACTTCTCTTATAAAAATTGAATATTGCCAACTAGTACGTTTTCCAATACATCGTCTTCAAGCCATCTTTTCTGTGCTATTATTGTAGTCTCTTCAAGCCATGTTTTCACTCTCAGAGATATTTTTTTCAAACTCACTTTCTTCCTTCCTATTTTTTCCTTTGTCCCTTCTTCTCTGTCCTTCACTCCCTTAATGTAACGTCCCATCAGTTTAAAAAAAAAAAAAAAAAAAAAAAAAAAAAAAAAAAAAGAGGAAGAAAGTCAGACTTTGTGGGTGTTCCTACGTGCCTCCCAACTACCCCACCCATTCCCCACCATTCCTTTTCTCTTATCTCTTTTCTCTCTTTTGGCCGGCCTCTCTTCTCTCCTTTCATTTTCTTTCTTCTCTGTTTACTGAAACACACGCACATACACACATTCACCGCCGGACTCCACTCCAAATCACACAATTTCACCATCATTTTTCCTGCAAGATCACCGGAAAATTTTTGTGAACCCATAAACTCCTTCATCTCCTTTATTTGAGGTAAAAATTTCTAATCTTTTTGGTGGGTTTTACACTTTTGCTTGAGATTATTGTTATCTAAGCTTTAATAATGATACCCATGTGATTTTTGAGCATTAGAAGTGATATTTATGTGTTTGTATGTATGGATTTTGTATTGGTGGAATTATTAGGTGAGTGGGTATATAATTTGTGCTAATGATGACTACATAAAGTTTATGTATGATGGAAAATTTAGGGGTTTTGAGTTATATCATGTAATGGTTGGTAAATTAAATTTTTCCATTGCCATTGGGTTTATTGGAGTTAGTTGAAGTTCTAAATATCTTGTCTTGAAGGATATTTTGATTTAGCTTTCATGGGTCTCTTAATAATGTAATGTAAATTTTTGGAAGCTAGTCATGATGTTAGAGATGATATTAAATGGGTTAACTTTATAAATTGGAGATTATGCCTTATGAACTAATTTGTTGAGAAACTTTGGAGGTGAGATATATTTTTATTGATGAGGTTAAATAATAGGCTTGCCTAATTAAGTGCTTTTTGACAATTCCTAAATTGTAGATAGATGCAATTTCAAGCTCTATGCTTATTGTGATAGGTTTACTTGATATTGTTTAGGTTCTAGCTAATTTCCTTAGAGCTTGGAGAATTAGGATTTTGCAGTTGCGAGGTAAGTAGCTTTTAATGGGATTTTTGAAAAATAACCATGTTTTATAAATGTTGTTTTTGGGTTAAACACATTTTGGAAAATTATATATGGAAATATGTTTTCTTTAAAGTGTTATGTTGTGACCTATTATATATTATTACATATGAAAATGCATCATATTTGGTATTGCATTTGGGGAAATGCATGAATTTTTAATATGGAAAAATGAGCATCTTTTATTTAATCTTTAATAAGAATGTCATTGATTTTATGGTATATTGAAATATTTAAAGATGCTTATCTTGTCTTGTATTATTTGAGAAATTGATAGAAAATATCTTGACAAGAATGAAGTTGAAAACTTTACAAACTTTGTAGAAGTTAGATTATTTAAGGTTTTTCTGAAACTACGTGGATATGAACTATATGTTTCAAGGAAATGTATACCTGTGAGCTTTATATGGTTTTAATAACATGTCATGTGTGATTTCCCGGTGATCACCCGATTTGGTTGTCGTAGTCTTTGTGATAACGGAATCAAATCTAGGTCAGTGTTTTTTCACTTTAGATGACACGTTCTTCCCTGCTGCCCATGGGGGGAAAAGGCTCCTTAATTGTGTGTGGGTGAGGCTACTGTCCATGGAGCCAAGAGACCACATGCAAGAGAGGTCCTATTTGACGCGCTCTCTCTGCTGCCCATTGGGGGAGAGAAAAACCTTGAGGGTATGGGTGAGGCTGCTGTCCATGGGGCCAAGAGTCTGCATACCAGAGAGGATAATATCATGCCAGTTGTGAATGGGTGGATCCCCTGAGGGCTTTGGAAATTATATTGTTGGTGCTCACAGATTATGGTATATAGTTTCATAGTATTTATTTTGAAAAACCTTGTGTTTCATTACTAAATCATTCTTGTCATATCATATTATTAGTATTGAAAATGGAACTTGCATTTCCCCCACCCCCATTAATTATGCTACTTACTGGGTTTTGTCTTATCCTTTTATTTTTATAAACTTTTCAGAGTAGGCAACAATCTTTTGAGACAGCTTTTTGATGACTAATAGTAGTTAGACTGACTACTGATGGAGGCTGAACTTTTGTAGTGGAGATATTAGATGTTGTAGATCTTAGAATAGGCTTGACTCATTCTTTTGTATATTAGTGGTTGTGATGTTATTCCTACTGATGGGACAAGCTGATGATATGTAACTATATATTCAGACCTCTATTCTTTTGTAGCCAATGGCTCCTGTAATTATTGCTTAAAACTCTGACTTACTTTAGGAGCATATCCAATAGAATTATTGTGGTAATTCTTGATGTTGATAATTGATATGATTTATGTGGATTGGATTGTCAAAAAGGAAAAATTTATAGGTACTTGAGATGTCTTTCTCATGCCTTGGACCCTTTGGGGTTTGGGGCGTGACACTTAACTTCTCTTTTTTTGCTGCATCGTTATTCCATGGCTTCTTCCTCTTCAAGAAAAAGGAGGGAGTGTTCTCCCATTCCTTTTGAAGGTGAGGGTTCTTCAGCAGGGTCAGTGCAGGGCAAGGTGCAGGAGGTTGTAGATCGCCTATCCTTCCCTCTACAGGACCCCTAGTACACCCCTAGTTTGTTCTTTCCTCAGGTGTCCCATGGCGAAGCTCCTTCTTCCCCTCACAGCTGGGTATTTTCTCGTCAACCTAGGTTTGCCAGCTCCAATGTGTTTATCTTCCCAACAGTGCAGCCTCATTTCAAAGAATTTAGTTATGTACTCTCCTTATAAATACATGCTTCATCCATATCCTAGAACTTTCTTTTTGAAGTCTCAAATTGCAATCTTTGAGGGCGGGTTTGGCATGGTTAGCTTATGAAGGGCTTAACCTTGGAGGAGAGAGACATTTAACAACACTATCCAACCAAGGAGGATAAGGTTATTCCTAACAAGCTCGCAATAACATGAAAAATATAAAAGGTAACACAGAAAAATGGCATCATTTTAATGTGGATTAAACAAAGCTTCAGGCAAGGACATTTGAAATTGAAAAGAGTTGGAACTCATTGAAAAGAAGGTGACTTCTCTCTTTCTCAAAAGAAAGTGACTTCTCTCTTTATGGGATTGCATCCAATAAAGAGGCATCGGTGGCCTCTTCTCTTGAATGGTTGGGGATAGAGGAACAAAGAAGCTGGGATGTTCATTTTACTTAGAGACCAAACGATTGGAAAATAGGTGGTGTAGATGATTTTCTCTGTACCTTGGGCTCAAATCTGCCTCCCACTGAGAACAGAGATCGTATGCGATGGAAAGTGACAAAGAGTGGGGATTTTGATGTCTGATCATTTTACAATAAGTTGAGAAGTCCCTTGCCCATTATTTTTCCTTGGAAAGGTGTTTGGAAGGTTAAGGCTCTGCGGCATGTTTCCTTCTTTGGGTGGACTGCTGTATGGGATAGAATCCTTACAGGTGATAATTTGAGGGGCAGAGGGATGGATTTTGTTGACTGGTGTATCATGTACCGTAGTAATGGGGAGACAGTGGATCATTTGTTACTACATTGTAGTAAGGCTTATCGGTTGTGGAGTTTGGTGTTTAGATCTTTTGGGTTTTCTTGGGTCTTGCCAAGATCGGTTGCAGATACTTTATTTGGTTGGTGAAATTGGCTTGGAAAGCATTTGTTTAACATTTGGAATTTAGCTCCTTTATGCTTGATGTGGTGTCTTCGGAGGGAGCGAAATAGGAGGACATTTGAGGACATGGAAAGTTCGGATAACCAGCTTTTGGCTTCTTTCAGTGGCTCTCTATTTGATTGGTCTAGGGCTTAGGGACTCACCTCTAGTGAATCTCTCCCTATGTTCCTTAGCTCTCTCATGTGTATTTAGTATCTTTTCCTTTATTTTTTTCTTTTCTCTCTTTCTTTTCCCTTTTTTCTCTCTACCTTATGTTTTTCTGCATAAGGTAGTATCCTTCAATATATATCTTTATTATTTATCAAAAAAAAGAGCAATTACCAAAATACTGGGATGTACATGCCATTTCCAATTCCTAAGGCACTCTGGGAAGATGTCTCTATGAATATTGTTGTCGGTTTTCCAAAGACGAAAAGGATTATAGCAAGAGTCTAGATGCTTATCATGTGACTGAGTTTTACCATTGGGAGACTGTAAAACATTATTGTATTTTAAAGACAGTCATTAAATCAAGAAACTTAAGTTCAAAATCCATTTTGGGCACAACCTTTAGTTGATGTTCGCAACTAACCTTTAACATAGTTCAACTTGTCATCCTCAAATTGATCAAGCATAGGTTGCTAATCAAAGTTAAAGTGATTTTCTGAGAGTTATCCTTCCAACTCAAGTTGAATTGCTTACAATCGATTTGCTAGCCAAACTACAAATTATAGTCCATTTAAAGTTGTGTATAGTCCAAATCCTATAACCCTTCAAAACAAAAATCCTATTAATGCTATTGACATGAAATTACTGCTTACTACTAATCATTGTAGTGGAGATAATGAGAAAAGAGTTAAGTATATAAAATTGCTACTCATAATTTTAGTGGAGACCTTGAGGACAGAGTAAAATATATAAGGAAGTTCGATGAAAATGTTCAAGACTGATTTCTCAAACAAATTCGAAAGTACCAAAAAAGTAAGCCAACAAACATAGAAAACCAGCAACTTGTAAGGAAGGTGATTTGGTGTGGACTCATCTTTAGAAGAATGCTTTCTAGTCGGATACCTTGCTAACTTTTGCCTAGAGTTGATAGTCCTTTCAAGGTACTTCAATGTTTTAACAAAAAAATATACAAACCATATAAAGTCTTGTGAATAGGTCTTGTTAGCTGTTTTTAAAATATTTGGTTAAACCTTTACTTTGTATATTTTATCTTGAAATGTTAGTCATTTCTTATGCATGGAGAGTTGTTCCAAGTAAATCATGTTTATGTCCTAGATCATGCATGAAATTAAAAGAGAGTGTTATTTTGAATTGAAAATTGGCCTTTGGCTTTTCTTATATCTCTCTGCAGCAAACCTTCTAACTAAGAAAATTTTTGTAGACAACTTATCCGATAATACCTAACAACACAGGATAAACAAAGTCCTTCCTGCTCATTGTTTACCAAAAAAATTGCATCATTGATAAAATTTCTCTATATGAACAATCAATACCCAAAACTATTTTCAGTAAACAATCAAATAAATATCCAAATTTTTCATAAGATTCAATGAATGAAGGGGAAACTTTAAGATTGTGAACCAAATCTTCTAATTTTGTTTTACATATAATTTTCTTATATTCTCTCTTCCTTTTTTTCTCCCTAAAATCAAAATCTATTGATCTTTTCTCACATTTCTTGCTATTTTCTAAATGTATTATTTTTCCTTCGTCATGGGTATTAAACAATGGAAATCCTAAAATGGTGTTTAAAGCTAATTCTATTTCCCCAAATTTGAGTGAACAATACTAACAAATTATTTTTTGTTTTCTATTTTTTATTTTTATTTGAGAACCTAACAAACTAAATTTTCTTACTCCCTAATGTTGTACGTTACATGACAGGTAATGCACACAATAGAACGTGATGATATATCATGCCAATTTACAAAATAATGGAGCACAGAAAATTTAATTTGATTTCAAGCAAAAAATAATATTTTTATTTTATCATTAAACCCTAAAAGACTCTTAAAAATAATTAATGCCGAAATCAAACTAAAATGAAATTAAAAAAAAAAATAGAGATACTTTCATTAGGACATCCTTTCAAGTATGATGTTTAGGCATATCTAATGCTATTAATATAGGCTCCTAAAATTGTGGGTAATTTTTTTTCTTTTATTTTTCTTTTTTTGAGAGGAAAATTTGTGGGTTGCCTATATACCAGTGACCCAACTTTTAGTGACTTTGGATTTCAGTATATTTTTTAGCTAATAAATGCAAATCTTCCTTTATCATCCTTTTAAAAAAATATGATTTTTCTTTTATCTTTTTTTTTTCCAAATATGAAATTTAATAATTTAGATAATTATTAATAGGAATTTGTTATGATCATGTTTGTATATGGAACTATTTATTCTATCATTTAAAGAAAATATAAAGTGGCAAGATTCTAATGAAGAATTTTAATGTAGAATAGAATTTAAAATAAATTAAAAATATAAATTACAATAATGATGTTCAAATTGTAAGGACTCAAAAATTAATGTGATAAAATTTTATGAGGTCAACCAAAAGTTAAACTCCTCTAAAATGCACATGAAAATATATATGATATTTTTTCTCTATTTTTTTTCTATTTATAATGTAAATATGAAATATGAAAATTATGATAGTTATTAACTAGCATTTATTATGATTTTGTTTGTGTATAGAACTATATTCTTGCATTAGATATTTATTGTGATTATATTTGTATAGGAACTAAATATTCTATTATTTAAAGAGAATGGCCAAGTTTGGCTACAATCTTAGTTGCATCCTTTTGCTTCAACTTCCTCCAAGAAAATGACATGTGTTATTGTTTACACACGACTCACTTAATCACACTTAACCTAACCAATACTTGTCATGTGCATTGCACACATGCATGTTAGTTTCTTAGAAGAAGTTTTAGCCTAAGGTTGCAACTAAATTTGTAGTCAAACTTTATTCTAAAGAAAATATGATTACAAAAATAATATAAATTTAATTAAAAATATATATATAAAAATAATAGCATATAAAATTGTAAGGCCTCAAAAACTTATGGCATGATATTACAAAGTCAACCAAAAGTCAAATTTCAGTTATATATATAATAGATTATAGAAAACTTTAACAGAATATGTTTTTTTTTTTAATAAATATAAAATTTGACAATTATGGTAATTATTAATAAGCATGGTCAATGGCCAAATTGGTCATCTAGCTAACTAATGTCCAAATAAAAGGGTAGATGTGTATGCGACTTCTGGACGAAGATAATGGCAAAGAGTTTGTTGATGATGTCGTCCAACTGGTATTTAATGATAATGCGGTTATGCAAAGTAAAGATTTAATTGAAGGTGATTGCTAATTGATCCATCAAATACTCGTAATTCCTAAAAATGACTCAAACGAGAGTTGACTTGGTTACAGCGCCTTCAAGTGCACATGCAAGTCCCATGTTAAGGAAGATTCCATTAACATTGATGGAAAAGTTTTTGAGAACATCGTTTCACAAGAAATGGTGGACAAGATTAAGTTGAAGATTGAACCCCAGGTAAAGCCTTAGAGAATAGTATGGTTTAAGCAAGGTAAACAGGTAAAGGTAATTAGATGATGTCGCGGAAGCTACAAGAAAATAAACAGGTTGCTTTCTGAATGAAAAAAAAATAAAAAAAATAAACACGTTAGCTTCTAAATGAGAACCTCGAATCGACGAGGGGTCCCTTAAATCCACAAGGTAATAAGGTCCTAGAATCCACCAGAGAGAAATAGATAGTCTGTATTTTTATAAATCTGAAAATTGAATTATCTGAAGGCTACAATATGTTTAAATAGTAAAAGAAACCATAGAGCTACTAAGAAAATGCCCAAAAACCCTAATCCACACTAATCATGTAATTAGGTGGCAAAAGAGTGATTTTTGCCAAAAATAGTAAAATTTAGACAATTGCAAAAATTGAAAATACTGTTTAAGAGATGTCTCAAAACAAACGAGACCTTATTCTAATTTTTAAACTAAAATTTATTAAGGAAAAACAAATATTACTATAAATAGAAAAAACACTATTTTCGGGGCCATAACGAAGGAATTTGCCTAAATTTAGGCGACGCTCATGGTTGAGTTTGGATCAAAATGCCATTTCCCCTCAACCTGCCAAATTTCATGCAATTTGGACACTATTTCCCCGATGGCTTCTACTGCCCCCCCCCCCCCCCCCACCCCCCTTTGATCTTGCGTTGTGACTTCCGGTGCCCTTGCTACTCTAGGAAGGCATGTACTGTCTGTTCTACATCACTAGAAGATATATTGTTTCTTTTGAAATGCAAAATAATTGTAAATATGAAGTTTGGTGTGATATTGTTGTCAAGGATGTTAGTCATTTCCTCCTTTGGTGTGGCCTTGGCAATATGATAGGTATGCTATCCATGATGGCCATAGAAATATGTATACTTTTTTTTTTTTTTTTTATAAGTAATAAAGATTCATTGATATAAAAAGAGGGAGACACCTAAGTACACAGGGAGTATATAAGGGAGAACACATCAAAAACGAACATTACAGAAATCAAGTAAATCTAAAATAGAAGAAAAAGGTTGGATTCTCCACGCAGAGACCTAGTCCAAAAAAGTTTTGAAAAATAGCAGCTTGAGATCAGGAATGGAACGCTCAATGTCTTCAAAGCACCTACTATTTCTCTCCATCCAAACACACCACATCAAACAATGAGGAACAACCATCCATAGATCTTACGATGGCGACCAAATCGATGGCAAGCAAATAGCCCAACAACAGACATTGACATAACCCAATAAACTCCAAATAGACCAAACACCATATTCCACAACTCCAAAGCAACCGGGCAATGAAGGAAAAGATGGTCAACAGTTTCACTATTATACTTGCACATGTAACACCAATTCAAAATGCAAACCTTTCGTTTCCTTAAGTTGTCAAAAATCAGACATTTCCCCATGACAGCGGTCCATACAAAGAAAGCCACTCTAGAGGGAATCTTCTGCTTCCAAATGCTTTTCCAAGGGAAAAACTGCTCACTATGGCCAACTAGAAGATGGTAGTATGCACTAACCGAGAACCCCTTACTCTTACAAGGCAGCCAACATCTTTTATCCTCCCCATTCCCCCTTATAGGAGTGCTATAAATGGAATTGATGAAGCTCCTGAAGACTTCCAATTCCCGATTATGCACATCCTTACAAAAAAGTAAATCCCAATGGAGGACTCCGTTGGTGTATCTGCCACACTTGCCTCTTTGCTACGACAAATGTTATATAAATCAGGATAGCGGTCCGCGAGAGAAGAAGTTTCATACCAACGATCTAGCCAAAACTGCACTTTTGATCCATCTCCAATTTCATATAGAATAAACCGAGATAAGGAGTGCCACCCTCTTCTAATATTTTTCCACAAACTGACTCCATATGGACTAGAGGAAGAGCTAGAACACCAACCACCCAATCACAGTCATACTTCACCTCTATCACTTGACGCCGTAGAGTATCCCTTTCTTGCCCAAATCTCCATAACCACTTCCCTAATAAAGCTATATTGAAAGTTCTCAAGTTCCTAATCCCCAACTCGCCTGATGAAAGCGGAGTACACACCATAGACCAATCAACCAGATGAAATTTAGGCTTATCACCACCCTATAGAAAGTCCCGCTGAAGTCTAGCAATACGGTTGGCCACTGAGGCAGGAATACAGAATAAAGAAAGAATATAGGTAGGGAGATTAGAGAGAGTGCTTTTGATTAAAGTGACTCTACCTCCCTTGAATAAATATAATTTTTTCCAACCTGCTAATTTTCTTTCCATCTTCTCTAGAATTGGATTCCAAATTGATTTGTCCTTAAATTTTGCCCCCAAAGGAAGACCCAAATATTTCATTAGGAGAGACCCCTGCTCGCAACCTAAGACAGCCACCAAAAGATCCATGTTATGAACTTCTCCCACAACCACCAGCTCAGACTTATCCAAATTTACCTTCAGACCAGACACAGCCTCAAACCAAATGAGCACCATACGAAGAATCAGCATTTGATCAATATTAGCATCACAAAAAATTAAAGTATCATCAGCGAAAAGGAGATGGGAAACCATCAAAGATCGACCAGCAGGAACACCTACACTAATAACTGACAAACGACCTTCATGGACAGCCTTATCCAACATTCTACCAATGGCTTCCATAATCAACACAAATAACAAAAGGGACAAAAGATCACCTTGCCGCAACCCCCTTGAACTTCCAAAAAACCCATGGGGAGTACCATTAATAAGGATAGAAAAACGAACCATGGATAAACAAAAAGAGATCCATCACCTCCACTTATCAGAAAATCCACAACGTGAGTAAGAAAGCCCGAGTTCACATGATCAAAGGCTTTCTCTATGTCCAATTTACATAACAGCCCTGGCTAGCCAAACTTCAATCTACTATCAAGACATTCATTAGCAATAAGGACGGAATCAAGAATCTGCCTATTAAGAACAAAGGCATTCTGAGGAGCTAAGATGATCTCTCCTAAAACCATGCGAAGACGAATAGCCAAAACTTTAGCAAGAATTTTATAAACACCCCCCCCCCCCCCAACAAGGCTAATAGGCCGAAAGTCTTTTACTTCCAATGTTGCTACTTTTTTAGGAATGAGAGCAATGAAAGTTGCATTCAAACATTTTTCAAACTGACTTGTAACATGGAAATGGTGAAACGCAGCCATGATGTCTGATTTGAGAGTCCCCTGGCAAGCTTGGAAGAAAGCCATCGAAAAACCGTCAGGCCCAAGAGACTTATCCCCATTAAACTCCTTGACGACTTCATAAATCTCCGCTTTCTCAAAAGGTCTCTCTAATCAATCCACATTGTCCCCTAGAATCCTTGGGAAATCCAAAACATCTAGGAAAGGATGCTGCTCTTGCTGCTTAGAGTATAGGTTCATATAGAATTGTTCAATATGGTTAGCAATCCTATCCAGCTTGGAAGAAAAAGCCCCATCAATCATAAGGTTTTCAATACAATTATTTCTTCTATTAGAATTAGCCATCCTATGAAAAAACCTCGTATTAGAGTCACCCTCCTTTAAATACAACACTCTGGACTTTTGTCTCCAGCTAATCTCCTCTAACAAGGCTGCCTTCTCAAGTTCAGCGGGAAAGGTTGCTTTTTCCAATTTTTCCTCCTCTGATAGAGGATGAATGTCCTCTTTTACATCAAAAGCATTCAGCTTACTCCATAAAAGCTGTTTCTTGGCTGCGATATTGCCAAAATCTGTTTCGTTCCACTTCTTTAGATCCGATTTTAGAGCAGTCAACTTCTTGGCAAAAATGTAACTAGGAGTCCCTTGAAAGTGGTAACTCTCCCACCAAGACTTCACCTTATCTAAGAACCCCTCCGCCTTCAACCACATATTCTCAAAACGAAAAGGAATTCTCCCTCTTCGATGACTCCCACTCTCCAAAAGAATTGGGGAGTGATCGGATAATACTCTAGGAAGTCGTTTTTGGGAGAAGTGTGTGAAGTATTCTGCCAAAACCGGAGAGAAGAGAAACCAATCTATTCTAGAGGCAGAGGTGGAGTTAGCCCAAGTGTAAAGGCCTCCCTCCAAAGATATATCCATTAGCCCATGAAGAGATATTAAATCAGAAAAGTCATACATGCAGCGAGTAAATATTTCTGCCCCTAACCTCTCCGAAGGAAAGCGAATAACATTAAAATCACCTCCCAAACACCAAGGTAAATTCCACCAACTGTTCAAGCCTGCCAATTCCTCCCACATAAATTGACGCTTCCTGTTCAAATTTGGACCATAGATACCAATGAAAGCCCACTCAAATTGGTCACTGACATTTTTGAATCTACAAGAAATCGAGAAGTGTCCCACTGCTTCCTCTAACTTTTCAACCACCCTTCTGTCCCACATAAGCAGAATTCCACCAGAAGCACCCTCAGAACCCAAATATAACCAATCTATGTAAGGACAACTCCATATACTTCTGACAAGTCCTCTTGTAACCCATTCCAATTTTGTCTCTTGCAAACAGACAATGTCAGCCCTCCAAGAACGTAAGAAATTATGAACCTTAGGCCGTTTTTCCTTCTCATTCAAACCTCTAACATTCCAAGATAAGATCTTCAGATTCATTGGGAAATAATTAGAGCCTTGTCCTTACCATTACCAAAGCGCCTTGAAGAAGCTAAACCATAATTGATAGAGCTAAATAAACCCCTCAATTCCCTTATTCCTTTCCTTCCTAAGCTCTTCACGGCTTTTTCATTTTTTTCCTTAATAGCCCTCTGCTATAACTCAGCTTCAACAGCCAACAGGAATTTGGTCGCTGACTCTTCCAAACCTTTGAGGGATATCCCAAGAATATCATCAAAACCACTGAATTTTTCTTGAAACCATTTTGAGTAATTGCCCTTACCCAGTAATTTCTCCACATCCCGAGTTGCTGTCCCTTCAGAATTATCCTTGACACCCCTAAGTAAAGAGAAAGCTAGTGGTTCGACGTTTAGGGGTGGCGAAGAATCTGTAGACTGAAAAGCCTCCTCTGAACAAATGTCTGAAACCCAATCCTCCATGATAACATCAACCCCTTTTTCCAGTGCTGAAAATAACTCCTTAGATTCCGATGACACCCCCGGTACCATTGCCAACTAGTTCGAGTCGTCCACTCTGACAACGACATCTCTCGGTGGCAAAGAAATTTGAATCGGGATTGCCACCCTCTTCCCATCTCGTAATTCAAGAACCCACTGCTC
This sequence comes from Lithocarpus polystachyus, assembly GCA_033629205.1. Classification (NCBI taxonomy): domain Eukaryota; kingdom Viridiplantae; phylum Streptophyta; class Magnoliopsida; order Fagales; family Fagaceae; genus Lithocarpus; species Lithocarpus polystachyus. The sequence continues at coordinate 27,440,212 of CM066172.1, read as the reverse complement.
GAAATTCCCCCATTTCTTTGCGACGTTGTCTATGTGCTCATGGATGATCCGTTGGATGTCACTTTGCAAGGCCACGTCATCATCAGAACACAGGGACACATCCACGGAAGCATCGGAACATCGAGATTCTATCACATAGGCATCAAAGTTGTCGAACACAGGAAGAGACTTCTCTGTGCATGTTGGTTCCAAGTGGATCTGCGTTAGCTGAGTGTCGGCCTTATCGCTACCAGCTTTTGGAGATGTCGAAGTGCTAAGGTGAGAGGGAGGGACATGCAAGGAGAAGCTAGAGTATGGGTGGGTCAGATATTGTAACATAAAGGGCTGGGGAGGTTTGGGTTTCCATTTAAAAACAGATTTATGTTTGGGCTTATAAAAGTCAAAGGGCTCTGGGTTTGGGTTTTGGACAGGTGTATGTTTGGGCTTATTAAAATCAATGGGCTTTAGGTTTGGGACAAGGCCAACCGAAGGGTCCATCTCAATAACTTTGGACCAGCTAATCCCCCACTTACCATGAAGCCCACGTTCTAGCCTAATATAGAGATCCAAAGTCACCCTGCCGTCATTATCATTTGAAGAGACAGGCGAGATCTTCGCCCCAATCTGTGCACACTCCTTCCCAAGGCTACTCTGAGCATTCTCCTTACCAAGGCTGCTTTCGCGAGAATCCTGGGTCTGAAACGAAGGATTTGCAAAGTTAGAATTTTAAGAATCCAGCATTAAATGGTTTCCTTTGTGTCCTCCGCTGCCATCATTCTGGCTTCTCTCCACCACTGCTTGCCTGTGAGTTTTGGATCGTCGGCCTTGCACCACCGTAGCTACAAAGGATTTAGAGGCTTTATATTCAGACCCAGGTAAAAGTTTTGGGGGCAAATTGATGGCAAGAGACCCCGTAGCTATAGCCTTCCTCAAGTGAGAACCAAATCCTTTCCAACCACTACCCAATTTTCCTTCCGGTACTACTATGAAACCTTTCTGACGGCCATGTAAAAGTTCTGAGATCATAACAAAGGAGCCATGTGCGTTGGAACCCAATTGTAGAATAAAAACCGTCTCTCCACCTCTAACAGTTCGCGCAAAGTGTTTAGAGGGCTCAGAGGAATTAAGGTCTTCCATCATAGTCAACAATCTCTTTGCACACTCTTTGCCCACGAACACTGAACATAATGAATCTCTGCCTCTCTCAAAAAGACATAATAAAAAAAAAGAACCCCCTTCCTCCACAGAAAATTCAAAAGATTTTGACTCTACAAAGAAAAAGAAAGAACCACCCATGATGGATGCGTTTCACTTGAGAAGCCAACTCAACAGTTGGTACCACCGTTCACCTAAACATCACTTGCTAGTAATGCATTGCAAACTAGTGAATCAAAACATGAAAAATAAGCCAGAGGCCAGAATTTCCCAAACTCAGGGTCGAAATTCACTTCCCACTCCCTTTATCGGAAACCCAAGATACAATAAAAGACCAAACTTAATTTTCTCAAGATCACTAGGTTCTGCTAATCTTAGAATGGATCGATATTTTTCCTACAAATTTGCTACAACTCAACTGGCACTTCCTTCTCCCACAATAATTTGGGTGAAATTCTATTGACATTTGTAACCCAATACATATATCATTAAAATTAGAAAGTTTAAATTTGTCCTTGTGCCAACTAAGAATGAAAGAACTCCTAAATCTTTCAAAGAGCAGGGTAGTAATTTTCTTATTTTTTCCAATTGTAATATAAGATAAAAGTACTGGGGTGGTGTACATGTTGGTGGCTAAAGAAAAAAAGGAAGCTTGTTAGTGTGCTGTATAGCCTACCTAACAAAGTACACTATCGAATCAATCTAAAGGAGCATGAAGAATTGAATAGGCAAGTTATGACTCCTTGTGTAGTACCAACCTTACTCATGCCAAAGGAGGATGGCACTTGATAGATCTGCGTTAATAGCCGCACCATGAACCAAATTATTATTAAATTATCTGGTCATATTCCAAGAATTGGTGACTAAAAACAGATTGAAGAGCAAGAGCATGCCAAAAAAACTTTAGACTGAAGCTATTGATTATGCAATCTATTTGTCCAATCGTTTCCCACCTTCTTGTGTTTGGGAGCATAGCATATCCACACGTACTAGATCATGAGGGGTCCAAGCTAGATAACGAAAGCAAAAATTATGTCTTCATTTGCTATGATCCAAGCTCTAAAGGCTATAAGCTTAAAAATCTGAACATTGGAAAATTAATTGTCAATCGAGATATGGAATTCGAAGAAGAAGGTATGTGAGATTGGAGCACCCAAGAAGAAGAAAAATATGATTTCTTTCCATTGCTTGAAGAGGAAGAGCATTTGAATAAAGTTCAAGAAGAGCTTGACACTTCACCTCCATCACCAAAATCTCCCATTTATGAAAGTCCATCCTCGTAATCATCACTTAAAGGAAGTGACCAAGAAGAATGAGAAGTCTATAGGATCTCCATGATTCAACGGAGAATATAGATGATCTAATGCTCTTTTATCTATTAGCTAATTGTGAACCTACAAGAATTAAAGAAGTTGTGCAAGATAAGAAATGGATGAAGAGATCAAGGTAATAAAGAAGAATGATAAATGGAGGTATCTTGATTGTTTGTTTGTATATAAATGATTTGATTTTTATAAGAAACAATCCAAGTAAGTATGAGGACTTGAAGAAAGCAATGATTAAGGATTTCGAAATGACAGATATTTGGCTTATGAAGCAAATGGAAGTTGTGATATTCATTTCCCAAGAAGGATATGCTAAGGAGATGTTAGGAACTTGTTGGTTCCTAAAGGGGATGGGTGGGAAGTGTTTAAAAATGGATGTGAATTGTAGGTGAATTGACTTAAAGGCATAGAGAAATATTAAGAGCAAAATGAAATGCAATAAGAAAAGTTAAGTGCTTACAATTCACATCCATTTTCATACATGGCTGTATCATAACCCATGGCTTTATCCTTTTGATTACTAATTAAACATGTGTTCTCACCGACTGTGTGATTATAGTGTTACATGTGCCAATAGCTCTAACTAACTCTATCCTAATCACAATATATGTAACTAACTAACTAACTCTATCCGATTTTGGGACTAACTTTTAATTGAATGGATGGAACTTCAAGAAGTATTAGAATATTACAACAGATATGAGATTCCTAACACTCACCTCCCTTTCAAAATAGCCCACAAGGTGATGTTATTGTTGGCATAATCATCAAAGGAAATCTTCCAATGGACCAATATCTTAGTGACATCTTGATCACCATATTCATACACTTCTCTTTGACTAGTGGTCTCATGTACTTTCAAAATCCATTTAAATTTTCGATCTTCAAGGTCTTAATGTTTCTTTAGACCTTGGAATGTTCTTGGATCCTTGATCCCTCATTTGATTATTGAACCATTGGAATTGTTGGCTCTTGCATCTTTGATTATTGAATCACTGACACTTGGATTTCTGATTCTTGAATCATGAACTCTTGAGTGGCAGCCTTTATTGGTGCATTAAAAATTGGTTCTGAGTCCACCGACATGAAATTCACAGGCTTTTGCATCTTGGATTCTTGGGTGATAATCTCCTCTGATGCATTAAGGATTGGTGTTCAAAATCTGTCTTGTAGCGCATATGAAATCCACCCAATTTATGCATAATTCCAATGCCTGCACATATTGAAAATATTCCCACACCTCTCCTTACATGTAATAAGAGGCAATAAAAAACATGAGATGTGATGGTGTGTTTTCTAGAGCAAAGAATTCATAGAGGTTGAGAAGCCGCCAAAAAGGATCTCCACCTTTGAATGTAAACTCAATGAAAGCTTGATGAGTTGCAACAGATTTGGTCATTTCAAGATCAATAGCCCTGATACCATTTGTTAGGACCTCGATGGTTCCTAAGGGAGAAGGGTGGGAAGTGAATGGAAATGGATACGAAATGCAAGTGAGTTTACTTAATTCAAGGTAGTCTCTCTCCATAAAGAAATATTAAGAGAGAAAGAAAATGCACTAAGCAAGAAATTGGTTTGTTTTTTAAATGTTACAGATTAAGGTAACATGCAACTATTTATAAAATCCAAGCTCTTATCTTGTTGGCCACACATGGCTTAATCCTATTAGCTTATTAAGAGCTCTAACTAACTCTATTCTAATCCCAACATGTGTAACTATCTAACTAACTCAATCCTATCTTAGGATATTAGAATAGATATGAGATTCCTAACACAAGATCCTAAAGAAATTTTAGATGTCAAATTACAAACAAGTTAGTACTCTTGTGGAATGTGGACTGAAGTTGTCAAAGCATGACAATATAGAGAGGGTAAATCAAACATTCTTCAAGAGTTTGGTTGGAAGTTTGAGGTAGCTAATATGCACAAGACCAAACATTCTCTTTGGCACTGGACTTCTTAGTCGCAACATAAAAGTACCAACTATGACTCATTTGAAGACAGCCAAGAGAATTCTTCGTTATATGAAAGGTACACTAGATTTTGGACTATTGTATTCACCCTCTAAAGTGTTTAAATTTGTTGGCTACATCAATAGTGATTAGGTTGGGGACACCAATGATAGAAAGAGTGATAGTGGGTTTGTATTATATATGGGCGATATTGCATTTGCATGGACATCCAAGAAGCAACCAAATTGTGACTGTATGTTGCTACTACCTCGAGTGTTTGTCATGCAATTCGGCTTAGAAATTTGATGAAGGACTTGCAAGCAAAAGTTACGAAGATATTTGTGGTTGATAAGTTAACACTAGCTCTTGTAAAGAACCTAGTCTTTTATGACCAAAGCAAGCACATGGATACCTAGTATCATTCATTTTATTTGAGGATGTTTTGCTAGAAACAAATTTCCACTTGAGTTTGTGAAGTCACATGATTAGGGTGCAGATATCTTCACCAAGCCACTAAACTATGACACCTTCTACAATATGCAAGCCTAATTTGTGGTGATCAAAAATTAAGTTTAAGCGGAAGTGTTGAAAGTTAAACTTAATTTATGTTATGAAAATCTATTTTATTTATGAAAATGAGTTAGTTGAAGATACATAAAATAACGAGGCAAGCTTACGTAAAAAATGTATCGAGATTTTTTTTTTGAAGTTATATAATAAACACAAGGAAAGTTATGGTTGGACATGTATATATACCTCATGCATCCGTCAATTTTTAAAAAGTGTGAAAAAAGAGAAATACAATTATTTAAGAGTTCTCTCTCTCTCTCTCTCTCTCTCTCTCTCTCTCTCTCTCTCTCTCTCTCTCTCTCTCTCTCTTTGAGTGGTGCATGAGTGTTTGAGAGTGCTGGTGGGGAAAGACCCACCAATGTTTTTCCGACAACCCTAACTAGTTTATTGAGAATCCATAACCGATCCTTAAATTTTGAGAATAATGCTTTGTTATTTTTTAGGATCCATAACCGATTCTAAACTTTAGAGTAAGGCTTAGTTATTTTTGTTGTTGTCGTAGTTCTTGTAATGCTTATATATTTCATGCAAAGTAAAGTAATTTGTTTCATTTATCTCAATCAAGACTACTTGACAATTGCAATTTGTATATTGCACACTCTTTGAACTTGCATCATACACTTGCAATGTAAGCCTAATGGTGTTATTTGCTAGTGGAAGAACACTACAACTAAGTAGATTTAACATGTACATATGTCATATTACTATAGAAGATAGGAAGAGAATTTATTTAACGAGATCAGAGCTCACTTTTGTGTTGGAATCTTTAGCATTAGATTTTACGTACACATAACCAAAAGTGTTTCAATTGATATATGTTAAACAAAAAATTATAATCTCTAACGTTGCTCCTAAGCTAGAGTCATATAATTTCATTGAGATTTGCATGATATTTTATGAAAAAATTCTTGCAGTAATGCTGTGAATAGATTAGTCAGGATAACAAAAGTGGATTTAATCGGGTAGAAGTGCAAAAGTACAAAGACCATCAGGCATTAAATGAAGATTTTTTATTTTTATTTTTATTTTTGAGAAAACAAGCTCTAAAGGCATAGTTGAAGCGGCTAATTGAAGTTTTACAATAAGCAACTGCAACTCTAAAACTCAGGGTAAATAAAACGTTAGATTATAAGCTAATTAATAGGCAATAATTAGCAATATTCAATGACAAAATAACCCACTTATAGAACTGCAAAACAAGTAGCAGCTACATATATACGTTAAACCCTTCAGGGTAAGAATTGAAAAAAACTGTTTATTTTTCTTTACTCTTTTTTTTTTTTTTTTCCTTTCCCTTTTCTTTAGACAGAAACCATAAGATTTTGCAGTACTTTTTCTTTTCTTGATTAGATGTTACATAGTATTATTTTTGAAATCACTTATTTCGTTTGTTCAGTATTTTTCTTAAAAGGATCTTTATTTTGAGCAGTTGGGTCTCTCACTCTCACACACACACACACCTTAGAAATCATAAAATCATAGTGAATGCATGAACAAAGCGATCAAGGAATGGACAATGACATATTTTTCTATAGATAGAAAAAAGGGTTTTTCTCTCTAGTCGAAAAAATGAGAAAATAAAAAGGGTTTTTCTATAAGTAGAAAGAAGTGTGAGAAAGAGATTGAAACCTTGAGCTGGCGAATTCAAAGAGCTTTCCTGTAGCAGAAAAGACCATGAGACCAATTTCAGCATCACAGAGAGTTGAGAGCTCGTAAGCTTTCTTAAAAAGTCCTTTCCTCCTCTTTGAGAATGTCACCTGCCTTGCCGTCGTGTTGTCAATCTTCTTAATCTGAATTTTCCTCTTCGTCATTTTCCCTTTACTTAAAAATTCAAACCAAATTATTAGTCCAACCTTGTATTCCAGAAATAGAAACTATATGCATACAAAGCTGAGAGAGAGAAGAAAAGAGATAGGTCGAGAATAGTACAAAAATAAATTGCACTACAAATAAAATAAATGTTACGGATTTCGGGATGGTAAAGTGAAATAAAATGAAAGCTATGTATTATTGTACGGAAGAGGAATATTGTCTTTTTTAGAAGTTTAATCAAACTGCACTTGCTTTTTTTTTTTTTTCCTTTTTTTTTCTTTTCCTTTTTTTTAATAAAAAATAGTTGCACTTACTCTACCAATAAATGATAGAAAAATAAAATAAAATCTGAGCAAAGGATGTACCCTATAGGACTACACAGGAGCACTAGCATTCGGAGATACATACCAATTTCTATTTTACACTTTAAAAACTAATTTTATCTATTTTACTATCTTATTTTATAACTCACGCAACGTTTCGGTTTTTATTTTTACATACAACACAATTAAATAATACAACTACACTATAAAATATTATAAATCTCTCCTCTCTCTAACACTCAATTAGATATTTGCAAATAATATATATATATATATATATATATTTTACATCCTAAGCTACAGTTGGTGAAAAAAAATTAAAAAAAAAAAAAAAAAAACAGAAACCCACCCCAGATGTAGCTGCTTTTTACCTTGTTGGTTGCTAAAATAGTAATTGAGGGGATTTACACCCCGTTAGTCAATTTCCTTGAATCATTACTAATGAAAAGTTATAATGTATTTTTGCTAATTATTTAACCATTATAGGTTTAGATAAATGGTTTTATCATTTTGTTTTTGTTTTTATTTTTATAATTTGATAGTTAGAAAAAGATTATTTGCCAATTGAGAGCTACAATGCTCTTGGCAAAAGGTTTTATAATTTAATGTCACATCTTATAAAAATGAGGAGATTTAAGAAAACCCAAAAAAATGTTATAAGAAAACCAACAATGCTACTAAATATATCAAAATGTAAATTTCATTTATGTCATCTAAAACTTTCAAAGAGAGACAGAAAAAGAGAAAGCTCTACTTTTTTCCTGTTTGTAGAATTTACTTTGTAACCCTATGTTTTGGAAGGTGTTAAATGGAGAAAACCCGTTTATATGATGATGATGATGATGATGATGCCAAGAGAGTAAAATGATACATTTTCAAATTGAAATAAGGAAAAAATAATGAAAACGTTGAAACAGATATTTTTACAATATTGATGTGGCCAACCTCTTATTAATTTTCATCTAAACCCACCATTAATATCACTTTTTTATTTATCAATAATCACTCATCATATAAGCAGTTTGTAAAAAATTTTGTAAAATAATTTGTATCTCAAACATTATTCTAATATATAATATTGGAATCAAATTAGTCAAATATTAGATTTAGTCAAATAATCACTCATAATGAAATTAGTCAAATAATCACTCATAATGAAAACGTTGAAACAAATATTTTTACAAAATATTGATGTGGTTAACCTCTTATTAATTTTCATTTAAACCTATCATTAACATCAATTTTTTATTTATCAATAATCACTCATTACATAAATAATTTGTAAAAAATTTTATATAATAATTTATATCTCTAACATTATTCTAATATATAATATTAAAAACAAATTAGTCCAATATTAGATTTAGTTCCGGTAATAATTGGTTGGCGGCCGAATGGCCAATAGAGAGGTCAACATCTAAACTTTCTCAATAAAAGGGGACAGAGGGGCTATATTTTTGAGGCCATTACTTTTTCATTTTTTGCAGAACCGGGCCCATGTCTTAAATATAAAAATGGACCACAAAAGGGTCCAGGCACGTTTTCAGATACAACAACAAAAAGGTACTATTTTATTTTATTTTTCCTGAATAAGATATTTTGACTTCAATGAGAAAAGGAACAAAAATGGTCCAGTCTTAGCTCAAGCGACATGCTCCGCATATATTGTTCCATGTGCCTGGGATAAACTGGCCAAGCACTCTTGTCACTTGTTCTACTAGATGATTTTATAAAGGGAAATGTTAATAAATACTGTGCAATACTTATTAAGGTTAGACTAATGTAATTCTATTTAATAAAAAATTTGGATAATTGAAAAAATATATATATAAAATTGGCCTCACAATTTATTTTAATTTTTTTTTTCTCTCTATGAAGCTGGCTTCACAGCCTATAAAGCTGCAAAAAAAAATTAGATAAAGTTGCAAAAAAAAAAAAAAAGGATAAAAAGATGTTGTGAAGCACAAAAAGTTGCTTATGGTACCCATTAACACAACTTATTTAGCTTAAAGTACAATATTTGAATATTGGGAAAATTTTTATTTTATTCAAGTGTGGTCTACATCAAGTTTCAATAATGGCTAACCTTTAGTATAAAAGGTCACACTCAACTAATTTGTAGTTAAGATTTTTTTTTTATTTGGTAACTGTAAGTGGGGTACCACTATACATATCACCCGAGCTAAGAGACTAGATGTTTGAAGTAGTTTTATTTGTTTTTTGATTCATGAGTTTAATTAATTTAAACTGTAATATAATAAAGTACATGTTTTAGATATATATCTCAATTTGACAATTTGGGAATTGGGATTGAAAAAAATATAAGTCAAAGAATGTGACTGTATGTACTATATATGATCAATAAATCAATCAATCTATACAAAGATAGATGTGGTAAGTGTAATTATTAATTTCAAAATGTTTAATATGTTCATGTTTTCTTGTTTTACCAGAAAAAAATATGTTTGGTGAGATTTCCAGTTGTAAACCTACTAGTATTAAAACACTAAAAAGAGATATCACTTCTCTAGAAAGTAGAAACACATGAAAATTATTGAGTATGCTATATAGGTGACCTCATGTACTATTCATGATTTATATTTTGGTTGCTATTTTGAGTAAAGTGAGAAAAAGGAACTAAAAAGAGTCATTCAGAATTGATTAATCAATTTTACTACAAAAAAACAATTAATTAATCGATTACTTGAAGAGTCATACGCACATCTAGGAGATAATTAATTACTTTAGGAGTTTTACCTCTAGATATTCACATTAGCACCCCCAAAACAAAACGAAAAAGATAAAAAGAAAAAGAAAAGAATGACATTTGATTTTTATTCGTCTTAACTAGCCCTAACATGTTAAACGTTTTTTGATGAGTTTGCTTCATAGTGATTGGTGAATACCAAATTATAGAGATATGATGCGGTTTTGACTATATATATATATATATATATATATATATATATATATATATATAATTTAAAACCTTGCTTTATTTTATTTACTATTTTAGAGAGAGAGAGAGAGAGAGCCAAGGCAAGATCTAGTTAAATATGGATGAAACCTGTGAAGTGATAATCTTGAGTTGCCAAGGAAGACTAGGAAATAGAACAATCCAACCTAGAAAGATTCAAAATTCAAAATTAAAAACCAAAAAAAAAAAAAAAAAACAAAAAAACAAAAAAAGAAGAAAAAAACAAAAAATAAAGCAATGGGAGCAAATTAATATTATGAATTATGATATCACTTTTCTCAAGTGGGTGCATGAATCTGGGTCGCAAAATATAGGAAGCTCACAGATATTGCAAGCAAGATTGACTTGAAAACATTTTTAGACCTTAAGGCTTAAACCAAAGTGTACTCAAAAGCACCATTCTTGATAAAGAAATGTTGCGAAAAATATATAATACTAGCAATCACGCTAAGATAAACAAAACCTATTGCAGAATTGTGAATCAATTTATCAATAGAATGACTTGCATTAGTCTCAACCCTACACTCGACCTTTATCAACACCCTCTACTTTATTTTCCATTGTAACAAATTGACCCTTGATTCATCTATAAAAATGATTAAGCATCCAAAATCTATCTTATACACATGCAGACTCTCTTAGAATCAGCTGGTGGAAACAAATTGGCCTTACAGAAAATTAATTACAACTCTGAGCTAGGATTTGTATTTGCTTAAGCATGGCCTTTTTTCTTTTGTATTTGAGAAAAGAGAATCCATGCATGCTTCTTGATCTTCACTATACTTCAAATTCATTTAGGAAAAGGTAGCCTGCAAGACATAGAAAGATGCACTAAGGCAAAGAGTTTCCCTATAGTAGCAGTATGCATTTCTTGCCATGCAGTCAATGATGATGGTTAAGTTGCTACAGAAACAGACAAATTGCTCGATGATGAGTTGCAAGTGACAGCACCCTGTGGTAGCAACCATTAATTTCAACACCAAATTTATCTTTCAGTACCAGATAAACCCATTAGAACTGTAAATTAGAATATAGTACATATTGTAATACTAAATCCAGTAAAATAATTAAACCTAAGAACAAATTTATCTGTTTGGTCAAGTTCCTCTATTGAAACTAAAACTATATGCTATAAGACCCCTAAATATTGAGGTTTGATGTAAATATCCTTTGATTGAATCCTGAATATTATTTCTTACTTCATCCAGAAAACTCAAAAATTTTAAGGATTTACAAAACTTACCCCAACTTGAGAGTTATGTCTGAACTGTCATTGTCTTGAGGATCAGATGAGCTGCAAATATTGGTGATTGACTCAGATGACTGACCTTGTTCAAGTACATATGTTTGAGTGCTAAACAGATTCTCCATCTGTGGAAGAGACATTTTTTATAACTGAGATAGAAAGAGAGGAGGAAGAACTTTTTCTATAAAAAAAAAGACCTATTACCTGTTTTAATCGTTGGTTTTCTTCCATCAGTTGGGTTCCCTGCATTAAAAGAATAAGATGAACAGAGAGCCATTATTAAGACTTCTTAGCCTTAAATACAAAATATAATTTAATTAATATGGTAGTATATTTACCTAACTTCTTTTATAAGAAATCGATACGTTATGAATTGGTATAGGTCAGGTGATAGGATAAACAATATAACAATCAGTTCTGAATTAACGTTGACAATGGTTTCAACTAAATACTCAATGGTGCTTGTTACTTGTTGTTAGCCATGTGAACTTTTCCTTTCTCTACCCATTGAGCTAGCCAATGCACACAAAGACCCTTATTTATGTGAACTTGCACCAACTTGCATTAACATTATGACAAAGTTTTACAACTGACATTTACTAAAGATATGGATTTAGGGTTTAAGCTTATTACATTATAGTAGTCCTAATTGTACACAGTACTAACTATACAACTGCAATCCTAGGTTTAACACAGAGTTAGTCTACTACACATTCCCTTAAATAAGTACACTATTACACACAAAATTCAATAATGAATATATAGTTGTTTAAAATTTACTACTGTTCACGTAGGCCTCTAAGACAAAACCACCTTAAGTCCTTGTGTTCTTTCAACTTCTCCTAGTTTCTTCTTTCCACCTAATATTTCAATATTTTACCATGATATCATTATGGAGCGGATCATCACTAAAGTACGAAACTGTTATACATTGAAACCATATGAACTTTAGCTCAAGGGCACTGATCTGTTCCGGAAATGTCTTGCAAACATTTTAATAATCGTATGAAATGTCATACAAAGATTTAAAGTTTGGAATATGACCTTTTGCTGAAGGGCAGTGATCTCTTCCAGAAATCTTTCACCCTGCAAGACAAAAGTTTCTTATATTAAGAGAAAGTACATAAATTTCAACACTCCATTATAATGCCGGCAAACAGAGATATAAAAGAGAGACAAGCCTTTGTTTCAATAACACGGCCCAGGCCTACTTCAAGCTCTTTCTCTAGTTTCTGTAATTCTTCTATATCCATTCCAGGGAGCTCTTCTCCCCTAATCTTCCTGTGTTAGGTGTGAACATTTCTCAACAAGAAGTTATTGTCGTATGTATATGTCTTTACAGTAACTAGATAATAGTGATGTAGCTATAATACCTCAGTTCATGTGTCTTCTCCTCAATTTCCTTGCTCAACATGGCATAGGAGGTACCGTTCTCAAGCTAATATAAACAAGATGCCGTTCATGAAGATTTTTGAAATGTGATGTGTTACCGAGCACTTTTAATATAACAATGGTTCTAATATATGTAAGCATTACCTGCCTTAAATAAGAAATTTTTAGGGCTGCCGTATATGTCAGGGTCATCATTCTGGTAGTGCAACAAGTAGTCTTCTAAGTCGTTTAAAAAAAACACACCTAGCTTTTCTTATGGTGGTAGGATTTTCAATAAAATGCAAATTTCAAATTTTTAATGAAAATTTCACGAGAAAGTGGATAAAGAAATAATCCAGAGTCATGTTTCCTTCTGACTTTCAATTTAGAATTCAGAATAAGATCCCATTTGTTTTGGGATGTCTCTTAAGGTTTATAGGATTTGATTTTGTAAATTTTCTAATTTTGATCTTTTTGGTGATTTTTCATATTTCTTGCCTCATTTTTGCTTAACACGAATTAGGGTGTTTTATGGTCTACTAGAATCTATATGACTTCTTTTCCTATTATATGCATAGTAGCCTCCAAGGTAATTCAGAATTTCATTAATATAAATTTTAAAATGTTTTTTCTCCATTCATTTTGGTGGACTTCAAATTTTTCCTCGGGAATTATCTCAAAGTAGACGTAATCTGTTTCTAATGACTTTCCACCTCACTTTTTTACCAACTAAAAAACTTTAAAACATCATACCTGTAGCTCGAGAGACAGTTGGTCCATTTTGCCAAGATTCTCTGGATGTAGATTATGCCTTTCAATTACCTGCTGCATACTTCATACAACATAAGGATAGCACATTCAATTCTTTTATCTCTCTCGTTTTAATAAAATGAAAGTGTGGATGAACTTATAAACTACTTGTATGTAATTCTGGCTCATATCTAAGGAAATAAAACTTGAGCTAGTGACTAAAGAACTAATTATTATCTCATGTTGGCAAATTTGCCATTGTCTGCAGGCCAATTGTGTTTTCCAATTAAAATGTGAAGCACAAGTGATATTTATATTGATTGGCACAAACTATGTGCAAACTTCTAATTTGGTCAAACTTTAAAAGGTGAACATCTATACAAACTCCTAAATTATTTATATTGATTGACACAAGGGGTACATTATGATGCAAGAAGCATTAAAATAATCTAGGATTTTATTTTATTTTATTTTTTTTACTTAAAATTTTAAATTGAGCTTTATTGTTGAGGTTTTTAGGTGATTTGACTAGGCATTTATCTATATTGGTGTAATCCCTAGACCCTGTTAAACTAGTGCTCTTGTAATTGTGAAAGGCAATACGATTTGAATTAAAATAATTTGATGATTTGAGAATGATGACTTTCTTTTTGTTTGGTTGTGATGCCAAATATCCTTAGGTGGTGATGACTAGGGCTTGCAAGCAAATTTTAGGAGGTGGAGCCTAAATTTTGTCTTGTTTATCCTTATTTTCCTATTTTATTCTACATCAACTTGGTATCAGAACATCTTATCTCCTCCACTCAAATCAAATCAGTACAAGAAGAAAAAGAAAAAGAAAAAAAAAAAAAAAAAAACTCCACTCATTTGCCCAATTTTCGAAAGAAGAAATGAGATTAGCCCATTAAACCGAAAAGCGATCAAATTCTTTAGCTTTTAGCAACAAGTAAAGTTTCAGTCTTTGTATTTTGTGGCTAAAAATGACTTCCTTTGATAGAGACTTTGAGGAGCAGCTTAAGGAGGACATGAAAATCCTCCTTAACTCTTATTTGTCCATTGATGACCTCCTCACTCTTACTGATAAGGTCAAAAATTTGTTAGCAAATGTGGATCAAGCGCCATCCAAATCAATGCAAGATGCACTTTTACCCTCAATGAAGGCATTGGTCACTAATGAACTTTTCAATTGCATCTTGCATTACTGAGATTACAAGGATAACAACACCGGATGCCCCATATGATGATGAGCAAATGAAGGAAATATTTCAGCTGATTGTAGCAACATTTGAAAATTTGTCTATTTGTCTCATGTGCCCAATTGTGACTGTATGAAGGAGGTTTCAATTCTTGACACTGTTGCAAAGGTCTAGTCATACTTGGTGATGTTGGACCTTGAGTGTTATGCATTGATGGTTGAGATGTTTCAAATTTTCTTTAAAATAATTGGGTCCATCTATTTACTTGTTGTAGTTTCGGCCATGGAAACAATTATGTCTCTGGACAAATATAAAGAAATTTTCTTGATTCTTCTCAGTCCACTTTTAGCTAGTGTAAGAAAGGAAATTCAAAAAGTTTCACCTATTATATAAAAATTGGGGGACAAAGTAATCACTAAGATTAATGCCAGTTTGCCAGTTTGATGTTACCATTTTCCTATCTGTAATGATGTGATACTAGGGATAAGATCTCCAATTTGCCAGTTTGTGGTTTTGTATCACTGAATGGTAATTTCAGTTCTTTTTAAGTACCGTATCTCAAAATGCTAGTCTAGAGTACTCTATATCTTTCCCTATGATGTCCTACATAGGTCATGTTTTGAACATACACAACTACAGTACCCCATCGATATTTCAAAGAATTTGGTTATGTGCTCTCCCTATAAATACATGCTTCATCCATATCCTACAACTTTCTTTTTGAAGTCTCAAATTGCAATCTTTGAGGGGGGGTTTGGCATGGTTAGCTTATGAAGGGTTTAACCTTGGAGGAGAGAGACATTTAATCACACTATCCAACCAAGGAGGAAAAGGTTATTCCTAACAAGCTCGCAATAACATGAAAAATATAAAAGGTGACACAGAAAAATGGCATCATTTTAATGGGGATTAAACAAAGGTTCTGGCATGGACATTTGAAATTGAAAAGAGTTGGAACTCATTGAAAAGAACATGACTTCTCTCTTTCCCAAAAGAAGGTGACTTCTCTCTTCCCAAGAGCAATTGCCAAAATAAGGGGTTGTACATGCCATTTCCAATTCCTAAGGCACTATGGGAAGATGTCTCTATGAATAATGTCGTGGGTTTTTCCAAAGACGAAAAGGATTATAGCAAGAGTCTAGATGCTTATCATGTGACTGATTTTTACCTTTGAGAGATTGTAAAACTTCATTGTATTTTAAAGACTGTATGTCATTACATCAAGAAACTTAAGTTCAAAATCCATTTTGGGCACAACCTTTGGTTGATGTTCGCAACTAACCTTCAGAATAGTTCAACTTGTCATCCTCAAATTGATCAAGCATAGGTTGCTAGTCAAAGTTTAAGTGATTTTCTGAGGATATCCTTCTAACTCAAGTTGAATTGCTTACAATCGGTTTGCTAGCCAAACTACCAATTATAGTCCATTTAAAGTTGTGTAAAGTCAAAATCCTATTACCCTTAAAAAAAAAAAATCCTATTAATGCTATTGACATGAAATTACTGCTTACTACTAATCATTGTAGTGGAGATAATGAGGATAGAGTTCAGTATATAAAATTGCTACTCATAATTTAGTGGAGACATTGAGGACAGAGTAAAATATATAAAGAAGTTGCATGAAAATGTTCAAGACTGATTTCTCAAACAAATTCAAAAGTACCAAAAAAGTAAGCCAACAAACATAGAAAACCAGCAACTTGTAAGGAAGGTGATTTGGTGTGGATTCATCTTTAGGAGAATGCTTTCTAGTCGGATATCTTGCAAACTTTTGCCTAGAGTTGATAGTCCTTTCGAGATACTTCAATGTTTTAACAAAAATATATACAAACCATATAAAGTCTAGTGAATAGGTCTTGTTAGCTGTTTTTAAAATATTTGGTTAAACCTTTACTTTGTATATTTTGCCTTGAAATGTAAGTTATTTCTTATGCATGGAGAGTTGTTCGAAGTAAATCATATTTATGTCCTACATCATGCATGAAATTAAAAGAGAGTATTATTTTGAATAGAAAGTTGGCCTTTGGCTTTTCTTATATCACTTTGCAGCAAACCTTCTACCTAAGAAAATTTTTGTAGACAACTTATCCGAAAATACCTAACAACACAGGATAAACAAAGTCCTTCCTGCTTATTGTTTACCAAAAAAATTGCATCATTGATAAAATTTCTCTCTATGAACAATCAATACCCAATACTATTTTTTCAGAAAACAATCAAACAAATATCCAAATTTTTCATAAGATTTAATGAATGAAGGGGAAACTTTAAGATTGTGAATTAAATCTTCTAATTTTGTTTTACATATAATTGTTTTATGTTCTCTCTTCCTTTTTTTCTCCCTAAAATCAAAATCTATTGATCTTTTCTCACATTTCTTGCTATTTTCTAAATGTATTATTTTTCCTTCGTTATGGGTATTAAACAATGGAAATTCTAAAATGGTGTTTAAAGTTAATTCTATTTCCCCAAATTTGAGTGAACAATACTTACAAATTATTTTTTGTTTTTTGTTTTTTATTTTTATTTGAGAACCTAACAAACTAAATTTTCTTACTCCCTAATGTTGTACGATACATGACAGGTAATGCACACATTAGAAAGTGATGGAGCGCCCTCATATG
Organism: Lithocarpus polystachyus; assembly: GCA_033629205.1. NCBI lineage: Eukaryota > Viridiplantae > Streptophyta > Magnoliopsida > Fagales > Fagaceae > Lithocarpus > Lithocarpus polystachyus. The sequence goes on along the minus strand of CM066172.1, from coordinate 27,422,932 downwards.
ATAGATCATGCCAATTTACAAAATAATGGAGCACCCCTGTATGATTTCATATAAGATGACTTGAAACTTATTTGGCACAGAAAATTTAATTCGATTTCAAGCAAAAAATAATATTTTTATTTTATTATTAAACCCTAAAAGACTCTTAAAAATAATAATTAAAGCCGAAATCAAATTAAAATGAAATTAGAAAAAAAAAATAGAGATACTTATATTAGGACATCCTTTCAATTATGATGTTTAGGCATATCTAATGCTATTAATATAGGCTCCTAAAATTGTGGGTAATTTTTTTTTCTTTTATTTTTCATTTTTTGAGAGGAAAATTTGTGGGTTGCCTATATACCAGTAACCCAACTTTTAGTGACCTTGGATTTCAGTATATTTTTTAACTAATAAATGCAAATCTTCCTTTATCATCTTTTTTAAAAAAATATGATTTTTCTTTTATCTTTTTTTTTTTCAAATATGAAATTTAATAATTTAGATAATTATTAATAGGAATTTGTTACGATTATGTTGTATATGGAACTATTCATTTTATCATTTAAAGAAAATATAATGTGGCAAGATTCTAACTATGAAAATTATGATAGTTATTAACTAGCATTTATTATGATTTTGTTTGTGTATAGAACTATATTCTAGCCTAAGGCTGTTACTAAATTTGTTGCCAAACTTAGTTCTAAAGAAAATATGATTACAAAAAATAATTTAAATTTAATTAATATATATATATATATATGAATAATAACATATAAAATTGTAAGGCATCAAAAACTTATGGCACAGTATTACAAAGTCAACCAAAAGTCAAATTTCGGTTATATATATATAATAGATTATAGCAAAATTTAACCGAATATGTTTTTTTTTTTATAATAAATATAAAATTTGACACTTATGGTAATTATTAATAAGCATGGTCAATGGCCAAATTGGTTATTTAGTTAACTAATGTCCAAAGAAAAGGGTAGATGTGTATGTGGCTTCTGGACGAAGATAATGGCAAAGAGTTTGTTGATAATGTTGTTCAACCGGCATTTAATGATAATGCGGTTATGCAAAGTAAAGATTTAATTGAAGAAGGTGACTGCTAACTGATCCATCGAATACTCATAATTCCTAAAAATGACTCAAACAAGGGTTGACTTGGTTACAACATCTTCAAGTGCACATGCAAGTCCCGTGCTAAGGAATATTCCATTAACATTGATGGAAAAGTTTTTGAGAACAACGTTTCACAAGAAATGGTGGACAAGATTAAGTTGAAGATTGAACCCCATGTAAAGCCTTAGAGAATAGTATGGTTTAAGCAAGGTAAAGAGGTAAAGGTAATTAGATGACGTCACGGAAGCTACAAGAAAATAATCACGTTGCTTTTTGAATGAAAAAAAAAAACTAAACACGTTAGCCCCTGAATGAGAACCTCGAATCGACGAAGGGTCCCTTGAATCCATAACGTAATAAGGTCCTAGAATCCACCAGAGAAAAATAGACAAAGTCTGTATGTTTTTAAATCTGAAAATTGAATTACTTGAAGGCTACAATATGTCTAAATAGTAAAAGAAACCCTACGGCTGCTAAGAAAACGCCCAAAAACTCTAATCCACACTAATCACGTAATTAAGTGGCAAAATAGTGCTTTTTGCCAAAAATAGCAAAATTTAGATAATTGCAAAAATTGAAAATACTCTCTAAGAGATGTCTCAAAACAGACAAGACCTTATTTTGACTTTTAAATTAAAAGTTATTAAGGAAAAACAAATATTACTATAATTAGCAAAAACACTATTTTTGGGGCCTTAACGAAGGAATTTGCCTAAATTTAGGCGATGCTCATGGTTGAGACTAGATCAGAATGCCGTTTACCTTTAACCTGCCAAATTTCATGTAATTTCAACATTGTTTCCCCGATAGCCTCTACTGGCATCCCCCTTTGATCTTGCGTTGTGACTTCCAATGCCCTTGCTACTTCAGGAAGGCATGTACTGTCTGTTCTATATAGCTAGAAGATATCTTGTTTCTTTTGAAATGCAAAGTAATTGTAAATATGAAGTTTGGTGAGATATTGTTGTCAAGGATGATAGTCATTTCCTCCTTTGGTGTAGCCTTGGCAATATGATAGACATGGTATCTATGATGGCCATAGAAATACATATACCTTTAAAATTAGAAAGTTTAAATGTGTCCTTTTGCCAACTAAGAATGAAAGAGCTCCTAAATCTTTCAAAGAGCAGGGCAATAATTTTCTTATTTTTTCCAATTGTAATATATGATAAAAGTACTGGGGTGGTGTACATGTTGGTGGCTAAAGAAAAAAAGGAAGCTTGTTAGTGTACTGTATAGCCTACCTAACAAAGTGCACTATCGAATCAATCTAAAGGCGCATGAAGAATTGAATAGGCAAGTTATGACTCATTGTATAGTACCAACCTTACTCATGCCAAAGGAGGATGGCACCTGATAGATCTGCGTTAATAGCCGTACCGTGAACCAAATTATTATTAAATTACCTGGTCATATTCCAAGAATTGGTGACCAAAAACACATTGAAGAGCAAGAGAATGCCTATAAAACTTTAGACTGAAGCTAGTGATTATGCAATCTATTTGTCCAATCGTTTCCCACCTTCTTGTGTTTGGGAGCATAGCATATCCACATGTACTAGATCAAGAGAGGTCCAAGCTAGATAACGAGAGCAAAAATTATGTCAATCAACTTAAAAATCCGAACACTGGAAAATTAATTGTCAATCAAGATATGGAATTCAAAGAAGAAGGTATGTGAGATTGGAGCATCAAGGAAGAAGAAAAATATGATTTCTTTCCATTGCTTGAAGACGAAGAGCATTTGAATGAAGTTCAAGAAGAGCTTGACACTCCAACTCCATCACCAAAATCTCCCATTTATGAAAGTCCATCCTCGTAATCATCACTAAAAGGAAGTGACCAAGAAGAATGAGAAGTCTATAGGATCTCTATGATTCAACGGAGAATATAGATGACCTAATGCTCTTTTATCTGTTTGCTAATTGTGAACCTACAAGAATCAAAGAAGTTGTGCAAGATAAGAAATGGATGAAGAGATCAAGGTAATAAAGAAGAATGAAAAATGGAGGTATCTTGATTGTTTGTTTGTATATAAATGATTTGATTTTTATAAGAAACAATCCAAGTAAGTTTGAGGTCTTCGAGAAAGCAATGATTAAGGAGTTCTAAATGACAGATATTTGGCTTATGAAGCAAATGGAAGTTGTGATATTCATTTCCCAAGAAGGATATGCTAAGGAGATGTTAGGAACTTGTTGGTTCCTAAAGGGGATGGGTGGGAAGTGTTTGAAAATGGATGTGAATTGTAGGTGAATTGACTTGAAGGCATAGAGAAATATTAAGAGCAAAAGGAAATGCAATAAGGAAGAGTTAAGTGCTTACAATTCACATTCATTTTCATACATGGCTTTATCATAACCCATGGCTTTATCCTTTTGAATGCTAATTAAGCATGCGTTCTCACCGACTGTGTGATTGTAGTGTTACATGTGCCAATAGCTCTAACTAACTCTATCCTAATCCTAACAAGTGTGACTAACTAACTAACTTTATCCAATTTTGGGACTAACTTTTAATTGAATGGATGCAACTTCAAGAAGTATTTGGATATCACAACATATATAAGATTCCTAATGCTCCCCTCCCTTTCAAAATAGCCCACAAGGTGTTGTTATTGTTGGCATAATCATCAATGGAAATCTTCCAATGAACCCATATCTTAGTGACATCTTGATCACCATTTTCATACACTTCTCCTTGACTAGTGGTCTCATGTACTTTCAAAATCCACTTAAATTCTTGAGTCCTCAATGGTTCTTCTATCTTCAAGGTCTTATTGTTTCTTTAGACCTTAGAATGTTCTTGGATCCTTGAGCCCTCATTTGATTCTTGAACCATTGGAAGTGTTGGCTCTTGCATCTTTGATTATTGAATCATTGACACTTGGATTTTTTTATTCTTGAATCATGAACTCTTGAGTGGCAACCTTTATTGGTGCATTAAGAATTGGTTCTATGTCCACCAACATGAAATTCATGGGCTTTTGCATCTTGGATTCTTGGGTGATAATCTCCTTGGATGTATCAAGGATTGGTGTTCAAAACCTATCTTGTAGCGCATATGAAATCCACCCAATTTGTGCATAATTCCGATGCCTGCACTCTTGAAAATATTCCCACACCTCTCCTTACATGTAATAAGAGGCAATAAAAAACATGAGATGTGGTGGCGTGTTTTCTAGAGTAAAGAATTCGTAGAGGTTGAGAAGCCGCCCAAAAGGATCTCCACCTTTGAATGTAAACTCAATGAAATCTTGATGAGTTGCAACAAATTTGGTCATTTCAAGATCAATAGCTTCGATACCATTTGTTAGGACCTCGATGGTTCCTAATGGAGATGGGTGAGAAGTGTATGGAAATGGATACGAAATGCAGGTGAGTTTACTTAATTCGAGGTAGTCTTTCTCCATAAAGAAATATTAAGAGATAAAGAAAATGCACTAATCAAGAAATTGGTGTGTTTTTTAAAATGTTATAGATTAAGGTAACATGCAACTATTTATTAAATCCAAGCTCTTATCTTGTTGGCCACACATGGCTTAATCCTATTAGCTTATTAAGAGCTCTAACTAACTCTATTCTAATCCCATCATGTGTAACTAACTAACTAACTAACTCAATCCTATCTTGGGACTAAGTACTAATTGCAGGGATGGAACTATAAGAAGTATTAGGATATTAGAGCAAATATGAGATTCCTAACATGAGATCCTAAAGAAATTTTAGATGTCAAATTACAAACTAGTTAGTACTCATGTGGAATGTGGAGTGAAGTTGTCAAAGCATGACAATAAAGAGAGGGTAAATCAAACATTCTTCAAGAGTTTGGTTGGAAGTCTGAAGTAGCTAATATGCACAAGACCAAACATTCTCTTTGGTGCTGGACTTCTTAGATGCAACATAGAAGTACCAATTGTGACTCATTTGAAGACAACCAAGAGAATTCTTCGTTATATGAAAGGTACACTAGATTCTGGACTATTGTATTCACCCTCTAAAGTGTTTAAACTTGTTGGCTACTGCAATAGTGATTAGGCTAGGGACACTGATGATAGAAAGAGTGATAGTGGGTTTGTATTCTATATGGGTGATATTGCATTTGCATGGACATCCAAGAAGCAACGAATTGTACATGTGACTGTATGTTGCTACTACGTCTAGTGTTTGTCATGCAATTTGGCTTAGAAATTTGTTGAAGGAGTTGCAAATGTTGCAAGAAAAAGTTACGAAGATATTTGTGGACGATAAGTTAACACTAGCTCTTGTAAAGAACCTAGTCTTTTATGACCAAAGCAAGCACATGGATACCTAGTATCATTCATTTTATTTGAGGATGTTTTGCTAGAAACAAAATTCCACTTGAGTTTATGAAGTCACATGATTAGGGTGCAGATATCTTCACCAAGCCACTAAACTATGACACCTTCTACAAGATGCGAGCCTAATTTGTGGTGATCAAAAATTAAGTTTAAGAGTAGGTGTTGAAAGTTAAACTTAATATATGTTATGAAAATCTATTTTATTTATGAAAATGAGTTAGTTGAAGATACATAAAATAATGAGGCAAATTTACGTAATGAATGTATCGAGATTTTTTTTGGAGTTATATAATAAACACAAGGAGAGTAATGGTTTGACATGTATATATACCTCATGCATCCGTCAGTTTTTAAAATGTGTGAAAAAAGAGAAATACAATTATTTAAGACCTCTCTCTCTCTCTCTCTCTCTCTCTCTCGTTGAGTGATGCATGAGTGTTTGAGAGTGCAGGTCGGGAAAGACCCACCAATGTTTTTCCAATAACCCTAACTAGTTTATTGAGAATCCATAACCGATCCTTAAATTTTGAGAATAAGGCTTTGTTATTTTTTAGGATCCATAACCGATTCTAAGCTTTAAAGTAAGGCTTAGTTATTTTTGTTGTTGTCGTAGTTCTTGTAATGCTTATATATTTCATGTAGAATAAAGTAATTTGTTTCATTTTTCTCAATCAAGACTACATGACAATTGCAATTTGTATATTGCACACTCTTTGAACTTTCATCATACACTTGCAATGAAGCCTAATGGTGTTATTTGCCAGTGGCAGAACACTACAACTAAGTAGATTTGACATGTACATATGTGATATTACTTTTGAAGATAGGAAGAGAATTTATTTAACGAGATCAGAGCTCACTTTTGTGTTGGAATCTTTAGCATTAGATTTTACGTATACATAACCAAAAGTGTTTCAATTGATATATTTTACTCAAACAAAAAATTATAATCTCTAACGTTGCTCCTAAGCTAGAGTCATATAATTTTATGAAGAAATTCTTACAGTAATGCTGTGAATAGATTAGTCAGGATAACAAAAGTGGATTTAATCAGGCAGAAGTGCAAAAGTACAAGGACCATCAGGCATTATATGAAGATTTTTTTTTTTTTTTTTTTGAGAAAACAAACACTGAAGGCAGAGTTGAAGCGGATAATTGAAGTTTTACAATAAAACATTCGATTATAAGCTAATTAATTGGCAATAATTAGCAATATTCAAAGACAAAATAACCCGCTTATAGAACTGCAAAACAAGTAGCAGCTACATATATACGTTAAACCCTTCAGGGTAAGAATTGAAAGCTGTTATTATTTGGGTTACCAAAAAAAAAACTGTTTATTTTTCTATACTCTTTTTTTTTTTTCTTTTTCCTTTCCCTTTTCTTTAGACAGAAACCATAAGATTTTGCAGTACTTTATCTTTTCTTGATTAGATGTTACATGGTATTATTTTTGAAATCACTTATTTCGTTTGTTCAGTATTTTTCTTAAAAGGATCTTTATTTTGAGCAGTTGGGTCTCTCAGTCTCTCACACACACACCTTAGAAATCATAAAATCATAGTGAATGCATGAACAAAGCGATCAAGGAATGGACAATGACATATTTTTCTATAGATAGAAAAAAGGGTTTTTCTCTCTAGTCAAAAAAATGAGAAAATAAAGAGGGTTTTTCTATAAGTAGAAAGAAGTGTGAGAAAGAGATTGAAACCTTGAGCTGGCGAATTCAAAGAGCTTTCCTGTAGCAGAAAAGACCATGAGACCAATTTCAGCATCGCAGAGAGTTGAGAGCTCGTAAGCTTTCTTAAAAAGTCCTCTCCTCCTCTTTGAGAATGTCACCTGCCTTGCCGTCGTGTTGTCAATCTTCTTAATCTGAATTTTCCTCCTCGTCATTTTCCCAGATAATAGGTTATCAGACCCTTTACTTCAAAGTTCAAACCAAATTATTAGCCCAACCTTGTATTCCAGAAATAGAAACTATTTGCACATTTATCTAAAAAAAAAAAAGAAACTATTTGCATACAAAGCTGAGAGAGAGAAGAAAAGAGATGGGTCGAGAATAGTACAAAAATAAATTACACAGCAAATAAAATAAATGTTACAGATTTCGGAATGGTAAAGAGAAATAAAATGAAAGTATTATTGTACGGAAGAGGAATATTGTCTTTCATGGAAGTTTAATCAAACTGCACTTGCTTTTATTTATTTATTTTTTTTCTTTCTTTTTTTCCTTTTTTTTTCTTTTCCTTTTTTTTAATGAAAAATAGCTGCACTTACTCTACCGATAAATGATGGAAAAATAAAATAAAATCTGAGCAAGGGGTGTACCCTATAGGCTTTACACAGTACCCATAAGAGCACAGCATTGGAAGATACATACCAATTTCTATTTTACACTCTAAAAACCTATTTTATCTATTTTATTATCCTATTTTACAATTCACGCAACATTCCAATTTTTATTTTTACATACAACACAATTAAATAATATCAACTAACACAATTAAATAATATAACTACACTATAAAATATTATAAGGCCTCGCTTGGAAGGAGTGAATGGAATGGAATGAAAAGGAATGAAAAGAATAATTTTAGAATATTCTTCCATTCCCTTGTTTGGGAGTTTTAATGGAGGGAATGAAAAGTCTATTCCCTTATTTTGGAGTTTAAGTAGGAGGGAATAAAATTAGTAGGAGGGAACACTCATTCCTCTCAATTCTCTTAAAACCTTAAATTTTCGTTCCTCCCAAAATTTGGAGGTATTGGAGAGAATGAAATTAAATTTAATGATTTTTTTACTAAAACTTCCAAAATACCCCTATATATTCAACTATTTATTTTAAAATAGGGGTCTAATAGTAATATTGTCATAAAATGATTCCATTTCATTCTCTCCATGTTACTCCCAAACAAGATTACTTACATTCCATTCATTTTCATTCCTTTCCATTCCTTCATTTTAAAACATCCAATCAAAGTTCCTTAATTTCATTCCATTCCATTCCATTCTTTTCCATTCTTTCCTTTACTTAAATACATTCTATTCCATTTCATTCCTTTTCATTCCCTTATGATCATTACGTTCCATTCCATTCTGTTCCTTTATGATCTCCCAATTGGAACCTAAATCTCTCCTCCCTCTAACACACCATTATATATTTGCTAATAAAATAATCTTTTTTTTTTTTTTTACATCCTAAGCTATGGTTGGTAAAAAAAAAAAAAAAATAGAAACCCACCCCAGATGTAGTTGCTTTTTAGAGCATCCACAGCAGTGGAGCAAAAAATATAGCTATTTGGCACTTACAAAAACCACTTTATCTATTTTATCTCTTCACACCTCACAACAATAAAGCTATATTTTTAGCTATCTGATTAAAATAATACAAATACTTATTAAAATAATAATAAAAACATCCACCAAAAAAAATAATAATAATAATAACACAACACAAACATCCTCCACCACCACCAATCCACAGCAGGAAAGAAAAAACTACCAACCCAAATCCTTAGTCTTTTTCCTCAACCCAAACCAAATAAAATCACCAATAACAAACAAAATAAAAAATCGATACAATACACATCGGCAGGACAGATCAGCGATGGGGCTTGGGGAGATCGGCGATGGGCCCCCAACAAATCTGAGCTTGAGATTCAGACCAAGAGTGTTGAGCTAACACCCGAGACCACCATCAAACCCACCACTTGAGCTTGATCGAGAGAGAGAAGAAACAAGACCATGAGGCACAAAACCCACCATCAAACCCAAACCACCGTCGAACCAGACCAGCCATTGCCGATCACGCCATCCACAAAACCCACCGACCCATGCCATCGCCAATCATGCGAAAAGAAAAGAGAAAAGATAGCGAAGAGATAGAGAAGGAAGAGAGAGAGAGAGAGAGCTGAGACTCTGAGTTTAACGAAAAGAAAAGGAGAAAAGATAGAGAAGGAAGAGAGAGAGAAAGAGAATATTTTAATGGAAAAGAGAGAGAAAAGTTAAATAAAATATATATTTTTTTTTTAGCTTTGGAGCTACAGTGCACAGCTATAAATAGCTGTGCACTGTAGTTGAATAGGTAAAAATTTTACCTATAGCTCCACTGCTGCAGAAGGTTTTTAGGTATTTGAGGTGATAAAAATACCAATATAACTTTTTAGCACTACTGCTGTGGATGCTCTTACCTTGTTGGTTGCTAAAATAGTAATTGAGGGGATTTACACCCCCAATGTTAGTGCTTTGACAAACAAAACTGTTGTTTCTCAACAACAACCACAACCAAAAAAAAAAAAAAAAAATCCTGTTGTGTAGCATGGAACCACACCAATTTAATTTTAACAGTGAATTTATTATTATTATTGTGAATTATATATTAAAGACATTTTCTTAATTCTTTTTAATGTTACATCGTAATTTGAAGATGAACACAACCATAATAAAAGTCAAATTATAATTTTTATCTATTATTATTTTTGTGTGTGTATATATATATATATATATTATTTAAGTTCCTTTATTTACATTTGAAGCTAGTTTTTCCGGCGATCTCTATCCAATTCTACCGTCAAGTCCTATTTCTCTCCAACAGCAAAATTACGTCATTTTTCAGAAGAATTGCATTGAAAAAATATATAATTTAAATGACTGAATTGAAAAGGAAAAATTAAAACTGTAGGAACAAAATTGAAAACTAGATAAGGTTAGATGATACAGTTTTGTATTTAGTCTTTCAAAGAGTTAGGCCAAGAGCCTTGTGAGTAAGTAATATTACCCAATTCTTACATAGAAGAGAGCTTGAATTCAAATCCTGTATATATAAAAAAATAAAATAAAAATAAAAAACCCTAGTTAGGTGGCGTGTGGTTGAATTTGAAAACTAGAGAGACTAAAATAAAATTCAAGACAAGGTTATTTACGGCTAAACATAAAGAGAAAAGTTATTTATTTATTTATTTTATATGAAGATTGTAGGGGCAAAGGTCCATATCTAGTGTTGGGCCTTGGGCCTGGCCAAGGAGCAATGCCTCCTCAGATAGGTCAGGCATGGGCCAAATCCGGATCTCGCGAGCTGAGGCGAGCTTCTAAAAGACCTCGGCGGCAGGTATGTGCACCTCGAGCACAACAGTAAGCAAAGACTAGGAGGTACCTAAGGAAAGGCTACTATGTCCGCATTCAATGCGACGTAGCTACTTTTCTGGCCGCATTTATGTAAAGAAGACTCTTGAATAGTGCTGCCTTGGCTACCACAACCCACTGGAAGCCAGGAGGGGTGTCTGATGGGACAGGTACTCAAGTGGTGACTTGGATGGCCAACAAGTGGAGAGTCAAGATCACCAGGAAGGGGGTATATAATGTAAGAGGCTCCCAAAGAGAAAGAAGGGAAAAAAAAAGGGGAGAAAGGAAGGCTTGTAGTAGAGTTTCAAAGGCAATAGAAATAGAATCAACCTCCTCGGACTTTGTCGAGGACTTTTTTTAGCAAACGTTTATAATCTTTCCTTCTTTGTTGCATTAACAATACTGACCCATTACTCAACTCACTATGGCCCAGTTTTCCAACCCACTTCTCTATAAATTTATTGTTCAGAGTTCTTGGGCTTGAGTCTATACACCTTATTGGGCCAAGAATTCGAACCCAGTCCCCACAATTGGCGCCGTCTGTAGGAAAGCTTCGGAACATAGTGAGTGTAACAGATAACCATGGTAAGGTCAAACCCATGTCAGGCGGAGTCTGCAGAGTCTCAACAACAAGACGGTTTCCTGAACCTTGAACGTGAGAGAGATCGTGAGGTAAGTGTACATACCATGCACACGAATAGATTCGTTCTCAAGCGAAAAGCCACGCCTCCCAAAGGCCCAAGGACAATAGGGTCTTGCAGTTGCAAATTGATGAGCCAAAGAGGAAGCTACGTAATGCACGGCGAAAGGGAGACTCTTCCAGCTCTAGCAGCTCCTCCGGGGACGAGAGGGACAATGATTATAGACAAAGGTCAAGAACTCCTCCAAGCGAGTCTTTCTCTCATAAAGAGGAGTACCATCATAGGCGTAAGCACGAAAGCTCGTCCCCTAAAGGCATGGGAAACGATGCCATGAGTAAAGCATTGCACCAGATCTCCAAGTCGCCTTTCACGCGTAAGATTGAGGCAGCGAGACTTCCACAGCGTTTCCACCAACCCGCGTTCACCATTTATAATGGTCGAACGGATCCCGTGGAGCACATCAGCCACTTTAACCAAAGGATGGCGGTCCATTCCAAGAATGAGGCTCTAATGTGCAAAGTTTTCCCATTTAGCTTGGGACCCGTTGCGATGAGGTGGTTCGATAGTTTGAAGGCCGAGTCCATAGACTCTTTCAAGGAATTTACCAGGGCATTTGGCTCCCGTTTCATCACGTGTAGCAGAGTCCTACGGCCCTTAGGCTCACTGCTGTCCCTGTCCATGCGAGAAGGGGAAACCCTGAAAGCCTACTCAGACAGATGCTGGGAGATGTTTAATGAAATAGATGGGGAGCTCGATGATGTTGCTGTCAGTACTTTCAAACTCGGCCTCCCAGTCGAGCATAGATTGAGGAAATCCTTCACAGGCAAGCTAGTTACCAGTGTACGCCAGCTTATGGATAGGATTGATAAGTACAAAAGGTTCGAGGAGGATCAGCTGCAGGGGAAGGGAAAGGCTAAGGTTATCCCCTAAGAGCAGAGGGATTTCAGGTCAGACTGGTACAACGATAATCGGCTGATGAGGGAGTTTACCGGCCAGCTCGGAGCTGCTAATATGCAGGCAGTTAATACCGTATTCCGAGAGCCGGTGCACTAAGTCCTAGAAAAAATCAAGCATGAACCATTCTTCAAGTGGCCACCTAAGATGGCGGGGGACCCCATGAAGTGCAATAGGAACCTGTATTGCCAATATCATCAGGAATCGGGGCACACGACAGAAGACTGCAGAAACATGTGGAACCACTTGGACCAGCTAGTCCGAGAAGGGAGATTAGGACACCTCCTGCATCATGCCAGTGGTGTGCAGGGCTAGCCCCGAGCCAATACAGCCATAAGACCCCCCATAGGCACGATAAACGACATCTTTGCAGCCCCGGGAAGGACCGGCTCCTACCCATCTAGGGTGATGTCTGTGGCCCGGTTGTCGGCCTACCAGTGTTGAGTTTTTCGGATGAAGACAAGATCAGAACCATACAGCTTCACGATGACGCTTTGGTGGTGACACTTAAAATCGGAGGGTATGACGTAAAGAGGGTGATGGTGGACGACGGCAGTGGCACCAAAATTATGTACCTCGACCTCTACAAGGGGCTAGGCCTCAGGCTTGAGGATCTAACCCCCTACAACTCCCCCTTGGTGAGCTTTGATAGGAAGATGGTCATCCCGAAAGGCCAGATTAGATTACCCGTGCAGACGGGCCTAGAGGTAGTGGAAGTAGACTTTATCGTGGTGGATACTTACTCGCCCTACACGGCCATCGTCACTAGACCCTGGCTTCATACGTTAAGGGCAGTCGCCTCCACTCTACACCAAAAGATAAAATTTCCCTCTGGAGGGCAGGTCATGGAAGTCGTCGGGTGTCAGACCACGGCGAGGCAATGTTTGGTGGCGGCCATTTCGTATCTGCTCAAAACAGAGCCCTCGATCTCCGCCCAAAACAGCTTATAGCAATCAAAGGACCCAGAACCACCAGTTGGGGCGACCGCCGAGGAAGTACGATATGAAGACTTTAAAAAGGTGGTTTTCGGTAATAACCCAGAAAGGTTCTTCCAAATCGGTTCTCAGTTACCTTTTCAGGAGGAGGAGGAGGAGGAATTAATTGAGTTTCTCAGGAAAAATCTAGACGTATTTGCGTGGGACACTTATGAGGCCCCAAGGTTGATCCGAGTTTCATCTGTCATCACCTGAATGTTAACCCATCCATTACTCCCAAAAAGCAGCCACCTCAACGCCCATCCAAGGAGCACGTCGATGCTGTAAAGGACGAGGTAACAAAGCTCAAGAAAGCGGGGGCTATCAAGGAAGTTTTCTATCCCGAGTGGTTGGCCAACACTGTCGTGGTCAAGAAGAAGAGCGGAAAGTGGCGAGTCTGTGTAGACTTCACAGACCTAAACAAGGCTTGTCCAAAAGATCCTTTTCCTATTCCTCGGATAGACCAACTGGTGGACGCAACCGCGGGTCATCCTCGGATGAGCTTCTTAGACGCCTTTCAAGGGTATCACCAGATCCCGCTAGCCCTAAAAGATAAAGAGAAGACTACTTTCGTCACAATCATCAGAAACTACCACTACAAAAGTGATGCCTTTCGGGTTGAAGAACGCGGGCTCCACTTACGAAAGGATGATGACCAGGGTGTTCGAGCCACAGTTGGGAAAGAACATAGAAGTGTATATAGACGACATGGTGGTAAAAATTAAAGAGGTGTTCGAGCATGTGGGGGACCTCAGAGACGTCTTTGAAATTCTAAGGAAACATAAGTTATGCCTCAACGCCTCTAAATGTTCATTTAGGGTGGGATCAGGAAAATTCCTGGGTTACATGGTAACCCACAAGGGGATTGAGGTTAGTCCCGACCAGATCAGAGCTATCAACAGTCTACAACTACCTCGGAATCCTAAAGAGGTCCAAAAACTCACAGGGATGATTATCGGCCTGAACCGTTTCATTTCTCAGTCGGCGGACAGATGTAGACCATTCTTTCTCCTAATGAACAAATGGAAGGGATTTGAGTGGACTGAGGAGTGTGCCTTAGCCTTCCAACAGCTCAAGGAATATCTATCTCGACCGCCGATCATGTCAAGCCTTGAGACCAATGAAGTCTTGTTCGCTTATATCGCTGTTGAACCACACGCGGTAAGCTTGGTGCTGATACGAGTGGACAATGATATACAACGACCAGTTTATTACGTAAGCAAATCATTGCACAAAGCCGAGGTTCGTTACTTACCACTGGAGAAAGCCATCTTGGCGATGGTTCACGCTACGCAAAACCTCCCCCATTACTTCCAAGCTTACACGGTTATCGTTCTAACACAGCTCCCGCTCAGGTCCATACTTCGGAGTGCTGACTATACCGGGAGAATTTCTAAGTGGGGGACGATCTTGGAAGCCTTTGACATCAAGTATATGCCTCGCACCTCCGTCAGGGGCCAAGTCCTCGCGGATTTAGTGGTCGAGTTCGCTGAACCCTCGTTAGAAGGAATAGCCGAGATATCAGACATGGATGCAAAGTCAGTCGGCATGATCTCTCTCTAAGGGATCGCATGCTGGAAGGCATATGTTTATGGGGCGGCGAACCAAAGAGGCTCAGGGGTGAGGCTGGTCCTGATTTCTCTCGAAGGGTTCGTTATCGAAAAAGCTCTTAGATTGGGCTTCTCGGCCACAAACAACGAGGCAGAGTACGAAGCCCTACTGAAAGGGATGTCCATGGTCGAAAAGCTTAGTGGAAAGAGAGTGAATGTGTATTCAGATTCGAGACTAGTCCTTGGCTAAGTAAATGGAGAATTGGAAGCAAGAGACGGAAGAATACGAGAGTACCTAGGCCAAGCCCAACTCCTACGGTCACGTTTCGATTCTTTTAACCTACTACATGTCCCCAGAAGTGGAAACACATATGCCGACTCTCTGGCCACACTCGCTACATCGTCGGAGCAAGGCCTGCCCTAGATTGTTCTCGTGGACGACTTATACGCGCCAACAGAGGCGAAGAAAGAGGTGGCCCGCGTCCACCAAGTCAGGGTAGGGCCCAGCTGGATGGACCCCCTAATACTATTCTTGAGGGACGATATCCTACCCGAGGACAAGACAAAGGCTGAAAGGATTAGAAGGAAGGCCCCCCGGTTTTGGCTGTCCGAGGAGCAGAAATTATATAAATGCTCTTTCTCTGGGCCATACCTGCTGTGTATACATCCTGAAGCAACAGACCTACTTCTGGAAGAAATGCATGAGGGGATCTGTGGAAATCATACTGGAGGGAGATCCTTGTCGCACAGAGCCATTACGCAAGGCTATTGGTGGCCCAATATGCAAAAGGAAGCCCAAAAGTATGTTAGGAAATGCAACAAATGCCAACGATTCGCACCAAGCATACATCAGTCGGGAGGGGTCCTCAACCCTCTATCCAACTCGTGGCCATTCACTCAATAGGGCTTAGACATCGTTGGCCTTTTCCCCAAAGCTGTTGGGAATAAAAGATACCTACTTGTTGGCACGGACTACTTTACCAAGTGGGTCGAAGCCGAGCCCCTGGCAAACATTAGAGATGTAAATGTCAAGAAGTTCGTGTAGAGAAATATCATCACCCAGTTTAGGGTCCCTCATACCCTCATCTCGGATAACGGTCTTCAATTCGATAGCAAAGCTTTCAAGCGGTACTGCTGTAGCTTTGGGATCAAAAATCAGTATTCCACCCCCTCTTACCCCCAAGGGAATGGACAAGCCGAGGTTGTAAATAAGGCCATAGTAAACGGACTCAAGAGGAGGATGGATGATGCGGAAGGAAAGTGGGTGGAGGAACTATCACATGTTTTCTGGACGTACCGAACAACACCACGTAGGTCAACAGGAGAAACCCCCTTTTCAATGACCTATGGAGCTGAGCTCGTTATCCCATTAGAGGCTGGCTTCCCAACGTTGAGAACCACCTTTTTTGATTCGAGCGATAACAACGAGTTGCTGGAAAAAAGTCTAGATCTAATCGAAGAACGAAGGGAAAGTGCAAGGGTCCAACTGGCGTACTACCAACACAAACTCAAACAGAGTTATGATTCCCACGTGAAGCTAAGGCCCCTAGCAACAGGTGACCTGGTGCTGAGGAAAGTCATGGGTAACACCAAGAACCCAGCCTAGGGAAAGCTGGGACCAAATTGGGAAGGTCCATATCGCATAACTTCGGTGGCAGGCATAGGTGCATACTACTTGAAAGACTTAAATGCCCTTGGAATGTAAATAACATGAAAATGTACTATTATTAATGAAAGTTTCCTTTGTTCTTCGCTTGTCTGTCGTTTGAATGATTCGTGCTTAACACAAAGTTACATTTTTTACAAGTGTTCAAACAGAACCAAGGGCATGCCTGTGTCCTCGGACCAGATGCTTTGGAGAAATTAACACTAAGTTACATTTTTAACAAGTGTTCAAACAGAACCAAGGGCATGCCTGTGTCCTCGGGCCAGATGCTTTGGGGAAATTAACACTAAGTTACCATTTTTATAAGTGTTCAAATAGAACCAAGGGTATGCCTGTGTCCTCGGACCAGATGCTTTAGGAAAATTAATACTAAGTTACATTTTTTACAAGTGTTCAAACAGAACCAAGGGCATGCCTGTGTCCTCGGACCAGATACTTTGGAGAAATTAACACTAAGTCACATTTTTTACAAGTGTTCAAACAGAACTAAGGGCATACCTGTGTCCTCGGACCAGATGCTTTAGGGAAATTAACATTAAGTCACATTTTTTACAAGTGTTCAAACAGAACCAAGGGTATGTTTGTGTCCTCGGACCAGATGCTTTGGGGAAATTAACACTAAATTACATTTTTTATAAGTGTTCAAATAGAACCAATGAGAAATTAACACTAAGTGACATTTTTACATTTTTTATAAGTTATTCAAATTGTTAATAGTAGAACACCATTGACAATAGTAATAAGCTTTGAAGCCCAACAAAAATACAACGAACTTAAAAAAAAAAAAATCATTTCCATTAAACAGAAAGGCGAATACATTGTTTTTGCTGGCAAATTGCCCATACAAAAAGGTAAACATATATTCAAAAATTCCTACTTCTAGGCCTTTTCCTGATGAGGGTTTTCCCGGGGTTCAGCAGCCTTGGGAGGAACATTAACAGCTTTAGACTTGGCCTCTGCACTCTTGGCTTTGGAGACCACATCACTAATGGTAAGCGCATCCTCGGGAAACTTGGCCTACAGCGGTGGTTGAGCCTCCCTACCCATTTCAACCCCCTCGGGAGCTCTTGCACCAGCAGGGGGGCTTCAGTTGCAGGGGGCTGCTCAAGAGGAGGGACTGGATTGAGAACTTCACGAATATCCTCTGGGAAGAAAATGCTCTCCGCCCTCCTGAACTCAAAGTCTGCGGGGACTCCCGCCCGGTCCATGGCTACCCCCCAGTACTCGGTGCAGTAATCCCTGCACACTACGGCCACCTCCTCCGCAAGCCGAGTCTCCGTATCCTTTATGCCACGCTCATAAGACGCCTCCACTGCGGCCTTAGCAGCTTCCTTGGCCACTCGAGCTACTTCTTTGACCTTGTGCAACTCGGCCACGAGGTCAATAACTCTTTGCTTCTCTGTGGCCAGGTTAATCTCAGTTATGTGCAGCTGTTGACGCTGGTCCTCGGCCTGCCTTTCCGCTGTCCTCAAACTTGCCTAGGTGCTCTGACGAGCCTTCTCAGCCTCCTTTAGTTTCCCAGATAGGTTGGCCTTCTCCTATCTTAGAGCCCCGAGCTGCCTCTCAACCTTCTGACGGGAGTGGACCTCAGTTTTAGCATTGTCATTGGCCCTCCTAACGCGTTCCTCAGCCACATAAACCTGCTGGGTAATCTGCATAAAAACAACAAAGTGATTATCAAAGTACACACATGAACAAACTAGAACACGGCTAAGTATTAGGCCGTGAAAAACGCCCATCAACTTACCATTGCTAGGTCCCTCTTCAAAGACATGAAGAGGTCGGGCTGTTTGATACGCCTAAGCCCTTCCATGTCCCTAGGGAGAAGGAGAGGCTGTTCTAAAGCCTCGGCAAGGAGGCCGGCCTGCTCCCTTTGAGACTCTTAGATGGTGGCGTCCCAAGGAATGACAGCACCGTCAACCTCAAGCTGAGGAGCCTAGGTGCGCTGGCCTCGGCAAGTGTCAGCCTCCCCTCGGGTCTCCACCAAATGGCCTCTCTTATCCTAGGGGTCCTTAGTTCTCCTCTGCTGCTTTCCCCCCTTTTGGGCTGCGACCTCACCCTCCTCCAAGTCCTCTACAAGCCTTTTCTTCTTCAAATTCGGATTGGCCTTCAACCCAAGATAAGCAGGGAGCGGAGCGGGAGGTAGAGGGGGGGTAACTTGAGCCTTGACAGCTTCTTTCGAGGACGGCCCCCCCTTGTTTTTGCTAGCCATTACGCCTTTCAAACCGGGCCTCTGCTTCAGGTCCATTCCTTCCTCTTCGGAGCTTGTGTCTAGCCTAGCAACAAGCAACCGCAGCTGAGATAAGGTAGAAGGTCCCTCGGGCTCAGCCTCAGAATCCGAGAGCTCAACAGGCCTTTCTACTGCCCCTGCCACCTCTTCAAAGCGGAACTGGTTGATCTCGACGTCCAATGATTGAGGGGACGGTGGTAGCTCCTCACTCAAGCCGACAAATTGTTGGCGAACAGGTGGAAATGGCAGAATGACCGGGGGAAGGTCCCTGTCAGCCAAAAACCCAGGCTTAGAAATGTCTATTCGAGCAAGTCTTGGACTACCCGCTCTTATGGCATGGCCAATGTCCTGAAAATCCCGCGATATAGGTGTGTAGGCCAAGATCAAGTGGGCAGCACGCAACTGTTCGTCTTCACTTTCGAATTCCTCCGACCTTAGTAGGTAGTTGAGCACTGGGAGGTTGACAAAGCTGAGCTTCAGAGAAACGTGATCCTTGTCTGCAAAAACATCCAAAAAGAGAACCCAGGTCAGACCAATAGCAGCTACCGTCCGAGGAGTCAAATGCTAAAAAAAAAAAAAAAAAGGAGTATATAATAATTAGTAGTATTTTATTTTGGAAAGCTAAGGCCCCGGCCGAAAGGCCTAACCCTGAGATACCTCACCTGGCTTTCCTGCCCTAACTGGGCAGTGAAGACCGTCATGCTAATCTCCGGAGACGACCAGATAATCGTCCTTCAAGCCTTTGTTGGACTTGGGAAGGAGGATATCAGCCTCACTTCCTCGGACCTAGACTTGAGATAATACCCCCCAGAGAGGGCATGACACTCATACATGTGAGCAATGTCGTGCCATGTAAGCCTTAGGTTCATCTATTCATTTAGGGCATCTATACTCCCTAAGATTCTAAACATGTTGGGGGCGCACAGATGGGGACATAACCTATGGTTGAGCAAGTAAGCTCTAGTTATTCTACCCATGGGGAGTGTCATTCTTCCCTCTATAAAAGCAATCATCGGAATGACAACCTCACCCATCCCCCTGTTGGTCAGAACCTGGTCCAAAGAGACAGTACTGTAAGCCCACTCCCTGTGGAACGCGGTATTTAGCCCTAAAGCCCTCCATCCCAAATGAGGAATCCACTAAGCACTTAAATCTACCCATGAAAATAAACTTAGATGGCAAGGAAATGGCGTCCTATACGAGAAGAAATCCGAGGAGCACAACCGAGAAAAGAAAATAAAGTTTAAAGGAATTGATACTTACTAAATGAAGTTAACAGGTCAAATCTGAGGCCTTTAGGAGAATCTTTTCGATAATCTCTTAGGGGAATGAGTATAAGAAGCTTAAGTCTGTGCGGGTTTGGGAAAGTTGGAGTGCCTGAGATCACGGGAAGACTTGAGAACGCGTAAAGAAAAAGACAACCAATCTCACTCAAGGCTTTATATAGAGGGGGAGATCGCGTGGAGGTTATTCCCCTCGAGTCCCAAAGACAGATGTCAACCGTTAGATTGACGCCCCACCGCTGGATGTAGGGAACATAACGCCGCCTGGAGTGATTAATAGCCCCTTGCAGGTTACGAAGTGTCAGCCGCAATAAAGAGGCGCGCAAAGTGAAGATTTCACACGTGCGAATTGCAGAAACGAGCAGCGTGGCCCTTTTAGAAATCAAAACCCCAATCTTCTCCTTGGATGAGAGGGAAAAATTGGGCTTTTGAGGGGCTATTGTAGGGGCAAAGGCCCATATCTGGTGTTAGGCCTTGGGCCTAGTCCGAGGAGTAATGCCTCCTTGGACAGGTCAGGCATGGGCCAAATCCGGATCTCGCGAGCTGAGGCGAGCTTCTAAAAGACCTTGGCGGCAAGTAGTGCACCTCGAGCACAATAGCAAGCAGAGACTAGGAGGTACCTAAGGAAAGGCTACTACGTCTGCATTCAATGCGCCGCAGCTACCTTTCTGACCGCATTTATGTGGAGAAGACCCTTGAATAATGTTGCCTTGTATACCACAACCCACTGGAAGTTAGGAGGGGTGTCTGATAGAACAAGTACTCAAGTGGTGACTTGGATTGCCAACAAGTGGAAAGTCAAGATCACCAGGAAAAGGGTATATAATGTAAGAGGCTCCTAAAGAGAAAGAAGGAAAAAAAAAAAAGGGGGAGAAAGGAAGGCTTGTAATAAAGTTTCAAAGGCAATAGAAATAGAATCAACCTCCTCGGACTTTGTCGAGGACTTTTTTTAGCAAACGTTTATAATCTTTCCTTCTTTGTTGCATTAACAATACTAACCCATTATTCAACTCACTATGGCCCAGCTTTCCAACCCACTTCTCTATAAATTTATTGTTCAGGCTTCTTGGGCTTGAGTCCATACACCTTATTGGGCTAAGAATTCGAACCCAATCCCCACAAAGATGATAAATAAAGTTAAGAACAAATTAATATTGTTTCTAAATAATTTTTAGGTTTTAGTTTCATCCTTGAACCAATGCTTGTATTAACTTAATAATTCAATGATGTTCTTAAAATAATAATAATAAAACTTAATTCAATTTTACAATTGTTCCACATTCCTTTTAAAAATTGAATGCAGAGTGATTTTCATTTTCATGAAATTTCTTTTCAAAAGCATGAATCTAAGGTTTCAAAAGAAATTGGAAAACTGCCGTTTATTTATATATGGTTTGGCCTTATTATAATTTAGGTCATAAAGTTTTTATTATTATATTTAATACCCTACAATTTGGACTAAAATGAAACTAATTTGCATTTTGTGAACAAATTATTTATTCCCTTTTGGTTTGCATGTATCACAGCTTAGTCTCAAAAACTTTTCAATTATCGCATTTTCACCCCTAAAATTTTTGAAATAAAATCTAAAACTCTAATTTGGATGGGATTTTATTGATTTCATCTTAGTCATCTTATGGGTAAAACGTAATAATTGAAAGGTTGTAAAATTAAATTATAATTGGACAATATCATAGGTGGATAGAGTGGCAGAGGATCAAAGGGGCCAGGGTGGGGAGGGCAACCCAAAATTTAAAAAAAAGCTTGAATATTTCATACTTTATTTTTTTTTAATCCATAAAATTTTTATAAAAATCGATCTTATATATATGAAATGGCAAAGTTGCTTGACTTCTGTGTGGGTTCTTTTCTTTGTAAAACAGCATGCAGGCCCAAGTAAAGAAGCAAGGATCCTAGGCCTGATACAAAGTGCGCAAAGTTAGGACTAGGCTTGGTTCACCGCAGCTAAATTGGGCTGATTTCGAACCAAGTGGTGCACAAAGTGCGGATCCTACAACACATTCATACTAACATACATAAAACATATACGCATTGAACAGCAAGGAATAACAAAGAATGAAATAATGAGGAAGAAAAGTAAAGTAAAACATTAGAGATCCTTAGGATAATATAGAATGTTTCATTATTTTCTTAAGTTTTAATACATCATGCTCACTAGAATGTGTTACAAGATCCAAATAAGTTCAAAAATCACAGACTTAGATGACTCCTCAGGCCTCTAAAACTTGCGAAATTTGAATCCCTTTGAATCTAAGTGTATTCTCTAGTGGCTGCTTGAGGATCTCGGACGGTGTATTCCTTCCTTTTTCTCTTTTTGAATTCTCACATTGTTTTCTCAAGGATCTTTTCCCTCTAATTCATTGTTGCTGAATGCCCTTCACTGTTGGTTGCCCCTCCTTTTAAAGTGTCATCCTAGGGTTTCTAAGGTACCATTGATTCCCTCTATTTGCTCATCTGGGTACCAGAACCAATGTTGTGTCAGCAGCATTGGTGGCTGGTCCCTTCCTCATTCTTCACTATTTCCCTCTTTTGGGGTTCCCTCTTCAAAAGCCTCTAGTTGACTTTCCCGTTCTGAGGGGTCCTAAAAGGTTGACCTTTGATCTTTTTTTTTCCCAAGGCTTCTAAATTCCACATTTTCAAACCCACCTTTTGGCTGCTTTCCCTTTTGTTATTTTTCCCAAATGGGCTGATTCCTTTTTATCAGGCTGAAAGATCCCCAACCACCTTCTTTCATGGTCCATCTTCTTGGGTTCCTTGAGGTACCAGACCCTTATTCATGAGTTGTTAGTTCCCAAGCCTTCTGATCCTTTTTTGCATCATTGGATGGTTGATGGGACATATTTGCCATCGTTCTTCGTGTTTTTAGGCATTTTCCCTTGAATTTTCTGAATCCCAACCTGGCCTTGCCGCACATCCTAAGGATCCCAGGCTCCTAGGAATCCCCAGGTATCTTGGTTCAATTTTCTCCTTGGGCTTCTCAACGATTTTCTTACCTTTGAGGGCTGGGCTGGACTTCTTCTTTCCTTTGTTTCGTGAGGTCCAAAGCTTGCCCATTCATGGGCTTGGGTCCCTTCCTATGGGCTCTTAATGGATTTGGGCCTTCCATTTTTTTTATTGAAAGCCCAAATGTTTTCTAGATTTCAATCATTTGCATTATTTTGGGCTTTGATACAATATCGTGATATTTTGGATCTCAACATTTAGCCCCCCAAGCTCGTGAGTTGCTTGCAGTCCATACATGAGTAGACGAGATTCTTGGTCTCAGGAAGGATCTTTTTTTCATTTACTGTCTCGGTCAGCTTTGGGATCCCTTTTCTCTGCTTCTTAGGATCCTACTTCTCCACATTATCCTCTAGCACCCAGATTTTTCACGTATCCTACTTCTTTTGTAACCCCCTCTTTCCACAGAACGTGGCAGTTAAGTGTCGGAGTAAATTTCCCCTTCCACTTTTTACATTTCTCGTAACTCCCGTTAATAACTTATAATAACTTCTCTTATAAAAATTGAATATTGGCAACTAGTACGTTTTCCAATACATCGTCTTCAAGCCATCTTTTCTGTGCTATTATTGTAGTCTCTTCAAGCCATGTTTTCACTCTCAGAGATATTTTTTTCAAACTCACTTTCTTCCTTCCTATTTTTTCCTTTGTCCCTTCTTCTCTGTCCTTCACTCCCTTAATGTAACGTCCCATCAGTTTAAAAAAAAAAAAAAAAAAAAAAAAAAAAAAAGAGGAAGAAAGTCAGACTTTGTGGGTGTTCCCACGTGCCTCCCAACTACCCCACCCATTCCCCACCATTCCTTTTCTCTTATCTCTTTTCTCTCTTTTGGCCGGCCTCTCTTCTCTCCTTTCATTTTCTTTCTTCTCTGTTTACTGAAACACACGCACATACACACATTCACCGCCGGACTCCACTCCAAATCACACAATTTCACCATCATTTTTTCGGCAAGATCACCGGAAATTTTTGTGAACCCATAAACTCCTTCATCTCCTTTATTTGAGGTAAAAATTTCTAATCTTTTTGGTGGGTTTTACACTTTTGCTTGAGATTATTGTTATCTAAGCTTTAATAATGATACCCATGTGATTTTTGAGCATTAGAAGTGATATTTATGTGTTTGTATGTATGGATTTTGTATTGGTGGAATTATTAGGTGAGTGGGTATATAATTTGTGCTAATGATGACTACATAAAGTTTATGTATGGTGGAAAATTTAGGGGTTTTGAGTTATATCATGTAATGGTTGGTAAATTAAATTTTTCCATTGCCATTGGGTTTATTGGAGTTAGTTGAAGTTCTAAATATCTTGTCTTGAAGGATATTTTGATTTAGCTTTCATGGGTCTCTTAATAATGTAATGTAAATTTTTGGAAGCTAGTCATGATGTTAGAAATGATATTAAATGGGTTAACTTTATAAATTGGAGATTATGCCTTATGAACTAATTTGTTGAGAAACTTTGGAGGTGAGATATATTTTTATTGATGAGGTTAAATAATAGGCTTGCCTAATTAAGTGCTTTTTGACAATTCCTAAATTGTAGATAGATGCAATTTCAAGCTCTATGCTTATTGTGATAGGTTTACTTGATATTGTTTAGGTTCTAGCTAATCTCCTTGGAGCTTGGAGAATTAGGATTTTGCAGTTGCGAGGTAAGTAGCTTTTAATGGGATTTTTGAAAAATAACCATGTTTTATAAATGTTGTTTTTGGGTTAAACACATTTTGGAAAATTATATATGGAAATATGTTTTCTTTAAAGTGTTATGTTGTGACCTATTATATATTATTACATATGAAAATGCATCATATTTGGTATTGCATTTGGGGAAATGCATGAATTGTTGATATGAAAAAATGAGCATCTTTTATTTAATCTTTGATAAGAATGTCATTGATTTTATGGTATATTGAAATATTTAAAGATGCTTATCTTGTCTTGTATTATTTGAGAAATTGATAGAAAATATCTTGACAAGAATGAAGTTGAAAACTTTACAAACTTTGTAGAAGTTAGATTATTTAAGGTTTTTCTGAAACTACGTGGATATGAACTATATGTTTCAAGGAAATGTATACCTATGAGCTTTATATGGTTTTAATAACATGTCATGTGTGATTTCCCGGTGATCACCCGATTTGGTTGTCGTAGTCTTTGTGATAACGGAATCAAATCTAGGTCAGTGCTTTTTCACTTTAGATGACACGTTCTTCCCTGCTGCCCATGGGGGGAAAAGGCTCCTTAATTGTGTGTGGGTGAGGCTGCTGTCCATGGAGCCAAGAGACCACATGCAAGAGAGGTCCTATTTGACGCGCTCTCTCTGCTGCCCATTGGGGGAGAGAAAAACCTTGAGGGTATGGGTGAGGCTGCTGTCCATGGGGCCAAGAGGCTGCATACCAGAGAGGATAATATCATGCCAGTTGTGAATGGGTGGATCCCCTGAGGGCTTTGGAAATTATATTGTTGGTGCTCACAGATTATGGTATATAGTTTCATGGTATTTATTTTGAAAAACCTTGTGTTTCATTACTAAATCATTCTTGTCATATCATATTATTAGTATTGAAAATGGAACTTGCATTTCCCCCACCCCCATTAATTATGCTACTTACTGGGTTTTGTCTCATCCTTTTATTTTTATAAACTTTTCAGAGTAGGCAACAATCTTTTGAGACAGCTTTTTGATGACTAATAGTAGTTAGACTGACTACTGATGGAGGCTGAACTTTTGTAGTGGAGATATTAGATGTTGTAAATCTTAGAATAGGCTTGACTCATTCTTTTGTATATTAGTGGTTGTGATGTTATTCCTACTGATGGGACAAGCTGATGATATGTAACTATATATTCAGACCTCTATTCTTTTGTAGCCAATGGCTCCTGTAATTATTGCTTAAAACTCTGACTTACTTTGGGAGCATATCCAATAGAATTATTGTGGTAATTCTTGATGTTGATAATTGATATGATTTATGTCGATTGGATTATCAAAAAGGAAAAATTTATAGGTACTTGAGATGTCTTTCTCATGCCTTGGACCCTTTGGGGTTTGGGGCGTGACACTTAACTTCTCTTTTTTTGCTGCATCGTTATTCCATGGCTTCTTCCTCTTCACGAAAAAGGAGGGAGTGTTCTCCCATTCCTTTTGAAGGTGAGGGTTCTTCAGCAGGGTCAGTGCAGGGCAAGGTGCAGGAGGTTGTAGATCGCCTATCCTTCCCTCTACAGGACCCCTAGTACACCCCTAGTTTGTTCTTTCCTCAGGTGTCCCATGGCGAAGCTCCTTCTTCCCCTCACAGCTGGGTATTTTCTCGTCAACCTAGGTTTGCCAGCTCCACCTAGATTCTAGACCCAAGGGAGATTTTGGATCTTTAGATCAAACGGGGATCCCGTGAGGCAGTTTCCATCTTCTTCTACTTTGTCCTGAGGAAGATTACTGGTTGGTCTAGTTGGGTGGACAAGGAGCTTTCTAATGGTGAGTTTGTTAGTTACTTGGAGCGCGGCGGGATCCTGAAATCAGCAGCAATTTCTAGGAATCTGGAAGGTTCTAGGGACGCCAAGGGCCTTAGACACTTGGTGCGACGTTGGTGTCCTTCTCTCCACACTTTCTTCTTTTCTATTGGTGAGCTCACCATCAGAATGGAGGATGTAGTTAATAATTTCCTCCTTCCAGTGTTTGGTATTGAGAATCCCTTTGATATCACCCTTTCCAGTGAGGATCTCGAGATTGAAGACAAGCTTTTCAATCACTTTGGCGAGGGTACTGCTTCTTCTGGGCGGAAACTGGCCAAAATGGGCAAGTGGATAATGACCCTTTCTCACAAAAAGGACAAGGCGATTAGGCAAGCCAAGTTCCTGACACTATGGCTCACTAAGTTTTTATTTAGCGAGTTCCCCGAGTATGGGATTAAGTTTATTTTCTTTCCTCTTGTGATTAGATTGGCCCAGGGTGCCCATTATCCTTTAGCCCCCTTGTTTTTAGGCCATGTTTATTCTCAGTTGGATTTGCTTCATGGAAATGAGGTTGAAGGCAACTCCTGCTATACCATTACTTCGTCCCTCCACTATGTTATTCTTCAAGTGTTTATATGGGATCGTTCTTCTGTTACTTTGGCAAAATGCAGGAACTTGAAGCATGTAAAAGATAAGTTCCAGGGATCCCCAGACGTGATCAAGGGTCTGTGTGGCAATTCTACAGATAGTCACCCTATCATCTTCTGTTGGTCTAACTTGATGAGTGGCAGCCTTAATTTGGAGGAATTGTTTGATCAGGCAAGGCATTTGACCTTTGCCAGGGAGATGAAGGTAGCTTGGCATACTTAGCCTGTACCAGCCTTTCATGGCTTCTAGTGCCTTCATCGAGTGGTCTAAGGTACATTCACTACTTAGCAAATTAGGTACTCAGGCAATTTGGTTTTTGATCAGGATATCCTATCGGTGTTCAAAGAGGTAGTGCCTTCTCTCCCATCCCTGGATCCATTTCTAAGGCTTCAGGCCTTTTTTTATTGGTCACAAAAGAGCCCCCAATTCGTGGTGTCAAACTCTCAGCGGGGAGTTTTTGCTTCCAATAGCTTTGCTAGCTACTAGAGAAGGGTTCAGAAGTCCTTCTTGGACTTTGTTGGCTCTGGCAAGATTAGGAGGGTTCTTGATCCTAGTCTCTTCTCTACTCCCTCTTACAACAAGCGTTTGGCCCTCCCTATTGCTAGCATTGTGTCTGCTGCAATAAGCAGTAAAACAAGATTTACAAAGTGGCATGCCTCTAAGGGTGGCTGGGTGTGCTATGCCAATGACTTTCCTGATGCTTGGTCACGGTACGACCTCATCGTTGGCCCTTCCTCTGGTGTGCCAATCAAGAAAGGAATGGTAGAGACAATTGGTGCTGCAACCCCTGTGGGCAAAGGCAAGGAAAAGAAGATCAAATAGGAGGCTGTCACGAAGGTTGAGGTTGAAGGTAGTGTTGAGGGTACTGAGGTTAGTCGTGAGACCAAGAAGAGGAAAAATGCTAAGTCTTGCAAGCAGCTTGTTATTTCCGAGGAACCAGAGGGAGTGGACCCTTCTACAGTTGGAAAGGAGGTTAGCCATCCTTTCATCCCAAAGATCAGAGTGAAGACTAAGGTAGAGTCTTTTGTCCTTCAGGTCCTTATGGGTTCCTTTAAAGGAACCTCTTCAGTAGCTGTTACTTCCTCAGCCCATGGTTCTTTGGAGTCCCCTGACATTATACTCCAATCTCCTTTAGGACCCTCTAGGCGTACCCTTAATAAGCAAAAGACTGTTGAAGAATCTGTAGAGAGAGAGAAAGGCAAGGCCTCATTCCTTCTTCTCTTTTTTTTTTTTTTTTTTTTGACATTTCCTTACTCACCTCTGGTTTGTTGTCTTGTTGTGTCTCCCCCCCCCCCCCCCCCCTTTTTTTTTTACTGATGAATGATCTTTCTTTTTGTTTCTAGTCTAAGCACAAGTCAGATCCTAAAGGAGTGAAGACTCAGTCCTCTGGTGATGATGTGGTATGACCCTTATTCACTTATTCCCTTTGACTTTCTGCTTTCCCTCTTTTTTTGGAATTGTGTATATATTTTTGTTGTTCTGCCAATTATTTCTTCCTACTTTTCTTTCTTTCGTAGGTAAAGGTGCCTCCCCCTGTAACTGGTGGTGCCTTGGTGAAAATAGTGGTGGCAGCTCAACTCATAACTGCCTCAGGTGTGAAGAAAGAGCCCCCTAGTGGTGGCGTGGCTGAGGAAGACAAGCAGGTAGTCAAGGATGCCACACCCGTTACATCTTCTGCCTCTTTGGCTATTCAGGAACTTGAAGCCTCTCAACCTCCTGTTCCCTAGGATCCCAAACTTATGCAGACTCCTAGCACAACTAAAACTGTAATAATTGAGCCCACTACTGAACTTGCATTGGGTAAGGAATCTCTAAGGGGTGCATCTTCATCTACACAAGCAGGTAAACCTTATTTTATCCTTTATTAGCGCCTATTTTCTTGTCTCCCTTATCCTTTCTTCCTAAAGGCTTTTGTTTTCTTTTCTCCTTTTCTTTTTTAGGCCAAGCCAGCGCCCAATCTGCCCTTAAAGCTATCCCTTCCTTGGAGTCAGATTCTTATGAAGGTGTGTACTGCTTGTTATTGTTGCCTTTCCCATTTTTAGTTCATACCTTCCCTTTCTCTCTTCCCATCCTTCTTCCTTGTCTTCTTTTTCTTCTTCTTCTTTTATGGGGAAGCCCCCGGCGTCCTTCCCCTCCTTTAGCAATTTTGCCAATATTTTTTCGCCCTTCTTTCAACGTGCATTATGTTCTTTCACAGAGTCTTCTAAGAGATCAGAGGGATAGGAGGACAAAACCTCCTATGATGACTGAAGTGGCTACCTAAGCTCAGAAGGAAGCTCTACCATAGGGGGCTAGTACCTGTTCTTTGCCTTTCCCTTTCTCTCATCTCTTTGTCACTTTCTCTCTTTTTTTTTTTTTTTTTTCTTTTTTACCATGACTTGTCTGTTCTTGCAGGTGCTGATGCAGGTACCAAGGAACCTGAGCCTGTGATTGCTGAAGAAGCTAAGGGACTTGCTCTTAGTGTCCAAACTACTGAACCTCATATAGGGATCCCCCAAACCATCCAAAGACTTAAAAGTCCTTCAGTTCCTAAAAGCAAAGACACAACAATGGAGGAAGCCCCAAAGATGGCTGTCTCGGATCCTAGCTCAGGGCTCCCTGCTTTCTTGGCCCGTTTTGATTCTTTGGAGTTCAACAGCCTCCCTACGAGCCACTTTCACAGTTTTGGGCCTCCTTTTGGTAGTTTCCTACGATTCTCTGTGCTTGCTGAAGGATTGCCACTCTTGGAGGGACTGTTCAAAGCTCATAAGGACTTCACTAGTGGGTTCAGGGGAGGCGTGTTTCTGGGCAACATCTTAATGAAGCTCCTCTGTGCCATGTTAATTTCTCTAAAGGACTCCTCTCTTAACTCCTTATCCGAGGAGAGGCTTTTGGAGTGGAGGGGAGTGGTGCAGGATCTCATAGAGGCCAAGTTCAATTTGTCCTTTTTGCTGGAGTACCTGCTGTCTTTAGCCCACACACTATTCCAGAGGGAGGCTTCTAAGGATCTTGACGCTGAAATTGTTGCTGCTAAGGAAGTTTTGGTTTGTGCTCACAAGGCATTGCAAGATTTGAAAGTCAAGAAGCAACTGGTTCTTTCTTCCTCAACTGTTCCCTCAAAAGGCTCTCTGTTGGCTGGCCTTATATCTTAGCTTCTTCTCTCTTTTTTTTTTTTTTTGGCAACTCAAGGTGTACAAGTTTATTTCATTTTTTTTTTCAGACAATTTAAGATGTATAAGTTTCATCTCTCTCTTTTTTAGAACTACTTATGACTGCCTTTATGTGATACATGGATCTGTGCTTTATGTATATATATTTTTTTTCATCTTTTCCTTCTATTTCTTTTTTTTTTTTCTCTCTCTCTTTTTTTTTTTTTTGAACTGAGTCCTAGACCATGGCTCCTACAAATTCTTGTGGTAGGTCTTGGACCAGGTACCCTAGTGATTGTGTTCCTGCACAGGTACCGAGCTAGGTACATTGGATGCTGTTTTCCTCTTTTTTTTTTTTCTTTTTTTCCAAGTCCTAGGTCATGAACTAGGTAGACCTATTTTTGGGCAAGTCCTAGGCTGGGTACCTCGGGGTACTTATTCTTGTCCAAAGTCCCAGACCATGTACTTGGACTAATCATGGTGTGAGTTTTGGGTCATGTGCTAAGATTTTATCTCTCCTTCTCTCTTTTTTTAGCGCTGGCCCAGGTACCCAGCCCAAATTCGGCCAAATTTGAGCTATGTCATGTAACATTATCTGAATGCAGTTGTACATCTTACTTAAGGCTCCCTTTAACAAAGATTCCATTGAATACATCATAACTACTAGAAAGAACATAGGCTAATGACAAAAGATAGTAAGGGTCTCAACATAGAATGACTTTCTATCATAGATCCCTAAGGGAAACAGCTAAATAAAGTTCTTGGCAAAGAAAAATAACATGGCAAAAAAAAAAAAAAAAGAGTGACGAGATATTTAGTAGATTGGAAAGTGACAAAAGGGATTCTCAGTGTACTGGAACCTTTCTCTTTTCATGCATAGTACTGCTTTAGCCATTTTTCGTTTATGGGATCTGTTAAGGCAGTCCCATCTTCCTTCGCGAAGTAATAATATCTACTATTGTGGGCTTCCTTGATGATGTAGGGCCCTTCCCATTTTGGGGAAAATTTGGAGGGTCCTGGGACATTCTTCCTTACATGCTCTATTGCTCTTAACACCAGCTGCCCTTCTGTGAAAATTCTTGGGTGCACTGTCTGCCCATATGCCTTAGCCATTCTCTGCTGGTACCTCTGGCTCCTCATTCTTGCCACTTCTTGCTCTTCTTCTAACCCCTCCAGATTTGCCAATCTTCTCTCATTATTTATGTTATCTATGTCCTCTTGGATTCCTTCAAGTACAACTCTTGGTGTGGGGATGACTAATTTTACTAGACTGATGGCTAATTTTACTAGACTAATGGTGAAAATCCTGTGGCTGATTCAGGGAGCTTCTGCATGCCCAAAGTACATCCGTCAGATGGGCACTCCATTTCCCCCCATACTCATAATTCATCTTCTTGAGCATTTTTAGTATCACCCTATTAGTGGCTTCAGCTCGGCCATTTCCTTGCGGGTAGTACGGTGTGGACCTCCCATGCTTGATGTGATATGCCTTGGTTAGGTTTTTCTTGTCCCTATTTATGAACAGGGTACCATTGTCGCTGATCAGTCTCTTGGATATCCCAAACCATGTAATGATGTTTTCCCAAATGAAGTTTGCAACTGCTGCTCCAGTGGCCTTCTTCAAGGGAATGGCTTCTACCAATTTTGTAAAATACTCAGTAGTTGCTAAGATCCATATGTGGCCATTGGAGGAAGGGTTTATGGGTCTTATAAGATCAAGCCCCTAAGTGTGGAAAGGCCATGGTGTAGTCATATCTTGCAACACATTTGGATGAGTATGAATTGCGTCTCCAAGTACTTGGCATGCATGACACGTTTTAACTAGCTCTTTGGAGTCTCTTTTCATTGTGGCCTACTAGTACCCCAGCTGCAATAGCTGCCTGTAAAGCCTCCTTTTCCTTGGATGGCTTCCGCAGTCACCGAAGTGGACTTCTCTTACTACTTCTCTGGCTTCCCTAGGTCCCAAGTATCTTAAGGGATCCCCACTGTACCCCTTTTTGAATAGGATCCCGTTCTGCAGGAAGTACCCAACAGGGAGCTTCTTGAGCTGATAGGCCAGCGTCCTGTCAGTTGGTAGGATCCCTTGAGCCAAGTATTCCATGAATAGGGTCCTCTAATCTTCTGTTACGAACACAGCATAACTTTCTTCTTTGTCCACTGAAAGCCAACACTTTTGACATTCTTCCTGCACAGTTGCAGCATCTTTGTTCATATCTAGCCAATAGTCCCCATCCGCTGCATTCTTCTGTATAGACTAATCTTTTCTGCGATCCCATAGGTCTGGCTGTGTAATTCTTCTACCCTCATCTTCCCTTCTTTTTAACAGATATATCTGGACAAGATCCCCCCTGGTAGCCTCCTGTACAGTTCTCCCTCTATCAAGGTGTAGTCTTTCAATTTTTTTGATACTTCCTCCGTGTTCCAACTTTCCTATCTTCCCTTTTATCTCATCTCTCCAATCTTTCTGCTCTGATTCTTCAAGGAACATCCTCTTGAGGATCCCTATGATGGAATTTTCTTGCTTGCTTATCCTTATCAGGGTGCTTCTTCCTTTAAAGGGTATCTGGGATCCCAGAGTAGCCAGTGCGTCAGCGAATCGATTTTTACTCCTTTAGGTTTACTCCACACTAAAGATTTGGAATTTCTGTTCCACCTTCTATGCCCAAGTTCTAGAAGCTGCCAAACTCTACTCTCTTAATGCAAAATCCCCCTTTACTTGAGAAACCATGAGGTTGGAGTCTCCCAAAACCCTCATATGCTTTACTCCCATACTGAGTGCTACGGCCAGTCTAGTCAGGTTTGCTTCATATTCAGTAGCATTATTTGAGCAGGAAACTCGAGCCTGGAGGATAATGGCACGGTATCCCCATCTTCGCAACTTAGCACAGTTCCTAAGCCATTTGAAGTTGCTGTTGTTAACCCATCAAATCTCATGGTCCACTTCTTTCCTGGGAGCTCTACTACTGCTACTTCTCCTAGGATCTCCTTACTTACTGAACACTCTTCTTCCCCTTGGAACTGGGCTAGTAGATCTATTATGGCTTGACTTTTGACAGCCTTGGGGGTCCTTAAACTAATGTCATATTGAGAGAGCAAGACCAGCCACTATGCTAATTTCCCATCAAGAGAGGTTGATGGAGAAGCGCTTTTATGGGATGAGACTTGGTCACCAGAAGGATCTGATGGGTTGAAAAGTACCCTTTTAGCCTTTGAGATACGTAGATAACCACTAGACACGCTTTTTCTATCTTGGGGTACCTGGTTTATGTATCTTTTAGTGTCCTACTCACAGAATAATTGGGTTGCTCATTCCTTCCATCATCTTCCTACGCTAGTAGGGCTCCTATAGTCTAGGAATTTTATGCTAAATATAGCAATAGAGGTTGCCCATGTATTGGTGCTTGTAAGGTAGGCAGATGATTCATGATCTACTGGATCCTCTGAAAAGCTTCTTGCTACTCAATTCCCCGAGTGAACTCAGCTCCCTTTCTCAACAGTTTGCATAATTCGCTTGTGACCGAAGCTAATCCTAGCACAAACCTCCTGATGTAGGAGACCCTTCCCAAGAAACTTTTGAGCTCTTTAACCGTCGTAGGCCTTTTCATTGTTGCAATGGTTGTGGCCTTAGCTGGATCCACACTTATGCCTCTGTGATGAACTCGAAACCCAAGGAATTTCCCAACAAACACTCCAAAGGTGCACTTCATGGGGTTCATGCGCAATTTGTACATCCTGCACCCCTCAAAAACTCGTTCAAGTACCAGGAAGTGTCTTGCCCTGGTTTTTGACTTTACCACGATGTCATCTACATAATCTTCCATTTCCTTGTACATCATATTATGGAAGATGACTGTCATGGTTCACTAGTACGTGGCCCCTGCATTTTTAAGGCCAAAGGGCATTACAGTGTAATGAAAGTTTCCAATCGGGGTCCTAAACGCTGTCTTTTCTGCATCTTTGGCAGCCATCTGAATTTGGTTATACCCACTATATCCACCTGTAAACGAAAATATGGTGTTTCCCGTAGCTGAATCTACAAGGAGATCAATATTGGGCAGGGGGAACTTATCCTTTGGACATGCCTTGTTCAGATTGCGAAAATCTACACATCGGATTTTGCCATTCTTTTTCTTCATAGGTACTATGTTAGAGAGCCATTTAGGATGCTAGATTGGCTTGATGAACCTAACTGCTAGTAATTTCCTAACTTCTTGAGTTATTTTAGCATCTACCTTGGTGTGAAAGACCCTAACTGGTTGAACTATCAGTTTGACTCTCGGGTTCACATTAAGAGAATGGACTATTAGCCTTGGATCCAGGCTAGGCATTTTATCGTATGTTCTTGCTAAAATCCACACAAGATCGGATTTTGCCATTCTTTTTCTTCATAGGTATTATGTTGGAGAGCCATTTAGGATGCTGGATTGGCTTGATGAAACCAGCTACTAGTAATTTCCTAACTTCCTGAGTTGTTTGAGCCTCTACCTCGGTGTGAAAGACCCTGACTGGTTGAACTACCATTTTGACTCCCGGGTCCACATTATGAGAATGGACTACTAGCCCTGGATCCAGGCTAGGCATCTCATTGTATGTCCATGAGAATACATCCACGTACCTCTTGAATAATGCTACTAATTGCTTTTTTTTTCTTATGCTGTTAACTGACTGCTGATAAAAACAGGCTTTAGGGATCCCAGACTAGCCCCTAAGTTTACTTCTTCCAATTTCTCTTTAGGCTAGATTTGTGCTTCCTTGCCTAGGTCCTCTAGGATTTTTTCTTGAGCCATCATGCAATCTGATGGTCCGGGACCTTCTTGCACAACGCATTCGGGTCCTGCGCACCTTTATAAACAATACATTAACCTTCCTTCAAGTTCCCATACTACTACGCACTCTCGGAATCCTGAGGAGCCGGTCTCTTTCTTTGCCTTTTTCTGTCTAGGAGGTTCCTTAGACCATGGGTACCCCCTCCTTCTTCTTCTTCTTCTTCTTCTAAGACATGTGCTCCAAGTGTCCCTGGTGTAGGACTCTTGTCATCTGGCCCCAACTCGTCATAAAACATCGTTTCTACAAAGTTCACTTCTTCTTGGCTGAATGGGTTTGGTTTGGCAAGGATTCTTATGGGCCTCTCATTCAATCTCCCTTTGACACATTGATGGTATGTGGAGGGAATAAGGTGATGCTTATGAAGCCAAAGGCGCCCCAACAGAACATGGTAGGAAACTTCTGAGTTGATCGCATGGAATCTAGTCAGGGCTACTATTAGGCCTACTCTCAAGGCCAGCTGCACATATCCTTCAGTTGATTTTGCCGCCCCTCCAAATCCTGTTATCTCTACAGGAGCCCCTAGGATCCTTTTGCCAATCATGCCCACAGCCTCTAGGGTACTTAGGGCGATGAGGTTGAGTGATGCCCCTATGTCCACCAATGCTCTCCTGATCTGGACACTATTTATGGTAGCCATTAAATAAAGGGGTCTACGATGGTCCGGGTGCTCAACCTCCATATCTTCATCCGTGAAGGTTATTGCATTGGTTGTTTCCAGGTAAGCTCAACTGGCATGGGATTCCGCTGTGAAACACTCTAACCTTAAATCTGCTGCTATACTAATGAGGGATTCTGTGGCAATCCTTCTTGCTTCTGGCCCAAATCCCAGTTGGTTGAATAGTGATCTGAACTTTGGGCTTTTTTGAAAGGTCCTGACTGTGCTTGGATGGAAGGACCCTTCAGACACTTCTACTTTTACCGGGTTCCTATGGATCACCACAGCCATTACTCCGTTTCCTTTGTGGTTGCATAAAGGGTTCCTTTGCACCTCAGATTCCTGTTGGGTAAGCTCTAGGGTCCCTTCCTTAAGCTTTTGGTAAAAAAGCCTTCAGAGGGTCCAACAATCCTTAGTAGAGTGCTTGATATAATTATGAATCCTACAAAACAAGGTATCCTTTCTTTCATCCTCAGTAGGTGGCCTAGATACAGTGAATGACCTAACAATTCCGTCTCCAATCCACTTATTCAAAACATGGTTCAACTCTTCTGCAGTACACGAGATTATAGGTGGTTCCTTAGTCACTTTTCCTTCAAGTCTCTTTCTTTTTTCGCCTATGGAAGCTGTCATAGCCTTGGATACTGATACTCTCTTCGTCTTCAGGGTTAACGCTGTTCTCCTGGTCCTTTGTAGTAAGTTAGCAAACTGGGTTATGCATAAATTTTTGAGATTAAGCTTGTAATCAAAGAGCATGTTGGATATGCAAGTCTCCACTAGTTCTTTTTCTTCGTGATCTCCATAACAGTCTAGAGAAATGTCCTCAAATCTTTTGATGAACTAGACAGGATCTTCTCCAGGCCTTTGCTTTACCATCTGAAGGCTCTGGAAAGTGACTTTATCTTCGCCTGGATAATACTTTGCACAGAATCTTTCCATCATCTCATCCCAGGTTTTAATGGACCCAGGCCTCAAGGTGGTGTACCATGTGTATACTCTGCCCATTAGGGACTTAGCAAATTCTCTTATACATAACTCCTTGTCTGTTGCGTAAGGGCCCATGGTGTGAATGAATCTACTCATGTGTTCCACAGCGCTTTTGTTCCTTCCATCAAAAGGGTGGAACATTGGAGGTTCATATCCCTCGGGGTAGGGCTTGCCAAAGAGTTCTGGTGGGAATGGGGGATCCCAAGAGAATTGCTTGGGGATCCCCGAGAGCTTCTCATTTTCTTGTTCAAGAAAGGCATTGATGTGAGATGCTGTGGGTTGGCTCCTCCTCTTACTGTTGACCCTCCCTCCAGCTGGGCCCTCTCTTGGATAACCATAGGAGAAGCATTATCAATAATTTCTTGGGTTCTTCCCTCTATGAGGAGATGGATCTCCTGCTGAAGGTCCTTCATCATTTCTACCATCCGAGCCATGGTTTCTAGCTCTTGCACCTCATGCCTTTGTCCTGAGATAACCTCATGCTCCACTAGAGGTACTTCATTCCTCTGCCTGGAAGCTACTTCATTCTCTCCCATGGGCTCAGAAGTCGCGGGTGGCACATTGGTACCCTTACTATTCCTTGTTCTTGGAGCCATGCTTTGCAAAGGGACTGCTTCTTCCCACTCCTTTGCCCAGTCCCCAGTGGAGTCACCTTAATGTGTGGGTTTTTTTTTTTTTTTTTTTGTAAAATAGTACACAAGCCCAAGTAAAGAAGCAAGGATCTTGAGCCTGATGCTTTGTGCTTTAAGGGACTGGGCTTGGTTCACCGCAGCTAAATTGGGCTGATTTCGAACCAAGTGGTGCACAAAGCGCAAATTCTACAACACATACATACTAACATACAGAAAACATATACGCATTGAATAGTAAGGAACAGTAAAGAACAAAATAATGAGGAAAAAAAGCAAAGTAAAACATTAGAGATCCTTAGGATAATATGGGATGTTTTATTATTTTCTTAAGTTTTAATACATCATGCACACTAGGATGTGTTACAAGGTCCAAAGAAGTTCAAAAATCAGAGACTTAGATGGCTCATCAGGCCTCTATAACTTGCGAAGTTTGAATTCGTTTGAATCCAAGTGTATTCTCTAATGGTTGCTTGAGGATCCCAGACGGTGTTTTCCCCATTTTTTTTCTTTTTGAATTCTCACAAGGTTTTCTCAAGGATTTTTTCCCTCTAATTCACTGTTGCTGAATGCCCTTCACTGTTGGCTGCCCCTCCTTTTATAGTGTCATCCTAGGGTTTCTAGGGTACCATTGATTCCTTCTATTTGCTCCCCTGCGTACCAGAGCCAATATTGTGTCAGCAACATTGGTGGCTGGTCCTTTCCTCATTCTTTACTATTTCCTTCTTTTGAGGTTCCCTTTTTAAAAGCCCCTAGCTAACTTTCCTGTTCTAGGGGGTCCTAGAAGGCTGATCTTTGATCTTTCTTTTTTTAAGGCTTCTAGATTCCACTTTTTTAGACCTACCTTTTAGCTGCTTTCCCTTTTGTCATTTTCCACAAATGGGCTAATTCCTTTCTATCAGGCTAAAAGATTCCCAGCCACCTTCCTTCATGGTCCATCTTCCTAGGTTTCCCGAGGTACCAGACCCTTATTCATGAGTTGTTAGTTCCCAAGCCTTCTACTCCTTTTTTGTATCATTGGGTGGCTGATGGGACATATCTGCCTTCGTTCTTCAAGTTTCTGGGCATGTCCCCTTGAACTATCTCAGTCCCAACCTGGCCTTGACACACATCCTAAGGATCCTAGGCTCTTGGGAATCCCCAGGTATCCTAATTCAATTTTCTCCTTGGGCTCCTCAGCGATTTTCTTACCTTTGAGACCTACCTTTTGGCTGCTTTTCCTTTTGTCATTTTCCATAAATGGGCTGATTCCTTTCTATCAGGCTGAAAGATCCCTAGCCACATTCCTTCATGGTCCATCTTCCTAGGTTTCTCGAGGTACCAGACCCTTATTCATGAGTTGTTAGTTCCCAAGCCTTCTAATCCTTTTTTGTATCATTGGGTGGCTGATGGGACATATCTGCCCTCGTTCTTCACGTTTCTGGGCATGCCCTTTTGAACTATCTCAGTCCTAACCTGGCCTTGCCACACATCCTAAGGATCCTAGGCTCTTGGGAATCCCCAGGTATCCTAATTCAATTTTCTCCCGGGGCTCCTCAGCGATTTTCTTACCTTTGAGGGTTGGGCTGGACTTCTTCTCTTTGTTTCGTGAGGTCCAAATCTTGCCCATTTATGAGCTTGGGTCCCTTCCTATGGACTCTTAATGGATTTGGGCCTTCCCTTTTTTTTTTTTTTTTTTTTTTATTGAAAGCCCGAATGTTTTCTAGATTTCAATCCTTTGTATTGTTTTCAGCTTTGATACAACATCGTGATATTTTGGACCTCAACAACTTCTTACATCCTAAATCTTAGTTAAAATTTTTAAATATCTATAACTAAAATTATTATTTTTAAAGTAAATAATTTATTTAAGAAAGTATAAGATTATTTATATTTATTTAAATAGAATCAAAATTTCATTAGGATTGGACATTTATAAAATATATTGAACATGGTTATGCTAACAATTATCTCAAGTAATAATGAGACAACTAACAAGGGTTTTGTTCTTACACTTTTGTAGACATCTAATTTTACAACATGTATTTAACCTCGTTTGGAGACAAAGGGGTAATTTTACATCTTAAAGGTAAAATCGTAACGTTTGACCGTAATTTCATTCACTTCATATAAAACAAATCTTTAAATCTTAATAATCAAAACTACAGGTCACAGGCTACAATCGAAACCATTGAAATAAAAGATATCATGAAATCAAGTTTTAATTACTAAGATGTATCCACAAGGTTGAGTCTGATCATATGTGAGTATGAACAATTGATTTTAATTGGTACCATGAGGATTCAATTTAAAATCAAGGACATGTCATAATCCTATTTAATTGAACTAAAAATAATTGTAAGGTTGCGCGCACTTGATTAATCCGATTATTAAATACTAATGATTCCTCAATTATTCTTGTAATTATCCTTTAGAAGGGATAATTAGGCAAAATTAAGAGTTTTAAGGCCCCCCATAAATGTGATTGGGTTAAAATGATATTTGCTCACTCTTTTGTCAATTTCCTTGAATCATTACTAATGAAAAGTTAAAATGTATTGTTCCTTTTTTTAATGTATTTTTGCTAATTATTTAACCAATATAGGTTTAGGTAAATGGTTTTATTATTTTGTTTTTGTTTTTATTTTTATAATTTGATAGTTGGAAAAAGAATATTTGCCAATTGAGAGCTACAATGCTCTTGGCAAAAGGTTTTATAATTTAATGTCACATCTTATAAAAATGAGGAGATTTAAATGTTTGATAATATCCTTTGACATGTTCCAAAAAAAAAAAAAACTACTTAAGTTTTAGGCCCAAAAAATGTTATAAGAAAACTAACAATACTACTAAATATATCAAAATGGAAATTTCATTTATATCATCTAAAACTTACTAAGAGAGAAATAGAAAAAGAGAAAACTCTGCTTTATTCCCATTTGGTAGAATTTACTTTGTAACCCTATGTTTTGGATGGTGTTAAATGGAGAAAACTTGTTTATATAATGATAATGATGATGGAGAAAACTCTAAGAGAGTAAAATGATACATTTTCAAATCAAAAGAAGTAAAAAATAATGAAAATGTTGAAACGGGTATAATATATAATATTGGAATCAAATCAGTCAAATATTAGATTTTAGTTCCAGTAATGGGCTAATGGAGTGGTCAACATCTAAACTTTCTCAACAAGAGGAGATAAAGGGGCTAGATTTTTGAGGCCATTATTTTTTTCATTTTTGGCAGAACCGGGCCCATGACTTAAATATAAAAATGGACCACAAAAGGGTCCAGGTACCTTTTATTTTTGAGAAAAACGGTACTATTTATTTTATTTTACCTGAATAAAATATTTTGACTTGAATGAGAAAAGGAATAAAAATGGTCCAGTCTTAGCTCAAGCGATATGCTCCACATATATCGTTCCATGTGCCTGGGATAAACTGGCCCATTGTAGTTTATCCCATTGTACATATCACTCGAGCTAAGAGACTAGATGTTTGAAGTAGTTCTATTTGTTTTTTGACTATGAGTTTTATTAATTCAAACTGTAATATAATAAAGTACATGCTTTAGATATATATCTCGATTTAACAATTCGGGAATTGGGTTTGAAAAAAAAAATATAAATCAAAGGAAATTATCGCTACAGACACAAATTATTTTATAATATTTTTACAAACTGCTGATGTAACAAATTCTTACTAATTCTAATATGGGTCCATTACTAACATCACATTTTTATTTACAATAACTATTTGGAAAATGCTAAAGTCACATCAGTAGTTTGTAAAAATGTTATAAAATAGTTTGTGTCTGTAGTATTACTCAATCAAACGATGTGACCACGTCTTATCTATTATTAATAAATCAAACTATACAAAGATAGAAGTGGTAAGTCTAATTATTAATTTCAGAATGTTTAATATATTCATGTTTTCTTGTTATACCAAAAATAAATATGTTTGGTGAGATTTTCAGTTGTAAACCTACTAGCATTGAAACACAAAAAATAGATATCACTTATCTAGAAAGTAGAAACACATGAAAATTATTGAGTATGCTACCTGGCTCTTATAAGTGACCTCATGTACTATTCATGATTTATATTTTGGTTGCTATTTTGAATAAACTGAGAAAAAAGAACTAAAAAGAGTCGTTCACAATTGATAAATCAATTACTTGAAGAGTCATACACACATCTAGGAGATAATTAATTACTTGAGGAGTTCTACTTCTAGATATTCACATTAGCACCCCCAAAACAAAAGGAAAAAAGAAAAAGAAAAAGAAAAAGAAAAGAATGACATTTGGATTTTATTCGTCTTAACTAGCCCTAACATGTTAAACGTTTTTTGATGAGTTTGCTTCATGGTGATTGGTGAATACCAAATTATAAAGATATGATGCAGTTTTGACCCCCAAAAAAAAAACAAAAAAAAACAAAAAAACAAAAACAAATAATTTAAAATCTTGCTTTATTTTATTTACTTTTTTAGAGAGAGAGAGAGAGAGAGAGAGAGAGAGAGAGAGAGAGCCAGGACAAGATCTAGTCAAATATGGATGAAACCTGTGAAGGGCTAATCTTGAGTTGCCAAGGAAGACTAGGAAATAGAACAATCCAACCTAGAAAAATTCAAAATTCAAAATTAAAAACAAAAAAACAAAAAAAGAAGAAGAAAAAAAAAACAAAAAAGAAAGCAGTGGGAGCAAATTAATATTATGAACTATGATATCACTTTTCTCAAGTTGGTGCAAGAATCTGGGTTGCAAAATCATAGGAAGCTCACAGAAGTCTTATTACAAAAAAGGTTGACTTGAAAGCATTTTAGACCTTAAAGCTTAAACCAAAGTGTACTCAAAAGCACCATTCTTGATAAAGAAATGTTGCAGAAAATATGTAATACTAGCAATCACGCAAAGATAGACAAAACCTATTGTAGAATTGTTTATCAATTTATCAAAAGTATGACTTGCCATTAGTCTCAACCCTACACTCGACCTTTTCCAACACCCTCTACTTTATTTTCCATTGTAACAAATTGAACCCTTCATTCATCCATAAAAATGATTAAGTATCCAAAATCTATTGTATACACATGCAGACTCTATTCGAATCCGCTGGTGGAAACAAATTGGCCTCACAGAAAATTAATTACAACTTTGAGCTAGGATTTGTATTTACTTAAGCATGGCCTTTTTTCTTTTGTATTTGAGAAAAGAGAATCCATGCATGCTTCTTGATACTCACTATACTTCAAATTCAATTAGGAAAAGGTAGCCTGCAGGACATAGAAAGATGCACTAAGGCAAAGAGTTTCTCAATAGTAGCAGTATGCATTTCTTGCCATGCAGTCAATGATGATGGTTAAGTTGCTACAGAAACAGACAAATTGCTCGATGATGAGTTGCAAGTGACAGTACCCTGTGGTAGCAACCATTAATTTCTCCACCAAATTTATCT
Organism: Lithocarpus polystachyus; assembly: GCA_033629205.1. NCBI lineage: Eukaryota > Viridiplantae > Streptophyta > Magnoliopsida > Fagales > Fagaceae > Lithocarpus > Lithocarpus polystachyus. Next base: position 27,380,290 of record CM066172.1, on the reverse strand, counting down.
TTCAGTACCAGATAAACCCATTAGAGCTGTAAATTAGAATATAGTACATATTGTTTCAAGTTCTTCTATTGAAACTAAAAATATATCCTATAAGACCCCTAAATATTGAGGTTTGATGTAAATATCCTTTGATTGAATCCTGAATATTATTACATACTTCATCCAGAAAACTCAAAATTTTAAGGATTTTACAAACTTACCCCAACTTGAGAGATATGTCTGAACTGTCATTATCTTGAGGATCAGATGAGCTGCAAATATTGGTGATTGATTCAGATGACTGACCTTGTTCAAGTACATGTGTTTGAGTGCTAAACAAATTCTCCATCTGTGGAAGAGACGTTTTCTATAACTAAGATAGAAAGAGAGGAGGAAGAATTTTTTCTATAAAAAAAAAAAGACCTATTACCTGTTTTAATCGTTGGTTTTCTTCCATCAGTTGGGCTCCCTGCATTAAAAGAATAAGATGAACAGAGAGCCATTACTAAGACTTCTTAGCCTTAAATACAAAATATAATTTAATTAATATGGTATATTTACCTAACTTCTTATATAAGACATCGACGCATTGTGAATTGGTAAAGGTCCGGTGATAGGATAAACAATATAACAATCAGTTCTAAATTTATGTTAGCAATGGTTTCAACTAAATATTTAATGGTGCTTGTTACTTGTTAGCCATGCGAACTTTTCATTTCTCTACCCATTGAGCTAGCCAATGCACACAAAGACCGCTATTTTTATGAACTTGCACCAACTTGCATTAACATTATGACAAAGTTTTACAGCTGACATTTGCTAAAGATATGGATTTAGGGTTTAATCTTATTACATTATAGTAGTCCTAATTGTACACGGTACTAACTATATTACTGTAATCCTAGAGTTAACACAGAGTTAGTCTACTACACATTCCCTTAAAAAAGTACACTATTATACACAAAATTCAATAATAAATATATAATTGTTTAAAACTTTCTACTGTTCACGTTGGCCTCTAAGACAAAACCACCTTAATACCTTGTGTTCTTTCAACTTCTCTTAGTTTCTTCTTTCCACCTAATATTTCAATATTTTACCATGATATTATTATGGAGCGGATCATCACTAAAGTACGAAACTGTTATACATTTAAACCATATGAACTTTAGCTCAAGAGCACTGATCAGTTCCGGAAACGTCTTGCAAACATTATAATAATTGTATGAAATGTCCTGCAAAGATTTAAAGTTTGGAATATGACCTTTTGCTGAAGGGCAGTGATCTCTTCCAGAAATCTTTCACCCTGAAAGACCAAAGTTTTTTATATTAAGAGACAGTACATAAATTTCAACACTCCATTATAGTGCCGGCAAACAGAGATAAAAAAGAGAGACAAGCCTTTGTTTCTACAACACGGCTCAGGCCTTCTTCAAGCTCTTTCTCTAGTTTCTGTAATTCTTCTATACTCATTCCAGGGAGCTCTTCTCCCCTAATCTTCCTGTGTTAGGTGTGAACATTTCTCAACATTAATTTATTGTCGTATGTATATGTCTTTATAGTAACAAGATGATAGTGATGAAGCTATGATACCTCAGTTCATGTGTCTTCTCCTCAATTTCCTTGCTCAACATGGCATAGGAGGTACCGTTCTCAAGCTAATATAAACAACATGCCGTTCATGAAGATTTTTGAAATGTGAAGTGTTACCGAGCATTTTTAATATAACAATGGTTCTAAAATATGTAAGCATTTCCTGCCTTAAATAAGAAATTTTTGGGGCTGCCGTACATGTCAGAGTCATCATTCTGGGAGTGCAACAAGTAGTCTTCAAAGTTGTTAAAAAAGAAAATACCTAGCTTTTCTTATGGTGGTAGGATTTTCAACAAAACGCAAATTTCAAAGATTTCATGAAAACTTCATGAGAAAGTGGATAAAGAAATAATCCAAAGTCATGTTTCCTTCTGACAATGATAAAATTACCTGCATTAAGTTATGGCCATGACCTATGCCACTTTTTGGACAAATTCCTCCATTTAGGCATTCATGTAGTAGTTTTTGCTATTTATGGTAAGTTTTTTTTTTCCTTTTTTTTTAATTGTTTTAATTTTTTTTTATAACTTTCAATTTAGAATTCAAAATAAGATCCCCTTTGTTTTGGGATGTCTCCTAAGGTTTGTAGGATTTGATTTTGTAAATTTTCTAATTTTGATCTTTTTCGTGATTTTTCATATTTCTAGCCTCATTTTTTGCTTAACACGAATTAGGGTGTTTTATGGTCTACTAGCCTCCCTATGATTTCTTTTCCTAGTTATATGCATAGTAGCCTTCAAGGAAATTCAGAATTTCATTAATATAAATTTCAAAATTTTTTTTCTCCATTCCTTTTGGTGGATTTCAAACTTCTCCTTGTGAATTAAAGGAATCACTTATGGATTCAAGAGTTATTATCTCAAAGTAGACGTAATCTGTTTCTTATGACTTTCCACCTCATTCATTTACCAACTAAAAAACTTTAAAACATCATACCTGTAGCTTAAGAGACAGTTGGTCCATTTTGCCAAGATTATCTGGATGTAGATTATGCCTTTCAATTACCTGCTGCATACTTCATACAACATAAGGATAGCACATTCAATTCTTTTATCTCTCTCTCATTTTAATAAAATGAAATGGATGAAGTTATAAACTACTAGTATGTGTTTTTGACTCATATTTAAGGAAATAAAACTTGAGCTGGTGACTAAAGAATTAATTATTATCTCATGTTGGCATATCTACCATTGTCTATAGGCCAATTGTGTTTTCCCAATTAAAATGTGAAGCACAAGTGATATTTATATTGATTGACACAAACTATGTGCAAACTTCTAATTTGGTCAAACTATAAAAGGTGAACATTTATATGAACTCCTAAATTATTTATATTGATTGACACAAGGAGTACATTATGATGCAAGGAGCATTAAAACTATCTAAGATTTATTTTCGAATGTAATTCTTTTTTACTTTAAATTTTAAACTGAGCTTTATTGTTGAGGGTTTTAGGTGATTTGACTAGGCATTTTTCTATATTGGTGTAATCCCTAGACCCTATTAAACTAGTACTCCTGTAATTGTGAAAGGCAATACAATTTGAATTAGAATAATTTGATGATTTGAGAATGATGACTTTCTCTTTGTTTGGTAGTGATGGAAAATACACTTATTACGTGGTGATGCCTAGGGCTTGCAAGCAAATTTTAGGAGGTGGAGCCTAAAGTTTGTCCTGTTTATCCTCTTATTTTTCTTTTATCCTTGTTTTACTATTTTATTCTACATCAACTTGGTATCAGAACATCTGATCCCCTCCAACCAATTCAAATCAGTACAAAAAGAAAAAGAAAAAGAAAAAGAAAAAAGAAAAAAGAAAAAAACTCCACCCATTAGCCCAATTTTTGAAAGAAGAAGAAGTAAGATTAGCCCATTAAACCTAGAAACGATCAAGTTTTTTAGCAGCAACAAGTAAAGTTTCAGTCTTTGCATTTTGTGGCTAAAAATGACTTCCTTTGATAGAGACTTTGAGGCGCAGCTTAAGGAGGATGTGAGAATCCTCCTTAACTCCTATTCCTCCATTGATAACCACCTCACTTTTATTGATATAGACAAAAATTTGTTAGCAAATGTGGATCAAGCACCATCCAAATCAATGCAAGATGCACTTTTACCCTCAATGAAGGCATTGGTCACTAATGAACTTTTCAGTTGCACCTTGCATTACTGAGATTACGAGGATAACAACACTGGATGCACCATCATATGATGAGCAAATGAAGGAAAAATTTAAGCTGATTGTAGCAACATTTGAAAATTTGTCTATTTGTCTCATGTGCCCAATTGTTACCATACGAAGGAGGTTTCAATTCTTGACACTATTGCAAAGGTCCGACCATGCTTGGTGATGCTGGTCCTTGAGTGTGATGCATTGATTGTTGAGATATTTCAAATTTTCTTTAAAATAATCAGGCCCATCTATTCACTTGTTGTATTTTCGGCCATTTTAACAATTATGTCTCTGGACATATATAAAGAAATTTCCTTGATTCTTCTTTGTCCACTTTTAGCTAGTGTAAGAAAGGAAATTCAAAAAAGTTTCACTTATTTTGTAAAAATTGGGGGAGCAAGTAATCACTAAGATTAATGCCTAACAAGAAAAAATAATGACATCCACTCAAAAACTACCCAACAAGCTTGAGGGTAAAGCTTTACACATGAGAGATAGTAACGTTGAGGCACCAAAAATTTGTTTTGCAAAGGAGATGCACGTGCCAACAACTATACAGTTAGTACATCCTCAACCATGTGTAGTAGACAAAATTCAAGTTGATAGTGAGTCAATACTTGATGAGGTGAAAGTTCAGCAAGAGAAGAAAAATTTTGAGGGTGCGCATGATGTGTAGTGGAATTTACTGAATATGCTATAATCAGTCCTCCATGGTGCATGGAGATAAACAACTTGATGAAGTGGAGAAAGTGGATACTATGGTGATTCAGGATAAGATTGTGTTCATTTTAAACATTGATTTTCTCATTTCGGAAGAGAATTATGATGTGATGGAATGCAAAGCTTTGTTATTCTACGTGCTCCCAGATGTGGTTCCTATATTGTGGCAAGCATTGCGTGCTAGAGTTCTAATCCTTCTCTTCTTCAAAACTCAAGGTCGAGTTTTCTTCAAACGCAAAAGTATGACAGAGGGAGCATTAAAACCATCTAAGATTTTATTTTTGAATGTGAAAATAATTTTGTTTTCGACTTTAAATTTTGAATTTGGCTTTAAGGGATTTGATTAGGCATTTTCCATATTGGTGTAATACCTAAACCCTATTAAACTAGTACTTTTATAGTCTTGGAAGGTAGTGCAATTTGAATAAGAATAATTTGATATATTTTTTTTTTTTTTTGAGAGAGAGTTTCAACCTATAGCGTCCGCTCCTGATGATAGCTCTTTATCATCAGACCACGACATCAATCAGTTTTTGATGTAGGCAGGGATTGAACCCCAAATCTCTTATTCAACCATCAGAGACTTTACCAGTTGAGCTAGCTGGAACCCACTCAATAATTTGATAATTTGAGAATGATGGCTTTCTCTTTGTTTGGTGGTGAATGGTGATGTCTAGGGCTTGCAGGCAAATTCAAGGTGGTGAAGCCTAGTATTTGTCTTGTTTATTCTCTTATTCTTACTTTCCTACTATGTTCTACATCATATTAATTTCTTACTTATTTTGTAAATTTCTAATTTTTTTCAAGCATCAAATAAAATTACTTAGACTTTTGGATTTGGTTCAAGCTATTGCAATAAAATGTTACATAATTACTGCTTGCAGGATAAATATCATAGAGTAAATACTGTTTTAGTTTTGGAAATTTTAAAGATTGAAAAGATACTCTAAAATTCAAAGCAAGACTTCACAAGACTCGTGATATTAGTTTTCCATGACAGTTCATCAAGAAACCCACCAAAGTCCTAGACATTTCGGTACGCACTTCTTGTTATTTAAATTAATGTTGCCGAAAATTTTATCATTAACTACATTGAAATTCCTTTTGAAAATGCTTTATCTGGTTAATTGCAATTCTTAACAACCACAATCAAAGACAAGTTGATAAGTCCCACTAATGCACTGTAAAGAGCACAATTATGATGGAAAAGACCATGTTATTTTCATGATCCTGATTAATGTGACTATAAGATCAATACTGAATCTAGCATAGTACTTTTCAAATTTGAAAGAATTCTAGTTAATTGACTAAGTTATGCTACTTATTTTCACTGTGGTTTAATTACTAATGGTGCTAAATAATGGTGTGACGTGAGGTTCCCATGGATAAGGACATGTGGGGTTCCCATGGATGTGCGTGCAAGGTTGACATGTGGTTCCCATGGATGGTGTATAAGAGGCCCATGGATGACGCGTTGATGAAGTGATAAGCCCATTAGGCAAGGGGGAGTGAGTAGAACTTGTTCATGGCCCACAAAGAGGTCTTGAAGCTCACAGAGAGACAGTGACTCACACACGAGGGCGGAGATTGTTGGGTTATACATGAGAGTGAAATCCCACATTGAATAAAGATTAGAATGATGATAGTTAAGTTAATATAACATAATTGAGCATATACCCTTTGGACTTAAGCCTTTTGGGTTAGAGTGTGTCTCTATATGTTATATTAATTACTCAAGGAAACTCTCCAATGTGTTTATCTTCCCAACAGTGCAGCCTCATTTCAAAGAATTTAGTTATGTACTCTCCTTATAAATACATGCTTCATCCATATCCTAGAACTTTCTTTTTGAAGTCTCAAATTGCAATCTTTGAGGGCGGGTTTGGCATGGTTAGCTTATGAAGGGTTTAACCTTGGAGGAGAGAGACATTTAACAACACTATCCAACCAAGGAGGATAAGGTTATTCCTAACAAGCTCGCAATAACATGAAAAATATAAAAGGTAACACAGAAAAATGGCATCATTTTAATGCGGATTAAACAAAGCTTCAGGCAAGGACATTTGAAATTGAAAAGAGTTGGAACTCATTGAAAAGAAGGTGACTTCTCTCTTTCTCAAAAGAAAGTGACTTCTCTCTTTATGGGATTGCATCCAAAAAAGAGGCATCGGTGGCCTCTTCTCTTGAATGGTTGGGGATAGAAGAACAAAGAAGCCGGGATGTTCATTTTACTCAGAGACCAAACGATTGGAAAATAGGTGGTGTAGATGATTTTCTCCGTACCTTGGGCTCAAATCTGCCTCCCACTGAGAACAGAGATCGTATGCGATGGAAAGTGACAAAGAGTGGGGATTTTGATGTCTGATCATTTTACAATAAGTTGAGAAGTCCCTTGCCCATTATTTTTCCTTGGAAAGGTGTTTGGAAGGTTAAGGCTCTGCAGCGTGTTTCCTTCTTTGGGTGGACTGCTGTATGGGATAGAATCCTTACAGGTGATAATTTGAGGGGCAGAGGGATGGATTTTGTCAACTGGTGTATCATGTACCGTAGTAATGGGGAGACAGTGGATCATTTGTTACTACATTGTAGTAAGGCTTATCGGTTGTGGAGTTTGGTGTTTAGATCTTTTGGGTTTTCTTGGGTCTTGCCAAGATCGGTTGCAGATACTTTATTTGGTTGGTGAAATTGGCTTGGAAAGCATTTGTTTAGCATTTGGAATTTAGCTTCTTTATGCTTGATGTGGTGTCTTTGGAGGGAGTGAAATAGGAGGACATTTGAGGACATGGAAAGTTCGGATAACCAGCTTTTGGCTTCTTTCAGTGGCTCTCTATTTGATTGGTCTAGGACTTAGGGACTCATCTCTAGTGAATCTCTCCCTATGTTCCTTAGCTCTCTCCTGTGTACTTAGTATCTTTTCCTTTCTTTTTTTCTTTTCTCTCTTTCTTTTCCCTTTTTTCTCTCTACCTTATGTTTTTCTGCATAAGGTAGTATCCTTCAATATATATCTTTATTATTTATCAAAAAAAAGAGCAATTACCAAAATACTGGGATGTACATGCCATTTCCAATTCCTAAGGCACTCTGGGAAGATGTCTCTATGAATATTGTTGTCGGTTTTCCAAAGACGAAAAGGATTATAGCAAGAGTCCAGATGCTTATCATGTGACTGAGTTTTACCATTGGGAGACTGTAAAACATTGTTGTATTTTAAAGACAGTCATTAAATCAAGAAACTTAAGTTCAAAATCCATTTTGGGCACAACCTTTAGTTGATGTTCGCAACTAACCTTTAACATAGTTCAACTTGTCATCCTCAAATTGATCAAGCATAGGTTGCTAATCAAAGTTAAAGTGATTTTCTGAGAGTTATCCTTCCAACTCAAGTTGAATTGCTTACAATCGATTTGCTAGCCAAACTACAAATTATAGTCCATTTAAAGTTGTGTATAGTCCAAATCCTATTACCCTTCAAAACAAAAATCCTATTAATGCTATTGACATGAAATTACTGCTTACTACTAATCATTGTAGTGGAGATAATGAGAAAAGAGTTAAGTATATAAAATTGCTACTCATAATTTTAGTGGAGACCTTGAGGACAGAGTAAAATATATAAGGAAGTTCGATGAAAATGTTCAAGACTGATTTCTCAAACAAATTCGAAAGTACCAAAAAAGTAAGCCAACAAACATAGAAAACCAGCAACTTGTAAGGAAGGTGATTTGGTGTGGATTCATCTTTAGAAGAATGCTTTCTAGTCGGATACCTTGCTAACTTTTGCCTAGAGTTGATAGTCCTTTCAAGGTGCTTCAATGTTTTAACAAAAAAATATACAAACCATATAAAGTCTTGTGAATAGGTCTTGTTAGCTGTTTTTAAAATATTTGGTTAAACCTTTACTTTGTATATTTTATCTTGAAATGTTAGTCATTTCTTATGCATGGAGAGTTGTTCCAAGTAAATCATGTTTATGTCCTAGATCATGCATGAAATTAAAAGAGAGTGTTATTTTGAATTGAAAATTGGCCTTTGGCTTTTCTTATATCTCTCTGCAGCAAACCTTCTAACTAAGAAAATTTTTGTAGACATCTTATCCGATAATACCTAACAACACAGGATAAACAAAGTCCTTCCTGCTCATTGTTTACCAAAAAAATTGCATCATTGATAAAATTTCTCTATATGAACAATCAATACCCAAAACTATTTTCAGTAAACAATCAAATAAATATCCAAATTTTTCATAAGATTCAATGAATGAAGGGGAAACTTTAAGATTGTGAACCAAATCTTCTAATTTTGTTTTACATATAATTTTCTTATATTCTCTCTTCCTTTTTTTCTCCCTAAAATCAAAATCTATTGATCTTTTCTCACATTTCTTGCTATTTTCTAAATGTATTATTTTTCCTTCGTTATGGGTATTAAACAATGGAAATCCTAAAATGGTGTTTAAAGCTAATTCTATTTCCCCAAATTTGAGTGAACAATACTAACAAATTATTTTTTGTTTTCTATTTTTTATTTTTATTTGAGAACCTAACAAACTAAATTTTCTTACTCCCTAATGTTGTACGTTACATGACAGGTAATGCACACAATAGAACGTGATACCAATTTACAAAATAATGGAGCACAGAAAATTTAATTTGATTTCAAGCAAAAAATAATATTTTTATTTTATCATTAAACCCTAAAAGACTCTTAAAAATAATTAATGCCGAAATCAAACTAAAATGAAATTAAAAAAAAATAGAGATACTTTCATTAGGACATCCTTTCAAGTATGATGTTTAGGCATATCTAATGCTATTAATATAGGCTCCTAAAATTGTGGGTAATTTTTTTTCTTTTATTTTTCTTTTTTTGAGAGGAAAATTTGTGGGTTGCCTATATACCAGTGACCCAACTTTTAGTGACTTTGGATTTCAGTATATTTTTTAGCTAATAAATGCAAATCTTCCTTTATCATCCTTTTAAAAAAATATGATTTTTCTTTTATCTTTTTTTTTTTCCAAATATGAAATTTAATAATTTAGATAATTATTAATAGGAATTTGTTATGATCATGTTTGTATATGGAACTATTTATTCTATCATTTAAAGAAAATATAAAGTGGCAAGATTCTAATGAAGAATTTTAATGTAGAATAGAATTTAAAATAAATTAAAAATATAAATTACAATAATGATGTTCAAATTGTAAGGACTCAAAAATTAATGTGATAAAATTTTATGAGGTCAACCAAAAGTTAAACTCCTCTAAAATGCACATGAAAATATATATGATATTTTTTCTCTATTTTTTTTCTATTTATAATGTAAATATGAAATATGAAAATTATGATAGTTATTAACTAGCATTTATTATGATTTTGTTTGTGTATAGAACTATATTCTTGCATTAGATATTTATTGTGATTATATTTGTATAGGAACTAAATATTCTATTATTTAAAGAGAATGGCCAAGTTTGGCTACAATCTTAGTTGCATCCTTTTGCTTCAACTTCCTCCAAGAAATTGACATGTGTTATTGTTTACACACGACTCACTTAATCACACTTAACCTAACCAATACTTGTCATGTGCATTGCACACATGCATGTTAGTTTCTTAGAAGAAGTTTTAGCCTAAGGCTGCAACTAAATTTGTAGTCAAACTTTATTCTAAAGAAAATATGATTACAAAAATAATATAAATTTAATTAAAAATATATATATATATAAATAATAACATATAAAATTGTAAGGCCTCAAAAACTTATGGCATGATATTACAAAGTCAACCAAAAGTCAAATTTCAGTTATATATATAATAGATTATAGAAAACTTTAACAGAATATGTTTATTTTTTTAATAAATATAAAATTTGACAATTATGGTAATTATTAATAAGCATGGTCAATGGCCAAATTGGTCATCTAGCTAACTAATGTCCAAAGAAAAGGGTAGATATGTATGTGACTTCTGGACGAAGATAATGGCAAAGAGTTTGTTGATGATGTCGTCCAACTAGTATTTAATGATAATGCGGTTATGCAAAGTAAAGATTTAATTGAAGGTGATTGCTAATTGATCCATCAAATACTCGTAATTCCTAAAAATGACTCAAACGAGAGTTGACTTGGTTACAGCGCCGTCAAGTGCACATGCAAGTCCCATGTTAAGGAAGATTCCATTAACATTGATGGAAAAGTTTTTGAGAACATCGTTTCACAAGAAATGGTGGACAAGATTAAGTTGAAGATTGAACCCCATGTAAAGCCTTAGAGAATAGTATGGTTTAAGCAAGGTAAACAGGTAAAGGTAATTAGATGATGTCGCGGAAGCTACAAGAAAATAAACAGGTTGCTTTCTGAATGAAAAAAAAATAAAAAAAATAAACACGTTAGCTTCTAAATGAGAATCTCGAATCGACGAGGGGTCCCTTAAATCCACAAGGTAATAAGGTCCTAGAATCCACCAGAGAGAAATAGATAGTCTGTATTTTTATAAATCTGAAAATTGAATTATCTGAAGGCTACAATATGTTTAAATAGTAAAAGAAACCCTAGAGCTACTAAGAAAATGCCCAAAAACCCTAATCCACACTAATCATGTAATTAGGTGGCAAAAGAGTGATTTTTGCCAAAAATAGTAAAATTTAGACAATTGCAAAAATTGAAAATACTATTTAAGAGATGTCTCAAAACAGACGAGACCTTATTCTAATTTTTAAACTAAAATTTATTAAGGAAAAACAAATATTACTATAAATAGAAAAAACACTATTTTCGGGGCCATAACGAAGGAATTTGCCTAAATTTAGGCGACGCTCATGGTTGAGTTTGGATCAAAATGCCGTTTCCCCTCAACCTGCCAAATTTCATGCAATTTGGACACTGTTTCCCCGATGGCTTCTACTGGCCCCCCCCCCCCCCCCTTTGATCTTGCGTTGTGACTTCCAGTGCCCTTGCTACTCTAGGAAGGCATGTACTGTCTGTTCTACATCACTAGAAGATATATTGTTTCTTTTGAAATGCAAAATAATTGTAAATATGAAGTTTGGTGTGATATTGTTGTCAAGGATGTTAGTCATTTCCTCCTTTGGTGTGGCCTTGGCAATATGATAGGTATGCTATCCATGATGGCCATAGAAATATGTATACTTTTTTTTTTTTTTTTTATAAGTAATAAAGATTCATTGATATAAAAAGAGGGAGACACCTAAGTACACAGGGAGTATATAAGGGAGAACACATCAAAAATGAACATTTCAGAAATCAAGTAAATCTAATATAGAAGAAAAAGGTTGGATTCTCCACGCAGAGACCTAGTCCAAAAAAGTTTTGAAAAATAGCAGCTTGAGATCAGGAATGGAACGCTCAATGTCTTCAAAGCACCTACTATTTCTCTCCGTCCAAACACACCACATCAAACAATGAGGAACAACCATCCATAGATCTTACGATGGCGACCAAATCGATGGCAAGCAAATAGCCCAACAACAGACATTGACATAACCCAATAAACTCCAAATAGACCAAACACCATATTCCACAACTCCAAAGCAACCGGGCAATGAAGGAAAAGATGGTCAACAGTTTCACTATTATACTTGCACATGTAACACCAATTCAAAATGCAAACCTTTCGTTTCCTTAAGTTGTCAATAGTCAGACATTTCCCCATGACAGCGGTCCATACAAAGAAAGCCACTCTAGAGGGAATCTTCTGCTTCCAAATGCTTTTCCAAGGGAAAAACTACTCACTATGGCCAACTAGAAGATGGTAGTATGCACTAACCGAGAACCCCTTACTCTTACAAGGCAGCCAACATCTTTTATCCTCCCCATTCCCCCTTATAGGAGTGCTATAAATGGAATTGATGAAGCTCCTGAAGACTTCCAATTCCCGATTATGCACATCCTTACAAAAAAGTAAATCCCAATGGAGGACTCCGTTGGTGTACCTCATAAGATCTGCCACACTTGCCTCTTTGCTACGACAAATGTTATATAAATCAGGATAGCGGTCCGCGAGAGAAGAAGTTTCATACCAACGATCTAGCCAAAACTGCACTTTTGATCCATCTCCAATTTCATATAGAATAAACCGAGATAAGGAGTGCCACCCTCTTCTAATATTTTTCCATAAACCGACTTCATATGGACTAGAGGAAGAGCTAGAACACCAACCACCCAATCACAGTCATACTTCACCTCTATCACTTGACGCCGTAGAGTATCCCTTTCTTGCCCAAATCTCCATAACCACTTCCCTAATAAAGCTATATTGAAAGTTCTCAAGTTCCTAATCCCCAACTCGCCTGATGAAAGCGGAGTACACACCATAGACCAATCAACCAGATGAAATTTAGGCTTATCACCACCCCATAGAAAGTCCCGTTGAAGTCTAGCAATACGGTTGGCCACTGAGGCAGGAATAGAGAATAAATAAAGAATATAGGTAGGGAGATTAGAGAGATTGCTTTTGATTAAAGTGACTCTACCTCCCTTGAATAAATATAATTTTTTCCAACCTGCTAATTTTCTTTCCATCTTCTCTAGAATTGGATTCCAAATTGATTTGTCCTTAAATTTTGCCCCCAAAGGAAGACCCAAATATTTCATTAGGAGAGACCCCTGCTCGCAACCTAAGACAGCCACCAAAAGATCCATGTTATGAACTTCTCCCACAGCCACCAGCTCAGACTTACCCAAATTTACTTTCAGACCAGACACAGCCTCAAACCAAATGAGCACCATACGAAGAATCAGCATTTGATCAATATTAGCATCACAAAAAATTAAAGTATCATCAGCGAAAAGGAGATGGGAAACCATCAAAGATCAACCAGCAGGAACACCTACACTAATACCTGACAAACGACCTTCATGGACAGCCTTATCCAACATTCTACCAATGGCTTCCATAATCAACACAAATAACAAAAGGGACAAAAGATCACCTTGCCGCAACCCCCTTGAACTTCCAAAAAACCCATGGAGAGTACCATTAATAAGGATAGAAAAACGAACCGTGGATAAACAAAAAGAGATCCATCACCTCCACTTATCAGAAAATCCACAACGTGAGTAAGAAAGCCCGAGTTCACATGATCAAAGGCTTTCTCTATGTCCAATTTACATAACAGCCCTGGCTAGCCAAACTTCAATCTACTATCAAGACATTCATTAGCAATAAGGACGGAATCAAGAATTTGCCTATTAAGAACAAAGGCATTCTGAGGAGCTAAGATGATCTCTCCTAAAACCATGTGAAGACGAATAGCCAAAACTTTAGCAAGAATTTTATAAACCCCCCCCCCCCCCAACAAGGCTAATAGGCCAAAAGTCCTTTACTTCCAATGTTGCTACTTTTTTAGGAATGAGAGCAATGAAAGTTGCATTCAAACATTTTTCAAACTGACTTGTAACATGGAAATGGTGAAACGCAGCCATGATGTCTGATTTGAGAGTCCCCTGGCAAGCTTGGAAGAAAGCCATCGAAAAACCGTCAGGCCCAAGAGACTTATCCCCATTAAACTCCTTGACGACTTCATAAATCTCCGCTTTCTCAAAAGGTCTCTCTAATCAATCCACATTGTCCCCTAGAATCCTTGGGAAATCCAAAACATCTAGGAAAGGATGCTGCTCTTGCTGCTTAGAGTATAGGTTCATATAGAATTGTTCAATATGGTTAGCAATCCTATCCAGCTTGGAAGAAAAAGCCCCATCAATCATAAGGTTTTCAATACAATTATTTCTTCTATTAGAATTAGCCATCCTATGAAAAAACCTCGTATTAGAGTCACCCTCCTTTAAATACAACACTCTGGACTTTTGTCTCCAGCTAATCTCCTCTAACAAGGCTGCCTTCTCAAGTTCAGCGGGAAAGGTTGCTTTTTCCAATTTTTCCTCCTCTGATAGAGGATGAATGTCCTCTTTTACATCAAAAGCATTCAGCTTACTCCATAAAAGCTGTTTCTTGGCTGCGATATTGCCAAAATCTGTTTCGTTCCACTTCTTTAGATCCGATTTTAGAGCAGTCAACTTCTTGGCAAAAATGTAACTAGGAGTCCCTTGAAAGTGGTAACTCTCCCACCAAGACTTCACCTTATCTAAGAACCCCTCCGCCTTCAACCACATATTCTCAAAACGAAAAGGAATTCTCCCTCTTCGATGACTCCCACTCTCCAAAAGAATTGGGGAGTGATCGGATAATACTCTAGGAAGTCGTTTTTGGGAGAAGTGTGTGAAGTATTCTGCCAAAACCGGAGAGAAGAGAAACCAATCTATTCTAGAGGCAGAGGTGGAGTTAGCCCAAGTGTAAAGGCCTCCCTCCAAAGATATATCCATTAGCCCATGAAGAGATATTAAATCAGAAAAGTCATACATGCAGTGAGTAAATATTTCTGCCCCTAACCTCTCCGAAGGAAAGCGAATAACATTAAAATCACCTCCCAAACACCAAGGTAAATTCCACCAACTGTTCAAGCCTGCCAATTCCTCCCACATAAATTGACGCTTCCTGTTCAAATTTGGACCATAGATACCAATGAAAGCCCACTCAAATTGGTCACTGACATTTTTGAATCTACAAGAAATCGAGAAGTGTCCCACTGCTTCCTCTAACTTTTCAACCACCCTTCTGTCCCACATAAGCAGAATTCCACCAGAAGCACCCTCAGAACCAAATATAACCAATCTATGTAAGGACAACTCCATATACTTCTGATAAGTCCTCTTGTAACCCATTCCAATTTTGTCTCTTGCAAACAGACAATGTCAGCCCTCCAAGAACGTAAGAAATTATGAACCTTAGGCCGTTTTTCCTTCTCATTCAAACCTCTAACATTCCAAGATAAGATCTTCAGATTCATTGGGAAATAATTAGAGCCTTGTCCTTACCATTACCAAAGCGCCTTGAAGAAGCTAAACCAGAATTGACAGAGCTAAATAAACCCCTCAATTCCCTTATTCCTTTCCTTCCTAAGCTCTTCATGGCTTTTTCATTTTTTTCCTTAATAGCCCTCTGCTATAACTCAGCTTCAACAGCCAACAGGAATTTGGTCGCTGACTCTTCCAAACCTTTGAGGGATATCCCAAGAAAATCATCAAAACCACTGAATTTTTCTTGAAACCATTTTGAGTAATTGCCCTTACCCAGTAATTTCTCCACATCCCGAGTTGCTGTCCCTTCAGAATTATCCTTGACACCCCTAAGCAAAGAGAAAGCTAGTGGTTCGACGTTTAGGGGTGGCGAAGAATCTGTAGACTGAAAAGCCTCCTCTGAACAAATGTCTGAAACCCAATCCTCCATGATAACATCAACCCCTTTTTCCAGTGCTGAAAATAACTCCTTAGATTCCGATGACACCCCCGGTACCATTGCCAACTAGTTCGAGTCGTCCACTCTGACAACGACATCTCTCGGTGGCAAAGAAATTTGAATCGGGATTGCCACCCTCTTCCCATCTCGTAATTCAAGAACCCACTGCTCGAAATTCCCCCATTTCTTTGCGACGTTGTCTATGTGCTCATGGATGATCCGTTGGATGTCACTTTGCAAGGCCACGTCATCATCAGAACACAGGGACACATCCACGTAAGCATCGGAACATCGAGATTCTATCACATAGGCATCAAAGTTGTCGAACACTGGAAGAGACTTCTCTGTGCATGTTGGTTCCAAGTGGATCTGCGTTAGCTGAGTGTCGGCCTTATCGCTACCAGCTTTTGGAGATGTCGAAGTGCTAAGGTGAGAGGGAGGGACATGCAAGGAGAAGCTAGAGTATGGGTGGGTCAGATATTGTAACATAAAGGGCTGGGGAGGTTTGGGTTTCCATTTAAAAACAGATTTATGTTTGGGCTTATAAAAGTCAAAGGGCTCTGGGTTTGGGTTTTGGACAGGTGTATGTTTGGGCTTATTAAAATCAATGGGCTTTAGGTTTGGGACAAGGCCAACCGAAGGGTCCATCTCAATAACTTTGGACCAGCTAATCCCCCACTTACCATGAGGCCCACGTTCTAGCCTAATATAGAGATCCAAAGTCACCCTGCCGTCATTATCATTTGAAGAGACAGGCGAGATCTTCGCCCCAATCTGTGCACACTCCTTCCCAAGGCTACTCTGAGCATTCTCCTTACCAAGGCTGCTTTCGCGAGAATCCTGGGTCTGAAACGAAGGATTTGCTAAGTTAGAATTTTAAGAATCCAGCATTAAATGGCTTCCTTTGTGTCCTCCGCTGCCATCATTCTGGCTTCTCTCCACCACTGCTTGCCTGTGAGTTTTGGATCGTCGGCCTTGCACCACCGTAGCTACAAAGGATTTAGAGGCTTTATATTCAGACCCAGGTAAAAGTTTTGGGGGCAAATTGATGGCAAGAGACCCCAGAGCTATAGCCTTCCTCAAGTGAGAACCAAATCCTTTCCAACCACTACCCAATTTTCCTTCCGGTACTACTATGAAACCTTTCTGATGGCCATGTAAAAGTTCTGAGATCATAACAAAGGAGCCATGTGCATTGGAACCCAATTGTAGAATAAAAACCGTCTCTCCACCTCTAACAGTTCGCGCAAAGTGTTTAGAGGGCTCAGAGGAATTAAGGTCTTCCATCATAGTCAACAATCTCTTTGCACACTCTTTGCCCACGAACACTGAACATAATGAATCTCTGCCTCTCTCAAAAAGACATAATAAGAAAAAAGAACCCCCTTCCTCCACAGAAAATTCAAAAGATTTTGACTCTACGAAGAAGAAGAAAGAACCACCCATGATGGATGCGTTTCACTTGAGAAGCCAACTCAACAGTTGGTACCACCCTTCACCTAAACATCACTTGCTAGTAATGCATTGCAAACTAGTGAATCAAAACATGAAAAATAAGCCAGAGGCCAGAATTTCCCAAACTCAGGGTCGAAATTCACTTCCCACTCCCTTTATCGGAAACCCAAGATACAATAAAAGACCAAACTTAATTTTCTCAAGATCACTAGGTTCTGCTAATCTTACAATGGATCGATATTTTTCCTACAAATTTGCTACAACTCAACTGGCACTTCCTTCTCCCACAATAATTTGGGTGAAATTCTATTGACATTTGTAACCCAATACATATATCATTAAAATTAGAAAGTTTAAATTTGTCCTTGTGCCAACTAAGAATGAAAGAACTCCTAAATCTTTCAAAGAGCAGGGTAGTAATTTTCTTATTTTTTCCAATTGTAATATAAGATAAAAGTACTAGGGTGGTGTACATGTTGGTGGCTAAAGGAAAAAAGGAAGCTTGTTAGTGTGCTGTATAGCCTACCTAACAAAGTACACTATCGAATCAATCTAAAGGAGCATGAAGAATTGAATAGGCAAGTTATGACTCCTTGTGTAGTACCAACCTTACTCATGCCAAAGGAGGATGGCACCTGATAGATCTGCGTTCATAGCCGCACCATGAACCAAATTATTATTAAATTATCTGGTCATATTCCAAGAATTGGTGACTAAAAACAGATTGAAGAGCAAGAGCATGCCAAAAAAACTTTAGACTGAAGCTATTGATTATGCAATCTATTTGTCCAATCGTTTCCCACCTTCTTGTGTTTGGGAGCATAGCATATCCACACGTACTAGATCATGAGGGGTCCAAGCTAGATAACGAAAGCAAAAATTATGTCTTCATTTGCTATGATCCAAGCTCTAAAGGCTATAAGCTTAAAAATCTGAACATTGGAAAATTAATTGTCAATCGAGATATGGAATTCGAAGAAGAAGGTATGTGAGATTGGAGCACCCAAGAAGAAGAAAAATATGATTTCTTTCCATTGCTTGAAGAGGAAGAGCATTTGAATAAAGTTCAAGAAGACCTTGACACTTCACCTCCATCACCAAAATCTCCCATTTATGAAAGTCCATCCTCGTAATCATCACTTAAAGGAAGTGACCAAGAAGAATGAGAAGTCTATAGGATCTCCATGATTCAACGGAGAATATAGATGATCTAATGCTCTTTTATCTATTAGCTAATTGTGAACCTACAAGAATTAAAGAAGTTGTGCAAGATAAGAAATGGATGAAGAGATCAAGGTAATAAAGAAGAATGATAAATGGAGGTATCTTGATTGTTTGTTTGTATATAAATGATTTGATTTTTATAAGAAACAATCCAAGTAAGTATGAGGACTTCAAGAAAGCAATGATTAAGGATTTCGAAATGACAGATATTTGGCTTATGAAGCAAATGGAAGTTGTGATATTCATTTCCCAAGAAGGATATGCTAAGGAGATGTTAGGAACTTGTTGGTTCCTAAAGGGGATGGGTGGGAAGTGTTTGAAAATGGATGTGAATTGTAGGTGAATTGACTTAAAGGCATAGAGAAATATTAAGAGCAAAAAGAAATGCAATAAGAAAAGTTAAGTGCTTACAATTCACATCCATTTTCATACATGGCTGTATCATAACCCATGGCTTTATCCTTTTGATTACTAATTAAACATGTGTTCTCACCGACTGTGTGATTATAGTGTTACATGTGCCAATAGCTCTAACTAACTCTATCCTAATCACAATATATGTAACTAACTAACTAACTCTATCCGATTTTGGGACTAACTTTTAATTGAATGGATGGAACTTCAAGAAGTATTAGAATATTACAACAGATATGAGATTCCTAACACTCACCTCCCTTTCAAAATAGCCCACAAGGTGATGTTATTGTTGGCATAATCATCAAAGGAAATCTTCCAATGGACCAATATCTTAGTGACATCTTGATCACCATATTCATACACTTCTCTTTGACTAGCGGTCTCATGTACTTTCAAAATCCATTTAAATTTTCGATCTTCAAGGTCTTAATGTTTCTTTAGACCTTGGAATGTTCTTGGATCCTTGATCCCTCATTTGATTATTGAACCATTGGAATTGTTGGCTCTTGCATCTTTGATTATTGAATCACTGACACTTGGATTTCTGATTCTTGAATCATGAACTCTTGAGTGGCAGCCTTTATTGGTGCATTAAAAATTGGTTCTGAGTCCACTGACATGAAATTCACAGGCTTTTGCATCTTGGATTCTTGGGTGATAATCTCCTCTGATGCATTAAGGATTGGTGTTCAAAATCTGTCTTGTAGCGCATATGAAATCCACCCAATTTATGCATAATTCCAATGCCTGCACATATTGAAAATATTCCCACACCTCTCCTTACATGTAATAAGAGGCAATAAAAAACATGAGATGTGATGGCGTGTTTTCTAGAGCAAAGAATTCATAGAGGTTGAGAAGCCGCCAAAAAGGATCTCCACCTTTGAATGTAAACTCAATGAAAGCTTGATGAGTTGCAACAGATTTGGTCATTTCAAGATCAATAGCCCTGATACCATTTGTTAGGACCTCGATGGTTCCTAAGGGAGAAGGGTGGGAAGTGAATGGAAATGGATACGAAATGCAAGTGAGTTTACTTAATTCAAGGTAATCTCTCTCCATAAAGAAATATTAAGAGAGAAAGAAAATGCACTAAGCAAGAAATTGGTTTGTTTTTTAAATGTTACAGATTAAGGTAACATGCAACTATTTATAAAATCCAAGCTCTTATCTTGTTGGCCACACATGGCTTAATCCTATTAGCTTATTAAGAGCTCTAACTAACTCTATTCTAATCCCAACATGTGTAACTATCTAACTAACTCAATCCTATCTTAGGACTAAGTACAAATTGAAGGGATGGAACTATAAGGAGTATTAGGATATTAGAATAGATATGAGATTCCTAACACAAGATCCTAAAGAAATTTTAGATGTCAAATTACAAACAAGTTAGTACTCTTGTGGAATGTGGACTGAAGTTGTCAAAGCATGACAATATAGAGAGGGTAAATCAAACATTCTTCAAGAGTTTGGTTGGAAGTTTGAGGTAGCTAATATGCACAAGACCAAACATTCTCTTTGGCACTGGACTTCTTAGTCGCAACATAAAAGTACCAACTATGACTCATTTGAAGACAGCCAAGAGAATTATTCGTTATATGAAAGGTAAACTAGATTTTGGACTATTGTATTCACCCTCTAAAGTGTTTAAATTTGTTGGCTACATCAATAGTGATTAGGTTGGGGACACCAATGATAGAAAGAGTGATAGTGGGTTTGTATTATATATGGGCGATATTGCATTTGCATGGACATCCAAGAAGCAACCAAATTGTGACTGTATGTTGCTACTACCTCGAGTGTTTGTCATGCAATTCGGCTTAGAAATTTGATGAAGGACTTGCAAGCAAAAGTTACGAAGATTTTTGTGGTTGATAAGTTAACACTAGCTCTTGTAAAGAACCTAGTCTTTTATGACCAAAGCAAGCACATGGATACCTAGTATCATTCATTTTATTTGAGGATGTTTTGCTAGAAACAAATTTCCACTTGAGTTTGTGAAGTCACATGATTAGGGTGCAGATATCTTCACCAAGCCACTAAACTATGACACCTTCTACAATATGCAAGCCTAATTTGTGGTGATCAAAAATTAAGTTTAAGCGGAGGTGTTGAAAGTTAAACTTAATTTATGTTATGAAAATCTATTTTATTTATGAAAATGAGTTAGTTGAAGATACATAAAATAACGAGGCAAGCTTACGTAAAAAATGTATCGAGATTTTTTTTTTGAAGTTATATAATAAACACAAGGAAAGTTATGGTTGGACATGTATATATACCTCATGCATCCGTCAATTTTTAAAAAGTGTGAAAAAAGAGAAATACAATTATTTAAGAGTTCTCTCTCTCTCTCTCTCTCTCTTTGAGTGGTGCATGAGTGTTTGAGAGTGCTGGTGGGGAAAGACCCACCAATGTTTTTCCGACAACCCTAACTAGTTTATTGAGAATCCATAACCGATCCTTAAATTTTGAGAATAATGCTTTGTTATTTTTTAGGATCCATAACCGATTCTAAACTTTAGAGTAAGGCTTAGTTATTTTTGTTGTTGTCGTAGTTCTTGTAATGCTCATATATTTCATGCAGAGTAAAGTAATTTGTTTCATTTATCTCAATCAAGACTACTTGACAATTGCAATTTGTATATTGCACACTCTTTGAACTTGCATCATACACTTGCAATGTAAGCCTAATGGTGTTATTTGCTAGTGGAAGAACACTACAACTAAGTAGATTTAACATGTACATATGTCATATTACTATAGAAGATAGGAAGAGAATTTATTTAACGAGATCAGAGCTCACTTTTGTGTTGGAATCTTTAGCATTAGATTTTACGTACACATAACCAAAAGTGTTTCAATTGATATATGTTAAACAAAAAATTATAATCTCTAACGTTGCTCCTAAGCTAGAGTCATATAATTTCATTGAGATTTGCATGATATTTTATGAAAAAATTCTTGCAGTAATGCTGTGAATAGATTAGTCAGGATAACAAAAGTGGATTTAATCGGGTAGAAGTGCAAAAGTACAAAGACCATCAGGCATTAAATGAAGATTTTTTTTTTTTTTTTTTTTTTTTTGAGAAAACAAGCTCTAAAGGCATAGTTGAAGCGGCTAATTGAAGTTTTACAATAAGCAAGTGCAACTCTAAAACTCAGGGTAAATAAAACGTTAGATTATAAGCTAATTAATAGGCAATAATTAGCAATATTCAATGACAAAATAACCCACTTATAGAACTGCAAAACAAGTAGCAGCTACATATATACGTTAAACCCTTCAGGGTAAGAATTGAAAAAACCTGTTTATTTTTCTTTACTCTTTTTTTTTTTTTTTTCCTTTCCCTTTTCTTTAGACAGAAACCAAAGATTTTGCAGTACTTTTTCTTTTCTTGATTAGATGTTACATAGTATTATTTTTTAAATCACTTATTTGGTTTGTTCAGTAAAGGATCTTTATTTTGAGCAGTTGGGTCTCTCACTCTCTCACACACACACCTTAGAAATCATAAAATCATAGTGAATGCATGAACAAAGCGATCAAGGAATGGACAATGACATATTTTTCTATAGAAAGAAAAAAGGGTTTTTCTCTCTAGTCAAAAAAATGAGAAAATAAAAAGGGTTTTTCTATAAGTAGAAAGAAGTGTGAGAAAGAGATTGAAACCTTGAGCTGGCGAATTCAAAGAGCTTTCCTGTAGCAGAAAAGACCATGAGACCAATTTCAGCATCGCAGAGAGTTGAGAGCTCGTAAGCTTTCTTAAAAAGTCCTCTCCTCCTCTTTGAGAATGTCACCTGCCTCGCCGTCGTGTTGTCAATCTTCTTAATCTGAATACTCCTCCGTGTCATACAAAGCTGAGAGAGAGAGAGAAGAAAAGAGATAGGTCGAGAATAGTACAAAAATAAATTGCACTACAAATAAAATAAATGTTACGGATTTCGGGATGGTAAAGAGAAATAAAATGAAAGCTATGTATTATTGTACGGAAGAGGAATATTGTCTTTTTTAGAAGTTTAATCAAACTGCACTTGCTTTTTTTTTTTTTCTTTTTTTTTCTTTTCCTTTTTTTTAATAAAAAATAGTTGCACTTACTCTACCAATAAATAATAGAAAAATAAAATAAAATCTGAGCAAAGGATGTACCCTACAGGACTACACAAGAGCACTAGTATTCGGAGATACATACTAATTTCTATTTTACACTTTAAAAACTAATTTTATCTATTTTACTATCCTATTTTATAACTCACGCAACATTTCGGTTTTTATTTTTACATACAACACAATTAAATAATAAAACTACACTATAAAATATTATAAATCTCTCCTCTCTCTAACACTCCATTAGATATTTGCAAATAATATATATATATATATATATATATATTTTACATCCTAAGCTACAGTTGGTGAAAAAAAATTAAAAAAAAAAAAAAAAAAAAAAAAACAGAAACCCACCCCAGATGTAGCTGCTTTTTACCTTGTTGGTTGCTAAAATAGTAATTGAGGGGATTTACACCCCGTTAGTCAATTTCCTTGAATCATTACTAATGAAAAGTTATAATGTATTTTTGCTAATTATTTAACCATTATAGGTTTAGATAAATGGTTTTATCATTTTGTTTTTGTTTTTATTTTTATAATTTGATAGTTGGAAAAAGATTATTTGCCAATTGAGAGCTACAATGCTCTTGGCAAAAGGTTTTATAATTTAATGTCACGTCTTATAAAAATGAGGAGATTTAAGAAAACCCAAAAAAATGTTATAAGAAAACCAACAACGCTACTAAATATATCAAAATGGAAATTTCATTTATGTCATCTAAAACTTTCAAAGAGAGACAGAAAAAGAGAAAGCTCTACTTTTTTCCTGTTTGTAGAATTTACTTTGTAACCCTATGTTTTGGAAGGTGTTAAATGGAGAAAACCCATTTATATGATGATGATGATGATGATGCCAAGAGAGTAAAATGATACATTTTCAAATTGAAATAAGGAAAAAATAATGAAAACGTTGAAACAGATATTTTTACAATATTGATGTGGCCAACCTCTTATTAATTTTCATCTAAACCCACCATTAATATTATTTTTTTATTTATCAATAATCACTCATCATATAAGCAGTTTGTAAAAAATTTTGTAAAATAATTTGTATCTCAAATATTATTCTAATATATAATATTGGAATCAAATTAGTCAAATATTAGATTTAGTCAAATAATCACTCATAATGAAAACGTTGAAACAAATATTTTACAAAATATTGATGTGGCCAACCTCTTATTAATTTTCATCTAAACCTATCATTAATATTAATTTTTTATTTATCAATAATCACTTATTACATAAATAATTTGTAAAAAATTTTGTAAAATAATTTATATCTCTAATATTATTTTAATATATAATATTAAAAACAAATTAGTCCAATATTAGATTTAGTTCCGGTAATAATTGGTTGGCGGCCGAATGGCCAATAGAGAGGTCAACATCTAAACTTTCTCAATAAAAGGGGACAGAGGGGCTATATTTTTGAGGCCATTACTTTTTCATTTTTTGCAGAACCGGGCCCATGTCTTAAATATAAAAATGGACCACAAAAGGGTCCAGGCACGTTTTCAGATACAACAACAAAAAGGTACTATTTTATTTTATTTTTCCTGAATAAGATATTTTGACTTCAATGAGAAAAGGAACAAAAATGGTCCAGTCTTAGCTCAAGCGACATGCTCCGCATATATTGTTCCTGTGCCTGGGATAAACTGGCCAAGCACTCTTGTCACTTGTTCTACTAGATGATTTTATAAAGGGAAATGTTAATAAATACTGTGTAATACTTATTAAGGTTAGACTAATGTAATTCTATTTAATAAAAAATTTGGATAATTGAAAAAAAATATATATAAAATTGGCCTCACAATTTATTTTAATTTTTTTTTCTCTCTATGAAGCTGGCTTCACAGCCTATAAAGCTGCAAAAAAAATGAGATAAAGTTGCAAAAAAAAAAAAAAAAAAAGGATAAAAAGATGTTGTGAAGCACAAAAAGTTGCTTACGGTACCCATTAACACAACCTATTTAGCTTAAAGTACAGTATTTGAATATTGGGAAAATTTTTATTTTATTCAAGTGTGGTCTACATCAAGTTTCAATAATGGCTAACCTTCAGTATAAAAGGTCACACTCAACTAATTTGTAGCTAAGATTTTATTTTTTTTAATTTGGTAACTGTAAGTGGGGTACCACTATACATATCACCCGAGCTAAGAGACTAGATGTTTGAAGTAGTTTTATTTGTTTTTTGATTCATGAGTTTAATTAATTTAAACTGTAATATAATAAAGTATATGTTTTAGATATATATCTCAATTTGAAAATTTGGGAATTGGGATTGAAAAAAATATAAGTCAAAGAATGTGACTGCATGTACTATATATGATCAATAAATCAATCTATACAAAGATAGATGTGGTAAGTGTAATTATTAATTTCAGAATGTTTAATATGTTCATGTTTTCTTGTTATACCAGAAAAAAATATGTTTGGTAAGATTTCCAGTTGTAAACCTACCAGTATTAAAACACTAAAAAGAGATATCACTTCTCTAGAAAGTAGAAACACATGAAAATTATTGAGTATGCTATATAGGTGACCTCATGTACTATTCATGATTTATATTTTGGTTGCTATTTTGAGTAAAGTGAGAAAAAGGAACTAAAAAGAGTCATTCAGAATTGATTAATCAATTTTACTATAAAAAAAAACAATTAATTAATCAATTACTTGAAGAGTCATACGCACATCTAGGAGATAATTAATTACTTTAGGACTTCTACCTCTAGATATTCACATTAGCACCCCCAAAACAAAACGAAAAAGAAAAAAAGAAAAAGAAAAGAATGACATTTGATGTTTATTCGTCTTAACTAGCCCTAACATGTTAAACGTTTTTTGATGAGTTTGCTTCATAGTGATTGGTGAATACCAAATTATAGAGATATGATGCAGTTTTGACAATATATATATATATATATATATATAAAATTTAAAACCTTGCTTTATTTTATTTACTTTTTTTAGAGAGAGAGAGAGAGAGAGAGAGCCAAGGCAAGATCTAGTTAAATATGGATGAAACCTGTGAAGTGATAATCTTGAGTTGCCAAGGAAGACTAGGAAATAGAACAATCCAACCTAGAAAGATTCAAAATTCAAAATTAAAAACCAAAAAAAAAAAAAAAAAAACAAAAAAAGAAGAAAAAAACAAAAAATAAAGCAATGGGAGCAAATTAATATTATGAATTATGATATCACTTTTCTCAAGTGGGTGCATGAATCTGGGTCGCAAAATATAGGAAGCTCGCAGATATTGCAAGCAAGATTGACTTGAAAACATTTTTAGACCATAAGGCTTAAACCAAAGTGTACTCAAAAGCACCATTCTTGATAAAGAAATGTTGCGGAAAATATGTAATACTAGCAATCACGCTAAGATAAACAAAACCTATTGCAGAATTGTGAATCAATTTATCAATAGAATGACTTGCATTAGTCTCAACCCTACACTCGACCTTTATCAACATCCTCTACTTTATTTTCCATTGTAACAAATTGACCCTTGATTCATCTATAAAAATGATTAAGCATCCAAAATCTATCTTATACACATGCAGACTCTCTTAGAATCAGCTGGTGGAAACAAATTGGCCTTACAGAAAATTAATTACAACTCTGAGCTAGGATTTGTATTTGCTTAAGCATGGCCTTTTTTCTTTTGTATTTGAGAAAAGAGAATCCATGCATCCTTCTTGATCTTCACTATACTTCAAATTCATTTAGGAAAAGGTAGCCTGCAAGACATAGAAAGATGCACTAAGGCAAAGAGTTTCCCTACAGTAGCAGTATGCATTTCTTGCCATGCAGTCAATGATGATGGTTAAGTTGCTACAGAAACAGACAAATTGCTCGATGATGAGTTGCAAGTGACAGCACCCTGTGGTAGCAACCATTAATTTCAACACCAAATTTATCTTTCAGTACCAGATAAACCCATTAGAACTGTA
Organism: Lithocarpus polystachyus; assembly: GCA_033629205.1. Classification (NCBI taxonomy): domain Eukaryota; kingdom Viridiplantae; phylum Streptophyta; class Magnoliopsida; order Fagales; family Fagaceae; genus Lithocarpus; species Lithocarpus polystachyus. Next base: position 27,353,345 of record CM066172.1, on the reverse strand, counting down.
AATTAGAATATAGTACATATTGTAATACTAAATCCAGTAAAATAATTAAACCTAAGAACAAATTTATCTGTTTGGTCAAGTTCCTCTATTGAAACTAAAACTATATGCTATAAGACCCCTAAATATTGAGGTTTGATGTAAATATCCTTTGATTGAATCCTGAATATTATTTCTTACTTCATCCAGAAAACTCAAAAATTTTAAGGATTTTACAAAACTTACCCCAACTTGAGAGTTATGTCTGAACTGTCATTGTCTTGAGGATCAGATGAGCTGCAAATATTGGTGATTGACTCAGATGACTGACCTTGTTCAAGTACATATGTTTGAGTTCTAAACAGATTCTCCATCTGTGGAAGAGACATTTTTTATAACTGAGACAGAAAGAGAGGAGGAAGAACTTTTTCTATAAAAAAAAAAGACCTATTACCTGTTTTAATCGTTGGTTTTCTTCCATCAGTTGGGCTCCCTGCATTAAAAGAATAAGATGAACAGAGAGCCATTATTAAGACTTCTTAGCCTTAAATACAAAATATAATTTAATTAATATGGTAGTATATTTACCTAACTTCTTTTATAAGAAATCGATACGTTATGAATTGGTATAGGTCAGGTGATAGGATAAACAATATAACAATCAGTTCTGAATTAACGTTGACAATGGTTTCAACTAAACACTCAATGGTGCTTGTTACTTGTTGTTAGCCATGTGAACTTTTCCTTTCTCTACCCATTGAGCTAGCCAATGCACACAAAGACCCTTATTTATGTGAACTTGCACCAACTTGCATTAACATTATGACAAAGTTTTACAGCTGACATTTGCTAAAGATATGGATTTAGGGTTTAAGCTTATTACATTATAGTAGTCCTAATTGTACACAGTACTAACTATACAACTGCAATCCTAGGGTTAACACAGAGTTAGTCTACTACACATTCCCTTAAATAAGTACACTATTACACACAAAATTCAATAATGAATATATAGTTGTTTAAAATTTACTACTGTTCACGTAGGCCTCTAAGACAAAACCACCTTAAGTCCTTGTGTTCTTTCAACTTCTCCTAGTTTCTTCTTTCCACCTAATATTTCAATATTTTACCATGATATCATTATGGAGCGGATCATCACTAAAGTACGAAACTGTTATACATTGAAACCATATGAACTTTAGCTCAAGGGCACTGATCTGTTCCGGAAATGTCTTGCAAATATTTTAATAATCGTATGAAATGTCATACAAAGATTTAAAGTTTGGAATATGACCTTTTGCTGAAGGGCAGTGATCTCTTCCAGAAATCTTTCACCCTGCAAGACAAAAGTTTCTTATATTAAGAGAAAGTACATAAATTTCAACACTCCATTATAATGCCGGCAAACAGAGATAAAAAAGAGAGACAAGCCTTTGTTTCAATAACACGGCTCAGGCCTACTTCAAGCTCTTTCTCTAGTTTCTGTAATTCTTCTATATCCATTCCAGGGAGCTCTTCTCCCCTAATCTTCCTGTGTTAGGTGTGAACATTTCTCAACAAGAATTTATTGTCGTATGTATATGTCTTTACAGTAACTAGATGATAGTGATGTAGCTATAATACCTCAGTTCATGTGTCTTCTCCTCAATTTCCTTGCTCAACATGGCATAGGAGGTACCGTTCTCAAGCTAATATAAACAAGATGCCGTTCATGAAGATTTTTGAAATGTGATGTGTTACCGAGCACTTTTAATATAACAATGGTTCTAATATATGTAAGCATTACCTGCCTTAAATAAGAAATTTTTAGGGCTGCCGTATATGTCAGGGTCATCATTCTGGGAGTGCAACAAGTAGTCTTCTAAGTCGTTTAAAAAAAACACACCTAGCTTTTCTTATGGTGGTAGGATTTTCAATAAAATGCAAATTTCAAATTTTTAATGAAAATTTCACGAGAAAGTGGATAAAGAAATAATCCAGAGTCATGTTTCCTTCACTTTCAATTTAGAATTCAGAATAAGATCCCATTTGTTTTGGGATGTCTCTTAAGGTTTATAGGATTTGATTTTGTAAATTTTCTAATTTTGATCTTTTTGGTGATTTTTGATATTTCTTGCCTCATTTTTGCTTAACACGAATTAGGGTGTTTTATGGTAGACTTCTTTTCCTATTTATATGCATAGTAGCCTCCAAGGTAATTCAGAATTTCATTAATATAAATTTTAAAATGTTTTTTCTCCATTCATTTTGGTGGACTTCAAATTTTTCCTTGGGAATTATCTCAAAGTAGACGTAATCTGTTTCTAATGACTTTCCACCTCACTTATTTATCAACTAAAAAACTTTAAAACATCATACCTGTAGCTCGAGAGACAGTTGGTCCATTTTGCCAAGATTCTCTGGATGTAGATTATGCCTTTCAATTACCTGCTGCATACTTCATACAACATAAGGATAGCACATTCAATTCTTTTATCTCTCTCTCGTTTTAATAAAATGAAAGTGCGGATGAACTTATAAACTACTAGTGTGTAATTCTGACTCATATCTAAGGAAATAAAACTTGAGCTAGTGACTAAAGAACTAATTATTATCTCATGTTGGCAAATCTGCCATTGTCTGCAGGCCAATTGTGTTTTTCAATCAAAATGTGAAGCACAAGTGATATTTATATTGATTGACACAAACTATGTGCAAACTTCTAATTTGGTCAAACTTTAAAAGGTGAACATCTATACAAACTCCTAAATTATTTATATTGATTGACACAAGGGGTACTGCAAGAAGCATTAAAATAATCTAGGATTTTATTTTTGAATTTAATTTTTTTTTTACTTAAAATTTTAAATTGAGCTTTATTGTTGAGGGTTTTAGGTGATTTGACTAGGCATTTATCTATATTGGTGTAATCCCTAGACCCTATTAAACTAGTGCTCTTGTAATTGTGGAAGGCAATACAATTTGAATTAGAATAATTTGATGATTTGAGAATGATGACTTTCTCTTTGTTTGGTAGTGATGCCAAATATCCTTAGGTGGTGATGACTAGGGCTTGCAAGCAAATTTTAGGAGGTGGAGCCTAAATTTTGTCTTGGTTATCCTTATTTTCCTATTTTATTCTACATCAACTTGGTATCAGAACATCTGATCTCCTCCACTCAAATCAAATCAATACAAAAAGAAAAAGAAAAAAACTCCACCCATTTGCCCAATTTTCAAAAGAAGAAATGAGATTAGCCCATTAAACCGAGAAGTGATCAAATTCTTTAGCTTTTAGCAACAAGTAAAGTTTCAGTCTTTGTATTTTGTGGCTAAAAATGACTTCCTTTGACAGAGACTTTGAGGAGCAGCTTAAGGAGGACATGAAAATCCTCCTTAAGTCTTATTCCTCCATTGATAACCTCCTCACTCTTATTGATAAAGTCAAAAATTTGTTAGCAAATGTGGATCAAGCACCATCCAAATCAATGCAAGATGCACTTTTACCCTCAATGAAGGCATTGGTCACTAATGAACTTTTCAGTTGCATCTTGCATTACTGAGATTACGAGGATAACAACACCGGATGCCCCATATGATGATGAACGAATGAAGGAAATATTTCAGCTGATTGTAGCAACATTTGAAAATTTGTCTATTTGTCTCATGTGCCCAATTGTGACTGTACGAAGGAGGTTTCAATTCTTGACACTGTTGCAAAGGTCTAGTCATGCTTGGTGATGTTGGACCTTGAGTGTGATGCATTGATGGTTGAGATGTTTCAAATTTTCTTTAAAATAATTAGGTCCATCTATTCACTTGTTGTATTTTCGGCCATGGAAACAATTATGTCTCTGGACAAATATAAAGAAATTTCCTTGATTCTTCTCAGTCCACTTTTAGCTAGTGTAAGAAAGGAAATTCAAAAAGTTTCACCTATTATATAAAAATTGGGGGAGAAAGTAATCACTAAGATTAATGCCAGTTTGCCAGTTTGATGTTACCATTTTCCTACCTGTAATGATGTAATACTAGGGGTAAGATCTCCAATTTGCCAGTTTGTGGTTTTGTATCACTGAATGGTAATTTCAGTTCTTTTTAAGTACCGTATCTCAAAATGCTAATCTAGAGTACTCTATATCTTTCCCTATGATGTCCTACATAGGTCTTGTTTTGAACATACACAGCTACAGTAGCCCATTGAGATTTCAAAGAATTTGGTTATGTGCTCTCCCTATAAATACATGCTTCATCCATATCCTACAACTTTCTTTTTGAAGTCTCAAATTGCAATCTTTGAGGGAGGGTTTGGCATGGTTAGCTTATGAAGGGTTTAACCTTGGAGGAGAGAGACATTTAACCACACTATCCAACCAAGGAGGAAAAGGTTATTCCTAACAAGCTCGTAATAACATGAAAAATATAAAAGGTGACACAGAAAAATGGCATCATTTTAATGGGGATTAAACAAAGGTTCTGGCATGGACATTTGAAATTGAAAAGAGTTGGAACTCATTGAAAAGAACGTGACTTCTCTCTTTCCTAAAAGAAGGTGACTTCTCTCTTCCCAAGAGCAATTGCCAAAATAATGGGTTGTACATGCCATTTCCAATTCCTAAGGCACTCTGGGAAGATGTCTCTATGAATAATGTTGTGGGTTTTTCCAAAGACGAAAAGGATTATAGCAAGAGTCTAGATGCTTATCATGTGACTGATTTTTACCTTTGAGAGACTGCAAAACTTCATTGTATTTTAAAGACTGTATGTCATTAAATCAAGAAACTTAAGTTCAGAATCCATTTTGGGCACAACCTTTGGTTGATGTTCGCAACTAACCTTCAGAATAGTTCAACTTGTCATCCTCAAATTGATCAAGCATAGGTTGCTAGTCAAAGTTTAAGTGATTTTCTGAGATTATCCTTCTAACTCAAGTTGAATTGCTTACAATCGGTTTGCTAGCCAAACTACCAATTATAGTCCATTTAAAGTTGTGTATAGTCAAAATCCTATTACCCTTAAAAAAAAAAAAAAAAAAATCCAATTAATGCTATTGACATGAAATTACTGCTTACTTCTAATCATTGTCGTGGAGATAAGGAGGAAAGAGTTCAGTATATAAAATTGCTACTCATAATTTAGTGGAGACATTGAGGACAGAGTAAAATATATAAAGAAGTTGCATGAAAATGTTCAAGACTGATTTCTCAAACAAATTCAAAAGTACCAAAAAAGTAAGCCAACAAACATAGAAAACCAGCAACTTGTAAGGAAGGTGATTTGGTGTGGATTCATCTTTAGGAGAATGCTTTCTAGTCGGATATCTTGCAAACTTTTGCCTAGAGTTGATAGTCCTTTCGAGGTACTTCAATGTTTTAACAAAAATATATACAAACCATATAAAGTCTAGTGAATAGGTCTTGTTAGCTGTTTTTAAAATATTTGGTTAAACCTTTACTTTGTATATTTTGCCTTGAAATGTAAGTTATTTCTTATGCATGGAGATTTGTTCCAAGTAAATCATATTTATGTCCTACATCATGCATGAAATTAAAAGAAAGTATTATTTTGAATAGAAAGTTGGCGTTTGGCTTTTCTTATATCTCTTTGCAGCAAACCTTCACTACAAAAAAAGTCATTTTTGTAGACAACTTATCCGAAAATACCTAACAACACAGGATAAACAAAGTCCTTCCTGCTTATTGTTTACCAAAAAAATGGCATCATTGATAAAATTTCTCTCTATGAACAATCAATACCCAATACTATTTTTTCAGAAAACAATCAAACAAATATCCAAATTTTTCATAAGATTTAATGAATGAAGGGGAAACTTTAAGATTGTGAATCAAATCTTCTAATTTTGTATTACATATAATTTTTTATATTCTTTCTTCCTTTTTTTTCCCCCTAAAATCAAAATCTATTGATCTTTTCTCACATTTCTTGCTATCTATTTGCTAAATGTATTATTTTTTTCCTTCTTTATGGGTATCAAACAAAAAAAAATTCTAAAATGGAGTTTAAAGTTAGTTCTATTTCCCCAAATTTGAGTAAACAATACTAACAAATTATTTTTTGTTTTTTATTTTATTTTATTTTATTTTTTTTGAGAACCTAACAATCTAAATTTTCTTACTCCCTAATGCTGTACGTTACATGACAGGTAATGCACACATTAGAACGTGATGCAGCACCCTTATATAATATATCATGCCAATTTACAAAATAACTTATGTGGCACAAAAAATTTAATTTGATTTCAAGCAAAAAATAATAATTTTATTTTATCATTAAACCCTAAAAGACTCTTAAAAATAATAATTAAAGCCGAAATAAAATTAAAATGAAAAAAAAAATAGAGATACTTTCGTAAGGACATCCTTTCAAGTATGATGTTTAGGCATATCTAATGCTATTAATATAGGCTCTTAAAATTGTGGGTAATTATTTTTTTCTCTTTTTTTTTTTTTTTTTTTTTTTTTTTTTTTGAGGGGGAAATTTGTGGGTTGCCTATATACCAGTAACCCAACTTTTAGTGACTTTGGATTTCAGTATATATTTTAGGTAGTAAATGCAAATCTTCCTTTATCATCTTTTAAAAAAATATGATTTTCTTTTATCTGTTTTTTTTTCCCAAATATGAAATTTAATAATCTAAAAAATTATGAATAGGAGTTTGTTATGATCATGTTTGTATATGGAACTATTTTTCTATCATTTAAAGAAAATATAAAGTGGCAAGATTCTAATGAAGGATTTTAATGTAGAATAGAATTTAAAATAAATTAAAAATATAAATTACAATAATGACGTTCAAATTTTAAGAATTCAAAAACTTATGTGATAAAATTTTACGAGGTCAACCAAAAGTTAAACTTTGCTAAAATGCACATGAAAATATATATGATATTTTTTATCTATTTTATTTTCTATTTACAATGTAAATATGAAATATGAAAATTATGATAGTTATTAACTAGCATTTATTATGATTTTATTTGTGTATAGAACTATATTCTAGCATTAGATATTTATTGTGATTATTATTGTATAGGAACTAAATATTGGCGTGTGAGTGTATTTCCTTATCTCATCCCCCTTCCCCTATATATATATATATGTGTGTGTGTGTGTGTGTGTGTGTGTGTGTGTGTGTGTTTCTCAAAAATATATATATATATATATATATATATATTCTATCATTTAAAGAGAATGACCAAGTTTGGCTGCAATCTCAGTTGCATCCTTATGCTTCAACCTCCTCCAAGACACTGACATGTGTTATTGTTTACACATAACTCACTTAATCACACTTAACCAAACCAATACTTGTCATGTGCATTGCACACATGCATGTTAGTCTCTTAGAAGAAGTCCAAGCCTAAGGTTGCAACTAAATTTGTAGCCAAACTTTGTCCTAAAGAGAATATGATTACAAAATATAATTTAAATTTAATTAAAAATATATACTAAAATAATAACATATAAAATTGTAAGGCCTCAAAGACTTATGGCACAATATTACGAAGTCAACTAAAAGTCTAATTTTGGTCTTTATATATATAATAGATTATAGAAAACTTTAACAAAATATGTTTTTTTTTCCTTTCTTTTAATTTTTTTTTTCAATATAAAATTTGACAATTATGGTAATTATTAATAAGCATGGTCAACAATCTTTTTGTTTTTATGTTTGGACAAATTGGTCATCTAGCTAAGCAATGTCCAAAGAAAAGAGTAGATGTGTATGTGACTTCTGGACAAAGATAATGGCAAAAAGTTTGTTGATGATGTCGTTCAACCTGTATTTAATAATAATGGGATTATGCAAAGTTGGGAGATTGAATTGAAGAAGGTGATTGCTAAGTAATCCATCGAATACTTGTAATTCCTAAAATTGACTCAAACGAGGGTTGATTTGGTCATAGCATCTTCAAGTGCACATGCAAGTCCAATGTTAAGGTATATTCCATTAACATTGATAGAAATTTTTGAGAACATCGTTTCACAAGAAATGGTGGACAAGATTAAGTTGAAGATTAAAGCCTTAACGAATAGTATGGTTTAAGAAAGGTAAAGAGGTAAAGGTAACTAAAGATATCTTGTTTCTTTGAAATGGGAAATTATTGTAAGTATGAAATTTGGTGCGATATTGTTGCCATGGATTTTAGTCATTTCCTCCTTTGGTGTAGCCTTGGCGATATGATGGGCATGCTATCCATGATGGCCATAGAAATATATATTCCTTTAAAATTACTTATCAAAATATATATATATATATATATATATTCCTTTAAATTAGAAAGTTTGAATTTTTCCTTTTGCCAATTAAGAAGGAAAAAGCTCCTAAATCTTTCAAAGAAGAGGGCAGTTATTTTCTTATTTTTTCCAATTGTAATATAAGATAGAAGTACTAGAGTGGTGTACATGTTGGTGGCTAAAGAAAAAAAGGAAGCTTGTTAGTGTACTCTATAGCCTACCTAACAAAGTGCACCATCTAATCGATCTAAAGGAGCATGAAGAATTGAATAGGCAAGTTATGGTCCTCGTGGAGATTTTGAAGAATGGATGTATTAGAGAAAACATGACTCCTTGTGTAGTACTGACCTTACTCATGCCAAAGGAGGATGGCACTTGATAGATTTGTGTTAATAGCCGCACCATGAACCAAATTATTATCAAATTATCTGGTCATATTCCAAGAATTGATGACTAAAGACATATTAAAGAGAAAGAGAATGCCTAAAGAACTTTAGAATGAAGCTATTGATTATGCAATCTATTTGTCTAATTGTTTCCCACCTTCTTGTGTTTGGGAGCATAGCATATCCACATGTACTAGATTAAGAGAGGTCCAAGCTTGATAACGAGAGCAAAAATTATGTCTTCATTCACTATGATCCAAGCTGTAAAGGCTATAAGCTTAAAAATCTGAGCACTGAAAAATTAATTGTCAATCGAGATGTGGAATACAATGAAGAAGGTATGTGAAATTGGAGCAACCAAGAAGAAGAGATAATCATTTCTTTCCATTACTTGAAGAGGAAGAGCATTTGAATAAAGTTCAAGAAGAGCCGATGCTCCACCTCCATCACCAAAATCTCCCATTTATGAAAGTCCATCCTTGTAATCATCATTAAAAGCAAGTGGCCAAGAAGAGTGAGAAGTCTACAGGATCTCTATGATTCAACAGAGAATATAGATGATCTAACGCTCTTTCATCTGTTTGCTGATTGTGAACCTACAAGAATTAAATAAGTTGTGCAAGATAAGAAATGGATGAAGAGATCAAGGTGATAAAGAAGAGTGATAAGTGGAGGTATCTTGATTGTTTGTTTGTGTAAAGTTGTAATTTATAACTATATTTTATGTTGGCTTTATTCCATGACAAAAAGTGTTGTATTTGCATTAATTTATTTCCTTGTATTTTGTGAAATTTTATTGTATTGGGTTTAGTATTAAGTTGGTGAAGAATCGAGCATGAAATAAATAATCAGTGCAATTTTGCGACTAACTCGCAAGAAGCTCACGAGTAAAGGTTCCCGCAAAAATGGCACGTGAGAAACAAATCCTGGAAGCTGAAGAGTCATTCAAGCCTGTCAATTTCACGAGTGTCTTGCGAAAAGGGCCAACCCGTGAGGTATCGGTGAAACTCTCTGCCTGGAGGATTTTAAGTGTGAATTTCTTACCCTTCACTCATACTATATATACCCTCATTATCCACGAAAGTAAGAGAGGCTATTCAGAGAGAAAAACCCTAGATAAGTTTTCTACAATACAACATACCCATCTTTTAGAGAGAGAGCTACTCATCCTTAGTGAGAAATCATTGTAGCGTCTTCTCCTTCCCTCTCCCATTGTCAAACCTTGAGAGGAGATTTGTACTTAAACACACTCACACCAATTTAGAGTGTAGAGAGTGTTTTGAAACTTGGGAAGCATTGGGGATTTGCCAAAAGAAGCCGGTCTGGCTTGGCAGATGTAATCGGGCGTATTGTAGGATTTGGAAAGCTAGAGAAGACATGACTCCAAAAAGTCCGTTGGTAGCAGGAGCTTGGAGGGTTCAAGTACATTAGGTAGACTAGGCTTGGAAGGTTTTTTGTTATTCGTGTACTCCAATTTTATTCTCTAGTGGATTGGTTTCGACTTGGAAGGTCGCAGAGAGATTTTTCACCGAGTTCTTCGATTTCCACTTAGATAGCATGTTTTGGTATTATCTTGTGTTTGCATTTCTCTTCCCTTACTCTTGTGATTTACATTTATTGTTTGTTGTTCATGTTTATGCACTAGAGTAGTATCGGTTCATTGTGCACATTTACTCTTGTTTTCGCACTTTGATTAAGTAAAAGTAAAAGCCATCTAGCCATAATTTAAAATTTGGAGTCTAAACAAGCTCGAGTGTTTTTAGCACAAATCAGAGCCCTTTTAGTTTGCATATAAATGATTTGATTTTTATAAGAAACAATTTTGAGGACTTCAAGAAAGCAACGACTAAGGAGTTCGAAATGACAGATATTTGGCTTATGAAGCAAATGGAAGATGTGATATTCATTTCCCAAGAAGGATGTGCTAAGGAGATGTTAGAAACCTGTTGGTTCCTAAAGGGGATGGGTGGGAAGTGTTTGAAAATGGATGTGAATTGCAGGTGAATTGACTTAAAGGCATAGAGAAATATTAAGAGTGAAAGGAAATGCAATAAGGAAGAGTTAAGTGCTTACAATTCACATCCATTTCATACAAGGCTTTATCATAACCCATGGCTTTATCCTTTTGATTACTAATTAAGTATGTGCTCTCACCGACTGTGATTATAGTGTTACATGTGCCAATAGCTCTAACTAACTCTATCTTATCTTGGGACTAACTATTAATTGAATGGATGGAACTTCAAGAAGTATTAGGATATTACAACAGATATGAGATTCCTAACATTCTCCTCCCTTTCAAAACAACCCACAAGGAGTTGTTATGTTTGTCATCATCATCAAAGGAAATCTTCCAATGGACCAGTATCTTAGTGACATCTTGATCACCATATTCATACACTCTCTTTGACTAGTGGTTTCATGTACTTTCAAAATCCGCTCAAATTCTTGAGCCTTCAATGGTTCTTCGATCTTCAAGGTCTTCTTGTTTCTTTAGACCTTGGAATGTTCTTGAATCCTTGAGCCCTCATTTGATTCTTGAACCATTGGAATTGTTGGCTCCTGCATCTTTGATTATTGAATCACTGACACTTGGATTTCTGATTCTTGAATCGTGAACTCTTGTGTGGCAGCCTTTATTGGTGCATTAAGAATTGGTTTTGAGTCCTCTAGCATGAAATTCACGGGCTTTTGCATCTTGGATTCTTGGGTAATAATCTCCTTTGATGCATCAAGGATTAGTGTTCAAAACCTGTCTTGTAGCGCATATGAAATCCACCCAATTTGTACATAATCCCGATGCCTGCACATCTTGAAAATATTCCCACACCCCTCCTTACATGTAATAAGAGGCAATGAAAAATATGAGATGTGGTGGCGTGTTTTCTAGAGCAAAGAATTCATAGAGCTTAAGAAGCCGCAAAAAAGGATCTCCACCTTTGAATGTAAACTCAATGAAAGCTTGATGAGTTGCAACAAATTTGGTCATTTCAAGATCAATGGCTTTGATACCATTTGTTAGGACCCTGATGGTTCCGAAGGGAAATGGGTGGGAAGTGTATGGAAATGGATAGGAAATGCAAGTGAGTTTACTTAATTCGAGGTAGTCTCTCTCCATAAAGAAATATTAAGAGAGAAAAGAAATGCACTAAGCAAGAAATTGGTTTTTTTTTTTTTTTTTTAAATGCTACATATTAAGTTAACATGCAAATATTTATAAAATCCAAGCTCTTATCTTGTTGGCCACACATGGCTTAATCCTATTGGCTTATTAATATAGCATGTGCTCTCACCAATTAGCCCATATGATTATAGTGTTACATATGCCAAGAGCTCTAACTAACTCTATTCTAATCCCAACATGTGTAATTAACTAACTCAATCCTATCTTGGGATTAAGTACTAATTGAAGGGATGGAGCTATAAGAAGTATCAGGATATTAGAAAAAATATGAGATCCCTAACATGAGATCCTAAAGAAATTTTAGATGTCAAATTACAAACTAGTTAGTGCTCTTGTGATATGTGGAGTGAAGTTGTTAAAGCATGACAATAGAGAGTGGGTAAATCAAACATTCTTCAAGAGTTTGGTCGGAAGTCTGAGGTAGCTAATATGCACAATACCAAACATTCTCTTTGGCGTTGGACTTCTTAGTTGCAACATAGAAGTACCAACTATGACTCATTTGAAGACAACCAAGAGAATTCTTCGCTATATAAAAGGTACACTAGATTTTAGACTATTGTATTCACTCACTAAAGAGTTTAAACTTGTTGGCTACAGCAATAGTGATTAGGCTGAGGACACCGATGATAGAAAGAGTGATAGTGGGTTTGTATTTTATATGGGTGATATTGCATTTGCATGGACATCCAAGAAGCAACCAATTGTGACAGTATGTTGCTACTACCTCTAGTGTTTGTCATGCAATTTTGCTTAGAAATTTGTTGAAGGAGTTGCAAATGTTGCAAGCAAAAGCTATGAAGATATTTGTGGACAATAAGCTAACACTAGCTCTTGTAAAGATCCTAGTCTTTCATGACCAAAGCAAGCACACGGATACCTAGTATCATTTTATTTGAGGATGTATTGCTAGAAAGGAAATTCCACTTGAGTTTGTGAAGTCACATGATTAGGGTGCAGATATCTTCACCAAGCCACTAAACTATGACACCTTCTACAAGATGAGAGCCTAATTTGTGAGGATCAAAAATTAAGTTTAAGAGGAGGTGTAGAAAGTTAAACATAATTTTTGTTATGAAAATCTATTTTATTTATGAAAATGAGTTAGCTGAAGAGTTAAAGATACATTAAATAATAAGGCAAGTTTATGTAATGAATGTATAGAGATTTTTTTTTTTTTTTTTTCTTTTTGGAGTTATATAATAAACACAAGGAAAGTTATGGTTGGACATGGAGTATATATACCTCATGCATTCGTCACACCAATGTTTTCCCAACAACATAACCGATCCTTAAATTTTGAGAATAAGGCTTAGTTACTTTTGAGGATCCTTAACCGATTCTAAACTTTAAAGTAAGGCTTAGTTATTTTTGTTTTTGTCATAGTTCTTGTAATGCTTATATATTTCATGTATGGTAAAGTAATTTCTTTCATTTTTCTCAATCAAGACTACTTGACAATTTCAATTTGTATATTGCACACTCTTTGAACTTTCATCATACACTTGCAATGTAAGCCTAATGGTGTTATTTGCTAGTGGAAGAACACTACAACTAAGTGGAGCATTTATTTAACGATAGGTAGAGCATTTATAGAAGATAGGTAGAGCATTTATTTAACGATATCAGAGCTCACTTTTGTGTTGGAATCTTTAGCATTAGATTTTTTGTATACATAACCAAAAGTGTTTCAATTGATATATGTTACTCTAAACAAAAAATTATAATCTCTAACGTTGCTCCTAAGTTAGAGTCATATAATTCATTGAGGTTCGCATGATGTTTTATGAAGAAATTCTTACGGTAATGCTGTGAATAGATTAGTCAGGATAACAAAAGTGGATTTAATCAGGTAGAAGTGCAAAAGTACAAAGACCATCAGGCATTAAGGGAAGAGGTTTTTTTTTTTTTTTTTGGGAAGAAAACAAACATTAAAGGCAGAGTTGAAGCGGCTAATTGAAGTTTTACAGTTTTACAATATGCTGTTGAACAAAGAGCTTTTATTTAAAAAACTTGACTCTTTGAATTACAACACTTTACAAGCACTGATGCTTGACTCTCATACACTGTCACTAGTGCACTACAAACATGGCACTTACTCACCAAATACACTTTGCACACACCTCACTTCTAGACACCTACACACACTAGCTCTTGACTCTATTTCCCTCTACACACTTGCTACCTATCGCACACACTTCACCTCATACAACTTCACACCTCTCTCACTTGGTGCTTTATGACACTCACTCACTTCACACAACACCACATCTATTTATACTAGACGTTTGTTGGTTAAGAAACCACCTTGAAGCTTCTAGCTTCTTCCTTTTTATTGGCATTAAATTAATGCCATTCTCCAACCTTCTAGACACCTTATACATTTGTGGCTGAAATTCACTAGTGTAAGGAAGTTTCTAGAGAACTATCTTGGAGAGAATTCAGGAAAGAGAGCAAGAGAGAAATTTCCGAAATTAGAGAGAAATTTCTAGAAAGAAAGAGCTTGTGTGAGAAGTTCTAGAAGTTTCTAAAGAATTCTAAAGAGAAGCAAATTGAGTGAAACTCTAGAAATTTCTAGAGACAAGAGAGTTAGTGTTGATTTCTAACATAAGCAAGTGCAATTCTAAAACTCAGGGAAAATAAAACATTAGGTTATAAGCTAATTAATAGGCAATAATTAGCAATATTCAAAGACAAAATAACCTGCTTATTATAGAACTTTAAAACAAGACGTTAAACCCTTCAAGGTAAGAGTTGCAAACTGTTTACCTGGTTTACCAAAAAAAGAAAACTGTTTATTTGTCTTTCTTTTTTTCTTTCTCCTTTCCCTTTTCTTTAGACAGAAACCATAAGATTTTGCTGTGCTTTTTCATTTCTTTATTTGATGCTACATAGTACTATTTTTAAAATTATTTTCACTTTATTTTATGCTACATAGTACTATTTTTTAAATCACTTATTTGGTTTGTTCAGTAAAGGATCTTTATTTTGAGCAGTTGGGTCTCTCACTCTCTCACACACACACACCTTAGAAATCATAAAATCATAGTGAATGCATGAACAAAGCGATCAAGGAATGGACAATGACATATTTTTCTATAGATAGATAAAAGGGTTTTTCTCTCTAGTAAAAAAAAAAAGAGAAAAAAAAAGGGTTTATCTATAAGTAGAAAGAAGTGTGAGAAAGAGATTGAAACCTTGAGCTGGCGAATTCAAAGAGCTTTCCTGTAGCAGAAAAGACCATGAGACCAATTTCAGCATCGCAGAGAGTTGAGAGCTCGTAAGCTTTCTTAAAAAGTCCTCTCCTCCTCTTTGAGAATGTCACCTGCCTTGCCGTCGTGTTGTCAATCTTCTTAATCTGAATACTCCTCCGTGTCATTTTCCCAGAAATAGAAACTATTTGCATACAAAGCTGAGAGAGAGAGAGAGAGAGAGAGAACTGAAAAGAAAAGAGATATGTAGAGAATACTGAAAAAATAAATTACTAAAATGAAATCTAGGTATTATTGTACGGAAGAGGAATATTGTCTTTGATAGAAGTTTAACCAAAGTATCAGATCAAAAATATAACAAATCAAACTGCACTTGCTTTTCTTTTTCTTTTTTCTTTTTTCCCATTTTCATGAAAAAAACTGCACTTACTCAACCAATAAAAGATGGAAAAATATAATATTTACCAAAAATATTATATATAAAATATAGCAAATCAAGCTGCACTTGCTTTTTCTTTTCTTTTCCTTTTTCATGAAAAAAACTGTATTTACTCTACCTATAAAAGATGAAAAAAAATAAATAAATAAATAAATAAAATCTGAGCAGGGGTGTACCCTACAGGCCTACACAGACCACATAACTACCAAAACTGTTGTTTCTCAAAAAAAAAAAAAAAAAAAAAAACCTGTTGTGTGGCATGGAAGCACACTAGCTTAATTTTAACATTGCTGAATAGCTTAATTTTAACATTGAATTTATTATTATTATCATAAATTATATATTATAGATATTTTCTTAATTTTTTTAATGTTACATCGTAATTTGAAGATGAACACAACCATAATAAAAGTTAAATTATAATTTTTATCTATTCTTTTTTTTTTCTATATATACTATTTAAGTTCTTTTATTTACTCTTTTCAAAAAAAAAATTCCTTTATTTACATTTGAATCTAGTTTTTCCATCTATCTACATCTGATTGTGCCGTTAAGTCATATTTCTCTCCAACAGAAAAATTACGTCATTTTCCGGAAGAATTACATTGAAAACATATAATTTAAATGACTGAATTATAAAAATTAAAAATTAAAAATTAAAACTATAAGAACAAAATTGAAAACTAGTTAAGGTAAGATGATGCAATTTGTATTTAATCTTTTAAAAAGTTAGGTCAAGAGCTTTATGAGAAAGTAATATTACCCAATTCTTTCATAGAGGAGAATTTAAATTCAAATTTTATATATATATATATATATATGGTTGGATTCAAATTATAGCTGGTATAACTCTAAACAATGTTACACTACTTAATAACTTGTCATAAAATTTATATTTTGAAAATCCTACCGTTGAATTATATGTTCTATATATTCTTAACAATCATGCCAATTTTCATGTCAATTGGATGTTAGTTACTATTTGGTTCATAAACTCATCTTTTATGCATTATTTTAAATTACAAAAACTTGAATTTAAAAAATTTATTGATGACATAGTTATTAATCTTTGATCATCTTGAAATTTTGCAAACATGGAGAATATACGAAGATAATGTAATTTAACAGTAGATTTGTCAAAATTTGTATTCAATTAAAAAATATTGAGCGGTGTAACATTACTTAGAATTACACCTGGTGTAACTCTTGTAAAGTTACATATTTTTTATACTGTAGATTTCTAAGAGATCTAACGATTAAAAAAGACAACATTAAATGTTATTACTTTCCACTGTTGTCCCTCTCCTTATTTATTGTTTTTCACTTAATTAAAAGGCACATGCCATTTTCAACAACCTACTTTTTAAATGATTCTTCCTAAAAAAGAAATTAAATAATTTGAAAATATTTTTTATTATATGGTAGACAAACCGACAACCCTTTATAAGAAAAGATTTTTGTGGTTGATTCTTAGATTTGGGCTAATCCGTTTGTAACTTAAAACTTGAAAGTCTAAACAATCTGTTTAGAATTTCATAGTTTAATATAGTATCCAAATTTTATAGCATATAGCAGTACTAGAACCACGAACACAGAGTTTCGATCTTTAATTTTGTCTAATCTTCAATCAATGCCAGCAACACGAGTTTCTACCTTTAATGCTTCGTTTTCACATATTGATTCAACAATCACAACCGCGAATACAGACCTTACCATTGGAGGACCTTTTGATTTTTCCACAAATATCAGTTCTTCTTGTTGAAATAAAAAGCAGTAGATTACTTTTAAATTCAATTGTATATATAAATGATTCCTCAAAAAAAAATTTGTATATATAATTGTATAAATTTTATTTCAAATAATTCAATTTTATCATCAAATATCTATTTAATTTCTCTTTTAAGATGAATCATTTGAAAAGTAGGTTGTTGAAAATGACAAGTGTCCTTTAATCAATGAAAAACAATAAATAAGGAGAGAGAAAAAAGTGGAAAGTAATAACATTTAATGATTTTTTTTTAATTATTAGATCTCTTAGAAATTCACAGTATAAAAAATGTGTAACTTTACAAAAATTACATAAGGTGTAACTTAAACCCAACCCTATATATATATATACATATATATATATATATATATATTTATATATATATATATGGTTAGATTTAAGTTACACATGATGTAAGTTTAAGTAATGTTACATTTATATTTTGAAAATTCCACTGTTGGATTACATGTTCTATAGTTTTAAACATGCGTGCCAATTTTCATACCAATTGGATGTTATTTACCATACAATCTATAAACTCATCTTTTATGCATTATTTTAAGCTACAAAAATTTGAATTTATACAATTAATAGATAACATGACTATTGATCTTTGATCACCTGGTTTAACTGTAAAAACAGAATGTCATAAATAAGTTATATTAAATGAGTTCCTAATTAGAATATAAGCATTAATGAGTGTTTTTTTTTAACCGTAGGATCTACTTAAATCTAAAGATTTAAAAAATGTGTAACTTGAACCTATCTCATATGTGTATATATATATATATATATATATATATATATATCTATATATATATGCACACACACACACACACACACACACACACATATATATAATGCTATAGTCACAAACTATTTTACAACTTTTTTACAAAATGTCAATGTGGTCATTTTCTTATTGGTTTTCATTTAAGCTCACTATTAATATCATTTTTTCATTTACCAATAACCACTTACCACATAATCAGTTTGTAAAACTTGTTTGTAAAAAAATTTGTATTTCAAGCATTACTCACACACACACACACACATATATAGGGTTGGGTTTAAGTTACAATTGGTATAACTCTAAACAATGTTACACCACTCAATATTTTTTAA
Organism: Lithocarpus polystachyus; assembly: GCA_033629205.1. Taxonomy (NCBI): domain Eukaryota; kingdom Viridiplantae; phylum Streptophyta; class Magnoliopsida; order Fagales; family Fagaceae; genus Lithocarpus; species Lithocarpus polystachyus. Next base: position 27,335,017 of record CM066172.1, on the reverse strand, counting down.
TTGGATACGAATTTTGACAAATCTACCATTAGATTACATTATCTTCATATAATCTCCATGCTTGCAAAATTTCAAGGTGATAAAAGATTAATAGCTATGTCATCAATCAATTTTTTAAATTCAAGTTTTTGTAGTTTAAAATAATGTATAAAAATTGAGTTCATGGATCAAATGGTAAATAAAATCCAATTGACATGAATGTTAAGAACAAATAGAACATGTAATTCAACGGTGGGATTTTCGAAGTATGAATTCTATAACAAGTTATTGAGTGGTGTAATATTACTTAGAGTTACACCAGATGTAACTTGAACCCAACACACACACACACACACACACACATATATATATGGTGTAATATTTCTTAGAGTTACACCAGGTGTAACTTGAACCCAACCCATATATATATATATATATATATATATATATATAGGTGGTGTGCGATTGAATTTGAAAACTAGAGAGACTAAAACAAAGTTCAGTACAAGGTTATTTAAAGCTAGACACAAAAAGGAAAGGTTTTTTTATTTTTATTTATTTTTTATTTTATATGAAGAGAAGGCTAAATAAAGTTAAGAACAAATTAGTATTTTTTCTAAATAATTTGTAGGTTTTAGTTTCATCCTTGAACCAATGCTTGTATTAACTTAATAATTCAATGATGTTTCTAAAAGAATAGTAATAAAACTTAATTCAATGTTACAATTGCTCCACATTCCTTTTAAAAATTGAATGCAGAGTGAATTTCATTTTCATGAAATTGCTTTACAAAGGCATGAGACTAAAGGGTTCAAAAGAAATTGGAAAACTGCCGTTTATTTATATATGGTTTGGCCTTATTATAATTTAGGTCATAAAGTTTTTATTATTATATTTAACACCCTATAATTTGCACCAAAATGAAACCAATTTGCATTTTGTGAACAAATTATTTATTCCCTTTTGGTTTGCATGTATTACAACTTAGTCTCACAAACTTTTCAATTACTACATTTTCACCCCTAAAATTTTTAAAATAAAATCTAAAACTCTAATTTGAATGGAATTCTATTGATTTCATTTTAGTCATCTTATGGGTAAGATGTAATAATTGAAAGATTGTAAAATTAAATTGTAATTGGACAATATCGTTGGTGTAAATAGTGGCAGATGATCAAAGGGGACGGGGTGGGGGAGGGGAGGGTAACCCAAAATTTTAAAAAAATCTTGAATATTTCTCTTTTTTTAATCCTTAAAAATTATATATATATATATATATATATATATATATATATATATGAAATGGCAAAGTAGCTTGACTTCTAACATCCTAAATCTTAGTTAAAATTTTTAGATATCTCTAAATAAAATTATTATTTTTTAAGTATATAATTTATTTAAGAAATTATAAGGTTATTTATATTTATTTAAATAGAATCACAATTTCATTAGGGTTGGACATTTATAAATTATAGTGAACATGGTTATGCTAACAATTATCTCAAGTAATAATGAGAAAACAAACAAGGGTTTTGTTCTTACACTTTTGTAGACACCTAATTTTATAACCTATATTTAACCTCATCTAAAGACAATAGGGTAATTTTACAACCCGAAGGTAAAATCGTAATTTTTGACCATAATTTCATTCGCTTCATATAAAACAAATCTTAAAATCTTAATAGTTAAAACTAAGGCTCACAAGCTTTGATCAAAACCGTTGGATAAATTAAAAGATATCATTAAATCAAGTTTTAACTACTAAAATGTATACACAAGGTTGAGTCCGATCAAGTGTGATTATGAACAATTGATTTTAATTGGTACCATTAGTATTCAATATAAAATCGGAGATATGTCATAATCCGAATCGATTGAACTAAAAATAATTGCAAGGTTGCACACACTTGATTAATTCGATTATCAAATATTAATGATTTCTCAATTATTTTTGCAATTATCCTTTAAAAATGGCAATAAGGCAACATTATGTGTTTTTAGGGCCCTAATAAATGTGATTGGGTTAAAATGAAATTTGCTCACTCTTTTGTTAATATCCTTGAATCATTACTAATGAATTTTTTTTTTTTTTTTTTGGGAAACAATTACTAATGAAAAGTTAAAATGTATTGTTCCTTTTATTTTTTTTTTAATGTATTGTTGCTAATTATTTAACCATAATAGGTTTAGACAAATGGTTTTACCGTTATATTTTTATTTTTATAATTTGATAATTGGAAGAAGAGTATTTGTCAATTGAGCTAGCTACAATGCTCTTGGCAAAAGATTTTATAATTTAATGGCACTTCTTGTAAAAATGAGGAGATTTAAATGTTTGATAATATTCTTTGATATCTTAAAAAAAAAATTACTTAAGTTTTAGACCCAAAAAATGTAAAAAGAAAACCAAAAATACTACTAAATATAGGAAAATGGAAATTTCATTTATATCATCTAAACTTGCAAAGGTGTCAGTTTATTTTCTTCATTATATATAATATAATATAATATAATGGAGAAAACATAATAATAATAATAATAATAATAATAATAATAATAATAATAATAATAATGGAGAAAACACCGAGAGAGTAAAATGATACATATTCAGATAGAAAGAGTGAAAAAATAATGAAATGTTGAAATGGGTATAATATATAATATTGGAATCAAATTAGTAAAATACTATTAGATTTAGTTCCAGACTTTCAGTAATAAAAAGTAGGGACCAATGAACAGGTCAACATTTAAAATTTTACAAGAAGAGATAAAGGGTCTAGATTTTTGAGGCCATGACTTTTTCAAAATTTTGCAGAAGTAGGCCCATGACTTAAATACAAAAATGGACCACAAGATGGTCCAGGTACCTTTTCAGAAACAAAATTGGAACTACCATATTTTATTTTTCCTGAATAAGGTAATTTGATTGAGAAGAAGGAACAAAAATGGTGCAGTCTTAGCTCAAGCGATATGCTCCACATATATTGTTCCATATGCCTGTGATAAACTGACCAAGCACGCTTGTCACTTGTTCTTCTAGATGATTTTATAAAGGTAAATATCAACAACCGTATAGTACTTGTTAAGGTTAGACTAAGGTAGATCCTATTTAATGAAAAAAATTATATTTATTGAAAGAAAAAAAAAACATAAAACTGACTTCAAAATCTATTTTAACAATTTTTTTTTTCCCTCTCCATGGAACTGGCCCCACATCCTATAAAACTGCAAAAAAATGACATAAAATTGCAAAAAAAAAAAGGACAAAAAGATGCTGTAAAGTTAGGCTGGCTGAATAATAGATGCAATCGTCTAAGGCCCCCACTTGTAAAAAAAAAATTATATATATAATATATTCATCTATATATTTTAATTACAAAAAAAAATTAAGTACTTTTATTGGTCAATAAAATGCAATAAAAAACCACGTTGTATCTTAAAATGCAGAATACTGCACAATAACAATGCACACAACTTGATAGGACAAGATTGCATAATGCTATGTGCACTATGCATTCTTGTCCACAAGCCCCAACACATTAAAGGCCTAAGCTAAGCTAGCCCCCACATGGCCCCACACTAATTAATAAGTTATCACATTTTTTTTAATGCAAACTCTTACTTTATCATTTATTATAAATTATCACACTAATTAATAATTTTATGTATATTATATCAACTCATTTGTATTATAGTGATACTAATTTATTGAACTATGTAATAAATTAATTTTTATTTGTACAGGTTTAGACTTTAAAGTTAAAAAAAAAAAAAATCCACTTCTTAAAGCCCCCAAAATATTGTTGAGCCAACCCTATGTAAAGTATAAAAAGTTGCTTACGCACCTATTAACACAACCCATTTATATTGGGAAAATTTTTATTTTATTCAAGTGTGGTCTACATCTAGTTCCAATAATTGTTAACCTTTAGTATAAAAGGTCACACTCAACTAATTTGAAGTTAAGATTTTTTTTTTTTTTGTAACAGTAATGGAGTACCACTGTACATATTACTCGTGTTAAGAGACTAGTGTTTGAAGTAGTTTTATTTGTTTTTTGATTCATGAGTTTAATTAATTCAAACTGTAATAAAGTACATGCTTTAGATATATCTCGATTTAAGAGTTCGGGAATTGGGATTGAAAAAAATATAAATCAAAGGATGTCACCACATGTACTATGTATGATTGATAAATCAAACTATACAAAAATAGAAGTGGTAAGTGTAATTATTAATTTCAGAATATTTAATATGTTCATGTTTTCTCGTTATACCAAAAATAAATATGTTTAGTGAGATTTTCAGTTGTAAACCTACTAGCATTAAAACACTAAAAATAGATATCACTTCTCTAGAAAGTAGAAAGTTAGAAACACAGTGAAAATTTTTGAGTATGCTATCTGGCTCTTATAAGTGACCTCATGTACTATTCATGATTCACCTTTTTGTTGCTATTTCGAGTAAAGTGAGAAAAAGGACTAAAAAGAGTCATTCACAATTGATTAATCAAAAACTTGAACAGTCATACACACATCAAGGAGATAATCAATTACTTGAGGAGTACTACTTCTAGAAATTCACATTAGCACCCCCAAAAAAAAAAAAAAAAAGAAAGAAAGAAAAGAAGAATGACATTTGATTTTTATTCATCTTAACTAGCACTAACATGTTAAACGTTTTTTTTTTTTTTTTTTTTGATGAGTTTACTTCATGGTGGTTGGTGAATACCAAATTATATACTGATGCAATTTTGACCCCAAAAAAACACATAATTTAAAATCTTGTTTCATTTTATTTACTTTTATATATATATATATATATATAGAGAGAGAGAGAGAGAGAGAGAGAGAGAGAGAGAGAACTAAGACAAGATCTAGTTTTATATAGATGAAACCTGTGAAGTGCTAATCTTGAGTTGCCAAGGAAGACTAGGAACTAGAACAATCCAACCTAGAAAAATTCAAAATTCAAAATTTGAAATTAAAAACAAAAAAAGAAGAAAAAAACAAAAAAGAAAACACTAGGAGAAAATTAATATTATAAATGATGAAATCACGCTTTTCAAGTTGGTGCAAGAATCTGGATTGCAAAATCATAGGAAGTTCACAGGAGTCTTATTGCAAGCAAGATTGACTTGAAAACATTTTTAGACATTAAGGCTTAAATCAAAGTGTACTCAAAAGCACCATTCTTGATAAAGAAATGTTGCGGAAAATATGTAATACTGGCAATCACGCAAAGATAAACAAAACTTATTGCAGAATTATGAATCAATTTATCAATAGTATGACTTGCCATCAGTCTCAACCCTATGCTCAACCTTTTCTGACGCCCTCTACTTCATTTTCCATTGTAACAAATTGACCCTTTATTCATCCATAAAAATGACTAAGCTTCCAAAATCTGCCGTATGCACAAGCAGACTCTCTTAGAATCAGCTGGTGGAAACAAATTGGTCTTACAGAAAGTTAATTACAGCTCTGAGCTAGGATTTCTATTTACTTAAACATGGCCTTCTTTCTTTTGTATTTGAGAAAAGAGAATCCATGTTTGCTTCTTGATCTTCACTATACTTCAAATTCATTTAGGAAAAGGTAGCCTGCAAGACATAGAACGATGCACTAAGGCAAACAGTTTCTCTATAGTAGCAGCATGCATTTCTAGGCATGCAGTCAATGATGCTAGTTAAGTTGCTACACAAACAGAAGAATTGCTCATTGACGAGTAGAAAGTGACATCAACCTGTGGTTGCAACCATTAATTTCACCAACAAATTTATCTTTAAGTACCACATAAGCCCATAGAGGGCTGTATATTAGAATATAGTACACATTGTAATGCTAAATCCAGAGAAATAACTAAACCTAAGCACAAATTTATCAGTTTGGTCAAGTTCCTCTATTGAAACTACAAGTATATGCTATACGGCCCCTAAATATTGAGGTTTGATGCAAATATCCTTTGATTGAATCCTGAATATTATTTCATACTTAATCCAGAAAACTAAAAAATTTTAAGAATTTCACAAACTTACCCCAACTTGAGAGATATGTCTGAACTGTCATTGTCTTGAGGATCAGATGAGCTGCAAATATTGGTGATTGACTCAGATGACTGACCTTGTTCAAGTACATGTGTTTGAGTGCTAAACAGATTCTCCATCTGTGGAAGAGACATTTTTTATAACTAAGATATGAAGAGAAGAGGAAGAACTTTTTCTAAAAATAAAAAAAAGACCTATTACCTGTTTTAGTTGTTGGTTTTCTTCCATCAGTTGGGCTCCCTGCATTAAAAGAATAAGATGAACAGAGAGCCATTGCTAAGAATTCTTAGCCTTAAATACAAAATATAATTTAATTAATATGGTATATTTACCTAACTTCTTATATAAGAAATCGATGCATTATGAATTGGTATAGGTCAGGTGATAGGATAAACAATATAACATTCAGTTTTGAAAATATGTTGACAATGGTTTCAACTAAATATTCAATGGTGGTTGTTACTTCTTGTTAGCCATGTGAACTTTTCCTTTCTCTACCCATTGAGCTAGCCAGTGCACACAAAGACCACTATTTTTATGAACTTGCACCAACTTGCATTAACATTATGACAAAGTTTTACAGCTGACATTTGCTAAAGATGGATTTAGGGTTTAAGCATATAACATTACAGTAGTCCTAATTGTACACAGCACTAACTATATTACTGCAATCCTAGGGTCAACACAGAGTTAGTCTACTACATATTCGCTTAAATAAGTACACTATTATACACAAAATTCAATAATAAATATGTAATTGTTTAAAACTTTCTACTGTTCACGTAGGACTCTAAGACAAAACCATCTTAATTCCTTGTGTTCTTTCAACTTCTCTTAGTTTTTTCTTTCCACCTAACATTTCAATATTTTAACATGATATCATTATGGAGCGGATCATCACTAAAGTACGAAACTGTTATACATTGAAACCATATGAACTTTAGCTCAAGGGCACTGATCTGTTCCGGAAATGTCTTGCAAACATTATAATAATTGTATGAAATGTCCTGCAAAAATTTAAAGTTTGGAACATGACCTTTTGCTGTAGGGCAGTGATCTCTTCCAGAAATCTTTCACCCTGCAAGACAAAAGTTTCTTATATTAAGATAAAGTACATAAATTTCAACACTCCATTATAATGCCGGCAAACAGAGATAAAAAAGAGAGACAAGCCTTTGTTTCTATAACACGGCTCAGGCCTACTTCAAGCGCTTTCTCTAGTTTCTGTAGTTCTTCTATATCCATTCCAGGGAGCTCTTCTCCTCTAATCTTCCTGTGTTAGGTGTGAACATTTCTCAACATTAATTTATTGTGGTATATATATGTCTTTACAGTAACAAGATGATAGTGATGTAGCTATAATACCTCAGTTCATGTGTCTTCTCCTCAATTTCCTTGCTCAACATGGCGTAGGAGGTACCGTTCTCAAGCTAATATAAACAATTGCCGTTCATGAAGATTTTTGAAATGTGACGTGTTACCGAGCACTTTAATATAACAATGGTTCTCAGTAAAGAAAAAAAAAATATATATATATATATATATATATATATATATATAACAATGGTTCTAAAATATGCAAGTGTTGAATTGGGCCCGCGTGTGTGGCTTGAATTGCCACAAGCCCAAGTCAATTACAAGTAAACTAAATACAACTTGTAATAGGAAACCACAAGTCCAAGTCGGTCACGGCAGTTGACCAATACAATTGATACAAAGAATCCTATATTGTGGACTTAAGCACAGCAATATATAAGTGCTAGTGTGCGGCAATTATAAGAGACAATTTCTAAAACCAAGGAGCAACCGCATAAGAAGAAGAATAGAGTTTTGTTGTCTTTTGAGTGAGAGAGAGAGTTAGGGTATATTGGGATTTGGGTTTCTAGAAAGTGTTATTGTGTGTTATTTTACCTCTCTATTTTTATAGTGAAATTTCTATGTTGTTGCCGTAGAGGTAGGCAGTTTGCCGAACCATGTAAATTCTTATGTTCTTTGTATGTGCTTGTTATTTAATTTATGCTTATTTACTGTTATTGATTTGAGTCCTGGGCGTTATTTGCACTACAAGTGGTATCAGGGCTAGGTTAGGATTCAATCTTTTGAATTTAGTAAAGATGTCAAGCATAGAGTATGATGTAGAGAACTTTTGCGGTAAGAGAAATTTTTCCCTTTAGCATAGGCAGATGAAGGATCTCCTAATTCAACAAGGAGTTCATAAGGCCTTGTTTGGGAAGGAGAATAAACCGGAAACGATGAAGGATGAAGAATGGGTAGAAATGGATGAGAGAGCAGCTAGTGCTATTCGTCTCAACCGAGGTGATGAGGTCATTCACAACATCCTAGAAGCAAAGACCACAAAAGAAGTTTGGGTCAAACTAAAAGGTCTTTATATGAGAAAGAATCTCACAAACAAGTTTTACATAAAGAAGCAACTTTACAGTTTGCATATGAAGGAGGGTTCAGATTTGTTAGAGCATCTCAACACGTTTAACATGTTGAACACCCAATTGTCAAGTTTTGGAGTGAATTATGAGGACGAAGATAAAGCGTTAATCTTATTAGCATCGCTACCTACACATTTTGATCATCTAGTGACTACGTTGATGTTCCAGGAAAGAGACTGTAATACTCGATAAGGTAACTAGTGCTCTGTTGTCACACATAAAGATGAAGCTAGATGACGATGGTTCTCAAGCTAATGGACTTATTGTAAAGTCAGAGTCGAGTAATTGGTGTAGAAGTGAGTCAAAATCCAATGAGAAGAGATCTTAGTCTAGATCACGTACAAAGAAAGATGTAGAGTTCTTTTATTGTCACAAGAAAGGGCACTACAAGAATCAGTATAAAAAGTTGAAAGGGCATTTAGAGGAGAAGAGGAATGGAAAGAACCCCCTAGAATCAGTTAGTGTTATTGAAGAAACATCAGATGAAAGTACGGTTGGTGCAAATTTATTTTCAGTCTCATTCAAGTAATAATGTTCTACTAGAATCTTGGGTTTTAGATTCAGCATGCTCATATCATATGACTCCAAAGAAAAATTGGTTTGACACGTATAAGCCTTACAATGGTGGTATGGTCCAAATGGGTAATGATGCTACATGCCCGGTTATTGGGATTGGTACTGTGAAGATCAAGATGTTTGATGGAGTTGTAAGAGTTCTTAATAATGTCAGACATATTCCAGATCTTAGGAAGAATTTAATTTCTTTAGGAGTATTGGATGATTTGGGGTACTCATACTCATCAAAGGGTGGAATCAAGAAGATTACCAAAGATGCTTTGATGGTGATGAAGGGACATAAAGTAAGCACGCTTTATAGATTGATTGGGAATTAGTTGTAGGAAGAGTTGCAGTCACCACTCTGATAGAGTCCAGCACTGACAACACAAAATTATGGCATATGCAACTTGGCTATATTGGTGAACGTGGTGTGTTAGAGTAGCATAGAGTCAGTTTCAATATAGGCTCTCGTACAAGTAAAGGTGTTCTTGACTATGTTCATTCAGATGTTTGGAGTCCAGTTTCAATTTCTTCTCATAGCGATGCTCAGTACTCTGTCAATTTCATTGATGACCACTCTAGAAAGGTATGGAATTATTTTATGAGGCATAAGTCTGATGTGTTTGGCATATTTAAAAAGTGGAAAGCACAAGTTGAAAATCAGATTGGTAGGAAAATAAAATACTTTAGAATAGCTAATGGACTAGAGTATAGAGATAAAAAATTATAAGATTTTGTGAATTAGAAGGTATTACTCGTCACTTCACAGTTAAAGGAACTTCATAGCAGAATGGGGTTGCAAAGAGAATGAACAGAATCTTAACAGAAAGAGCCAGATGCATGAGATTGAATACGGTTGCCTAAGGTGTTCTTAGCAGAGACGGTTAACACAGCAAGCTTCATTATTAATAAATCTCCATCATCAGCCATTGATTTCAAGATTCCAGAAGAGGTTTGGTCAAGTAGACTAGTTGATTATTTGAGTCTAAAAATCTTTAGTTGTCCAACTTATGTGCATGTGCAGAGTGGAGAGCGTTCTAAATTGGATTCGAAGTCAAGAAAATGCATATTTCTTGGTTTTGAAAAAGGTTTTAAAGGCTACAGGCTTTGGGATCCAATCTCAAAAAAAATGGTGACCGGCAGAAATGTCATATTTGATGAAGCCTTTATATAGAGACAGAATGAAGTAAAGACATGTGATGATAGTTCACAAGAGAAATTCACTGTTGAAGTGGAGTTTGACGAAAATAGTTCACCCAGTGGTAAGGGTAATGATAATGATATTGATCCACAACAACAACAACAAGAAGAGCCATACTTGCTAAAGGTAGAGAGAAGTGGGTTCACAAAGCACCACAGAGATATGGCTTTGAAGATATGGTTAGCTTTGCTCTCATAACCAGCAGTGGAGATCCATCGTCTTATAGGGATGTAGAAGAGATGGGTTCACTACAGAAGAATAAGACTTGGGAATCATTGAAATTGTCCAAGGGAAAGAAGGCTATTGGTTGCAAGTGGGTATACCGCAAGAAAGAAGCATTATTAGAAATTGAAGGTGAATAATTTAAGGCACAGTTAGTGGCTAAGAATTACTCACAGAAAGAGGAAGAGAATGCATCTAGTATGTTAACAAATCTAGTTTCAAGAGAAAAGTTCAAGAGCTGCTTGAACTTGATAGGTGTTTGCAACTTTTGAGCCCTTGAGGTCTGAGATGGAGGCAATGGAGGAATTTGCTAGTGTAGCTTGATCAATTCAAGCCAAGGTGGAGATTTGTTGAAGTGGGCCCGCGTGTGTGGCTTGAATTGCCACAAGCCCAAGTCAATTACAAGTAAACCAAATACAACTTGTAATAGGAAACCACAAGTCTAAGTCAGTCATAGTAGTTGACCAAATACAATTGATACAAGGAATCCTACATTGCCAACTTAAGCATAGCAATGTATAAGTGCTAGTGTGCGGCAATTACAAGAGACAATTCCTCAAACCTAGCAGAAGCCGCATAAGAAGAAGAATAGAGTTTTCTTGTCTTGTGGGTGAGAGAGAGTTAGAGTGTATTAGGATTTGGGTTTCTAGACAGTGTTATTGTGCACTATTGTATCTCCCTTTTTTTATAGTGAAATTTCTCCGTTGTTGCCATGAAGGTAGTTAGTTTGTCAAACCACGTAAATTCTTATATTCTTTGTATGTACTTATTATTTAATTTCTACTTATTTACAGCAGTGGGATTTTCAATAAAATGCAAATTTCAAAGTTTTCATGAAAATTTCATGAGAAAGTGCATCAAGAAATAATCTAGAGTCATGTTTCCATCTGACAATGATAAAATTACCTGCATTAACTTTAACTTGAAAACATTGGAAAAAACTTTGAGAGTTATATATTATTTTTATTATTTATGGTAAGTTTAAGTTATGACCAAGATCTACACTACTTTTCAGGTAAATTTCTTCATTTAGGCAATCATTTAATCATTTTTGGTATTTATGGTATGTGCTTTACTATAAACAAGTTGATAGCAATGACTATAAGATGTGAGCACCTTTTATTTGATCGATGGTTCTAAAATATGTAAGCAATTCCAATCCTGCCTTCGATAAGAAATTTTTAGGTTGCCGAAATGTTAGGGCCACAACAAGTCCTCTTAAGTGTTCCAAAAACTGATACGTAGCTTTTCTTATGGTGGTACGATTTTCAATAAAATGTAAGTCTCAAAATTTCCATGAAAATTTCATGAGCTATCAGATTAAGAAATAATCCTGTCATGTTTCCTTATGACAATGATAAAATTGTGTATCAACATTAAAATGAAAACATTGGAAATAAGAATATTAAGATGGATAGATGAAAATACACGTAAAGACAGAATTCAAAATAAAGAAATCTGCTTGAAGTTAGGGGCAACCCTATTGATAAAGTTAGAGGTGGTCATGTTTAGAAGAGAGCGATTAATGCACCAATAAGAAAAAACAAGTTGATTCAAGTTGAGGTAATGAAAAAGGGTAGAGGACGACCAAAAAATAAAATAAAATAAAAAATAAAATAAAATAAAATAAACAAAACAAAACAAATCAAACAAACAAACAGACAGACAGACAAAAACAAAAAAACATTAGTTGAAGTAATTAAATGGACTTGTCAAGTAAGGAAGTAACAAAGACTATAAATTCAAATAGAATAGAATTAAGGAAAAATACATGTAGCTAACTAAACTATTGAGAATTCATAATTGACACTAAAAATTTTTGGGACTAAGACTTCATTGCTGTTGTATGGTAATTTTAAGTTATGACCATGACCTATGCCACTTTTTGGACAAATTCCTCCATTTAGGCATTCGTTTAGTAATTTTTACTATTTACGGAAAGTTTTTTAACTTTCAATTTAGAATTCAAAATAAGATCTCATTTGTTTTGAAATGTTTCCTAAGGCTTGTAGGATTTGATTTTGTAAATTTTATAATTTTGATGTTTTTCGCAATTTTTCATATCTCTAGCCTCATTTTTTGCTTAACGGGTGTTTTATGGTCTACTAGCCTCTCTATGATTTCTTTTCCCATTTATATGCATAGTAGCCTTCAAGGTAATTCAAAATTTCGTTAATATAAATTTCTAAAAGTTTTTTCTCCATTCCTTTTGGTGGATGTCAAATTTCTTTTTTTGAATTAAATGAGCCTCTTACGGATTCAAGAGTTATTATCTCAAAGTAGATGTAATATGTTTCTTATGACTTTCCACCTCACTTATTTACCTAACTGAAAAACTTTAAAACATCATACCTGTAGCTCAAGAGACAGTTGGTCCATTTTGCCAAGATTCTCTGGACTTAGATTATGCCTTTCAATTACTTGCTGCATACTTCAGACAACAAAAGGATAGCACATTCAATTCTTTTATCTCTCTCTCATTTTAGTAAATTGAAAGTGCGGACGAACTTATAAACTACTAGTATGTATTTCTGACTCATATCTAAGGAAATAAAACTTGAGCTAGTGACTAAAGAATTAATCATTTATCTCATGCTAGCATACCGCATATCTGCCATTGTCTGCAAGCCAATTGTGTTCCCAATTACAATGTGAAGCACAAGTGATATATATATTGATTGGCACAAAGTATGTGCAAACTTCTAATTTGGTCAAACTATAAAGGTGAACGTCTATATGAACCCCTAAATTATTTATATTGATTGACACAAGGGGTACATTGTGATGCAGGGAGCATTAAAATTATCCAAGATTTTATTTTTGAATGTAAATTTTTTTTTTTACTTTAAATTTTAAATTGAGTTTTAATGTTGAGGGTTTTATTAAGTGATTTGACTAGGCATTTTTCTATATTGGTGCAATCCCTAAACCCTATTACACTAGTGCTCTTGTAATCATGAAAGGCAATACAATTTAAATTAGAAAAATTTGATGATTTGAGAGTGATGACTTTCTCTTTGTTTGGTAGTGTTCAATACCCTTAGGTGGTGATGCCTAGGGCTTGCAAGCAGATTTTAGAAGGTGGAGCCTAATGTTTGTCCTGTTTATCCTGTTATTCTCCTTTTATCTTTATTTTCCTATTTTATTCTATGTCAACTTGGTATAAGACTCTTTGATCCCCTCCATCCAATTCAAATCAGTCCCAAAAAAAAAAAAAACTACACCCATTATCCCAATTTTCAAAAGAAGAAGTGAGATTAGCCAATTAAACCCACAAGCCAACCCTTGCATATCAAGTTCTTTAGCTTTTACCAACGAGTAGAGTTTCAGTCTTTGTATTTTGTGGCAAAAAAATGACTTCCTTTGATAGAGACTTTGAGAAGCAGCTTAAGGAGGATGAGAATTGGGAAAAGCCTCCTTAACTCTTATTCCTCAATTGATAACCTCCTCACTCTTATTGATCAAGTCAAAATTTGTTAGAAAATGTGGATCTTGCATCAAACAAATCAATGCATGATTTTAACCCTCAATGAAGGCAGTGGTCACTAATGAACTTTTCAGTTGCATCTTGCGTCACTGAGATTACAAGGATAAAAACACCGGATGCCCCATATGATGATGAGCAAATGAAGGAAATATTTCAGCTGATTGTAGCTACATTTGAAAATTTTTCTATTTGTCTCATGTGCCCAATTATTACTATACGAAGGAGGCTTCAAATCTTGACACTGTTGCAAAGGTCCGGTCATGCTTGGTGATGCTAGACCTTGAGTGTGATCCATTGATTGCTAAGAAATTTCAAATTTTCTTTAAAATAATTAGATCCATCTATTCACTTGTTGTATTTTTGGCCATGGAAACAATTATGTCTTTGGACATATATAAAAAAATTTCCTTGAATCTTCTTAATCCACTTTTAGCTAGTGTAAGAAAGGAAATTCAAAAAGTTTCACCTATTTTGTAAAAATTGGGGTAGCAAGTAATCACTAAAATTAATGCCTAATAAGACAAAATAATGGCATCCACTCAAAAACTACCCAACAAACTTGAGGGTAAAGCTTTACACACGAGAGATAGTAACATTTAGGCACCAAAAATTGGTTATGCAAAGGAGATGCACGTTGAGGCACCAAAATTATTTTTGAATGTGAAAATAATATTGTTTTTGACTTTAAATTTTGAATTTGGTTTTAATGTGGAGGGTTTTAAGAGATTTGAAGCCGTGAAAGGTAGTACAATATGAATAAGAATAATTTGATAATTTGACAATGATGGATTTCTCTTTGTTTGGTGGTGAATGGTGATGTCTAGGGCTTGCAGGCAAATTCTAGGTGGTGAAGCCTAGTATTTGTCTTGTTTATTCTCTCATTCTTATTTTCCTACTGTGTTCTACATCATATTAATTTCTTACTTATTTTGTAAAATTCTAATTTTTGCAGGAATCAAATAAAATGGCTTAAGACTTTTGGATTTGGTTCAAGCTATTGCATTAAAATGTTACATAATTACTGCTTGCAGGATAAATATCATAGAGTAAATACTGTTTTAGTTTTGGAAAGTTTAAAGATTGAAAAGATACTCTAAAATTCAAAGTAAGACTTTACAAAACTCATCATATTAGTTTTCCATGACAGTTCATCATGAAACCCTACAAAATCCTAGAAATCTAGGTATGCAATTCTTGTTATTTAAATTAATGTTGCTGAAAATTTTATCATTAACTACATTGAAATTCATTATGAAAATGCTTTATCTGGTCAATTGCAATTCTTAACAACCACAATCAAAGACAAGTTGATAAGTCCCACTAATGCACTGTAAAGAGCTCAATTATGATGGAAAAGACCATGTTATTATCATGATCCTGATTAATGTGACTATAAGATCAATACTAAAACTAACATAGTACTTATCAAATTTGAAAGAAATCTAGTTAACTGACTAAGTTATACTACTTATTTTCACTGTGGTTTAATTAGTAATTAGAGATTCTTATTCAAAGTCAAGTCACTCTTGACATCATTTCGCATGAGTATGTCTTCCTAATCTTATTCGTTCTACTTGTTGGCTTACTAAAGCTGGTCTTGCCAATCAGATATCTTCACAGCTAGGTTATTCCAACATTTGGTCGTGTTCATCATTCCAGTCATGGAATTATCATCAATTGAAACTTAAGTGGTTATCCTGTCTGTCTGTAGTCCTTCATTTAGAATTGTGTAACTAGCCTTGCTTAGATGGTAAAGTCTCTTATATTTAGGAACATGTAAATGTAATTCTTTTTTTCATTTTCAAAATAAACGAGAAAACACTTTTGTCCTCTCTTGATGTTACCATTTTCCTATCTGTAATGCTTGTTAGAATGGTAAAATTCTGCGTCACCTTTGATGTGATACTAGGGGTAACATCTCCAATTTGCCAGTTTGTGGTTTTGTATCACTGAATGGTAATGTCAGTTCATTTTAAGTACCGTATTTCAATAGGCTAAACTAGAGTACTCTATATCTTTCCCTATGATGTCCTACATAGGTCTTGTTTTGCACACAGCCACAGTAGCCCATTGAGATTTCAAGCAGACATACCATGCTCGTGAACTAATATTTTCTATGAGATCCTGACTTGTCCACTGCTTGTGTAGCCTCATTTCAAAGAATTTGGTTATGTACTCTCCTTATAAATACATACTTCATCCATATCCTAGAACTTCTTTTTGAAGTCTCAAATTGCAATCTTTTGGGGAGGGTTTGGCGTGGTTAACTTATGAAGGGTTTAACCTTGGAGGAGAGAGACATTTAACCACACTATCCAACCAAGGAGGAAAAGGTTATTCCTAACAAGCTCGCAATAACATGAAAAATATAAAAGGTGACACAGAAAAACTACCTTCTAACTACCAATTAAAGTTTAAGTGATTTTCTGAGAGTTATCCTTCTAACTCAAGTTGAATTGCTTACAATCGGTTTGCTAGCCAAACTACCAATTATAGTCCATTTAAAGTTGTGTATAGTCAAAATCCTATTACCCTTCAAAACAAAAATCCTGTTAATGCTATTGACATGAAATTACTGCTTACTACTAATCATTTTAGTGGAGATAATCAGGAAAGAGTTAAGTATATAAAATTGCTACTCATAATTTAGTCGAGACATTGAGGACAGAGTAAAATATATAAAGAAGTTGCATGAAAATGTTCAAGACTGATTTCTCAAACAAATTTAAAAGTACCGAAAAAGAAAGCCAACAAACATAGAAAACCAGCGACTTGTAAGGAAGGTGATTTGGCGGGGATTTATCTTGAGGAGAATGCTTTCTAGTCGGATATCTTGCTAACTTTTGCCCAGAGTTGATAGTCTTTTCAAAGTACTTCAATGTTTTAGCAAAAATATATACAAACTATATAAAGTCAAGTGAATAGGTCTTGTTAGCTGTTTTTTAAAAATTTAGTTAAACCTTTTCTTTGTATAGTTTGTATTGAAATGTAAGTTATTTCTTATGCATGGAGAGTTGTTCCAAGTAAATCATATTTATGTCCTAGATCATGAATGAAATTAAAAGAGAGTAATATTTTGAATTGAAAATTGGCCTTTGGCTGTTCTTGTATCTCTTTGCAGCAAACCTTCTACTTAAGAAAATTTTTGTAGACAACTTATGCGAAAATACCTAACAACACAGAATAATCAAAGTCCTTCCTGCTCATTGTTTACCAAAAACTTGCATTATTGATAAAATTTCTCTATATGAACAATCAATACCCAAAACTATTTTTTCAGTAAACAATCAAATAAACATCCAAATTTTTCATAAGATTTAATGAATGAAGGGGAAACTTTAAGATTGTGAACCAAATCTTCTAATTTTCTATTACATATAATTTTTTATATTCTCTCTTCCTTTTTGTCCCCCCTAAAATCAAAATCTATTAATCTCTTCTCACATTTCTTGCTATTTTCTAAATGTGTTTTTTTTCCTTCTTTGTGGGTATTAAGCATGGAAATTCTAAAATGGAGTTTAAAGTTAATTCTATTTCCCCAAATTTGAGTGAACAATACTAACAAATTTTTTTTTTTTTTTTTTTTTTTGTTTTTTTTTTTTTTGTTTTGAGAACCTAACAAACTACAGTTTCTTACTCCCTAATGTTGTACTTACAGTTACCTTCTTTATGGGTATTAAGCATGGAAATTCTAAAATGGAGTTTAAAGTTAATTCTATTTCCCCAAATTTGAGTGAACAATACTAACAAATTATTTTTTGTTTTTTATTTTATTTTATTTTATTTTTTTTGAGAACCTAACAAACTACAGTTTCTCACTCCCTAATGTTGTACTTCACATGACAGGTAATGCACACATTAGAACGTGATGGAGTACCCTTATATGATATATGATATATCATGCCAATTTACAAAATAATGGAGCACCCCTGTATGATTTCATATAAGATGACTTCAAACTTATGTGGCACAAAAAATTTAATTTGATTTCAAGCAAAAAATGATAATTTTATTTTATCATTAAACCCTAAAAGTCTCTTCAATATAATAATTAAAGCCGAAAAAAATTAAAATGAAATTGAAAAAAAAATTTGAGATACTTTCATTAGGACATCCTTTCAAGTACGATGTTTAGGCATATCTAATGCTATTAATATAGGCTCTTAAAATTGTGGGTATTTTTTTTTTTTTTTTTTGAAAGGAAAATTTGTGGGTTGCCTATATACCAGTAACCCAACTTTTAGTGACTTTGGATTTCAATATATATTTTAGGTATGCAAATCTTCCTTTATCATCTTTAAAAAAAATGATTTTCTTTTATCTTTTTTTTTCCAAATATGAAATTTAAAAATCTAGACAATTATTAATAGGAATTTGCTATGATCATGTTTGTATATGGAACTATTTATTCTATCATTTAAAGAAAATATAATGTGGCAAGATTCTAATGAAGGATTTTAATGTAGAATAGAATTTAAAATCAATTAAAAATATAAATTACAATAATGACGTTAGAATTGTAAGGACTCAAAAACTTATGTGATAAAATTTTATGATGTCAACCAAAAGTTAAACTCCTCTAAAATGCACATGAAAATATATATGATATTTTTTCTCTATCTTATTTTCTATTTATAATGTAATTATGAAATATGAAAATTATGATAGTTATTAACTAGGATTTATTATGATTTTGTTTGTGTATAGAACTATATTTTAGCATTAGATATTTATGTGATTATATTTTTATAGGAACTAAATATTCTATCATTTAAAGAGAATGACCAAGTTTGGCTACAATCTTAGTTGCATCCTTATGCTTCAACTTCCTCCAAGACACCGACATGTGTTATTGTTTACACATGACTCAATTAATCACACTTAACCCAACCAATACTTGACATGTGCATTGCACACATGCATGTTAGTTTCTTAGAAGAAGTTGAACCCTAAGGTTACAACTAAATTTGTAGCCAAACTTTTTCCAAAGGAAAAATTACAAAATATAATTCAAATTTAATTAAAAATATATATTAAAAATAATAACATATAAAATTGTAAGGCCACAAAAACTTATGGCACAATATTACAAAGTCAACCAAAAGTCAAATTTCGGTTTTATATATATAATAGATTATTGAAAACATTAACAAAATATGTTTTTTTTTTCTTTCTTTTATTTTTTTATAAATATAAAATTTGAGAATTATGGTAATTATTAATAAGCACGGTCAATGGCCAAATTGGTCATCTAGCTAACTAATGTCCAAAGAAAATGGTAGATGTGTATGTGACTTCTGGACGAAGATAATGGCAAAGAGTTTGTTGATGATGTCACTCAACCTGTATTTAATGATAATGGGGTTATGCAAAGTTGGGAGATTGAATTGAAGAAGGTGATTACTAAGTGATCCATCGAATACTTTCAAGTGCTCATGCAAGTCCAATGTTAAGGTATATTCCATTAACATTGATGGAAAAGTTTTTGAGAACATCGTTTCACAGGAAATGGTGGACAAGATTAAGTTAAAGATTGACCCCATGTAAAGCCTTAACGAACAGAATGGTTTAAGAAAGGTAAAGAGGTAAAGGTAACTAGAAGATATCTTGTTTCTTTTGAAATGGGAAATAATTGTAAACATGAAATTTGGTATGATATTGTTGCCATGGATGTTAGTCTTTCCTCCTTTGGTGTAGCCTTAGCAATATGATGAGCATGCTATCCGTGATGGCCATAGAAATACATATACCTTTAAAATTAGAAAGTTTGAATTTGTCCATTTGCCAATTTTGAAGGAAAGAACTCCTAAATGTTTCAAAGAGGAGGGCAGTAATTTTCTTTTTTTTCCCCAATTGTAATATACGATAAAATTACTAGAGTGGTGTACATGTTGGTGGCTAAAGAAAAAAAGGAAGCTTGTTAGTGTACTCTATAGCCTACCTAACAAAGGGCACTATCTAATCGATCTAAAGGAGCATGAAGAATTGAATAGGCAAGTTATGGTCCTCGTGGAAATTTTGAAGAAGGGATATATTACAGAAAACATGACTCCTTGTGTAGTACCGACCTTACTCATACAAAAGAAGGATAGCACTTGATAGATGTGTGTTAATAGACAAACCATGAACCAAATTATTATCAAATTATCTGGTCATATTCCAAGAATTGATGACTAAAAACAAATTGAAGAGCAAAAGAATGCCTAAAGAACTTTAGACTAAAGCTATAAATTATGCAGTCTATTTTTCCAATCGTTCCCACCTTCTTGTGTTTGGGAGCATAGCATATCCACATGTACTAGATCAAGAGAGGTCCAAGCTAGATAACAAGAGCGAAAATTATGTCTTCATTGGCTATGATCCAAGCTCTAAAGTCTATAAGCTTAAAAATTCGAGCACTGGAAAATTAATTGTCAGTCGAGATGAGGAATTCGATTAAGAAGTTATGAGAAATTGGACCACCCAAGAAGAAGAGAAGTATGATTTCTTTCCTTTACTTGAAGAGGAAGAGCATTTGAATAAAGTTCAAGAAGAACCTGATGCTCCACCTCCATCACCAAAATCTCCCATTTATGAAAGTTCATCCTTGTAATCATCACTAGAAGGACGTAACCAAGAAGAATGAGAAGTCTACAGGATCTTTATGATTCAACGGAGAATATAGATGATCTAATGCTCTTTTATCTGTTTGCTAATTGTGAACCTACAAGAATTAAAGAAGTTGTGCGAGATAAGAAATGGATAAATTCAATGGATGAAGAGATCAAGGTAATAAAGAAGAATGATACATGAGAGCTAGCAACTCTTCCACATGGAAAGAAGGCAATTTGTGTAAAATGGATGTACAAGATGAAGAATAATGCAAAAAGAAGAGGTGGAGAGATACAAAGCAAGACTGGCTATGGAAGGCTATAGTCAAGAAGGTATTGATTATGATGAAGTACTTGCCCCAATTGCTCATTTGCAAACTATATATTTGCTAATTTCTTTAGCAGCTCAAAACAAATGGATAATTTATCAAATTGATGTAAAATCTTCTTTTTTGAATGTTTAAATTGAAGAATAAGTTTATATTGAGCAACCTATAGGCTATGTTGTCAAAAAGAAGGAAAACAAAGCTTTGTAGTTTAAGAAATCTCTATATAGCTTGAAATAGGCACCTAGAGCTTGAAACAACCTAATTGAAAAATATTTTCAAGAGTAAGATTCTATAAATACACACATGGACATGAACTATATTGTAAGGTGCAGAAAAAATGGAGGTATCTTGATTTTTTATGTGTATATAAATGATTTGATTTTTATAAGAAACGATCCAAGTAAGTTTGAAGATTTCAAGAAAGCAATGACTAACGAGTTCGAACTGACAGATATTTGGCTTATGGCCTATTATTTGGGCATTGGGATGAAGAAAATGGAAGATTAGATATTCATTTCCCAAGGAGATGTTAGGAACTTGTTGGTTGCTAAAGGGGATGGGTGGGAAGTGTTTGAAAATGGATGTGGATTGTAAGTGAATAGACTTAAAGGCATAGAGAAATATTAAGAGAGAAAGGAAATGCAATAAGGAAGAGTTAAGTGCTTACAATTCACATCCATTTTCATACATGGCTTTGTCATAACCCATGGCTTTATCCTTTTGCTTACTAATTAAGCATGTGCTCTCACCAACTATGTGATTATAATGTTACATGTGCCAATAGCTCTAACTAACTCTATCCTAATCCCAACATGTGTAACTAACTAACTAACTAACTCTATCCTATCTTGGGAATAACTTTTAATTGAATGGATGGAACTTCAAGAAGTATTAGCATATTACACCAGATATGAGATTCCTAACATTCCCCTCCCTTTCAGAATAGCCCACAAGGTGTTGTTATGGTTGGTATCATCATCAAAGGAAATCTTCCAAAGGACTAGTATCTTAGTGACATCTTGATCACCATATTCATAAACTTCTCTTTGATTAATGGTCTCGTGTACTTTCAAAATCCGCTTAAATTCTTGGACCTTGGAATGTTATTGGATCCTCAAGCCCTCATTTGATTCTTGAACCATTGGAATTGTTGGCTCTTGCATCTTTGATTCTTGAATCACTGACACTTGGATTTCGAATTCTTGAATCATGAACTCTTGAGTGGCAGCCTATATTGGTGCATTAAGAATTGGTTTTTAGACCTCCGGCATGAAATTCATGGGATTTTGCATCTTGGATTCATGGGTGATAATCTCTATTGATGCATCAAGAGTCAGTGTTCAAATCTAGTCTTGTAGTGCATATGAAATCCAAACAATTTTTGCATAACCCCGACGCTTGCACATCTTGAAAATATTCCCACGCCTCTCCTTACATTTAATAAGAGGCAATGAAAAACATGAGATGTGGTGGCGTGTTTTCTAGAGAAAAGAATTCATAGAGCTTGAGAAGCCGCCAAAAAGGATCTCCACCTTTGAATGTAAACTCAATGAAAGCTTGATGAGTTGCAATAGATTCGGTCATTTCAAGATCGATGGCTCTGATACCTTTTGTTAGGAACCTGATGGTTCCTAAGGGGGATTGGTGGGAAGTGTATGGAAATGGATACAAAATGTCGGTGAGTTCACTTAATTCGAGTTAGTCCCCCTCCATAAAGAAATATTAAAAGATAAAGAAAATGCACTAAGCAAGAAATTGGTTTATTCTTTAAAATGTTATAGATTAAGGTTACATGCAAGTATTTATAAAACCCAAGTTCTTATCTTGTTGGCCACACATGGCTTAATCCTATTGCCTTATTAAAATAGCATGTGCTCTCACCAATTAATCCATATGATTATAGTGTTACATATGGCAAGAGATCTAACTAACTCTATTCTAATCCCATCATGTGTAACTAAATAACTAACTCAATCCTATCTTGGGACTAAATACTAATTGAAGGGATGGAAATATAAGAAGTATTAGGATATTAGAACGAATATGAGATTCTTAACAGGAGATCCTCAAGAAATTTTAGATGTCAAATTACAAACTATTAGTACTCCTGTGAAATGCGGGGTGAAGTTGTCAAACATTCTTCAAGAATTTGGTTGGAAGTCTGAGGTACCTATTATGCACAAGACCTAACATTCTCTTTGGCGTTGGACTTCTTAGTTGCAACATAGAAGTTCCAACCATGAATCATTTGATGACAGCCAAGAGAATTCTTCGCTATAAGAAAGTTACACTAAATTTTGAACTATTATATTCACCCTCGAAAGAGTTTAAACTTGTTGGCTATAGCGATAGTGATTGGGCTGGGGACACCGATGATAGAAAGAGTGATAGTGGGTTTGTATTCTATATGGGTGATATTGCATTTGCATGGACATCCAAGAAGCAACCAATTGTGACTATATGTTGCTACTACCTCTAGTGTTTGTCATGAAATTTGGCTTAGAAATTTGTTGAAGGAGTTGCAAATGTTATAAGAAAAAGCTACAAATTTGTTGACACTGGCTCTTGTAAAGAACCTAGTCTTTCATGACCTAAGCAAGCACATTGATACCTAGTATCATTTTATTTGAGGATGTATTGCTAGAAAAAAAATTCCACTTGAGTTTATGAAGTCACATGATTAGGGCGCAGATATCTTCACCAAGCCACTAAACTGTGACACCTTCTACAACATGCAGGCCTAATTTGTGGTGATCAAAAATTAAGGTTAAGAGGAGGTGTTGAAAGTTAAACTTAATTCATGTTATGAAAATCTATTTTATTTATGAAATGAGTTAGTTGAATAATTATGATACATAAAATAATGAGGCAATTTTAAGTAATGAATGTATAGAGTTTTTTTGGAGTTATATAATAAACACAAGGAAAGTTATGGTTGGACATGGAATTTATATACCTCATGCATCCCTCAATTTAAAAAAAGTGTGAAAGAAGAGAAATACAATTATTTAAGAGTTTTCTTACTCTTCATAAAGGAAGAGTTTTTTTTTTTTTTTTTTTTTTTTTTTTTTTTTTTTTTTTTTTTTTTTTTTTTTTTTAAGAAAGCAAACAGTAAAGACAGAGTTGAAGCAGCTAATTGAAGCTATACAATATGCAAGTGCAACTCTAAAATTCAGGGAAAATAAAAAAATTAGATTATACGCTAATTAATAGGCAACAATTAGCAATATTCAAAGACAAAATAACCCGCTTCTAGAACTTCAAAACAAGTAGCAGCTACACATATACGTTAAACCCTTCAAGGTAAGAATTGAAAACTGTTTATTTGGTTTACCATAAAAAAACTGTTTACTTGTCTTTCTTTTTTTCTTTTTCCTTTCCCTTTTCTTTAGACAGAAACCATAAGATTTTGCTGTGCTTTTTCATTTCTTTATTTGATGCTACATAGTACTATTTTTAAAATTATTTTCACTTTATTTTATGCTACATAGTACTATTTTTTAAATCACTTATTTGGTTTGTTCAGTAAAGGATCTTTATTTTGAGCAGTTGGGTCTCTCACTCTCTCACACACACACCTTAGAAATCATAAAATCATAGTGAATGCATGAACAAAGCGATCAAGGAATGGACAATGACATATTTTTCTATAGATAGAAAAAAGCGTCTTTTTCTCTAGTCAAAAAAATGAGAAAATAAAAAGGGTTTTTCTGTAAGTAGAAAGAAGTGTGAGAAAGAGATTGAAACCTTGAGCTGGCGAATTCAAAGAGCTTTCCTGTAGCAGAAAAGACCATGAGACCAATTTCAGCATCGCAGAGAGTTGAGAGCTCGTAAGCTTTCTTAAAAAGTCCTCTCCTCCTCTTTGAGAATGTCACCTGCCTTGCCGTCGTGTTGTCAATCTTCTTAATCTGAATTCTCCTCCTCGTCATTTTCCCAGATAATAGGTTATCAGACCCTTTTTTTTTTTTTGCTGCGTAGGTTATCAGACCCTTTACTTCAAAGTTCTACTTCTATCCAAATTATTAGCCCAACCTGGTATTCCAGATATAGAAAGTCAGAAACTTTTGGCAAAAAATAAAAAGAAAGTTAGAAACTATTTGCATAGAAAGTTGAGAGAGAGAGAGAGAGAGAGAGAGAGAGAGAGGACAAGAGACATGTAGAGAATAGTACAAAAATAAATTACTCAACTAATAAAGTAAATGTTACGGATTTCGGAATGGTAACGAAGGAAACGTTAATAAGCACAGTTAAGATTTCTTTAATAGATTATGTTAGTAAAACTGACAAAAAATTATTATAAGAATTGCCAAAAATGGTAAAAAAATTGCTAAAAAATTTGTCAAAAAGTAAAAAAAATGTACAAAAAGATTTTAACGGGCAACCATAACGCAATCCATAAAATGAAAGCTATATATTATTGTACGTATATTAAAGATATTTTCTTAATTCTTATTGACGTTACATCGTAATTTCAAGATAAACATAACCATTATAAAAGTTAAATTATAAGTTCCTTTATTTACATTTGAATCTAGTTTTTCCATCTATCCCCATCCGATTGCACCGTTAAGTCCTATCTCTCCCCAACAGCAAAATTACGTCATTTTTTGCAAGGATTACATTGAAAACATATATAATTTAAATGACTGAATTAAAAAAGAAAAACTAAAACTATTGGAACAAAATTTAAAACTAGTTAAGACTAGATGATGCATTTTGTATTTAGTCTTCTAAAAAGCTAGGCCAAGAGCCTTGTGAATAGGTAATATTACCAATTCTTTCATAGAGGAGAACTTGAATTCAAATCATGTATGAAAAAAAAAAAAAAAAAAAAAAACTCTACTTAGTTGGTGTGCGGTTAAATTTGAAAACTAGACTAAAATAAAGTTCAAGACAAGGCTATTTAAAGATAGAGATAAAAAAGAAAAGTTTTTTTTTTTCTTTTTTATTTTATATGAAAAGGAGGCTAAATAAAGTTAAGAAAAAATTAATATTGTTTCTAAATAATTTGTAGGTTTTAGTTTCATCCTTGAACCAATGCTTGTGTTAACTTAATTATTCAATGTTGTTTCCTAAAAAAAAACAATAATAACAATTAATTCAATGTTACACTTGTTCCACATTCCTTTTAAAAATTGAATGTGGAGTGATTTTCATTTTCATGAAATTGCTTTACAAAGGCATGAGACTAGAGAGTACAAAAGAAATTGGAAAACTGTCATTTAATTATATACTCTAAAACTCTAATTTGGTTTGGATTCAGTCGATTTCATTTTAGTCATCTTATGGGTAAAATGTAATAATTGTAAAATTGTAAAATTAAATTGCAATTGGACAATATCATAGGTGGATATAGTGGCAGAGGATCAAAGGAGCCGGGGTAGGGATGGGGGTGGGGAGGGTAACCCAAATTTTTTTTTTTTAAACCTTGAATATTTCTTTCTTTAATTTTTTTAATCCTTACAAATTTTATCAAAAAAATCTTATATATATGAAATGGCAAAGTAGCATGACTTCTAACATCCTAAATCTTAGTTAAAATTTTTAGATATCTATAAATAAAATTATTATTTTAAAGTATATAATTTATTTAAGAAAGTATAAGGTTATTTATATTTATTTAAATAGAATCGCAATTTCATTAGGGTTGGACATTTATAAAATATAATGAACATGTTTATGCTAGCAATTATCTCAAGTAATAATAAGAAAACAAACAAGGGTTTTGTTCTTACACTTTTGTAGACACCTAATTTTACAACATGTATTTAACCTCATTTAGAGACAAAAGGGTAATTTTACATCCTGAAGGTAATCGTAACTTTTGATCGTAATTTCATTTACTTCATTTAAAACAAATCTTAAGATCTTAATAATCAAAACTACGGGTCATAGGCTCCGATTGAAACCATTGGATTAAAAGATATCATAAAATCAAGTTTTAACTACTAAGATATATCCACAAAGTTGAGTCGATCACGTGTGATTATTAACAATTGATTTTAATACTATTTGATTGAACTATAAATAATTGCAAGGTTGCATGCACTTGATTAATTAGATTATCTTTTTTTTAATTTTTTTTTACAAGATAAATTCTACTCTAACTTAATCTAAGTATATATGTGTGTGAAGCTCTCTCCTGAAGACTTGAACCCCGGCCCTTGCCTCCCACTCCCCACAAGCACTTATACTTGTATTATGACCATCGCACCAAAGGTGTGCGGTGGTATTAATTCGATTATCAGATATTAATGATTTCTCAATTATTGTTGTAATTATACTTTAAAAGGGGCAATTAGGCAAAATTAAGGGCTTTTTAAGGCCCTAATAAATGTGATTGGGTTAAAATGACATTTACTCACTCTTTTGTCAATATCCTTGAATCATTACTAATGAAAACTTAAAATGTATTGTTCCTTCTTTTTTTAATGTGTTGATGCTAATTATTTGACCATAATAGGTTTAGACAAATGGTTTTATCATTTTATTTTTATTTTTATAATTCGATAGTTGGAAGAAGAGTATTTGCCAGTTGAGTTACAATGCTCTTGCCAAAAGGTTTTATAATTTAATGGCACATCTTGTAAAAATGAGGAGATTTAAATGTTTGATAATATCCTTTGATATGTTAAAAAAAATTACTTAAGTTTTATGCCCAAAAAATGTAAAAAGAAAACCAATAAACTACTAAATATATCAAAATGGAAATTTCATTTATCTCATCTAAAACTTACAAAGAGAGAAATAGAAAAGAGAAAGCACTACTTTATTTCTGTTTGCTAGAATTTACTTTGTAACCATATGTTTTGGAAGGTGTCAATTTGTTTTCTTTATTATATATAATACTAGTCGCTAACTCGTGCGATGTACGAGATAATTAAATAAAAATTAAAAGTACTTATTTTACAAGATATATGACTTAAATTTTAAAAATGTATATTTTGAAAATGAATGAAAATAACTAATTTGTTCAATATAATGAGTTAGAAAAATTCTTTTTCTTTCATATCATTGGTTTCACATAATGCATTCTAACGTGGGCCATTTTATGGTGATAACTTCACATAATACTCAATAGCAATTAAATCTACTATCCACTATCAATCGAATCTATGTTATCTTGATAGTAGATCTACAAATTGCATTATCATATTCTTAGAGTTTGCCACATTTGTTATTATCTATATATAATGTAAAACCGAAAATTTTAACTTTTTGAAAGACTTACATTAAAATTAGGATTAAAAAAATAATTTTTTTTTAATTATACCTCACATTAGATTTTTTTTTTTAAAGGACTCACTTTAGGTTAAAAAAAACTCACATAAAAAAAAAAAAACACTTTAGGATTAAGAAAAAGAGAGAGAGAGACTCCTATTAGGACTCTCTCATTATTTAGTTTAAAAAATTAAAATTTTTTATAAATTAATACAATGAGGAAAAAAGAGAGAGAGAGACTCTTGTTAAGACTCTCTCACTATTTAGTTTTAAAAATTAAAAAAAATTATAAATTAAAAGAGAGAGAGAGACTCTTGTTAGGACTCTCTTACTATTAAAATATATTTAATATATATTTTAAATATATATTAAAATATATTTTTTTTAAATTTTAATATAATTTAAATTAAAATAATGATGTAGAAAATTGTGAGAGCTTTAAAGGCTTTGGTTATATATATATATATATATATAATATATTGGAGAAAACCCATTTATAAAATAATAATAATAATAATAATAATAATAACAACGGAGAAAACCCAGGCCAAGAGAGTAAAATGATACATTTTCCAAACCGAAAGAGTGAAAAAATAACGAAAATGTTGAAACGGGTGTAATATATAATATTGGAATCAAATTAGTAAAATATTAGATTTAGTTCCAGTAAGACAAATGGAGAGGTCAACATCGAAACTTTTTCAACAGGAGAGAGATAAAGGGACCGGATTTTTGAGGGCGTGACTTTTCTTATTTTTTGAAGAAGCGGGCCCATGACTTAAATGTAAAAATGGACCACAAAATGGTCCAGGTACTTTTTCGGATACAAAAAGGGTACGAAGTGATATGCTCCACATATGTGTTCCTTATGCCTGGGATAAACTGGCCCAGCACTCTTTTCACTTGTTCTACTCTAGAGTACAATTTCTATAAAAATCTTTTAAGTTCAATACCTACTTTGATTAATTTAGCTTAGAGTCTTGATGATTTTCTAAAAATCTTTTAAGTTTAATACCTACTTTGATTAATTTTGCTTAAAGTCCAATATTGGATATTGGGAAATTTTTTATTTTATTCAAGTGTGGTCTTGATCAAGTTCCTATAATTGTTGACCTTTAGTTTTAAGAGGTCACACTCAACTAATTTGATGTTAATATTATAAAAAAAAAAAAAACTAATTTGATGTTATATATGTTCATGTTTTCTTGTTATACCAAAAAATAAACATGTTTGGTGAGATTTCCAGTTGTAAACTTACTAGCGTTAAAACACTAAAAATAAATATCACTTCTCCAAAAAGTAGAAACACGTGAAAATTATTGAGTATGCTATTGGTTGCTATTTTTAGTAAAGTGAGAAAAAGGGACTAAAAAGAGTTATTCACAATTGATTACAATTGCTTGCTTGAAGAGTCATACGCACATCTAGGTGATAATCAATTACTAGAAGAGTTCTAGCACCCCCAAAACAAAACGATAAAAAAAAAAAGAAGAAGCTAAAAAGATAAGAAAAGAAAAGAAAGGAATGACTTTTGATTTATTCGTCTTAACTAGCCTTAAGATTTTAAAAGTTTTTTTTGATGATTTTGCTTCATGGTGATCGGTGAATACCAAATTATATTCATATGATGCAGTTTTGACAAAAAAAAAACATATAATTTAAAATCTTGCTTTATTTTATATATATATATATATATATATATATAGAGAGAGAGAGAGAGAGAGAGAGAGAGAGAGAGAGAGAGAGAGAGCCAAGACAAGATCTAGTTAAATATGGATGAAACCTGTGAAGTGCTAATCTTGAGTTGCCAAGGAAGACTAGGAAATAGAACAATCCAACCTAGAAAAATTCAAAATTCAAAATAAAAAACAAAACAAAAAAAGAAAAAAAGAAAAAAGAAAACAGTGGGAGCAAATTAATATTGTGAATTATGATATCACTTTTCTCAAGTTGGTGCAAGAATCTGGATTGCAAAATCAAAGGAAGCTCACAGAAGTCTTATTGCAAGCAAGATTGACTTGAAAACATTTTTAGACCTTAAGGCTTAAAACAAGTGTACTCAAAAGCACCATTCTTGACAAAGAAATGTTGCGGCAAATATGTAATACTAGCAATCACGCAAAGATAAACAAAACCTATTGCAAAATCGTGAATTAATTTATCAATAGTATGACTTGCCATCAGTCTCAAACCTACACTCGACCTTTTCCAACGCCCTCTACTTCATTTTCCATTGTAACAAATTGACCTTTGATTCATCCATAAAAATGATTAAGCATCCAAAATTTAACATATACACATGCAGACTCTTAGAATCAGCTGGAGGAAACAAATTGGTCTTACAAAAAATTAATTACAACTCTGAGCTAGGATTTGTATTTACTTAGCCATGGCCTTTTTTCTTTTGTATTTGAGAAAAGAGAATCCATGTATGCTTCTTGATCTTCACTATACTTCAAATTCATTTAGGAAAAGGTAGCCTGCAAGACATAGAAAGATGCACTAAGGCAAAGAGTTTCTCTATAGTAGCAGCATGCATTTCTAGGCATGCAGTCAATGATGATAGTTAAGTTGCTACAC
Source organism: Lithocarpus polystachyus (assembly GCA_033629205.1). Classification (NCBI taxonomy): domain Eukaryota; kingdom Viridiplantae; phylum Streptophyta; class Magnoliopsida; order Fagales; family Fagaceae; genus Lithocarpus; species Lithocarpus polystachyus. The sequence continues at coordinate 27,304,361 of CM066172.1, read as the reverse complement.
AAACAGAAACATTGCTCATTGATGAGTTGAAAGTGACATCAACCTGTGGTTCCAACCGTTATTTTCACCAACAAATTTATCTTTCAGTACCAGATAAGCCCATATAGAACTGTAAATTAGAATATAGTACATATTGTAACGCTAAATCCAGAGAAATAACTAAACCTAAGGACGAATTTATCTGTTTGGTCAAGTTCCTCTATTGAAACTACAACTATATGCTATGTGGCTCCTAAATATTGAGATTTGATGCAAATGTCCTTTGATTGAATCCTGAATATTATTTCATACTTCATCCAGAAAACTAAAAAATTTTAAGAATTTCACAAACTTACCCCAACTTGAGAGATATGTCTGAACTGTTAATTGACTCAGATGACTGACCTTGTTCAAGTACATGTGTTTGAGTGCTAAACAGATTCTCCATCTGTGGAAGAGACATTTTTTATAACTGAGATAGGAAGAGAGGACAGAGGAGGAAGTATTTTTTCTTATAAAAAAAAAAGACCTATTACCTGTTTTAATCGTTGGTTTTCTTCCATCAGTTGGGCTCCCTGCATTAAAAAAATAAGATGAGCAGAGAGCCACTACTAAGACTTCTTAGCTTTAAATACAAAATATAATTTAATTACTATGGCATATTTACCTAACTTCTTACATAAGAAATCAATACGTTTTTTTAGGGGGACAAAATTGATATAGGTCAGGTGATAGGATAAACCGTACAACATTCTGTTCTGAATTTATGTTGACAATGGTTTCAACTAAAGGTTCAATGGTGGTTGTTACTCGTTACTTCTTGTTAGCCATGTGAACTCCTTTCTCTACCCATTGAGCTAGCCAGTGCACAAAAAGACCACGATTTTTATGAATTTGCACCAACTTTCATTAACATTGTGACAAAGTTTTACAGTTATTTTCTGACATTTGCTAAAGATATGGATTTAGAGTTTTAGCTTATTACATTATAGTAGTCCTAATTGTACAGTCCTAACTATATTACTGTAATCCTAGGATTAACACAGAGTTAGTCTACTACATATTTCCTTAAATAAGTACACTATTATACACATAATTCAATAATAAAGATTTGTTTAAGACTTTCTGCTGTTAACGTAGACCTCTAAGACAAAACCACCTTAATTCCTTGTGTTCTTTCAACTTCTCTTAGTTTCTTCTTGCCACCTAATATTTCAATATTTTACCATGATATCATTATGGAGCGGATCATCACTAAAGTACGAAGATGCTTTTCATTGAAACCATATGACCTTTTGCTTAAGGGCACTGATCTGTTCTGGAACTATCTTGCAAACATTATAATAATTGTATGAAATGTCTTGCAAGGATTTAAAGTTTGGAACATGACCTTTTGCTGAAGTGCAGTGATCTCTTCCAGAAATCTTTTACCCTGAAAGACAAAAAAGTTTTTTATATTTAGAGAGTACATAAATTTCAACACTCCATTATAATGCCGGCAAACAGAGATAAAAAAGAGAGATGTGCCTTTGTTTCTGTAACACGGCTCAGGCCTACTTCAAGCACTTTCTCTAGTTTCTGTAATTCTTCTATATCCATTCCTTGAAGCTCTTCTCCCTTAATCTTCCTGTTAGGTGTAAACATTTCTCAACATTAATTTATTGTGCTATATACATGTCTTTAAAGTAACAAGATGATAGTGACGTAGTTATAATACCTCAGTTCACGTGTCTTGTCCTCAATTTCCTTGCTCAACATGGCGTAGGAGGCACCGTTCTTAAGCTAACATAATTAATTGCCGTTCATGAAGATTTTTGTAATGTGATTTGTACAGAGCACTTTTAATATAACAATGGTTCTAAAATTTGTAAGCATTTCGTGCCTTAAAAAAGAAATTTTTAGGGCAGACCTAAATTTTAGGGTCATCATTCTGGGAGTGCTACAAGTAGTCTTCTAAGTAGTTCCAAAAAACATAGAATTTCTTATGGTGGTAGGATTTTCAATCAAATATAATTTTCAAAGTATTCATGAAAATTTCATGAGAAAGATTCAGAGTCATGTTTCCTTATGACAATGATAAAATCACCTGCATTAACGTTAAGATGAAAACATTGGAAGAAACTTGAGAGGTTTAAATCATTTTTGCTATTTATGGTAATTCTAAGTTATGACCAGATCTACACTACTTTTACGGTAAATTCCTTTGTTTAGGAAATTATATAATCATTTTTGGTATTTATGGTATGTGGCTATGTGCATGTCTTACTGTAACAAGTTGATAGCAATGTAGTTATAATACCCCAGTTCATGCGCCTTCTCTTCAATTTCCTTTCTTAACATGGTGTAGGGTAGGTACTTTTCTCAAGCTAACATAGAGGACTGCCGTTCATGAAGATTTGTGTTATAAGATGTGAGCGCCATTTATATTATCAACATGTAAGCAGTTCCAATCCTGCCTTCTATAAGTAATTTTTAGGGTTGGCCGAAATGTTAGGATCATCATTCTGAGAGTGCAACAAATAGTCCTCTAAGAGCACTGCATTTGGTGTGTAAACACCCACTCAATTGCTATTTTACAACCAAAACCACTAAAAACATGCTCCATCTAGGTTGGTATATGTAAAAAATTATACCATCCGTGAACAGCAAGTTTCTACATATACAACCCAGTGTTCACAGTTGTAAACTTAAAAATATAATATTTTATTCTCTCTCCATCTCTTCTCTCTTCTCTAACTCTCCCTCTTTTTTGTCTATCTCCACTCCTCCATCTATCTCTCTCTTTCTCTGTCTCTCCCTCTTTTCTCTATATTTGATTTTTTTTTTCCTCTCCTCTATCTCTTTCTTGGCTGTTTTTGGTTGGGTTGAATCATGTTTGGGTTTCAGTTCTAGTCATTTGATCTTGGGTATGTGTTTTGTTCTTGGGTATGGGTCACGGTGGAGATTGGGTTCGAGCCGTGGGTTTTGTTCCTGAGTATGGATCATGTTTTGTTTCGGTCGTTTGTTCTTGGGTATGCATTTTGTTCTTGGGTATGGGTCACGTTGGAGATCTGGTTTGGGTTTCAGTTCTGTCTCTCCCTCTTCGATTGTTTGGGTTTTAGTTTCGATGGTGGTCGGTGTGGAGAGTGGTAGAGCCGTGGAGATCAGATTGGGGCTTGGGTGGTTAATCAGAGGTTTCAATGGCTAAGGCTTCAGTGGATAAGGTTGGAATCAGTTAGGTTGAATAGGTTGTAGACAAGGCTATGGTGGCGGTGGGTATTTGAGATTGGTTGCAAGTGATGGGTATTTTGGCTGTGATTTGTTCTATGGGTTCGGATTTGGCTGGGTTAGGATTTAGGATTTTAGTTTGGTGTTCCAATGGTGGGTTTGGCGGTTTGGTTTGGTGTTTCAATGGTGTTTAAGAGGTGATGGTGTTGGTGTTGTTGTTGTTTGGTTCGTTTGGTGTTTCTTGGTGGTTGGTTTGGTGGTGCTGGTGTTTTAGTGAGTTTGGTTGTTGAAGAGAGAGACAGAGATGAAGAGATGGGAGATAAATCAATAGTTTTTTTTTTGGTAAGTAATAAAGATTCATTGATATCAAGAAAGAGAGAGATACCCAAGTACACAGGGAGTATACAGGGGTGAACAAATCAAAAACAAACATTACAAAAGTCAAGAAAATCTAAAATAGAAGAAAAATGATGGTTTCTCCACACAGAGAACCAGTCAAGTAAGGATCGGAAGAATAGAAGCTTAAGATTAGGCATGGAACGCTCATTGTCTTCAAAACACTTACTATTTCTCTCCTTCCAAATACACCACATCAAACAATGGGGAACGACCTTCCAAATATCTCCATTACGATGACGACTAAAACGACCTTGCCAGCAAGCAAAAAGCCCAACAACAGACATTGGCATAACCCAACAAACTCCAAATAAACCAAAAACCATATCTCACAACTCCAAAGCAACCGGGCAATGCAAGAATAGATGGTCAACACTCTCATTATTACATTTGCACATATAACACCAATCCAAAATGCAAAGCTTTCTTTTCCTTAAATTGTCAATTGTCAGGCATTTCCCCAATGTTACAGTCCATACAAAGAAAGCCACTCTAGAGGGAATCTTTTGCTTCCAAATGCTTTTCCAAAGGAAAAACTACTCACTATGGCCAACTAGAAGATGGTAGTATGCACTAACCGTGAACCACCTTACTCTTACAAGGCAGCCAACATCTCTTATCCTCCCCGATCCCCTTTACAGGATTGCTATAAATGGTATTGATGAAGCTCCTAAAAGCCTCCAATTCACGATTATGCACCTCCCTACAAAACTGAATCTCCCAACGGAGGACTCCATTGGTGTACTTCATTAGATCCGCCACACTTGCCTCTTTGCTATTGGGAAATCCTATATAATTCAGGGTAGCAGTCTATGAGAGAAGAAGTTCCACACCAATGATCTAGCCAAAACTGCACTTTTGATCCATCTCCAATTTCATACATAATAAATCGAGATAAAGAGTGCCACCCCCTTCTAATAATTTTCCACAAACTGACTCCATATGGACCAGAGAAAGAACTAGAACACCAACCACCCCAATCACAACCATACTTCACCTCTATCACTTGACGCCATAGAGCATCCCTTTCATGCCCAAATCTCCATAACCACTTCCCTAATAGAGCTACATTAAAAGTTCTCAGGTTCCTAATTCCCAACCCACCTAAAGAAAGCAGAGTACACACTGTAGACCATTCAACCAGATAAAATTTGGGCTTGTCTCCTAGGCCACCCCATAGAAAGTCCCACTGAAGTCTAGCGATTTGGTTGGCCAAAGAAGCAGGAATAGGGAATAAGGATAGAAAATAAGTAGAAAGATTTGAGAGAGTGATTTTAATTAAAGTGACTCTACCTCCCTTGGATAAATATAATTTTTTCCAACCTACTAATTTTCTTTCCATCTTCTCTAGAATTAGATTCCATATTGACTTGTCCTTAAATTTTGCCCCCAAAGGAAAACCCAAATATTTCATTGGGAGGGACCCTTGCTTGCAGCTTAATACAGCCACCAAAAGATCCATGTTATGAACTGTCCCCACAGCCACCAGTTCAGACTTACCCCAATTTATCTTCAGACCAGACACAGCCTCAAACCAAATGAGCACCATACGGAGAATCAGTATTTGATCAATATTAGCATCACAAAAAATTAGAGAATCATCAGCCAAAAAGAGATGGGAAACCATCAAAGGTCTTCCTACAGAAATACCTACAGTAAAACCTGACAAACGACCTTCATGGACAGCCTTATCCAACATTCTACCAACGGCTTCCATAACCAACACAAATAACAAGGGGGATAAAGGATCCCCTTGCTGCTACCCCCTTGAGCTTCCAAAAAATCCATGGAGAGTACCATTAATAAGGATAGAAAAACGAACTGTTGATAAACAAAAAGAAATCCATCGCCTCCACTTATCAGAAAATGCACAACGCTCAAGCGAGTAAGAAATCCACAGTTCACATGATCAAAGGTTTTCTCTATGTCCAATTTACATAACAAACCTGGCTGACCAGTCTTCAATCTACTTTCAAGACATTCATTAGCAATGAGAACAGAATCAAGAATCTGCCTATTTAGAACAAAGGCATTCTGAGGAGCTGAGATGATCTCTCCTAAAACCATGCAAAAAAGAATAGCCAAAACTTTAGCAAGAATTTTATAAACCCCCCTAACAAGGCTAATAGGCCAAAAGTCCTTTACTTCTACTGTTGCAGCTTTTTTAGGAATGAGAGCAATGAAAGTTGCATTCAAGCTTTTTTCAAACTGACCAGTTATATGGAAATGGTGGAACACAGCCATGATGTCTGATTTGAGAATCCCCCAGCAAGCTTGAAAGAAAGCCATCGAAAAACCGTCAAGCCCAAGGGATTTATCCCCATTAAACTCCTTGATGATTTTAAAAATCTCAGTTTCCTCAAAAGGTCTCTCTAACCAATCCACATTATCCCCTAAAATCCTAAGAAAATCCAATACATCCAGGAAAGGATGCTACTCATGTTGCTTAGAGAATAGGTTCATACAGAATTGTTCATTATGGTCAGCGATCCTATCCTGGTTGGAAGACAGAGCCCCATCAATCATAAGGTTTTCAATACAATTATTTCTTCTATTAGAATTAGCCATCCTATGAAAAAAATCTTGTATTGGAGTCGCCCTCCTTTAAAAACAATACTCTGGACTTTTATCTCCAACTAATCTCCTATAACAAGGCAGCCTTCTCAAGTTCAGCGTGAAAGGTTGTTTTTTCTAGTTTTTCCTCCTCTACTAGAGGTTGATTGTCCTCTTTTACATCTAAAGCATTCAAATTACTCCATAATTGCTGTTTCTTCACTGTGATATAGCCAAAATCTGTTTTGTTCCACTTCTTTAGGTTTGTTTTTAGAGCAGTCAACTCCTTGGCAATAATGTAACTAGGAGTCCCTTGAAAATGCTAATTCTCCCACCAAGACTTCACCTTATCTAAGAACCCCTCCGCTTTCAACCACATATTCTCAAAACAAAAAAGAATTCGCCCTCTTCGATGATTCCCACTCTCCAAAAGAATTGGGAAGTGATCGGGTAACACTCTAGGAAGCCTTTTTTGGAAGAAATGAGAGAAGTATTCTACCAATACCGGAGAGAAGAGAAACTGATCAATTCTAGAGGCTGAGGTGGAGTTAGACCATGTGTAAAGACCTCCTTCCAAAGGATTATCCATTAGCCCATGAAGAGAAATAAAATCTGAAAAATCATTCATGCAGCGAGTAAAACTTCCCGCCCCTAAACTCTTTGATGGAAAGCGGATGACATTAAAATCACCTCCCAAACACCATGGTAAATTCCACCAATTGTTCAAGCCTGCCAATTCCTCCCACATAAATTGACACTTCCTGTTCAAGTTTGGACCATAGATACCTGTGAATGCCCACTCAAATTGGTCACTGACGTTTTTGAACCTACACGAAATTGAAAAAAGGCCCATTGTTCCCTCTATCTTTTCAACCACCCTCCTGTCCCACATGAGCAGAATTCCACCGGAAGCACCCTCAGAACCCAAATATAAACAATCTATGTAAGGACAACTCCATATACTTCTAACAAGTCCTCTTGTAACCCATTCCAATTTTGTCTCTTGCAAACAAACAATATCAGCCCTCCAAGAGCGTAAAAAATTACGAACCTTGAGCCGTTTTTCCTTCTCATTCAAACCTCTAACATTCCAAGACAAAATCTTCAAATTCATTAGGAAATAATTAGAGCCCTGCCCTTGTCTTTAACAATGCGCCTTGAAGAAGCTGAACCATAATTGACAGACCTAAATAAACCCCTCAATTCCCTTATTCCTTTCCTCCTTGAGCTCTTCACGGCTTTTTCAATTTTTTACTTAATAGACCTCTGCTGTAACTCAGCTTCAACAGCCAACAGAAATTTGGTTGCTGGCTCTTCCAAACCAATGAGGGATGTCCCAAGGAAATCATCAAAGCCACTGAATTTTTCTTGAAACCATTCTGAGTGATTGTCCTTACCCAGCAATCTCTCCACATCCAGAGTTGCTAACCCTTCAGAAATATCCATGGCATCCAGAGTTGCTGACCCTTCATAAATCAGTAGTTTTTAATAGTATTTGTTTTGTAGTTTATATTATTTTATTGGGTTGTAAGTAAAAATAAGAACTGAGATGTTGGGCGAGTTGTTATATGGGTTGGTAAAATAGATAAAGTGGTGTTTGAGGATGTAAAATAGAGACTGGTATGCATTCCGGATGCTAGTGCTTAGCCTTTCTTATGGTGGTACAATTTTCATGAAAATTTCATAAAATATCGGATTAAGAAGTAATCATGTCACATTTCAGTATGACTATGATAGAATTACGTGCATCAACGTTAAAATGAAAACATTGGAAATAAGAATGTTAAGATGTATAGAAGAAAATACACATAAAGATAAGATTAAAAATAAGGATATTTGCTTAAAGTTAGGGGGGGTCATATTTAGAGGAGAGCAGTTAATACACCTGTAAGAAAAAGCAAGTTGATTCAAGTTGAGGTAATGAAAAAAAGGTAGAGGAAGACAAAAAAACACATTAATAGAAGTATGCTGTTAAGTAAGGAAGTAACAAAGACTACAAATTGGAATAGAATAGAATGAAGGGAAAATACATGTGATTGACTAAACTGTTGAGAATCCATAATTGAACCTAAAAATTTTTGGGACTAAGACTTTGTTGTAGTTGTATGGTAATTTTAAGTTATGGCCATGACCTATGCCACTTTTCAAAAAAATTCTTCCAATTAGGCATTCATTTAGTCATTTTTGCTATTTATGGCTAGGTTTTTTTTTCCTCTTTTTGTTAATAACTTTCAATTAAGAATTCAAAATAAGATCCCATTTGTTTTGGAAAGTTTTCTAGGGTATGTAGGATTTGATTTTATAATTTTGATAATTTTGGCGATTTTTCATATTTCTAGCCTCGTTTTTGCTTGACACAAATTTGGGTGTTTTAGGGTCTACTAGCCTCCCTATGATTTAATTTCCTATTTATATGCATGGTAGCCTCCAAGGTAATTCAGAATTTTATTAATAAAAATTTCAAAAAGTTTTTTCTCCTTTCATTCTAGTGAACTTCAAATTTCTCCTTGTGATTTAAAGGGACTTTTTATGGATTCAAGAGTTATTATCTTAAAGTACACGTAATCTTTGACTTATGACTTTCCAACTATGTCACTTATTCACTAACTAAAAAACTTTAAAACATCATACCTGTAGCTCAAGAGAGAGTTGGTCCATTTTGCCAAGATTATCTGGATGTAGATTGTGCCTTTCAATTACCTGCTGCATGCTTCATACAACAGAAGGATAGCATGTTCAATTGTTTTATCTATCTCTCATTTTAATAAAATGAAAGTACTGATGAACTTATAAACTACTAGTATGTATTTCTGACTCATATCTAAGGAAAAGAAATTTGAGCTAGTGACTGAAGAATTAATTATTTATCTAGTGTTGGCATATCTGCCATTGTCTATAGACCAATTGTGTTCCTGATTAAAATGTGAACCACATATGATATTTATATTGATTGACACAAGCAATACACAAACTTCTAATTTGGTCAAACTATAAAAGGTAAACATCTATATGAATGCCCAAACTATTTATATTGATTGACACAAGGGGTACATTATGATGCAGGGAGCATTAAAATTATCGAAGATTTTATTTTTGAATGTAAAAATTATTTTGTTTTTTAATTTAAATTTTAAATTTGGCTTTAATTTTGAGGGTTTTAAGGGATTTGATTCGGCTTTTTCTATATTGGTGTTATCCCTAAACCCTATTAAACTAGTGCTCTTGTAATGGTGAATTGCAATACAATTTGAATAAGAATAATTTGATGATTTGAGAATGATGACTTTCACTTTATTTGGTAGTGATGCCAAATACCCTTAGGTGGTGATGCCTAGGGTTTGCATGCAAATTCTAGGACGTGAAGCCTAGGGTTTTTCCTGTTTATCCTTTTATACTTCTTTTATCTTTATTTTCCTATTACATTCAACATCAAATTGTTAACAACTTGGTATCAGGACATCCAATATGCTCCACCCAATCCAAATCAGTCTAAAAAAAAGGTCCACCCATTAGCCCAATTTCCAAAAGAAGAAGTGAGATTAGCCCATTAAACCGAAAAGCCAATCCGTGCACATCTAGTGTTCTTTAGCTTTTAGCAGCATATAAAGTTTTAGTCTTTGTATTTTGTGTCTCTTTGAGCTAAAAATGACTTCTTTTGATAGAGATTTTGAGGAGCATTGATCTTAAGAAGGATGGGAAAAGCCTCTTAACCCTCATTCCTCCATTGATGACCTCCTCCCTCTTATTGATAAAGTTAAAAATTTGTTAGCAAATGTGGATCAAGCACCATCCAAATCAATGCAAGATGCACTTTTACCCTCAATGAAGGCATTGATCACTAATGAACTTTTGAGACATGCTGAAATGGATGTGAAGGTTTCAGTTGCATCTTGCATTACTGAGATTACAAGGATAATAGCACTAGATACCCCATATGATGATAAGCAAATGAAGGAAATATTTCAGCTACTTCTAGCAGCTTTTGAAAATTTTTCTCATGTGTCCAATTGCTGTTGTACAGAGGTTTCAATTCTTGATACTGCTACAAATGTCAGGTCATGCTTGGTGATGCTGGACATTGAGTGTGGTGCATTGGTTGTTGAGAAGTTTCAAATTTTCTTAAAAATAATTAGGTCCAACTATTCATCTGTTGTAGTTTCAACCATGGAAACAATTATGTCTCTGGTCATATATGAAAGTAAAAAAATTTCCTTGGATCTTCTCAATCTGCTTTTAACTAGCGTAAAAAAGGAAAATCAAAATGTTTCACCTATTTCATAAAAATTGGGGGAGCAAGTAATCACTAGGATTAATGCCTGCTAAGACAAAAAAATGGCATCCACTCAAAAGCTACACCACAAGCCTGAGGTAAAGCTTCACACATGAGAGAGTTGTGGCACCAAAAATTGGTTATGCAAAGGAGATGCACGTGCCAACAACTATCCAGTTAGTACATCCTCAACCATGTGTAGTAGACCTAATTCAACTTCTTGGTGAGTCAATGCTTGATGAGATGAAAGTTCAACAAGAGAGCAAAAATTTTGAAGGTGCAAATGATGTGGTAGTAGAATTTATTGAATGTGCTATAATCAGCCCTTTATGGTGCATGAAGATAAACAACTTGATGAAGTGGAGAAAGTGGATACTATGGTGGTTCAAAATCAGATTGTATTGATTTTAAACATTGATTTTTTCATTTCCAAAGAGATTCATGATGTGATGGAATGCAAAACTTAGCTCTTCTACGTGCTCCTAGAGGTGGTTCCTATATTAAGTCAAGTACTACCTGCTAGAGTTTTGATCCTTCTCTACTTTAGAATTCATGATGGAGTTTTCTCCAACCCGGGAGTATGATGCACGGAGCATTAAAACCATCTATGATTTTATTTTTTTAATGTCAAAATGATTTTTTTTTATTTAAATTTTGAATTTTGTTTTAATGTTGAGAGTTTTAAGGGATTTGATTAAGCATTTTCTATATTGATGTAATCCCTAAACCCTAATAAACTAGTGTTTTTTGTAGTCATGAAAGGCAATACAATTTGAACAAGATTAATTTGATGATTTGAGAATGATGCTTTCTTTTTGTTTGGTGGTGTTGCCAAACACCGTTAGGTGGTAATGCCTAAGGCTTACAAGCAGATTCTAGGTAGTGAAGCTTAGTGTTTGTCCTGTTTATTCTTTTATTCTTTTTTTATACTTATTTTTCTACTGTATTCTACATCACATTAATTTCTTACTTATTTAGTAAATTTCTAATTTTGCATATATCAAATAAAATGACTTAACTTTTGGATTTGGTTCTAGCTATTGCATTAAAATGTTAAATAATCACTGCTTACAGGCTAAATATCATAGAGATGATACTGTTTTAGTTTTGGAAATTTTCAAGATTGAAAAGATTCTCTAAAATTCAAAGTAAGACTTCACAAATCTTGTGATATTAGTTTTCCATGACAGTTCATCATGAAGCCCTACAAAATCCTAGACATCTAGGTATGCGCTTATTGTTATTTAAATTATGCTGAAAATTTTATCATTAACTACATTGAAATTGCTTTTGAAAATGATTTATTTGGTTGATTGCAATGCTTAACAACCACAATAAAAAATAAGTTGATAAGTCCCACAAACACACTGTAAAGAGCACAATTATGATGGAAAAGACCAGGTTATTATCATCAATAAAAATTCTCGAGTCATGGAATTATCTTCAATTGAAACTGAAGTGGTTGACCTGTCTGTCTGTAGTCCTTGATTAAGAATTGTGTGACTAGCCTTGGTTAGATGGTAAAGTTTCTTATGTTTAGGAACATGTAATTCTTTTTGTTTTTTTTAAATAAAAGAGAAAACACTTTTGTCCTCCCTTGATGTTACCATTTTCCTACTTGTGATGCTTGTTAGAATGGCAGAATTCTGTGTCACCTTTTATGTTCTTGACAAAATATGATGTGTACTAGGGGTATTATCTCCAATTTGCTAGTTTGTGGTTTTGCATCGCTTTGACTGGTAGTTTCAGTTCATTTAAGGTACAGTATCTCAAAAGGGTAAACTAGAGTACTCTATATCTTTCCCTATGATGTCCTACTTAATTAGGTCATGTTTTGAACATACACACATACGGTACCCCATTGAGATTTCAAGCAGACATACCATGCTCGTGATCATATATTTTCTATGAGATCCTGACTAGTCCACTTCTTGTGCAGCCTCATTTCAAAGAATTTGGTTATGTACTCCTTATAAATACATGTTTCATCCATATCTTAGAACTTTTTTTTTTAGAAGTCTCAAATTGCAATCTTTGAGGAAGGGTTTGGCATGGTTAGCTTATGAAGGGTTTAACCTTGAGGGAGAGAGACATTTAACCACACTATCCAACCAAGGAGGAAAAGGCTACTCTTAACAAGCTCGCAATAACATAAAAAATATAAAAGGCGACACAGAAAAATGGCATCATTTTATTGGGATTAAACAAAGGTTCAGGCATGGACATTTGAAATTGAAAAGAGTTGGAACTCTTTGAAAAGAAGGTGACTAAAGCTCCTATTTTCTCTTTCCCAAAATTTTCAAACCTGTCACGTTGCCAAGAGCAATTGCCAAAATACTGGAATGTACATGTCATTTCCAATTCCTAAGGCACTCTGGGAAGATGTCTCTGTGAGTATTGTTGTGAGTTTTCCAAAGACGAAAAGGATTATAGCAAGAGTCTAGATGCTTACCATGTGACAGATTTTTACCTTTGAGAGATAGCAAAACTTCATTGTATTTTAAAGACTATGACATTAGATCAAAATACTGAAGCCCAAAATCAATTTTGGGCACAACCTTTAGTGGATGTTTGCAACTAACCTTCAACATAGTTCAACTTGTCATCCTCAAATTGGACAAGCATAGGTTGCTAATTAAAGTTTAAGTGATTTTCTGAAAGTTATCCTTCTAACTCAAGTTGAATTTGCGTACAATCGGTTTGCTAGCCAAACTACCAATGATAGTCCATTTAAGGTTGTGTATAGTCAAAATCATATTACCCTTCAAAACAAAAATCCTATTAATGCTTTTGTTATGATTAGTGGCTTGAATAGTGCACGTGAGAGTGCACAGTCCTTGTCTTTGAAGGATTTGTAAACCAAGTCCTAGTTATATTAGGGCTTGTGTAGCTGGCCTTGTATGTGCTCTCTCTAATATACCCTAGCCGACTTTATATATATATATATATATATATATTTATATTTGTTATGCGGCAATAGAGTTCCAAGTGTGATCAAAGGCAGCCGCATATTATTTTAGAGTTCTAAGCCATGCTTTGTTTTGAGAGAGAAATTTAGGTTTTCTCTAGTTACGTGCTTCTGGTGATTGAGAGCTCTTTTGGGTGTATTTGGGGTTTGGGTTTTGTGAGAGAGATTTGGTACTACTGTTGTAATCTCTTCCTTTTGTTAGTGAAACTTTCTCCTTGACGCCGCCCGTGGACGTAGGCCAAAAGCCAAACCACGTAAATCTTTGTGTTCTCGTGTGATTGTTTCTTTTGTTGTTCTATTTCTATTTTGCATAAACCCACTGTTATTTGGATACACACACAACTAATAGATATTCATGCTTCTGCTATTCTCAACAAATTGATATTAAAACTTCCGCTTTTACAACAAACTGGTATCCGAGCCTAGGGTTCTTTGTTTGAAGTTGAGATTGTTCATCAGATCTATTTGGTTGTGTTGTTATTGGTTTACTGGGTTTTTTGGTATGGCGACAAAGGTTTCGTCGGTAGCAAAATTTGAGATTGGCAAATTCAACGGGAAGAATGATTTCAGTTTATGGCGTGTGAAGATGCGTGCTTTGCTAGTGCAACAAGGATTGTGGAAAGCACTAAAGGGCAAAGATGCTTTGCCAGCAACGTTATCAGATGAGGAAAAAGAAGATCTCTTGGAACGGGCACATGGTGCAATTCAATTGTCTCTTGCAGATGAGGTTCTAAGAGAAATTGTAGATGAAGATACAGCGGCGGGATTGTGGCTTAAGTTGGAAAGTCGATACATGACCAAGTCTCTTACAAATCGCTTGTATATGAAGCAGCGGTTATACACAATTCGAATGAAAGAAGGTACACCTATTTCTGATCATCTTAATGAATTTAATAGAATTGTTATTGATTTGAAAAATATTGAGTGCAAAGTAGAAGATGAAGATCAAGCCTTGATTTTATTATGCTCATTACCTCCTTCTTTTGATCACTTTGTCGATACCATGTTATATGGTTCTGAGAGAGACTCTATCTCAATTGATGATGTGAAAGATGCATTGAACTCTAAGGAGTTAAAGAAGAAGGTTTCTGAAAATTGGGGTGATAATTATGCTGACGGTCTTGTTGCTAGAGGTAGACCCAACGACAAAGGGTCTAGTAGCAATAGAGGAAAATCTAGGTCAAAGTCTAGATCTAGAAAGGGAAAGTGTCACTATTGTAAAAAGGATGGACACTAGAAAAAAGAGCGCAAGTTACTCAAAGAGAAAAGGGAGAAGGCTTCTAACACTAATGATACAGCTAGTGTTGCGGAAGTTAATTCTGAAGGTGAAGATTTAGTTTTAACAGTATCTACTGGTCACTCTCTTGATTCAGTTTGCTCCTATCATATGACTCCCAAAAGAGATTGGTTTACTACCTATCAGTCAATTAGTGGTGGTGAAGTTCTGATGGGAAATAATATGACCTGTAAGGTTGTGGGGATAGGAACTGTGAGAATTAAGATGTCTGATGGTGTTAGGACTTTGTCTGATGTTCTTCACGTGCCAGATCTAAAGAAAAATCTTTTGTCTTTGGGTATATTCGATTCTCAAGGGTATAAATACACCGGTGAAGGTGGAGTTTTGACAATCAGTAAGGGTGCTCTGGTTTTCATTAAAGGAAAAATGGTGAATGGTCTCTATATGCTACAAGAAAGCACAATTGTAGGTTCTGCAACAATATCTTCATCCTCAGATTCAGACTCAAATAATACTTATTTATGGCATATGAGATTAGGGCATATGAGTGAGGCAGGCATGTCAATATTAAGCAAACGAGGTTTGTTGAATGGTCAGAAAATTGGAAAGCTGAACTTTTGTGAACATTGTGTCTTTGGAAAGCAATGCAGGGTCAAGTTCAGTATAACTAATCACAAGACTAAGGGCACAGTAGATTATATCCATTCCGATCTTTGGGGTCTTTCTCCTGTCTGCTCCAAGGGTGGTTACCGATATTTGTTGACTTTCATTGATGACTATTCAATGAAGGTTTGGGTGTATTTTCTGAAAAATAAAAGTGCTGTTTTTGTCACCTTCAAGCAATGGAAGACGCTTATTGAGAAGCAGACTGGTAAAAAGATTAATCGTTTTAGGACAGATAATGGTTTGGAATATTGCTTAGGTGAATTTGATGAGTTCTGCAAAAATGAAGGCATAGTGAGACACCGCACTGTTAGAGGAACACCGCAGCAGAATGGGGTTGCAGAACGTATGAACAGAACTCTATTAGAGAGGGCTCGCTGTATGCTCTCAAATTGTGGTCTGTCTAAGGACTTTTAGGCTGAGGCAATTAATATGGCTTGCTATTTAGTTAATAGGTTTCCATCAACTGCCATTGAATGTAAGACTCCTTTTGAGGTATGGTCTGGTGCTCCTGCTGATTACTCTAATTTGAGAGTATTTGGTTGCCCCGCTTATGCTCATGTGAATGATGGCAAACTTGAGCCAAGGGCAAAGAAGTGCATATTCCTAGGCTATGCATCATGGACAAAAGGTTATAGATTATGGTGTACAGATTCAAAATCCCCTGGATTAATTGTCAGCAAAGATGTGAAATTTGATGAGTCTGCTATCCTTGACCAGAAAAAGGAGAGTAATGGGGCAGTAAAAGACCATGGTGTCAGTAAGCAGGTGGAGCTTGAGATTGAAGCTTTAGATAAAGTGCATAATAGCACTTCAGTTCAGCCTATTCGAGATAAGGTGCATGATTCTATTAATGAAGTGGATGCATCACAGCAACAACAGCAGTATAGTATAGCCACCGGAAGAGAGAGGAGACAGATTAGACCACCACAGAGGTTTGCTGAGGCAGATTTGGTTGCTTATGCTTTGTCTGTGGCTGAGATTATTGAGTATCACGAACCTTCCAATTATCGTGAAGCTGTCTCTAGTGATAATTCGGCTCAGTGGAGTATTGCTATGAGCGAGGAGATTGAGTCTCTTCATAAGAATAAGACTTGGGAGTTAGTGAAACCACCTAAAGGCCAGAAGATTGTTGGTTGCAAGTGGGTCTTCAAGAAAAAGGAAGGAACTACAGGTGTTGAAGCACCGAGGTTCAAGGCACAATTGGTTGCAAAGGGCTACAGTCAAAGAGAAGGTATAGACTTCAATGAAGTGTTCTCTCCTGTTGTGAGACATAGCTCTATTCGTGTGATGCTTGCTATGGTTGCATTGTTTGACTTGGAATTAGAACAACTTGATGTCAAGACAGCTTTTTTGCATGGGGAACTTGAAGAACAAATATGTATGCATCAACCAGAGGGTTTTGTGATCCAAGGAAAAGAAGGCCATGTTTGTTTTTTGAAAAAATCATTATATGGTTTGAAGTAATCTCCAAGGCAGTGGTATAAGTGGTTTGATACTTTCATGATTGGGCATGGTTACTCAAGAAGTGACTATGATAGTTGTGTGTATCATAGGAAGCTCTCAGATGGTTGTTTTGTCTACTTGTTGCTATATGTTGATGATATGCTCATTGCAGCTAAGAATCTGGTAGAGGTAAACAAGCTAAAGACTTTGCTTAGTGGTGAATTTGAGATGAAAGATTTAGGTGCAGCTAAGAAGATTTTGGGAATGGAGATTCATAGAGATAGACAAGCTGGCAAGTTATTTCTGTCACAAAAGAATTATATTGAGAAAGTACTTGAACGTTTTGATATACAGCAATCTAAGCCAGTGAGTACTCCATTAGCAGCACATTTTAAGCTTTCAGCGACTTTGTCACCAAAGGAGGAAAAGGAGTACATGTCTTATGTCCCTTATTCTAGTGCAGTGGGTAGCATAATGTATGCTATGGTATGCACTCGTCCAGATATTTCACATGCAGTTAGTGTGGTTAGTAGATATATGGTTAATCCTGGTAAAGAACATTGGCAAGCTGTGAAATAGATTCTTCGATATTTGAGAGGTACTGCAAACATTGGTTTGGTATATGACAGGGCTTCTACTGATAGTGTCAGTGTTATTGGATTTGTTGATTCTGATTTTGCTGGTGATTTGGATAAGAGGAAATCTCTGACAGGTTATGTTTTCACATTATCTGGTAGTGTCATCAGTTGGAAAGCAACATTACAATCAACAGTTGCTTTGTCTACTACAGAGGCAGAGTATATGGCAGCAATAGAGGCAGTGAAAGAAGCTATTTGGTTGAAGGGTTTGGTTGGTGATTGGGTTTACAACAAGATGATTTTGTTGTATTTTGTGATAATTAGAGTGCCATACATTTGACTAAAAATCCGATGTATCATGAGAGATCTAAACACATTGCTGTCAAATATAACTTCATTCGTGAGACTGTATCTGAGGGCATAGTTGCAGTTAGAAAGGTTGCTACAGCAGATAATCCAGCAGATATGATGACCAAGCCGGTTCCTCTGCACAAGTTCAAGCATTGCTTGGACTTGATTGGCATTTGTAGTTTGTGATAGCCCTTGGGGGCTTTGGTTTAGCGGTGGAGAAGTTTCATTTGTGGGGCTTGACCAAATTCAAGCCAAGGTGGAGATTTGTTATGATTAGTGGCTTGAATAGTGCACGTGAGAGTGCACAGTCCTTGTCTTTGAAGGATTTGTAAACCAAGTCCTAGTTATATTAGGACTTGTGTAGCCGGCCTTGTATGTGCTCTCTCTAATATACCCTAGCCGACTTTATATATATATATATATACTTATATTTGTTATGCGGCAATAGAGTTCCAAGTGTGATCAAAGGCAGCCGCATATTATTTTAGAGTTCTAAGCCATGCTTTGTTTTGAGAGAGAAATTTAGGTTTTCTCTAGTCACGTGCTTCTGGTGATTGAGAGCTCTTTTGGGTATATTTGGGGTTTGGGTTTCGTGAGAGAGATTTGGTACTACTGTTGTAATCTCTTCCTTTTGTTAGTGAAACTTTCTCCTTGACGCCGCCCGTGGACATAGGCCAAAAGCCAAACCACGTAAATCTTTGTGTTCTCGTGTGAATGTTTCTTTTGTCGTTCTATTTCTATTTTGCATAAACACACTGTTATTTAGATACACACACAACAAATAGATATTCATGCTTCTGCTATTCTCAACAAATTGATATTAAAGCTTCTGCTTTTACAACAGCTTTTGACATGGAATTACTGCTTACTACTAATCATTTTAGTGGAGATAATAAGGAAAGAGTTAAGTATTTAAAATTGCTGCTCATAATTTTAGTGGAGACATTGAGGACAGAGTAAAATATATAAAGAAGTTGCATGAAAATGTTCAAGACTGATTTCTCAAACAAATTTAAAAGTACCAAAATAGTAAGCCAACAAACATAGAAAACCAGCTACTTGTAAGGAAGGTGATTTGGTGTGGTATCATCTTTAGAAGAAAGGAAGGTGATTTGGTGTGGATTAATCTTTAGAAGAATTCTTTCTAGTTGGATATCTTGCTAACTTTTGCCTAGAGTTGATAGTCCTTTCAAAGTACTTCGATGTTTTAGCAAAAATATATACAAACAATGTAAAGTCTAGTGAATAGGTCTTGTTAGCTGTTTTTTAAATATTTGGTCATACCTTTACTTTGTATATTTTGTCTTGAAATGTAAGTTATTTCTTATGCATGGAGAGTTGTTCCAAGTAAATCCTGTTCAAGTCCTAGGTCATGTATGAAATTACAAGAGAGTATTATTGTGAATTGAAAATTGGCCTTTGGCTTTTCTTATATCTCTTTGCAGCAAACCTTCTACCTAAGAAAATTTTTGTAAATAACTTATCCGAAAAAACCTAACAACACAGGATAAACAAAGTCCTTCCTGCTCATTGTTTACCATATAAATTGCATCATTAATAAAATTTCTCTGTATGAACAATCAATACCCAAAACTATTTTTTCAGTAAACAATCAAATAAATATCCAAATTTATCACAAGATTTAATGAATGAAGAGAAAACTTTAAGATTGTGAACCAAATTTTATAATTTTCTATGACATATAATTTTTTATATTCCCTTCCTTTTCCCCTAAAATCAAAATCTATTGATCTCTTCACACGTTGCTTGCTATTTTCTAAATGTGATTTTTTTCCCCTTCTTTATGGGTATGAAGCAATGGAAATTCAAAAATGGAGTTTAAAGTTTATTCCATTACCCCAAATTTGAGTGAACAATACAAACAAGTTAAACCAAAGTTTCTAACTCCCTAATGTTGTACATTACAGGACAGGTAACGCACACATTCGAGCGTGATGGAACACCCTTATATCATGCCAATTTACAAAATAACGGAGCACCCCTGTATGGTTTCATATAAGATGACTTGAAATTTATGTGGCACCAAAACTTTAATCTGATTTCAAGCAAAATATAATAATTTAATTTTATCATTAAACCCTAAAAGACTATTAAAATAAAAATTAAAGCCTAAATAAAGTTAAAATGAAATTAAAAAAATAGAGATACTTTCATTAAGTCATCCTTTCAAGTATGATGTTTAGGCATATCTAATGCTATTTTTTAGGGTCATATTTTTCATGTGTTGACATATCCATTAAAAAAACGCACTTTACTTGTATTTGAGTAATTCTAAGTGAACTATAGAATATCATGAAGTATGTCTCTTAGCTACAACAAGTTGTATTATTGAAGACATGAAGATTGCACAACGAAACAAGTAAGAAAAGCTGAAAATAGTGAACCTTGACACAAGCTGGACACAAGGCTCCTATCAAGAAATAATGAAGAACCTTGATACCTCTCAATACCTTTCGATCTATTGAGCTTTGCGGATCTAGAATTTTCAGATCTGTTTTTCGGCCCATGATGACTTGGACTTCTAGGGTTTCGTTCACCAAACTTCTAGGGGATATAAAAGGTCTATTTTAAAGCCATCATAATATATAGAGACTCAATTAGAGAATCTATACACTTATTGTGAAGCTATTGCATTCTTATGCATGACCAAGTGCTTCCTTCTCTACAAGTGTATTGAAGAACTTTGCATCCAAAAGCAAGCTTCAAGTTGTTGGAAATTAGTCACGTATTAGGATCCATGTAAAAGAAAGAAGTCTACAAAATCAAGACCAATTGAAGATTGGCATAAAAAATCAACTATAGGTTGGTACTTTGAAATAGGCCAAGTTTGAGGTAAGATTCCTTGTACTTGTAATTTCTTGATTTTGATTAGTAATTCTTAGGAGTGGTGACTTGAAAATCACATGGCAGGGGTTTTTGCCTTGTTAAAGGTTTTCCCCATTAGCCAACAAATCACCGTGTCAATTTATTTTCTGCTGTACTTTGGATTATTTGGTGATTTGTTCATGCCTCCACGATTTTGCATGTAATTAGACTTACTTGATCAATTTGAATAATTGAATTAATTAACTAGGTCAATCTATAACCCAACAAGTAATATCAGAGTAAGCACACTCTAATTAGGTTTTTAATATTTGCTGTGTGATCTGTTGACCCCTGTTGTCATAGATACGTTTCCCATAAACAAATCTATTTTCTCTATTGTCACTAGTTGTTCTAACCTTGAATTTCTGTAGTTTTTCAGGATATATCATTATAATTTGTATTTGACAAATTTGAGCTTTGAAAAAGATTTGTATTGGGCTGAGTTGTTGAAAACGGTACAATTGAAAGATTGCTTATTTAAAGAAAACTATCAACTTCAGAGAAAGCTAGACTGTCTCAAAAAGAGCCTTTTCGTTGTAGCAATAAGAATAAAAATTAGGGTTCGTTTAAAATTACATAAGAGAAGTTATAAAATGAAGACTATACCTTCGGACTTGTCTGAAAAGCAAGCAGTTTGCTTCATGATGCATACGGCCTTCAAAGTGATGAATACTTGTCTATGGTATCTTGATAGTGGATGCTCTAGACAGATGACTAGAGATCAATCTTTTTTTAAGACATTTGAACCTAGAAGAGGTGGCAATATCACATTTGGAGATGGAAGTAAGTCTCTGATGAAAGGAAAATGGATCATCTCTCTACCAAGTCTACTTGACATAGTTAATGTTCTACATGTTGAAGGATTAAGGGTAAATCTGCTTAGCATAAGTCAAATCTATGATCAAGACTTCATGGTCCTATTTTCTAAAGGAAAATGTCTAGTACTAGATGGACTAGGTAAACAAGTCATCAGTGGAGTTAGAGCCTAGGTTGCACCGACACGCCATTTTTGGCGACGTACCGGGGTCCAACACGCATCGGACATGGATACCAGTACAACTTGCCGAACTCCGGTGTCCGAGCAATGTCTTTTTTTTTTCTTTTTCTTTTTTTTCCGCTTCTCTGACATGGCACCGACACCGTGGCTCCGACACAGTCAACCCTCCCTCTGGCCTCTACCCGCTGCCCTTTGTCCTCGCCAGTGCTAGATCGGGCCAATCGGCGAGTTGGCGAGTTCCATAGATAGTCGCCGTCGACGCCGTGCCTTCCGATCTCGATCTCTCTCTCTCTCGGCGTGGACAGGACCAACAGGTCTAATCTCAATCTCTCTCTCTCGGCGGTGGACAGGGCCAACCTCTTCTCTTCTCTCTCTCTGTTTTTTTTTTTTTTCAGATGGCCAACCTCACTGCACTGTGTTACTTATCGTTTTGGTTTTGGTTTTTTTTTTTTTTTTTTTTTTTTTTTTTTAATCCTACTCTAACTGTCATTGTATTATACTGTGTGTGTATATATATATATATATATATTTTTTTTTTTTTTTCGTTTCTTTACTCAGCCTTTTGCCTTATAAATTTATTAAATTATAATGTTTATTATGAATTTAGTAATTTTTGTTTTTGTGTTGCCAGCCTTTTTGTTTTATAGTATTACTTTGGGTGTTAGTTTACTTATTTCTAGTTCTTACATAATTTAGTTTACTTGTGGCTCAAATATATGTAGATGACATCATTTGGCTCCACAAGGGATGATCTTGCACACTCCTCCAACATAATGCAAAAAGAATTCGAAATGAGCATGATTGGTGAACTAACATACTTTCTTGGACTTCAGATTCGTCAAATTGATTCAGGTATTTTTATCTCTTAGTCTTAATATGCCAATAATCTTGTTTAAAAGTTTGAATTAGAATCTACTAGTTCTATTAGAACACCCATGAGTGCTAATGTTAAATTTACTGTTGATTTGTTGGGTAAGAGTGTTGATCACACTTCATATAGAAGCATGATAGGGAGCCTCCTCTATATAACTGCTAGTAGACCTGATTTTAGCTTTAGTGTTGGTGTATGTGTGCTAAGTTTCAAGCTAACCCAAAAGAATCTCATATTATTGTTGTTAAATGTACTATAAAATATGTTACATCAACTAGTAATTATGGTATTTGGTATGATAAGGATAGTAATGATGTTCTAAGGGGTTATTCTGATGCCAATTGGGTCGATAATACTGATGACAGAAAGAGCACATCGAGTGGATATTTCTATCTAGGGAACAATCTCGTCTCTTGGATGAGCAAGAAGAAAAATTCGATCTCTCTCTCTACTGCTGAGGTCAAGGACATTACTACTGGTAGTTGTTGTACCCAACTCCTTTGGATGCAAAAATTTCTTCTTGACTATGGTATTTGTTAAAAACATCTCACCATTTACTATGACAATACCAATGCTAATAACATTTCTAAAAATCATGTTCAACACTCTCGCAATAAACACATAAAGATAAGACAGCACTTCATATGTGAGTTGGTTGAGAATGGCTTCCTAACACTTGAATTCATTACCACTAATGACCAAAAGGCAAATCACTTTACTAAACCATTGGATGGTCATCGTTTTACATTCCTACGCCACTGTATTGGTGTAATCTCACCTGAGTGACTCTCTTCTTCTTCTTCTTCTTCTTCTTCTTTCCTACATGCATTGCATCTAGCTTCTTATTGCATTAGGTTGTTTGTTTATTGCTATCAAGAAAAAAAAAATTGAAAAATACAAAAATAGTGTGTGTTTGTTTATACTGGTACTTGTGTACCTTGAATGGCCATTGAAACAAGGTTTCATAACTTTGTATCTTTTGTAGCTTGAATAAGCATCTTTATGCACAACTTAACATTGTGAGCTTTATGGAACTTTATGTGATTAGAAAGTATGAGTTAATCATTCTTACTCAAAACCATGTCACTCATTTTGACGGGAATAACTAAAAAAATCCTAAAAAAAGGGCATAAATAATCATTTTACCACTAAAACTCGTCAATCATAAACGCCTATGTGCAATTCATAAAAGCTGTGCTCTGTAAGGTATAACACTTGCATAGCAAGAAAAATGGTGTTTGAATAAAAAATCAAAGGGTATTTTCTCTTCTCTCTCTTATATACTCATGCATGATATGTTAAATTGTGCTTAAAAGAAAAATATGCAAAGATGTGATCAAAAGAAAAAAAAAAAAAAAAAAAAAGCAAAAAGAATCAAATGCTTTGAAATGTGATTGAAAGCGTGTCTAAGAGATGTGAAAGTTATATGATGTAAATTCAAAGGTGAAAGTCCCCATCAAACGGTTATGATTGTGTGAGTTTTTATGATTCTCTTATATCATTATTTTTGCATGTTGAGATATTTATGCGTACTTGCAAAGTTTAACATACTACACGCAATTCTTTGCCACTCTTGATACAAATCTACAAGTACAATGTAATTTTGCTATCACAAGAAATACATGTATTAGTAGAAGCTTACTAAACTATCTTGAATTGTTTTTGTGAATAAAATATGTTAGACTGTTTAGTGCCTTTGGGATTATGAATGCATTCCCTTTTGAGTTTGATGTTTGAGTGATTAATCATGCTTTTAGAGTTTTTGATGTATGGTTGGTATTGTTTTTATCTTGTTTGCTTACTCTTCATGCTTTTTCTCTCTTGAAAATTCATGTTTTTGTGCATCTCAATAGAAGCTTGATAGCAGCCTCGATACCTCTCAACATCTCTTAATACCTCCTCGATACATGCCACTTCTATCGAACTTTTTCTGGGTTTATTTCGATTCCTCTTGACACTACCCCGATCCATCGAGCCAATTTTCTCAACTCTCTATTTGCTAGATACCTCCTCGATACATCGAAGATTTTTGCCGTCGACACCTCGATACCTCTCGATAGAAGCTCGATCTATCAAGAACATAGGTTCTATATAAAGTAGAGGGTCAACCCAGTTCATTTCTCACTCAAATACTTCAATCTCTCCTCGATAGCTCTCGATTCCTCTCACCTCTTTTCATCAAATCAAGCCTTCTAATCCAATTTTTGACCTCCTAGCTTCTTCAAATCATTGGTATGTGGTCTAAACTCATTCCTTTTCATGATTTTCATACATTTCATGCATTTTAGAACTAGGTTTTTAAGTTTTTGGGAATTTTTGGGTTTTATTTTTTTTGAAATTATGGGTGTGGGTGTTCAATATAGTTGATTATATTGTTATGCATTGCATTCTAAGCACATTTAAACTTATTCTCTTGCATTTTTTATAGGTTGTGTGCTTGATTATGTTAAGTGCTGTAGTTTGGATTGGGTTTTACCTATGATGCAATTTCTTTTACACAACACATGTTCATGCATTCCCATGCATTTTTCTTCTCCTTTCTCTTATTCTAAGTATGTGTGTTTCTCTCTCTACTTTAGTTTTCTTAACTATGGCACCCAAAACATAGAAATCCATTCCTTCTAAAAATCTCATTTCGCGTTTTGCTTATACTTATTCTATTCCTCCTCAACTCCGGTTCTGTGACTCTAATAGCCATAAGGAATTTGAAGAGAAGTTTTCTGGCTGGGCTATACACTCAGATCGTTAGGTCATCTTATCTGATTTTTCAGATACTATGGTATCTAAATCGTTTAGATCACGTGGATGGGAGTTCCTATGTGAACGACCAGTTACCTATCCTAGCATGTTTATAAAGGAGTGTTACTCCAATATATAAAATGTCGATACTTCTGTACCTAGGTTCTTTACACAATTTCGTGGTACATGTATAGTTGTTACACCGGAGCTTATCTCCGATGTACTCCAAGTTCCTAGAGTAGACAGTCCTAACTTAGTCTCTCCTATGCTTAGAGCTCTCTCTAGAGATGTTTTAGCTTCTCGCTTTTGTGAGTGTTCTACGTCCTAGGGACACAAACTTAGTTTTGTTACCCATGACTTTGTTAAAGATCCACAGATCTCTAACATGGTGATGATGTTTATTCTTTCTCCACGTTCTCACCATAACACCATCACTAAGCCTTGTGCTCGTTTTCTTTATTCTCTACTAGAAGGTTTATCCATAGACTTTCCATCTTGCGTGAATCTATCCATTCTGGATACGTTTCGTGACAGTGCAAGTCGTGATAAACTCATCTTTCCTTCCTTTATCAAGCGTATTCTTATACACGCAAGTGTTTCTATTCCTTCCTCTTTCCACTTCTCTATTATGGGTGCTATAGGTAAGGAATCTATAGTCAGGAGCTGTCTCAGCTAGTCGCTAAGACCAAGCATCCACGAGTTGATACTACTCCTGCTCAGCTCCAGCTCGTTTTTTATGCCATTAGAGAAATTTGAGATACTTAGGCTCCTCATGGTGATCGCCTTAACTAGATCTCTAATGAGATGAGTCAGATGAACACTAGAATGGATGTATAGCTCACCATCAGTCTCGAGTTGGTGGGTTTGCTCTCTCTCTAGAGCGTGAGTCTTCAAACGCTCCTTCAAATAGTGGAGATGATGATGAGATGACTACCTCACAGTGATTTACTCTTTGTCCATCATGACAAAAAGGGGAAGTAGCTATGAGAGTAGTTAGACATAGTTGATAGGGGGAGAGTTAGGTAGTTTTGAGGGATGTAGTGAGGATTTTGATGTATAGTCGAGGTGTTATCTTCCTACTTGTATCTTTTGGTTTTGTAACCATTTTACATACATTATGCTTATTGATGATATATATAATGATGATGTACGTTTCCTTTCTTCTCCATATTAGCCTTAAATTTTGTAGAACTTTTAAGAGATTTCATACAAAATTTATGGTTCCTTTCTTCTCTATCTTCTCACATGTGTTGTCTCTTTTCTCACCTCTTACACATGTGTCTTGATTTAAATAACTTGTCTATTTTTCACACATGATGCCTTGATGGATCTTGTTTAGTTTTTCAATTTTAAGACATGTTGCAAAGTCTTATTCATACATTGATCTCTCTTCTTGCAAAGTTTTTCAAGAGTTCAAATATTAGAGTAGAATTATTTTTATGTGTAAATCATGAGTATAATATATTCTAGGACATTCAATAGACTCTTGTGATTTTGTCACAAATTACCAAAGGAGAAGATTGTTAGGGTCATATTTTTCATGTGTTGGCACATCTTTTGACAAAACGCATTTTACTTGTAATTGGGTAATTCTCAATAGATTCTAGAATATCATGAAGTTTGTCTCTTTGCTATAACAAGTGGTATTATTGAAGACATAAAGACTGCACAAAGAAACAAGTGCGAAAAGTTGAAAATAGTGAACCTTGACACAAGCTTGATACAAGGCTTCTATCAAGAATTAATGAAGAACCTCGATACCTCTCGATTTTTCGAGCTTTGCAAATCTAGTATTTTCATATTTATTTTTCAGCCCATGATGATTTTGACTTCTAGGTTTCATTCACTAAACTTCTAGGGGATATATAAGGTCTATTTTAAAGTCATCATAATACATAGAGACTCAATTAGAGAATCTATACACTTATTATGAAGCTCCTGCGTTCATATGCGCCTTAGGATTTTGTGACTAAGTACTTCCTTCTCTACAAGTGTATTGAAGTACTTTGCATCCAACAACAGGCTTCAAGTTGCTAGGAGTTAGTCACTTACTGAGATCCGTGCAAACGATAGAAGTCACTACAAAATCAAGACCAATTGGGGATTGACGTAAGGATTCAACTGTATGTTAGTACTTTGGGATAGGCCAGGTTTTGGAGTAAAATTCCTTATACTTGTAATCTCTTGATTTTGATTAATGATTCTTGAGAGCGGTAACTTGAAAATCAACTGGTGAGGTTTTTGCCTTGTGAGAGGCTTTCCCCATTAATCAACGTAACAAATCACCGTATCAATTTATTTTTCGCTGCACTTTAGACTATTTGGTAATTTGTTCGTGTCTCCATGATTTTGCATGTAATTTGACTTAATTAATTAACTTGGGTAATTGAATTAATTAATTGGGTCAATCTAGAACCCAACATTATTAATATAGGCTCTTAAAATTGTGGGTAACTTTTTTTCTTTTTGAGAGGAAAATTTGTGGGTTGCCTATTTACCACTAACCCAACTTTTAGTGACTTTGGATTTCAGTAAATTTTTCAGGTAATAAATGCAAATATTCCTTTATCATATTTTTAAAAAAAATATGATTTTTTTTTCAAATATGAAATTTATTAATCTAGATAATTATTAATAAGAATTTGTTATGATCATGTTTTTATATGGAACTATATATTCTATTATTTAAAGAAAACATAATGTGGCAAGATTCTAATGAAGAATTTTAATGTATAATAGAATTTAAAATCAATTAAAAATGTAAATTACAATAATGACGTTAAAATTGTAAGGACTCAAAAACTTAAGCAGTAAAATTTAGGGGGTCAACCAAAAGTTAAACTCCTCTGAAATGCACATGAAAGTATGAACTTTTTTCTCTCCTTTATTTTCTATTTATTGTGTAAATATGAAATTTGAATGGGGTAAGACTTAGGTACAGTAATTAGGTGTTGTTCCTTAGGTTCTCCTCTTAAGATTCAGCCATGTGGATTTTTTCTCATGAGATAAAAATATATTTTTTAGTTAAATAGCCACTTGGTTGAATCTTAAGAGGAAAACCTAAAAAACAGCGTCTAAGGTACTATACCTAAGTTTTGTCCATTTAAATATTATGATAGTTATTTACTAGCATTTATTATGATTTTGTTTGTATAGAACTATATTATAGAATTATATATTTATTATGATCCTATTTGTATAAGAACTAAATATTCTATCATTTAAAGAGAATGACAAAGTTTGGCTACAAACATGGTTGCAGCCTAAAGTTTCAACTTCCTCCAAGACACTGACATGTGTTATTATTTGCACATGACTCACTTAACCACACTTAACTCGACCAATACTTGTCATGTGCATTGCACATGTTAGCTTCTTAGAAGAAGTTGAAGCCTAAGTTTGCAACTAAGTTTATAGCCAAACTTTTTCCTAAAGAGAATAAGATTAAAAAATTTGATTAAAATAATAACATATAAAATTGAAAGGCCTCGAAAACTTATGTGACAATATTACGAAGTCAGCCGAAAGTCAAAATTTGGTTTTATATACATAGTAGATTATAGATTAGTCATGGAATGGAAAATTTTAACAATTTTTTTTTTATTACTTTTTTTTTATAAATATAAAATTTGACAATTATGATAATTATTTATAAGCATTTAATATGATCGTGTTAGTATATAAAATTATCTACTCTACAATAAAAAGAAAATACAATATGAAAAGGTTCTAAAGGAAGGTTTAAAACTTTAAATATATCATAGAATTTAAAATCAATTGACAAATATATTGGAATAATGATGTCTCAAAAGCTTCTGAAACAAAATTATAAGATGTTAATTAAAAGTCAAAAGTTTTCGATTTTATATTATATTATATTATATTATATTATAGATTTGTAATTTTCCATGTTTAACTCTCTGTGTCTCCTTTTAATATCAAACTGTATTCTTTTTTCTTTTTTATTGAGAAAAAAATTCCATCCTTATTAATTCTAGTAAAAAAAATCTATAAAAAAAAAAAAAAGAGGGGAACACTTTTGCAGCAATGAAATGACATATAATATATAAAATGACATATATAAAGTTCAAGCTAGGAGTCCCATTCAAAGCTTTTGATGAAAGTAGATGGGTACTCTAATGAAAATCATTTTACATCTTATAGCTTTGAAATAAGTTGTTGATTAGATTGTATATATCAGATTACCTTGGAAATTTAACTCAAGCGATCCAAATTAAGATTCTTTCCTCATTGAGATTAATTTATCAAATTCTATCAAATAGTAAATTATGGGGAAAGGATGCAGAAAAATAAAGGAGACATTTGTAGTCAGATTTCATTAGTAATAGTTACTGAAAAAATAAAAGATTTCTTAAGGACATTATAAAGGAAACGGAAGGTTTACTTTAAAATATTAATAGAAAACGAAATTGGAAAATAAAGTAGAAAAAAAATAAGTGCTGCCAGAAAAATTGTTGAAATTCAAAGTTACCAATACATGTTACTAATATTCTATGTATGAATTTAATAGGCTTTAATCACTTTTCCTTAGGTGAGATGTCTCGTCATGAGTTATAGGATGATGTATCAATTTATCACTCTAATGATGTACAATTAGATCATACTTGGACGTATCTTACTCTTAGTCTAAAAGTGATCTCAGTCCTGTTATGCTACCTCATATTATGTGTGCAGCAGTAGATGTTAAGTCTCACCCATGAGTTGTTATGCTTAAAGGTTTCCTTGTTAATTTGAAATTGTTAAGAATAATAGTAAGGTCATAATTAATTTCGTATAAAAGTGATTTTTCCAAATTAAAATGAAGGTAAGTAGGGAGGTGTGATATTCTCTATGAATAAGGATGGTCACATTGGCCTTTTTGTGTAGTTTGAGAGTTGGTAAAGAAAATATGTGAGTAAATGCGAGTGCACCATTAGAATGTATTGCAGTCTTGGGAGTTTAAGAGTTGGACTCGAAAGTTTGTAATCAATATCATTAATAGTGGATTTAATATGGATTTAATCAATTT
The DNA here is from genome assembly GCA_033629205.1 of Lithocarpus polystachyus. Taxonomy (NCBI): domain Eukaryota; kingdom Viridiplantae; phylum Streptophyta; class Magnoliopsida; order Fagales; family Fagaceae; genus Lithocarpus; species Lithocarpus polystachyus. The sequence continues at coordinate 27,274,191 of CM066172.1, read as the reverse complement.
GAATTGAACAGTGTTAAAATTTAATGTCTTATGGTACTTGTTATTTTATTATTTCGTGTGCTTTTTACAGGAAATTAGTATTAGAGTCATTGGTAATTGGGATCTTTGAGAGGTGAATGCAAAGTTCAAGGTAGAGTCCATTAATTAACAAAATTGATTTTGTTACACTGTCAAAGAAACCTTGTTGCAACAAAAATTGATTAGGGGGCTATATAGAAGATTAAAGAAATCAATCACCATGGCTGGTGATAATTGATGAACAAAAGAATTTGAAATGAAGACATTTACTACTACATATTTGAGTTTTGTACCAAAGGTAAGTATAATGTTTTGAATGAAAATTCTCAACAAGAATTATGAAAAAAATATAAAGAAGATAGTATGTCAAAGTTTTTTTTTTTTTTTAATTAATTTAAAAAGTGTATTTGAAGAAAGAAGAAAGAGTAGTATTAGTTGTGCAAGGATGAAGGTAATAATATTAGGGTGATACTAATACCCCAGATTCTCTAGATTCGATTTGATGTGTATTGTATGGGCCTATGTTGAATTCCATATTGAATGTTTACTGGTTCAATCTAAGCTATGTAAGTGATTACAAGGAACTTTAATTGTAACTTAACTATATTTCTTTAAGTATAGCACAGATGTGACTAGAGATCTCTTTGGGTTGTAACAAATGGTATCAAAGCCAACCTAGTAATACCATGTGGTTTAGGGATACTACATTGCAACAAGTAAGAATTTAAGAGGGATGACAGTATTGCATCAAGATGCATTGACTGATTGAATTTGCAATTCTATATGAAGTAGAGATGCATCAAATTGGGTTGGACGATGCTTACCTATTAGCTTTGAAAGCTGACGCTAACCTTGCTCAAAGTGGTGGAAAACAAATGTTGATGTTTAAAGGCAAAAGCTCTCAAAGCGGAGAAAGTAACTTAAAACCTAAAATGTATTCTAAATATCAACCTAAGTTAGCTCTAAAAGGTTGTGCTGGTGGACAGATTGTCAAGATGGTCGACAATCTTTTTGTTTTTATGTATGGCCAAATTGGTCATCTTGCTAACTAACGTCCAAAGAAAATGGTAGATGTGTATGTGACTTCTAGACGAAGATAATGGCAAAAAGAGTTTGTTGATGATATCATTCAACCTGTATTTAATGATGATGGGGTGATGCAAAGTTAGGAGCTTGAATTGAAGAAGGTGATTGCTAAGTGGTCCATCGAATACTTGTAATTCCTAAAAATAACTCAAACGAAGATTGACTTGGTCATAGCATCTTCAAGTGCACATGCAAGTCTCATGGAAAGGTATATTCCATTAACATTGATGGAAATTTTTTTGAGAACATCGTTTCATAAGAAATGGTAGACAAGATTAATTTGAGGATTGAACCCCATGTAAAGCCTTAACGAATAGTACTATATGGTTTAAGAAAAAGGTAAAGAAGTAAAGGTAACTAGAAGATATCTTTGTTTCTTTTGAAATGGGAAATAGTTGTAAAGATGAAGTTTGGTGTGATATTGTTGCCATGGATGTTAGTCATTTCCTCCTTTGGTGTAGCCTTGGCAATATGATAGGCATGCTATCCATGATGGCCATAGAAACACTTATACCTTTAAAATTAGAAAGTTTGAATTTGTCCTTTTGCCAATTTAGAAGGAAAGAACTCTAAATCTTTCAAAGAGGAGGGTAGTAATTTTCTTATTTTTTTTCAACTGTAATATAAGATAAAAGTACTAGGGTGGTGTACATGTTGGTGGCTGAAGAAAAGAGGAAGCTTGTTAGTGTACTCTATAGCCTACCTAACAAAGCGCACTATCTAATTAATCTAAAGGAGCATGAAGAATTGAATAGGCAAGTTATGGTCCTCGTGGAGATTTTGAAGAAGGGATATATAAGAGGAAACATGGCCCCTTGTGTAGTACCGACCTTACTCATGCCAAAGGAGGATGGCACTTGATAGATGTGTGTTAATAGCTGCACCATTATTTAAATTATTACCAAATTATCTGGTCATATTACAAGAATTAATGACATGTTCAAAAGGAATTTATTTTAAATTTGGATCATGAAATACTTAAGTATATCAATAGTTAAGCAAGTTTAAATCTGCGCTATGCCAATTGGGTATCTTCCTTCCCAGCAATAAACATTGTGTTTAAATTTGAAACATTAGTGGATAGTAAAACCAAGTTGCCTATTCTCTTTTGTAAGGAACACAAAGGGTTAGGGTTCCTTGATGATTCTTGATGATTGAGTAGCTATTAATTGGTGTCTAAGGCCTTAGGGTTTTGGGTTTTAGGGTTAAAGATAATTAAGGAGGTGTTTAGGACTGATCTAGGGTTTTAGATGGATGGTGGATTGAATGAGTGATTGATGATTGCATGGGAATTTGACAACATTGAGCAAGTCACTATCTCCAATTCTTGAGACTTCTTCAAGGGAGACTTTACCTCCAAAGAAAGAGAACTTGATAAGAATCAAACTCTTTGAATAATAGCCGCACCATTATCAAATTATTATCAAATTATCTAGTCATATTACAAGAATTGATGACATGTTCAAAAGGAATTTATTTTAAATTTGGATCATGAAATACTTAAGTATATTAATAGTTAAGCAAGTTTAAATCTGCGCTATGCCAATTGGGTAGCGTCCTTACCAGCAATAAACATTGTGTTTTGAAACATTAGTGGATAGTAAAACCAAGTTGCCTATTCTCTTTTGTAAGGAACACAAACGGTTAGGGTTCCTTGATGATTCCTGATGATTGAGAAGCTATTAATTGGTGTCTAAGGCCTTAGGGTTTTGGGTTTTAGGGTTAAAGATAATTAAGGAGGTGTTTAGGACTGATCTAGGGTTTTAGATGGATGGTGGATTGAATGAGTGATTGATGATTGCATGGGAATTTGACAACATTGAGCAAGTCACTATCTCCAATTCTTGAGACTTCTTCAAGGGAGACTCTACCTCCAAAGAAAGAGAACTTAATAAGAACCAAAACTCTTTGAGCAAGAGAGTCAATTTTGTACCGAATGCTATTTTAGTTTGGCTAAAGAGACTAAATACTTCGGTACCGGTTAATACCAATGTACCGTTTGTAATTCCAATACATATAGAAGATTTCAAATCCACATTTTTTATAATTCCAATTATTAATCTTAGTATATTAACCCATTGTATTAGCTTAAACATGGTTTATGACTTTCATTTATAACAATATTTAATTAAACTCAGAAACATAGTTTGCAGTCAGTGATGAAACTGAGCGTTTCATCTGTGAATACTATAACATGCCAACTACGATGATTTGTCTTGATCATGGAAGTTGAGACTTCTAGTTGATGTGTTGGTGGGTCTTTAGTGTGTAAGACACTTTGAATTGGACCACTATGAGATTGATTATTCAATTAAAAACTGTCACCTGAATAATAAATCATACGACTTCTATTTTCATAGACTCTTAATCCTGAGAGGATTGTGAACCTGGTTATAAAATGTAAGTTGCTTTGATATATCAGGAGTGAGATCTAATCTAAGTTAAAACCTCAATATGTTGGGTAACCACGTAGTGTTGAGGGAACACATATTCCAAAGATGGAATCTACAATCTCTTTCTATAGAGACACAAATTATCTCTTTGAGATAAGTTTAATGGGAACCAATTATTCAAGGTACTAGGCCCAACCACTTTAGTAAAGAGTTACTAAAGTTTATATTTGATGGAATTATATTTCATAAAATATATGAATAACTAAAAGATTAAACTAGGGACTTAAGGAATAAAATTGTGATTTACAAAGTGATAGTTTATTATGATTTTGTTCATTATGGATGTTTCCTGGAGGGTTCAAATGATATTATATTAGAGTCTTGATATAATTTATTAATGAGACCTAGAGTACAATTATATTTTCTTAATGGTACTTGTTATATAATTAATAGTAACTTTGGGCTTATCAAGAGTTGATGGAAGCCTAAAGCCTATTAGAGCTAGAGCCTTATTTGTCCCTTCGGTCTCATCCCAAACAGCTAACCCAATTAGATAATCAGTTTTTTATTTAATAAGAGTTATTAATAAAATAACTGCCTAGGCAATTAAAATGTGCATACAATTAAAAGAAGAGATAATTGTTTTCTCCGTGTCATCTCTTGATCAAAGTTTTCCAAAAAATATAAAGAACGTACGTAAGAACTCAACATAGGGTAGTGGTGCTAGATATTTGTATTATATGTTGGAAAATAAAGTGTATTAGACAAAGAAACACAAATATTAGGTGGTGGTGTTTGAATGGGGAAAACAATATGTATTTAAAGATAAAATGATCAAAGAAGGCAAGTGGAATTTAGACGAATATGTTGATAAAATGTAGAATGAAATGATTAATTGTGTTAAAAGAGTGGTTAAAGACATAATTGAAAAATCGAAAGGATATGGGCGATTGACTAAGAAGACTTGGTGGTGGAATAAGGAGGCTCAAGTAGCAATTAGGCTAAAGAGATAGAGATATACAAGCCTACCTAGATGTAGACAATGCTGCTTATGAAAATTATAAAGTGATGAAAGAGGGAAGCAAAAAATGTTGTCCAAGAGGTTAAATGTAAGGCTTATGATAAATTATATAGCAAGTTGGCAAGAAAATATGGATAAAGAAATATATTTAAAAACTCTAAGACGAGAAGAAATGAAAACAAGAGACATACAGACATGAATGATGAATGGTGCATTAAATATGGAGATCAAAGAGTGTTAGTAAAGAAAAAGTACATTTAAGAGAGATGTAAAAGTTAATTTGGTTAACATTTTAATGACAACAATATAAAATATTGGAGAAAATTGAGTAACCCAAAGGAAAATAGAAAACGTGGATTTCTTCAAATAATTAGGGATGCATTAAGAATGATGAAAATGGGAAAGCTGTGGGATTGGCTAAAGTTGCTATTGAAGTTTAGAAGTGTTTGGGTGACATGGTTGTATTCAGGTTGATAAAATTTGTCAATAAGATATTAAGTGTTAACAAATGCCTAGCGAGTGAAAGATAATTACTTTAATACCTACTTACAAGAATAAGGGGGATATTCAAAACTATACAAATTACTATGGAATTAAACTTATGAGTCACACTATAAAAAATTTGTAGAGAGTGACTAAACATTGATTATGACATGAAACAACAATATCGGATAATCAATTTGGTTATTTGCCATAATGATCTATCAAAGTGACCTATTTTCTTACCAAGACATCTAATGTAAAAATTTAGAAAGTCTGCAAAGATTTTAATATGATTTTTATCGACTAGAGAAAATATATGATAGGTCTCTAAAATGGGAATGTCGTGGTTTTTAAAAATGAAATGAGTTTCTTTAGAGTATATTAAGTTGATTATATATATATATATATATATATATATATAACACAGTTGTAACTAGTGTGAGAACAAGTAGAGGCATCACAGGTGAGTTTCTTATCACTATGGGTTTGCATCAAGATTTAACTTTAAATCCATATCTCTTTGTACTAGTGATGAATGAGTTCACTAAATGGATTCAAGAGAAATTCGTTGGTATCTACTTTATTATATAATTTTAGTGGATGAAACTAGATGATGAGTTAATGAAAATAGAAATTTGGCAAGACACTCTAGAATCTATAGGTTTTCGATTAAGTAGAATTATAACAAAGTACATGGAATATAATATTAGCAAAAGTTAAAAATAAAAATAAATAAATAAATAAATAAAAGATGAAGGGGCGGTATGACTCAATGGTCAAGAGATATTAAAGAAATGAAACTATCTATATCTTGAATCAATAATTCATAAAGATGGGAAATTTGAAGATGATGTAAATTATAGGATAAGAGAAGAGTAGACGAAATGGATAAATGCATCAGGAGTATTGTATGATCGTAGAATATTTACCAAGTAAAAAGGAAAATTTTATAAGACAACTATAACACCAGTTATGCTCTATGTTATTAAAAGTTATACTGTTAAGAAGTAACATATTCATATAACTGAAATGAGATGTTATGATGGATAAGTGGATACACAAAAAGATAGGCTTGGAAATGTTAAGGGCATATTTATATAATTGACTAATCTTTTGATAAAATATACTTTACTTGTAATTGGGTAGATTTAGGATGGGTTTAGTACTTCAAGAAATAAGAGTTCAAGTCAAGTATTAAAGTCATGAAGATTGGACCAAGAAACAAGTGAAAAAAAGTTATTCATTAAAGCTCGATAGACACCTCGATAGAAACAGTATCTATCGAGATTTAAGAACAAAGCTCGACAAAAAATAAATCTGTTGAGATCTACAAAATCAGAATTTCTAGATCTTATTGTTGGCCCTAGCTGACATGTATGTGTAAGGTTTCCTTTCTCACAACCCTAAACATATATAAGGCTTATTTTAAAGGTCATTATACAAGGAGAACACATGTAGAAAGTGACCTAGTACCTTATTCTCTCTGCAAGAAGTTACCGCGTCTTTTGCGCCTTAGGGTTTTGTAACCAAGTACTTTTTGATCTTCATTGTTCATGACGTGAGAACTTTGCATCTAACAACATCTTCAAATTGCTGGAGTTAATCACGTACTGGGATCCGTGCAAAAGGGTGGTATTCATATATTGAAAAGTTCAGAGGTTCTGAAGTGATAGAAGGTTTTTGCTGTAAGTTCATCTACAAGGATTGTAAAGTCTAGAAACAAAAGTTTTGTACTAGATCTGAAATTTCTCTTTACTATAGTGAATTGCTTTTTGGGAAGGTTTCCCCCCAGGTTTTTTACTGTAAAACTAGTTTGTTTCATTAATTTTCCTGGTCTATCATATCTTGTCTTATTTACTATTCCGCTGTGCATGATATTGACATGATATTGATGTTTGTTTTAACATAATTTATTCATAATAAATCTAATTAACAACTTGGATTTAAAACTTGTTAATTCTATCAACCAGGGCCTAAATTTCCCAACAGAAAATAAAGAAATTCGATTAAGGTAGGGTAGCCCTTATTGATAAAATGATGAGGATAATTGGTTGAGATGGTTTGGTCTTGTTTAGAGGAGAATGTTTAATACACCGGTAAAAAAGAATGAGTCGTTTCAAGTTAAGGGAACGAAAAAGAGGAAAGGGAGACCAAAATAAATATAAGTAGAGTAGTATTTTTTAGAGAAAAGGAAATATCAATTAAAGAAGTATCAGAGACATGACTTTGGATGGATAAGAATGGGGAAAAAATACACGTGTCTACTCTAATTAATCTAAAGAGAATCCATAGCCAATGCCAAAAATTTTGGGGTTAAGGTTTAAATTTTGGGGTTAGGGCTTAGCAGCTGCTATAGTTGATGTCCTCCACCCCCAATTTAATATTAGCCTCACTACTTAACCAAAAGATACAATTCTACATACTTAGTTCATGCATTATATTATATTAAATGTTTCAACTTATCACTCACATGAAATTCTAGGGGTTGGCCTAGTGATTCCTAAGTGTCAAGAGATCCATGAGCTTTTGAGTTTAAAGTTCCTAATCAACATCTTGAAACCCCCAAGAAATTCTGCCCTATAATTACCTAGTGAGTACGAGATGTATAAACTATATACGGGAGAAAAGTCAAACAGCCGTAGATCTCTATAAGGTGATTAGCAAACCAAAAAAAAAAAAAAAGACTTTTTACTCATGCAGCTAAGCAAGTTTTACAATTACTTTTTTGGAAAAAAATTCTTGTGCATGGAGCATCCCCTCTCGGACTGCCTTCAATTCCCTTCAGTATGGATGACAAATGCAGCTTGATTCTAGTGCAATCGAGTGTGTTTAAAGAGATTTTTTCCCCCTCCTCCCATTTAGATATAGTGATGATTTGGTCCATTAGAGTAGGAGGAGTTTTTTCTATGGTAATGATACAGTAGATGTTAGAAGTGGCATTGCTAAGGGTAGCACTAAACACTAATTTTGAGGGCGATTAATGTTTCTGCTCTAGGAGGCTAATTGGGAGAGAGATTAGTGCTTTTGATATAGGAGACATGTAAGATGTAGCCCATATGGACAAAGAAATATGCAAGCATATAAAATAATGTCTCTCCCAAAAAGGGCAATCAAATTCTAAACACAATTTAGAAGTTCTCTATTCTTTATGTACTATTGGACACATTTCAAAAATTTAATATTGCTCATTTGCTATAATAATTTATTCAACTATGACACTAACTATACTATATAGTACTGAATGTTGGGTTGTTAAAAAGCAATATATTTATAAAATGGGTGTAATTGAAATAAGAATATTAGGATGGATATGTCCAAATACAACAAAAGATAGAATTTGAAATGAGGAAATTTTATTAAAAATAAGTGTGGCCCCTATTGTTGAAAAGAGAGAGAGTATAGATGGTTTGGTCATATTCAAAGAAAAATGATTAATGCTCCAGTGAGAAGAAGTAAGTTGATATAAGTTGAGTGGATGAACAAAAAATATAGAAAATATATATATATCATTAATAAGAGTAATAAAAAAGAAAGTGTCAATTAAGGAAGTAATGGATAGTATGACTTTAGATAGAATAGAATAATAAAAAAGAATACATGTTGTGGACGCTAACTAGTCTATTGAGGATCCATAATCGACCTTAAAATTTTGAGAGTAAGACTTGGTTATTGTTATTGTTGTTATCCTTGTATTGTTATATATTTTATATAGAGTAGAATAATTTGTTTCTATTTTCTTAATCAGGACTACTCGACAATCTCAATTTACAAATTGCACTGTTTGAACTTTCATCATGCACTCACAATGCAAGTCTAATTAATGATGTTATTTGTTAGTAGAATAACACTACAATTAAGTTGATATTGTCATGTACGTAAGACTGTAGAAGATATGAAGAGGTTATTTATTGAGATCAGACCTATTGAAGAGGCTAATAATAAGGAAGTTGTATAACTTAAGGATATTGATAAGACTATATATTTAATTTGGTGCTTCACGATAAAGATTTGTCTTCTAAAGCATGTAGTATTGTCCACTTTGCATTTCCATCTATTTAAAGTTTTTCAGAGCTCTTTGTCTACTTCTTTTGAAGTTTGTTTACTGAAAATTGTTAATCACTCATTTTTGTGTTTGGAATCCCTAGCATTGGGTTTAATGTATACATACCAATAGTGTTTCATATAATTCATTTAGATTTGCATCATATTTTATGAAGAAATCCTTACAGCAGTGCTATGAATAGATTACTCAGGATAACAAAAGTGGATTCAATCAGGTGGAAGTGCAAAAGCATAAAGACCACTGGGCATTAAAGGAAGAGTTGAAGCAGCTATTGAAGCTTTACAATAAGCAAATGCAACTATAAAACTTGGGGGAAATAATATATTTAGATTATATATAAGCTAATACGCACTAATTAGCAATATTACAAGACACAATAACCGGCTTATAGAAGTTTAAAAAAAGTAGCAGCAACATACGCTAAACCCTTGAAGGTGATATTAAAGTCTCTCTTTCTCTTTGACATAAGAATTCATTTTTTTTATTTCTTTTGGTAGTACGTATAAGATTTCATAGTACTTTTTTCTTTATTTAATATTACATAGTACAATTTTTTAATCACTTCTTGGGTTTGTTCAGCTTTTTTTCTTAGAAATGATAAAATCCTAGTGATTGCTTGAACTAAACGAAAAAGTAATGGACAATGACATATTATTCTATAAATAGAAAAAGGGTTTTTCTATAAGTAGAAAGATGTGTGAGTAAGAAAAAGAGAGAAACCTGGAGCTTGCGTAATCAAAGAGCTTTCCTGTGGCAGAAAAGACCATGAGAGCAATTTCAGCATCGCAGAGAGTTGAGAGCTCGCAAGCCTTCTTAAAAAGTCCCCTCCTCCTCTTTGAGAAAGTCACCTGCCTTGCCGTTGTGTTGTCAATCTTCTTAATCTGAATTTTCTTTCTCGTCATTTTTCCCGGGTAAGTGATCAGACCCTTTGCATCAAATCAAACCAAATTATATCAGTACAAACTTGTATTTATAAATAGCATAATTTATAGTACAGATAGTATATTTAGAGAATAGTTCGAAAATAAATGTTAGAAATAAAAAATAATAACAAATCTGTACGGAAGAGGAATAGTTATCTTTGATAGAATCTCAATCCAAGTATCAGATCAAAATCGTATCCTAGAGAGAGCAAATCTGAAGTCCTATGCATTACAAATCTATTTTGTTCATGATTGTAAATCATGAACAAAATTAAACACGAAAAACAAAAGACAAAAGAGGAAAAATGAAAGCAACAGTTAAACTAGTTTTTTTTCCCAAAAAGAGAAAGAGAATTATGATAAATTATAGACAGAAGAATAGGGGATAAAATTTAAATAAATAAATAAAAGATTCTTTAAAACTTAAAGAAATCAAAAAATGCACTTGCTCACCCAAAAAAAGAAATAAAATAAAAACAAAATCTAAGCAAACCTTCACACAAAATGTCAATCAATTGAGCAGATCTTTTACAAGTCTTGTGGCTATAAAACAGAGAGAGGGATATGTACTATGTACAAGAAAGGAAAAAAGAAAAAGGAAAAGATGGGTTTTGCGTAAAAGAGAAAAAAGAATGGCACTTTGCCAAATTTAGCCAAGAATCTGAAAGAGTGAAACCAACCCACGAAGAAGGAAAGTGAGAAGAAGTGTTAAAAGTACTGTGAATGTGTTCGGTAAAGAAGATTTTAAGAAGAAGAGGGACGGTGAACCCTACCTTAGCTCTATAGTACATTCAAGCTCATTGAGTTCACAAATTAATTGCAACGGATGGTGGGAGACAAAAGGATTGGCCAGATTTCCTATTTTCATCTTTTGCCTTTCTTTGTTTCAAAGTTATTGTCGTATTTAATGCTGCTGTTGTCATCTCTCACAAAACCAGAAACGAAGCCACCAATGGTTTTAAGAGAGAGAAAGAGGGAATGACTGAGATCAATAGCTTTTAGAGAGAGAGAGAGTGACTGAGACAGAATGAACTAGGTTTATTTTGGGGGGGGGGGGGGGGACCATTACTATAAGTTCAAGAAAATTATAAGATTCCATTTATGGCCGAGCAAAGGGGCTGTCTGCAATTTCAGAATTTGGTCTATAATACTTGGTGAAATTTTGGTAAAGTTCAACCATTGGTGGCTGAGTGGTGGGGCACTCACTTTTAAAGCAGTTGTCCTAAGTTTAACGGGGACCTTTTTAGTTTAAATTCAGACACTAGCATTTTAAAAAAAAATTTCTAAACTAGTGATTTCCTCACATGGGCCTATCTGTCACGAACCGTAATTAGTCTTTAATTAAAAACTTTGAAAAAACATTGTTATACATTCAATTGCTTAGCAAGAAAAAAAAAAAAAAAAAACCTATACTCAATTATTAATTTAAATATCACCAATGTTTGGTACCAACTTATAACTTTAGCTCTCAGCAAAACATATTTACACTTAGATTATTAATATAAATATATATATATATATATAAATTATTAATATAAATAAAGTTGAAATATTGTTTCGGTCTGCAAATTTTATCAAATTTTACAAAAACTTTACTAAAGTTTATTTTTTTTCCCAAAATTCACTCACATCAGTTCATACAAAATTATGAAAAAATACATAATTGTTACAGTTATCGTATAAATTTATACTGTCCCTATTTATTTTGTGTTTAGTTTTTTTTTACGTATGTCGAAGATGAAGAAAAAAAGTAGATGGTAGTCATTGTATGTGAAGAAAATTAAACAATTAAAAAATCAAAAATATTGATATTTTAATTAAATATATTATAAAATAGATAATCTGATGTAGGTATTTTCAAAAGTGAATGAATAAAATAGAAAAAATAGGTTTTTAAGTTAAAATAACAGAAATTTTTGCGCAATTAATGTAAATGTTCTAAACATTTTAAGAAAATATTTTTCAATAGTTTAAGGATAAAAATAGAGGAGAAAATTTTTCAATAGCTTAAAATAAAAAAGAAAAACTTTTTGCAGTTTAAAGACAGAAACAGGAGTGTTTTTAATAATTTTAGAACAAAAAATAACATTTTCATAGTTTAAGAATGGAAAATAAAATCTTTTCAAATTTTTAATTTAATTTAGATATCAAAATAATATTTTAACTTATAAATAATAGGGAAACATCAAAAAGTTTATTTTATATGGTGAGGATTGCTTTCCGTACAAATGCCATGCCGACAGAAATCATGACATGTTTGTACCCTCTTGCGTGTCATGTCTACCACCCCTCTAATTCTTGCCATATTGCCTGTTTTAGGATTTCCCATTTCATGATTTTAATTTTGTAGTTACTCTGTTACTTCTTCTTCTTCTTCTTCTTCTTCTTCTTTCTTTTTTTTATTTTTAGATAAATAGTTAAATACCATAAGTATGCACTAACTGAACGATTCTTATTACCAAAAAAATAAAAAGACTGTACGATTCAATTTCATTTCATTTTATCTTTTGGTTTTTTTCTCTCTGTCTCTCTCTTATCAATGTTCTTTTAAGTTTCTTTTAGTTAGTTTTCTGGTCCAAATACTACTTTCAATATTCTTCCCTCTTTTTCTGGGGAGCACCAAAAAAAAAAAAGTTATTTGAAATTTAACTTCTATTTTTAAGCCCCACAATAATATGGCAGGTAAGAAGAATAGGTTAATTTCTAATTTCTTCTTCTTTTGTTTGATATTATCGTAGAAAAAAACTAGATTTTTCTAATAGTCTTATTAGGTTTGTTTCATGCATGCGCGATAGGAATCAAATGACCTTAATTTCTATTACTTTCAATCTAGTAGTTCTTCGAGGGAGCTAGGCCACCATTGATTCTTCGAGGGAATTAGCCTCCAACAACAATTCAAGAAATGGCTATTCAATGTATTATTCATCAACCAAATCCTCATTACAATCAGTAATGAACTTTATATCCTACTCACTAACTAACAAAGTACAACACTCGCAGCTTAACTAATTAACTAAGTAAGTACAACTCTCAATGCATCAACAACTAACCAACTAACTTGTAACTAACTCTGTACAAGTGTCTATTGCCTCTATACAAGTACAAGCATCCACTGCCTTGCCCTCAACATAGCAGCAACATAGCAACACACTCCACTACACCACACAGCAACACACTCCACTGTACCTCATTGCCACAGCAGCTCCTTCTAATATATGCACCCTAATCAGAGTCCTAACATCGCCCCCCCTCCTTTAAAGCACCTTGCCCACAAGGTGAGGGTACCGTTGCTGCAATTTATGAAGAAATTCCATATTGCATCATTTAGAGAAGATCCTTCCCAATGAACCAAAACTTCAGTAGCACCATTATATCTTCTTAGTTGACATGGCTTGTGCTGCAAGATAGCCTTTGGTTCAGGAGTGAGATGGCCCTAAGTATCCACTAGTGGAAGTGTTGAAATTGGAGTGATTGTCTGCCCAAGCTTAGCTTTCAAGCAAGAAACATGAAACACAGGATCGACCCCTAAAGTTGGAGGCAAATTAAGCTTATAAGCCATAGTCCCAATCTTTTGCAGAATCTAAAAAGGACCAAAGAACTTAGGTGCTAACTTCCCCACCTTGCTCCATCGAAGGGAGTGGTGTTTAAAGGGTTGCAACCTCATTCTACCTTGAGCAACCACTAAGTTGCTCTTGAGAAGGTTCAAGATCTATTGCCTATCCAATAAGAATTCATCCATAGCAGCTGCCTTAGTGAGGCCAAGAATGTAATCTGGCAATTTAGGGGGCTGAAAACCAAATAGGGCTTCAAAAGGAGTCACTTTAGTGGTAGTGTAGTAATTAGTATTAAACCAAAACTCAACCAAAGGTAACCACTCCACCTACTGCTTTGGCTTGTCCCTTGCAAAGGCCCTGAGGTATTGCACAAAACTCCTATTAACCACCTCAGTCTGACCATCAGATTGAGGATGATAAGCTGATGACATAGCCAAATCCACCCCTTGCAACCTATACAGCTCCTCCCAAAATCTTGAAGTAAACACAGGGTCCCTATCACTAAATATAGAAGTAGGCAGCCCATGTAGCTTGAAGATGTAATTCATAAACAAGGTAGCCACCTTGACTGCAGTATAAAGGTGGGACAGTGGAATGAAATGAACATATTTAGTAAGTCTGTCCACTACCACTATCACCACATCCTGCTTCAAGAACTTAGGTAAACCCTCCGCAAAATCCATGCTTATGGAAGTTCAAGGTGTATGAGGAATCTCTAAGGGTTGCAATAAGCTAGCTGGTTTGCTGGTTTCATGTTTGATCCTTTGACACAGCTCACAACCCTCAATATAATCTTTCTTCATTCCCTTCTAAAATCAGTCTCTTTTAGCCCTGTGAAAGGTCTTCAAATAACCAGAATGTCCACCTATTGGACTGTTGTGCACCAAACTCATCACCTTAGGCTTTAGACCACAATCAAAGTCCAAGTAAATCCTATCTTTGTACAACAAGAGTCCATTCTGCAAACTGAACTTGTCAGTAGCATCGAGATTAGTATAGAGTGTTTGTAGGATTCCTTGCACCTTAGCATTAGTTGAATAACTTGATTTCAATTCCTCAAGCCAAGTGGGATGGGGAAAAGAAATGAGGAATACACTACTATGATTGTCCAAGAAAAAAAATTAAAGCCTGAATGATCACAAAGAACCATCTCAAAAACATGAAATGCATTAGAATCATGCACCTTATTGAGCAAAGCATCTGTTGAATCAAATTGACCCTTCTCACCTTGTCTGGATAAGGCATCAGCTACCACATTTTCCTTTCCCTTCTTATAATCAATGATAAATGAGTATCCAAGGAGCTTAGTTATCCACCTTTACTGCATAGAAGTGCCAATTCTCTGCTCTAGCAGGTACTTTAAACTCTGATGATCAGTTTTGATCACAAAAGACTTCCTAAACAAATAAGGTCTCCACTTCTTCACTGCAGTAACAAGGGCTAATAATTCCTTCTCATAAGTGGATAAATGAACACTCTTACCCCTCAAGGCTTGATTGTGAAAAGCAATAGGCCTTCCCTGCTGCATTAATATAGCTCTAATCCCAAATCCAAAAGCATCACACTCTACCACAAAGGGTTGAGAAAAATCAAGTAAGGCAAGTACAGGAGGATGAGAAACAACCTGCTTAAAGTTCTGAAATGCTTGGTCAGCTTGAGCAGTCCACTAAAAGGCATCCTTCTTGAGAAGATCAGTCAATGGAGCAGCAATAGAACCATAACCCCGTATGAACTTCCTGTAGTAACCTGTTAAGCCTAAGAATCCCCTCAAGGCTTTCACTGTTTTAGGAATATACCAATCCAACATAGCTGCAATTTTCCTTAGATTAGTCCTCACACCATTGCCAGATATAATGTGCCCCAAATATTCCACCTTAAAGCAAGCAAAGGTGCATTTTCTTCTCTTGGCAAACAATTTGTGATCAGACAGAATTTGTAAGACTGATTTAAGATGCAAAACATGAGTGGGCATATCTCTACTGCATATAAGAATATCATCAAAGAATACAAGCACAAACTTCCTAAGGAAAGGCTTGAACACATCATTCATAAGATATTGAACTGTAGAAGGGACATTAGTTAACCCAAAGGGCATCACCAAGAACTCATAATGGCCCTCATGAGTTCTAAAAGCAGTTTTCTCAACATCTTCCTCCCTCATTCTAATCTGGTGATAACCAGATCTCAAATCCAGCTTAGAGAACACCCAAGCACCACTCAATTCATCAAGGAGCTCATCCGCCATAGGAATAGGAAACTTATCCTTCATAGTGTCATTGTTAAGAGCCCGATAATCCACACATATCCTCCAACTACCATCTGTCTTCCTAACTAATAGCACAGGTGAAGCAAATGAACTTTGACTATTCTTAATCAAACTAGACTCAAGTAAGTCTTTAACAATGTTTTCAATTTCAGTTTTCTGAAAATAGGGATACCTGTAAGGTTTTTGACAAGTTGGTTGGGTACTTGGTTTGAGGACAATCTGATGTTCATGCCCTCTACATGGAGGTAAGCCCTTAGGTTCCTCAAAGACAACAGCATACTCATCCAGCAAATACAGCAATTCTGAGGAAACTTCTAAAGCTTTGGACCTGTCAGCAACTTTAGTGGACATAATCTGCAATAGCAATCCCTTGGTGATTGATTGCTTAAGAAACTCATTTGCAGCCTGAATCAAAGAACCAGTGGGCTTAATACCCTGCAACCATATTTTCTTGTCTTGGTGTATGAACCCCATCACTAATTGTTTGAAATCCTAGCTGATAAGACCAAGAGTACAAAGCCATTGAGTTCCCAATACCACATCATAGCCCCCTAGAGTCAACACATGCAAATTCACTATGAATTCATTGCCTTACATTTTAAGCGGTGGGTCTTTACATTCCCATTTTGTTCTAATTAAATGTCCATTAGCTACCTTCACCTCTAAGATTCTAGTAGAGTCCAAAGCCAATTGTAAAGTCTTGACCATAATAGCATCAAGGAAATTGTGAGAGCTACTAGAATCCAAAAGAATCACCACCCAATGCCCTCTAATCTGACCCAACAGCCTCATAGTGCCTGGAGAAGGACTGCCCAACAATGCATACAAGGCGATATCAGCTTGATCCAACTGAAAATCTGTAGTAACATCCACTTCCACAGCTTCCACTTAATGAACTTCTTGTACTTCATCAATTAGGAATAGTTTGAGGCCCTTGCACTTGTGTTTAGGTTGCCATTTCTTATCACAATAATAAAAAAGACCCTTCTTCCTTCTCTCTTCCATTTGAGTTAATGCAATCTTTTTGTATAGGCACTTTGGTTGAATATTCAACTTTACTGTCATGCTTGTTCATTATTGATTCTTGCCAATTAATCTTGCTAGACTCATGAAATGGCCTATAGACCTTCTTACAAGTAAACAAATACTCCTCCTGAATCTTGGCTAAACCAAAAGCAATACTTAATGTTCTTGGATTTTGCATCCTCATAGCCAACCCTATTTCATCCCTCAACCCACTTAGGAAGCAACTGAGCTTATGAGACTTAGGTAAGTTTCTGATTCTATTACTCAACATCTCAAATTGACTCTTATAAGTAGCCACAGTGGTAGTTTGCTTCAACTTAGTCAAGGTTTCCAAAGGATCATCATATAATGAAGGTCCAAACCTGACTTGAATGGCCCTAACAAATGTTTCCCAAGAATCTAATGATCTTTCACAATCTTGGAACCAAATCAATGCCTCATCATCAAGATGATAAGAAGCATTCAAAATCCTCTCTTCCTCAAAAATTTCATAATAAAGAATTGGACATCTCTAAAAATCCAAGCAGAAGGATCACCTCCACTAAACCTAGGGAATTCCAACCTAATAGGCTTAGGAATTAGAGCACCTACCTCAGGTCTTGGATGAGGATCGTGTGGTAGCATCTTTGCTTTAGGATGGTTTTCTAGTTGAGGAGTAGGACCTTCTTGTGGACCATCTGGTTGCTGCACTGCTGGAAGTCTATCTTTAAACACAGCTTGCAAGCCTCTGAAGTTGTTGTCCAGTGCTTCCAACCTTCGTGAAATCATCTCCATGGCAGAGGCATGACCGTCCAATTATCTCTGCTGAACCAATGAAACAGTCTCACTCAAAAGGGAGTATCTAGTTTCTTGCACCATGATTGAACCAGCTCCAATACCAAAATGATAGGAATCAAATGACCTTAATTTCTATTACCCTCCATCTAGTAGTTCTTCAAGGGAACTAGGCCTCCATATGCTAGGAATCAAATGACCTTAATTTCTATTACTCTCAATCTAGTAGTTCTTCGAGGGAACTAGGCCTCCATTGATTCTTCGAGGGAATCAGCCTCCAATAACAATTCAAGAAATGGTAATTCACTGTATTATTCATTAATCAAATCCTCATTACAATCTGCAATGAACTTCATATCCTACTCACTAACTAACAAAGTACAACACTCACAGCTTAACTAATTAACTAACTAAGAACAACTCTCAATGCATCAACAACTAACCAACTAACTTGTAACTAACTTTGTACAAGTGTTTACTGCCTTTTTGTAAGTACAAGCATCCACTGCCCTGCCCTCAGCATGACAGCAACACACTCCTCTGCACCACACAGCAACACACTCCACTGCACCTCATAGCCACAACAGCTCCTTATAGTAGATGCACCCTAATCAGAGTCCTAACAATGAGATTCGTAATAATCTTATCATATAAATTAACAGCAAGTTGAATATAACAAATATCAAATTGACTGCTATTAAAATGTAGTAATCAAATTGACAATGACCTTAAAATAATACTTTTTCTTTAAATAAAGCAAAATATGATTGGTACTAACTGAAGCCCTAAAATAAGTGGGAAAAGTTAGTGAGCATGGTCGCAACTCATATAAGAGTCTAGATGAGCATTTTCTAGACGTGCCTAGTTGTTAGACCTCATAAGCACAGATGCTCAATCGTCAACGAAACACCAAGTCTGAGATCTATGAGTGTATTAACCTATACCATCCCTTGTTTTTGTTTATTTTGGGCAAACCTAAATTGAATCAAGTGGAGATTTCGTCTCATTTACTAGATGGTTTATGAGGTCGTGCGGAATGTTGGCTTTACAAAGCCTTGACAAAAAGTTTAACAAAATATTCATAAGAAAAAGAGAGGGAATGAAAATTTTTATTAGACAAAATTTCAAACTCACAAACAAAGAGATCAAGATGCTACCTTGAGCACTCTCTACAACTTTTTCTCTTGAACACTTTCACACCACACTCCTACCTCACTTCAGAGGGTGAAGTTACAAGAGCTGTCATTAATGTAATAACTCTCCATTTCATAATAGAAAATTTTTGAAATGTAGAAAACTCAAAAACACAAATGTTATGCAATGACAATAGACACAAACAGTTATAGGAAAACAAGAAACACAAATTGTTATGGGACATCAAAAGGCACCTTTTGGTTTACCACTTCCTACACAGAAGCCATGCTTTGTAGATGAGATCGAACATCCCCATGCTACTCTCCTACTGCTCAGCTATAAGTCTTGTTACCATCTCCTTCTTTCTTTCTTTTTTGAAAGGAAGCCTGTTACCTTATTTGCATGAGACAATGAGAAAGTTAATACAGTTCAACCACTAATTCATGTATAAATTTCTGTGCTCATGTCTTGCTTCATGAGATTCATATAATCAAATATACTTTCTTTTAACCACATATATTCATTCTTACGCTCGGCTTCAAATGGTGTAGGAACTAAGCCATATTTATACTCAGTAGTGGTAAGCGCGGAAGTGTATGGGCAAGATAATGGACCCAAAGCATAGCTACAGGGAGGTCAAGATCCTTAGCCACATCTAAGCTCCAGGAAATGAAAAGATAGTTTATAAGCTCGAGAACGGGTTAGCTCCATTCCGCGTGGTTTTTAACCATGTAACTAAGGCCTTTGTTGGGAGTATTTATGTGAAAGTGGTGTGATTAATGGTAGCAGTGACAAAAACGACAAGTTAATATAACATTGTTTTGACTCACAGTTTTTAAAAATGACGATGTTCTCATGTAGTATTATATTAGATTGTCACAAAGTGCGACTCTTCCCAAGGTTTTTAATTGTTGAACTTTATAATATTTATATCTAAAAGGCTTATAATTTATTTGATATTTATTTGATATTTTTAATAGAGATATTTAAAATTCAAATTTCATCATACTTTTTAAGATCCCCAGTTCCAGACATGATTGTGTAATGGCTGTAATGGTGTTTGGAGCAACTATGTCTGTTGCTCGCAGTGAGTTAATTAGATGGCACTGCATGTCTATTGAGAGCTCCCCATCATAGGCAACGGCATTGCCATAAAGCCCAAGTGTCAGTCCATGTCTTGGCGCTAGGGCAAAAAATGCCACCGATTGTGACAGACATGCTCATCTGTGATGTTACGAGCTTTGGACAGAAAGTTTATAAGGAAATTGTTGAAAACTATTAAGGCGTTTGCTAGTCTTAGTGCCTATTTGTTAGCACGTTTCCAGCCCCTAAAAGCCCGTTTTGAAAAAGTTGAATTAAAAAGCCCGTTTGGTGAATTTAAGAAAGCAACTTTTTGTTAAAAGTTGCGTTTTGGATTTGTGAAGAAAACATGATTTTGCAAAAGTTCAGCATCGGTCCGTTTAGCTAAAAAGCCCATGCGCGTTGTTCCTAGCCGTTGGGCTGTACGGAGAAATTACCAAATGAACCTCACTCTCATCTCATCTCTCTGCCCTGTTGCCAAGCTCACTCTCAAAATCTGCATACACACAACAATCAGCGAAGGTTGATGGAAAACACACACACACACCCAAATGCAAAATCAACAGATCGGCAATGATGAATACACACACACACCCAAATGCAAACACACACCCTGAACAGATCAGCGATGATGAAAACACACACATACCCATATGCAAACACACACACACACCCAAATACAAAATCAACAGATCGGCGAAGGATGATGGATGAACGGAGCTGGGCTTCGAAGATGGGTGAGGAAGATGATGAATCGGGTTCGCGACGGTGCGTGGGTCGGCGATGGGGCGTAAGCTTCGGTGTGAGTGGGAGGAGAGTCTGAGGAGGATGATGGATGAATCGGCGATGGGTGTAAGCTTCGGTGAGAATGATGGATGAATTGGTGAGAGTTTGAGCAGGATGAGAGTTTGATGATGAATCGGAGGAGAGTCTGGGAGCTTTTTTTTTTTTTTTTGAGAAATCTGAGAGCTTATTTGAGAAAGAGAGAATGAGCATGAAAGTAAAAGAAATAGATGATGAGGGTGAAGAAGTGCATGGGTGTTACAGACAAAGTGCTAAGAGAAAAGGGAGAAAGGAAGGAAGGAAAAAAAAAGAGAAAAGGGAGAAAGGAAGGAAGGAAAAAAAAAAAAAAAAAAGGAAAAAGAGGAAGAAGGAGAGCTCTGGAACGTTCTGAATTTGGAGGAAGTGGCAGGCCAAAAAAGAGGAAAGAAGTAAAAAAAGAAAAGAGGAAGGGTATGTGGATGGAGGAGAATAAAAGAGGGGAAAAAAAGGAAAAAAAAAAAGAAAAAGAAAAAAAGAAATGCGGTACGTGTGTGGAGGACAAAAAAAAGGAAAACAAAAAGAAAGAAATGATATCACAATATTTTCACAATAAATTTTAAGTAGTAGGTTATTATTAGCTAATATTAGGGAGAAAAAAATAATTTTTTTAGAAAAAAAATAATTTTTTTAGAAAAAAAAATTAATTTTAATAGTACGTTCAAATTAAAATCAGTATCAATTTTTATCACAACATTTTTACAATACTTTCACAATAAATCTTAAGTGGTATGTTATTATTAGCTAATATTGATAAGAAAAAAAAAATAACTTTTTAAGAAAGAGAAAAAAATAATTGTAATAGTATGTTCAAATTAAAATCAGTATTAATTATCACAATATTTTCACAATAAATCTTAAATGGTAGGTTATTATTAGCTAATATTGGTGAGAAAAAAAAATAATTTCACAATATTGATTTAAGTATGAAATAACTCATTTATATATACATTGTCCTTTTTGATAATTTACAACTTAAACCGCTACTTTTATAAGTGCTAGCCAAACACTCAGCTTTTTCAAAAAACACTTTTTAATAGCTTTTACCAAACACTCAACTTTTTTAAAAAGCATTTTTTCATACTGCACTTTTTGAAAAAGCCACTTTTTCTAAAAGCTCTTTTTCAAAAAGCTTAAACAAACTCACCCTTAGTAGGGTTAACGTGGCCTTGGCTTAGGAAAGAATCCAGAAAACATGAGCTATTATGTTAGGGTTTTTTTATTTAATTTCTTTTATGGGATATCATGTTAGTGTTTGTTAACTATTATAAGATGAGTAATGCTCCGTATAGATTCATAACATTTTTTATAAAAGTTTTAGTTGATAAGTTTTTAATGATTTTAATCTAAATTTATCATTGGTATTATTTTATTAGAGTATTTCTTAAGTATTCTCAAACACAAAAAAATAATGCTTTATTCTTTCATGTTTATAGTAAGATCTACTCATTAAATTTATAATGAGATCTACCATAAATATAAAAAAGATAAATACCATTTTTCTGTATTATGAGAAAATTTAAAAAAATTTCATGTTATTGTTACTATTAACTATTTGTCATCCTGACGGTTATAATTTATAAAATATTTTGTGCAAATTCTGGAGACGTTTGACCAATTGTTATAAGATGCTATTTGCCCGCCATTACCACAATCCACCTAGAGCATCGTGCTCCTAGATTGGGAGAACTGCATGGACTTTCTGCGTTATAAGGTTAAGGGGCAGCACGTTCCTCCTTGAGCTTTAATTAATTATTTCCTTTTTGCACTTTTTGTTTCTTAATCAAATTATATATATTTTTTAAAGTGTCCCGTTAATATGTGGCTTTAGCGCATTTATTAACCATTCATAATAGGAAATTTTTTATGAAATTAAAAAAGTTGTCAATCAGTTAGTTATTTTTTTTATTTTTTATAAAAGGTTTTCTAAAATTTTTACTAACATATACACTTAAAGAATATGTTAGTAAAACCCTTTTTAGAATACAAAAATAACTTATGTTAGAGCATTTTAATATTAAACAATTAAAATAAATAAACGTTATAATATAAATGTAAAATTGTGAAAGTAAATACGGAAGATAAAGATTTAATGAGAATGTTTAATCCCACATTGAAAAAGAGAAAGACTATTTTATTCTTTTTAATTGTGGTGATTAATAGACTAACATGAATTGTCTCAGATATTAGGCTAGATACGTGCGCAAGGGGAAAGTGAAAAGTGGAGCTAAGGCTTGAATCTCCTTAAATAGAACGAGTGCCGCACCTCAGTCCAAATAGTGTTGTGTATTTTCTCTTCATACTAATAATATTCAGAAGTATTATTCAGTTTCTCTTTGTGTTATTTCTATTATTATTGTGTTTGCACCAACAACTTATTTAGCTGATATTAAAAGATTTTTACTAAAAATACTATAAATAAAATAAAAAACTAACTTAAATAGTACAGGACCCATAAATAATAACAAAAATAAAATAAATAGTAATAAAAATAAGTTAAATTATAAAAAAAAATAATAAAAATAAAAACTGCATTTTTCAGCAAAGCAAAACGCAACTTTAGAAAAAAACTTTAAAAAAAATTAAAAAACATTCCCTTACCCCCAAAAAGAAAGAAAAAAAGAGCATGCAGCTAGCTCTTTAGCCAAGCAGGAATAGGTCATTTTGATAGCTACCCATCACATCAGTCCATCAAACACTGAGGGTAGCCGACATTTACATATTTATGGTTTCAATTTCCAATCAGAAACATTATTCAGTTGAGTGCAGAGCACATCACACCCTAGACATTTAGATACAAGAATATTCCATCGAGACACAGATAAAAAGTGGTGTATACATTACATCATTGTAGATTGGGAAATTTTCAATCAATTGCAAATTCCCGTGGTTTCTCAAAAAAAAAAAAAAAAAAAAAAAAATTGCAAATTCCCGTGTAGCATCATGTATATTTGAGAATTGCTTAATTTCTAAAAAACTAAAAATAAGATTATTTAAAATAAAGTTAAAATAAGAAGTAATGTAAAACTAGCAAAATATACATAATTTAATATAAAAAAAACTAGTTTTTAATCGTCAAAGGTAAACTATAATATGTTCAAAATGGTCAATTATAATGTGTCAAGTACTACTTAGTGGGTCCTACTATCATTATTTAAAACCAATGAAATATTCCAAATGTCATTGAATAAAAATTACAAAGAAAACTTGAAAGCCAATCACATGCCAAAACATGCTAATATTTTAATTTAAAGTGTCATAAGTAGTCTAATTAAATGCAACCATGTATCAGTAAGGTGTGATATTGAGAAGGGGTTTAACACTTGCTCTACGACACTAACTGCCGCATGCAGTTTTGGTGTTGGCGTGTGAGTGTATTCTCTTATCTCATCTCCCTTCTCTCTATATATATATAAAAATATATATATATATATATATATGTGTGTGTGTGTGTGTGTGTGTGTTTCTCAAAAAAAAAAAAAAAAAGAAAAGGCAATGCACATGTGTCTCTTTGAAAACTCCCTCCATTTAAATTATGAAACATGTCATCCATCAAAGTCAATCATATGCCATTAAACCTTCTCAAAATTCTTATAAATAGGGACTCCCATTGATCTTGTAGGATGACATTCATAAGTCTCAAAACTTTGCTAGAATCAAAGCTCTAAAGCTTGTAAGAACTTCCAAGTAGTTCAACTGTTGAAGGTCTGTCAAATTCCAGCTCCAATGCCACGAAGAATTTCTACATCAAAATCTTTGAATACGAAGAACATTAATCCCTCCAAGCCTTATAGTTCTACTAAAATCGAGTTCTAAAGCCTCCAAGAATTTCAATAATTTCAAGTTTTGAAGCTCTATAAGATCAAGCTGCAAAGCCCTAAAGAACTTCTACATCTAGATATTCGAATTTGATGGACATTCATCCAAATCATCCTTCCAACTATCAAAGTTCTATTGGAGTCAACTTAAAGCCTCTAGAGACTTCAAGTACTCTATTCCATCAAAGTTTTATTGGATTTAAGCTTTAATGCCTCCAAAAAATTCCACCACAAATCTTCAAAGATGAAGAACATTCAAATTACATGAAGAATTAGAAATCTCTAACAAGTGCACAACAAGAGATTCATTGCAATTCCATTCCAAAGGAGAAGATAGAAAAGAGAATTCACCTTATTGGCTATAATGATAGTGATTGAGCTAGAGACATGGATGATAAAAAAAGAGTACTAGTGATTTTGTATTCTATTTGGGTGATACTGTATTTACATCAACTTCTAAGAAGTAAAGCTGAGTACGTTGCTGCTACCTCTAGTGTTTCTCATGCAATTTGGCTTAGAAGTTTGTTGAAGGAGTTGCAAAAGCTACAAGAAGAAGCTACAAAGATATTTGTAAACAATAAATCAACACTAAATCTTGCAAAGAATCTAGTCTTTCACTACCAAAGCAAGCACATCAATACAAGGTGTCATTTTATTCGAGAATATATTGCTAGAAAGGAAGTTCAACTTGAGTTCGTGAAATCACATGATCATGTTGCAAATATCATCGCTAAGCCACTAAGGTATGACACCTTCTACAAGCAACAAGCCTTACTTGGAGTGATAATGAAAACAAGTTTAAGGAGGGACAAAAGAAATTAAACTTGTTTTTAATTAAAATTTCATTAATAACTGTGAGTTTAATAAGTTAAATAAATTGCAACAAATGCATGTGGGGGGTTTCTTGAAGTTATGTCTGGGATTTTATAAATATAAGAGTGTAGAAAATAAATGTAGTTGGAATTAAGAGGATAGATGGTATGGTATATATAACCGATGCATCAGAAAATTTCAAAGCGAGAGTGAAAGAAAAGAAATACAAGTGTTAAAGAGTTCTCTTACACTTCCCTCTCCACACTCTCTCCCCTTGTGGCCTTGTGTGTGCTTTGTAATTGAGTTACTTTCTTTGAGTAGCGTGAGTGTTTGGGAGTGCAAGTGAGAAAAGGGCCACTAATTATTCCAGAGTAATCCAGTGTCCACTTCTCAAATGTAGTCAACAATGTCATAGCAGCCACCATGCAGAGAGTTCTCCTTTAGCCAGATTTTGTTCTATTTATGGGTATGTGAGCAGTTTCAACAAGGAATGGTTAATTGATTCCTGTAATAGGATCGTGTAAGAGACTTAGACACTCGACATGCAAGAAATTTTTATAAATCTGACGTATTGTCTTATTTCCAGAGCAACATTCATTAGCTGCATGAGATGTTTGGTTTACACAAACTTCTCACAAATGGAGACCCACCCTTACCAAGATCAGCACCATTCTGTCCACAACCTTCATTCAAGTAGAAACTGCCTGGTATTTCTAACCCCCTGCATATGTGAATCTCGTGCATAACCTTTGTGCAAAGTTGATTTAGCCTCATTTCTAAAGAATTAGCAGGCATTATAACCATGTCTAAAGGGATATTTTAATAATAGTCATAAAAGCCCTCAACTTTTGTTTATTGGGTAAGGAAAAGAGAAATTTAAATGAAAAAAAGTTTCAGAAGAGTGGCAGTCCTGTTTATAAAAGAATGCTGGGCATCTTCAATAATCCATTCAACGTGTGAAGCATAAAATGCACTTTGTGTTAGCCAAGCGATAAACATTTCAGCATTAATAATGTTATTTACCTCAAATATATGAGACATGCAAAAGGCTAATATGCTCCTGTAGGCATGTACTTCATCTTGCATGCTCATTGGGGCACGAATGCCTCCACAACGACTGTGGCCGATGACTTAAATGTTCACAACCTGCAAAAGAAATTATCCTTTCACCATTAAAAAAAAAAAAGCAAACCCTCCTCAAGATTTGTTGCCGAATAGCTGCCCATTCTGTTTTATATTTTAGATGCTAAACGTAGAATTATCAAGTCTTTGAATTTATATTCTTTAACTTTTCAAGAAACTTATCGTTCAGGAAATTGACATATTGGTATGGTTATGATTTGTTAAGTACTTTATGTTTAAACTCAGATTCTTAAACTATTTCTAATAAATTTTCGAAGGAGAGATATACTCTCATTTCTGAAACTTGTTTTCCAAAACACAATTTCATTCTCTTACTCGAATTTGTACTTTATAGTTTTTGTAGGACTTTGGACTGTACTTCTCCATAATCATTATTTGGCCTTGGCACCCTATTTATGATGACAATTTATTTCCAAGTGCTTAGCGAATTATTATGTCACCTTGGCCACCATCAATAAAACATCATACATGAAATGGCATCTAGGATACATAATTTATGAAACAAATTAAGAAGCCTATGTACTAGAATTCTAGGCACAAAATACATACCTCAAGAGAAGCTACAGCAAATTCTAATGCCACATTTATTTCCGAGGGTCCACCCTGCAAAAGCAAAGAAAGGAAAAAACGGAAGGGTAGAAAACTAGAAATACTTCGCGGCCTCAATTTTGTCTACTGAGAAGTAGACATTCAAAATAAATGAAATGCAATGTGATATGCACCTCAAATGGGGGAACCAAATTAGCTACCTTTCGGACCATGAATGCTTCTCCTGGTTGAAACCCCAGGATGACTAATCAGGGGCAAACCCTTGAG
The DNA here is from genome assembly GCA_033629205.1 of Lithocarpus polystachyus. Lineage (NCBI taxonomy): Eukaryota > Viridiplantae > Streptophyta > Magnoliopsida > Fagales > Fagaceae > Lithocarpus > Lithocarpus polystachyus. Next base: position 27,246,961 of record CM066172.1, on the reverse strand, counting down.
TCTGCACAAGCAATTATCATGAACTGTACTGGAACTCAGTTTTAAAAAGCTGTATATCTATTTTGATTTTCAGAAATAAATTGAGTAAAAAAGCCATAGTTTATCCATCCAGGATGTTCTCAACATTTGTGTAACAAGTGGAATAAATTATTTGAGAAAGGATTCCCTCCCATTTAAATCGTCCAATTTCTCTAAACAGAATATCACTTCTTTAGAAATTCATGGAAATTAATAAGCATGCTATTAGTCTCACATCTGACTCTTACAACTGTTCTAGGCTTCTAGCTGAGCTAGTTAATATAACTGAAGCTGATCCACATTGTGTTTTTGTGTTTGTGTCAAATAATAAAACTCCAAAGCCACAGACACCCCCCCGCCCCAAGTCTAAAGAATTTTATAGTTCACATGCAGAATTCGAAGAATCAGAGATATTGCAATTGTGCCCTAATCTTTATGTAATGTCATTATTTCCAAGAGGTGTTAATAACCTTTCTCATTCTAAAGTACTAAGAACTAGTGAAAACCCTTCATGGATCAAGTTTTTGTTTCTATTTTTAGTGATTTGAATTCAATTTTCTATGTCCCAAAAGTGAGGGGAAAAACCCATTTTTCTCTATTTCACGAAGAACTTTAAAAAAAGGGACTTAAAAAAGTCATTGACATTTGATTTATAAGTCTTAGCTAGCCCTAACATGTCAAACGAAAATTTTGATGAGTTTATTTGACAGTGAATACCAAACTACATAATTAATATGATGCAGGTTTGATATGTAAGCATATAATTTAAAATGTAGCTAAATTAATTTACTTTCATTTTTTTCATACATATATATATATATATAGAGAGAGAGAGAGAGAGAGAGAGAGAGAGAGAGAAAGAGAGAGAGAGAGAGAGCGAGCCAAGACAACTACTAGTGAAAATGGCTGAAATTTGTGAAGTACAAGTCTTGAATTTTCTTTGGCGGTGATGGTTAAGATAATACATGCATTTTATAGGTCAAGGAAGACTATAAATAGAAGAACAATATATACTAGAAAAATTCAATAAAAAGAAATAAAAAGAACAGTGGGATCATATTAAATTATGAATTATGATATCATTTTTCCCAATTTGTAGCAAGAATCTGTATTCCAAAATTATTATAGGAAGCACACGAGTCTTATTGCATGGACCAAGATTTACTTGAAAGTATACATTAACAAATTTAGACCTACCAAGTGTACTCAAAAGCCCCATTCTTGATAAAGAAATGTGAAGGCGGACATGTAATACTTCAAAGGCAATCACACAGATAAACAAACCTATTGCAGAATTGTGATTCAATTTCATGCCCTGAATTGTCATCAAGAACTCGAACTATGCAACTTAAGGAACGGAGTAAACCCTACAAACACAAGCAGAATTGTCAAAGTATAAATATATATGTTGTTTCAAGGATTACCATGTCATCGATATTGGAAGAAATTACTGGAATTACTAATATTTTGCTGCTCTTCAAGCATCTGAGATCCAGTTCATCTTATACAAATTATCAATAGTATGTCTTGCCAAGATCAGTCTCTACTGTACACGCAACCTTTTCCATCACCTTCTACTTTATTTTCCATTGAAACAAATTTGATTTATCCGTTAACATGAATTAGCATCCAAAATTTACCACATACATACTCTCTTTGAATCAACTGACGGAAATAAATTGGTCTTACAGAAACTTAATTACAACTCTGAGCTAGGATTTATATTTACTTTGACATGGCTTTTTTCTCTTTTGTATTTGAGAAAAGGGAATCCTTGTATGCTTCTTCATCTTCACTATACTTCAAATTCATTTAGGGAAAGGTAGCCTGCAAGACATAGAAACATGCACTAAGGCAAATGGTTTCTCTATAGTAGTAGCATGCATTTCTTGGCATGCAGTCAATGATGATAGTTTTATTTTATTTATAAGATAGAAATTCTACTCTAGCCTAATCTAAGTATATATGTGCGTGAAACTTTCTCTTGAAGACTTGAACTCCGGCCTTTACCCCCCTACACCTCACAAGCACTTTTACTTATAGAGTGACTATCGCACCAAGAATATATGGTAGTATTAATAATGATAATTAAGTTACTACACAAATAGACAAATTGTTCAATGATGAGTTGAAAGTAACATCACCCTACGGTTGCAACTGTAAGGTTGAAATTTCTCAACCATTTTGTTGGCTTTATTCCATATCAATTTGCTTGTATTTTCAGCATTTAGAAACCCTGTATTTAGGTGAGAATCATGTAAGGGTAGTATGTGAGAAAGTGTGAAGAATTGCTCAAGACTGTGCTGCAGAACAGGGACTCGCGACTGGATTTCGCTGGTGTCTCGCGACTGGCAAGCCGCCAGATGTTGCACACTAGAGAAGCATGCAGAGGAGAACTCGCGACTGGATCTCACGGGTGGCTCGCAACTGGAAAGCTGCCAGAATTTGAACCGTTGTGTCAGCTGTTGCACTACAGGACAAAAAATACCAGACTAGCCTTTCAGTTTGTTCGCGGCTTGAACTCGTGACTCAGTACAGCCGCGAGGCCAAGCCGCCATCCAACTCTGTTATGAAAAATCTGTTTCTTCACATTCCAAACACCCACCAGTATATATACTCCTTATACCCACGAAATGTAGAGAGTTTCCAGAGAGAATTTTGAGAGAGAAACTCTAGAGAAAAACAAGATTGACTCATCCACAATCTTTGCCTTGTGTCTTTTCAAATTCCTCTACTCTCTTCCTCTCCATTGTAGATCCTAGAGAGGTACTTTAGCCAAAACCTTTTTACACCTCACCCATACCTGTGAGAAGGCTCTTTGGTACTTTGGGAAGCAGTTAGGAAGGAACCAATTTATATTGGTAGATGCTATGGACTAGTAGCGGGATCCGGGAAGCTAAAGAAGAAATAGGTTCGGCGTAACCTCGTCGAAGCAAGAAGCTTGGAGGGCTTAGGTACCTGGGTAGATTAGCCTTGGAGGGTCTATTGCTGTCCTTGTATCTCAACTACATTCTTTAGTGGATCATTTTGACCACTTGGAGGGCGGCGGAGAGGTTTTACGCCGAGGACTTCGGTTTCCTCTTCGATAACACGTCTTGTGTTGTCCTTGTGTTTGCATCTCTCTTCCTTTTATCTTTGTCATTTAATTTCTGTTATGGATATGATTTTATTTGACTTAGATGGTTTATCAATTCTGTTTTAGGCTTTAATTCATTTTCCGCACGTTTATCATTTATGTTAAAGTTTGAATTGGTAATTTGTAAATTGGGGGTCTAAACGTTAATAGTGTTTTATACGCTAATTGAACTTTCAACAACCATTAATTTCGCCACCAAATTTATCTTTCAATACCAAATAAGCCCAGATTTACTTTAAAATGGATTTAAGAATATATTGTTAGAAGTTAAACTTATTTTTAATTAACCTTTCATAAATAAGTGGGAGTTTCATAAGTTAAATGTAGTCGGAGGTTTATTGAAGTTATGTGTGGGATTTATGAATGTAAGAGTTAGAAAAATAAATGTAGTGGGAGTTAGAGGTTGGATGGTGTACTATATAAACTTAATCATCCGTCAAGTTCTATGCAAGAGTTGAAGAGAAATACAAAACATTAAAGTGTTCTAGCTCTTCCCTCTCCACTCTCTCTCCCTTCATTTAATTTGTGAGTGTGAGTCTCTTCTATACACTAAGTAGTGTGTGAGTGTTTGTGAGAGTAAGAGAGAGAAGGCCCATCAATATTTTTGTTTTATTTCCAACAAAGTGGTATCAGAGCCAATCGGTTCGTGGTGAGACTAGCTATTGCCAATGGGATGGTGTCGTTCCAATTTCCTTGACTTACCAAACAAAACTTTGAAAATTGGAGTATCCGAATGAAGGTGTTGCTTGGATCCCAAGAAGCGTGGGAGATTGTGGAGAAACGTTATGTGGAGTCACAAGATAAAGAATCTTTGACCCTAAACTAAAAGGAAGCCTTGCAAGAGGCTCGGAAGAAAGATCAACAAGCTCTTACGTTGATTTATCAAGGTTTGGATGAAATCATGTTTGACAAAGTTGCAAATGCAACTTCATCCAAGCAAGCATGAGAGATTCTTAAAAACTCTCTAACAGGAGTTGATAAAGTGAAGAAAGTTCACCTTCAAACATTGAGAGGCGAGTTTGAAGGTTTGCACATGAAAGAATCTAAGGGCCCATTTAGTAAGAAATTTCTAGTAATGTTGTTTGTATTTTTTGGAAATACGTGTGGGTGAAAAAGTGTGAAAATATGTATAATGTTGTTTAAATACTAAAAACTGTTGTTTAAACACAGTAACAAACGGGCCCTGAATCTATCTCAGATTATTTTTCAAGGGTGTTGGCAATTATAAATCAATTGAAGACATATGGTGAGAACTTGAATGATGTCCATGTGGTAGAAAAATTCCTACAGTCATTAACTTCTAAGTTTGACAATATCGTTGTGGTGATTAAGGAATCAAAAGACTTGGAGTCAGTGACCATTAACTAGCTCATGGGATCATTACAAGCCCATAAAGAAAGGCTCAATAAGAAGAAGCAAGAACCTTTAGAGCAAGTCCTACAAGCAAAGCTCACCTTGAATGAGAAAGGGTAGCGTGAAAGTGGCCAAAGAGGCCGAGGACGTGTTAGAGGGAGAGGATCTGGAGAAAGGAATGGTCAAAACTCTCCCAATTATGAAGAGAGGGGTCAAATTTCACAATCCACCAGAGATCGTGGAAGATGAAGTTTCCCAAGACCATATAGAAGAAGGTATGATAAGTCTAACATTAAATGTTATAATTGTCAAAAATATGGACATTATGCTTCTGAATGTAAAAATGCCGCCGACACTATTGAGGAGAAAGCTAACTATGTTGAAGATAAGAATGAAGAAGTGGAGCCGACTTTATTGTTGGCATACAAAGGAGAAGACAGAGAAGAAAATGGTGCATGGTACCTTGACTCTGGTGCTAGCAACCATATGTGTGGGAATAAAAGGATGTTTATGGAGATTCATGAATTGGTGGTCAGGAATGTTACCTTTGGTGACTCATCCAAAGTTTCAGTGAAAAGGATAGGTAAAATTCTTATCCTTTTAAAGATCATCAATTTTTTTTTGATGTATATTATGTGCCAAGCATGAAAACTAATATTTTGAGTAGGGGACAACTCCTTGAGAAAAACTATGATATCCAGTTGAAAGATCGTAGTTGCTTAATAAGGGATCATAAAAATAATGTGATGGCTAATGTGCTTGTGACAAGAAATAGAATGTTCTTGTTAAATATTCAACATGATGTTATTAGATGTCTGAAGGCTTGTTTTAAAGATTCTTCTTGGCTTTGGCATATAAGATTTGAGCACTTAAACTTTAGAGGACTACAGTTGTTGGCAAAGACGATGATGGTGAGCGGATTGCCTTCCATTGAGCATCCTAACCAGCTTTGTGAAGGATGTCTCCTTGGCAAGCAATCAAGGAAGAGCTTTCCAAAAGAAGCTAGTACAAGAGCAACCAAGTCATTGCAACTTGTTCATACTGATGTGTGTGGACCTATCAAGCCATCATCACTTGGTAAAAGTAACTACTTTCTTCTCTTTATTGACGATTTAGTAGAAAAACGTGGGTTTATTTTTTAAAGCAGAAATATGAAGCATTTGGTGCATTTAAGAAATTTAAGGCATTTGTAGAAAAGCAGTGGCCATGAAATTAATGCCTTAAGATCTAATAGAGGAGGTGAATTCACATCAAATAAATTCAAAGAATTTTGTGAAGCAAATGGGATTCGCCGCCCTCTAACAGTGCCATGGTCATCACAACAGAATGGTGTAACAGAAAGAAAGAATCGTTCAATTCTTAATATGGCTAAAAGCATGTAGAAGAGCAAGAAAATGCCTAAAGAATTTTGGGCTGAAGCTATAGATTGTGCAATCTATTTGTCCAATCGTTGCCCCACAAGAAGTGTACAAGAAAAAACCCCACTACAAGCTTGGAGTAGGAAGAAGCCTACAGTTTCTCATCTTCGTGTGTTTGGAAGCATTGCATATGCACATGTACCAGATCAAGAGAGATCCAAGCTAGATGATAAAAGGAAGAAGTATGTGTTCATTGCCTATGATCCAAGCTCTAAGGGCAATAAGCTCTATAATCTAAGCACTGGAAAAGTCATTGTTAGCCGAGATGCGGAATTCGATGAAGAAAGCACATGAGATTGGAGAACCCAAGAAGAAGAGAAGTATGATTTCTTTCCTCAATCTGAAGAGGAAGATCAAGGGAATGAAGTTCATGAAAAGCCTATCACTCCACCTCCATCACCAGCAGCATCATCTCCCATTCATGAAAGTCCATCATCATCGTCCTTACTAGAAGGAAGTTCTAGTGAAAGACCAAGAAAAATGAGCAGTCTCCAAGATCTTTATGATTCAACCAAGATTATAGACGGTGAAACACCTTTTCGTCTGTTCGTTGATCATGAACCAACAAGATTTGAAGAGGCGATGCGAGTAAAAAAAATGGAGAGATGCTATGGACTAAGAGATCATGGCAATAAAGAAGAATGATACATGGGGGCTTGCAACTCTTCCAACTGGAATGAAGACAACTGGTGTAAAATGGGTGTACAAGTTGAAGAAATATGCAAAAGGAGAGGTGGAGAGATACAAAGCAAGATTGGTGGTGAAAGGCTATAGTCAATGACAAGGTATCGATTATGATAAGGTATTCACCCCAGTTGCTCGTTTGGAAACTATACGATTGCTAATTTCTTTAGTAGCTAGGAATCAATGGAGAATTTTCCAAATGGATGTAAAATCCGCATTTTTGAATGGCTACCTTGAGGAAGAACTTTATGTTGAGCAGCCTATAGGCTATGTTGTAGAGGGGCAGGAAGATAAAGTTTTGAAATTGAAGAAAGTTCTATATGGCCTGAAACAGGCACCAAGAGCTTGGAATACTAGAATTGAAAAATATTTCCAAGTTAATGGGTTTTGTAAATGCCTACGTGAACATGCGCTTTATTGTAAGATGCATAAAAATGGAGATATCTTAATTGTTTGTCTATATGTAGATGATTTGATTTTTATAGGCAACAATCCAAGTATGTTTGAAAACTTCAAAAGCAATGACTAAGGAGTTTGAAATGACTGATATTGGACTTATGGCTTATTATCTAGGCATTGAAGCGAAGCAGATGGAGGATGGGATTTTTATTTCCCAAGAACGTTATGCGAAGGATATTCTCAAGAAGTTTGAGATGTTAAATTCCAATCCAGTTAGCACCCCTATAGGATGCGGAGTGAAGTTATCAAAGCATGATGATGAAGAGAAAGTTAATCCAACATTCTTAAAGAATTTGGTAGGAAGTCTCAGGTATCTAGCATGCATAAGACCAGACATTCTTTTTGGCATTGTACTAGTTAATCGTTACATGGAAGCACCGACGATGACTCATTTGAAGACTGCCAAGAGAATTCTTCGCTATTTAAAAGGTACACTAGATAATGGATTATTGTATTCACCCTCTAAAGATTTTAACTTGTTGGCTGCAATGATAGTGATTGCGCCGGAGACATTGGTGATAGAAAGAGTACTACTGGTTTTGGTATTCTATATGGGTGATACTGCATTTACATGAACGTACAAGAAGCAGCCAATCGTGATGCTTTCCACTTGTGAAGCTGATTACGTTGTTGCTACCTCTAGTGTTTGTCATGCAATTTGGCTTAGAAGTTTGTTAAAGGAGTTTTAGATGTTGCATGATGAAGCTAAGAAGATATTTGTGGACAATAAGTCAGCACTAGCTCTTGCAAAGAATCCAGTCTTTCATGACCAAAGCAAACACATCGACACAAGGTATCATTTTATTCGAGAATGTATAACAAGAAAGGAAGTTCATCTTGAGTTTGTGAAGTCATATGATCAGGTTGCAAATATACTCACTAAACCACACAAGTATGACATATTCAACAAGCTACGAGCCTTACTTGGAGCAATCAAGAAAACAAGTTTAAGGGGGAATGTTAGAAGTTAAACTTCTTTTTAATTAACCTTTCATAAATAAGTGGAAGTTTCATAAGTGAAATGTAGTGGGAGGTTATGAAGTTATGTGTGGGATTTATGAATGTAAGAGTTAGAAAAATAAATATAGTGGGAGTTAGAGGTTGGATGGTGTACTATATAAACCTATTCATCAGTCAAGTTCTATGCAAGAGTTGAAGAGAAATACAAAATATTAAAGTGTTCTAACTCTTCCCTCTCCACTCTCTCTCCCTTTATTTAATTTGTGAGTGTGAGTCCCTTCTATACACTAAGTAGTGTGTGAATGTTTGTGAGAGTAAGAGAGGAAAGGCCCGTCTATATTTTTGTTTTATTTCCATCATATAGTACGTTAGTACTTATTGTAAAGCTAAAGCCAGAGAAATAATTAAACCTCAGGACAGATTTCTCAGTTTGGTCAAGTTCCTCTATTGAACCACAACTACATGCTTTAGTAAATATAAGGCCCCTAAATATTGAGGTTTGATGTAAATATACTTGGATTGAATCCTGAATCTTATTTCATACTTCATCCAGAAACCCCACCTCATCCCCCCCCCCCCCCCCCCCCGCCCCCACCAATAAAAAAAAAGAGGAGAGAAATCAATTGAAATCAATGGAATTTTACAAACTTACCCCAACTTGAGAGAAGTGTCTGAACTGTCATTGTCTTGAGGAGGATCAGATGAGCTGCAAATATTGCTGATTGACTCAGATGACTGACCTTGTTCAAGTACATGTGTTTGAGTGCTAAACTTATTCTCCATCTGTGGAAGAGACATTTTTATAACTGAAATAGAAAGGGGAAAAAATAGATAACAAAATAACGAAAAATGAAAGAGAGAGACCTATTACCTGTTTTAATCGTTGGTTTTCTTCCATCAGTTGGGCTCCCTGCATTAAAAGAATAAGACGCACAGAAAATTATTAAGACATCTTAGCGTTAAACGCAAAATACAATATAGTATGCCATATGTACCAAACTTCTTATAAAGGTCCATCATAAGATATTGATACCCTTTTAAGGGGCAGTCAAAATTGTTTTAGGTCAGGTTATAGGATAAACAATTTAACATTCAGTTCTGAAGTTATGACGACAATAGTTTCAACTAAAGGTTCAATGGTGGTTGTTTGCCATGTGAACTCCTTTCTCTACGCAGTGCATATACAAAGACCTTGGCAAAAGGCTGAAAAAGTTTTACAAATCCAAGACTTCTCAGCTATATTTTTTATGAAATGTACCAACTTGCAACAACACTATTCATTTTGGATGATAAAATAGTTTGTTCTACAACTAACTCATAATTTAAAACTATTTACTCACATTTACTAACAATATGGATTTAGTGCAGAAGCTTATATTATTGTAGTCCTAACACAGTCCTAACTAAATTAATGTATTCCTAGGGTTAACAAAGAGTTAGTCTACTACTAATTCCCTTCAATAAATACATTGTAATACACATAACTCAATGGTAAAGATGTGATTAAGACTTTCTACTGCTAATGTAGGCCTCTAAGATCAAACCACTTTAATTTATTGTCTTCCTCTGCCAAAAAAAAAAAAAATCCTTGTGTTCTTTCTCTCTTACCTTCTCTTTGTCTCTCTTTCCACCTGCTATTTCAATATTTTACCATGATAACATTGATTATGGAGCGGCTCATCACTAAACCATAGATATTTTTCGTTGAAACTATATGACCTTTTGCTTAAGGGCACTGATCTATTCCGGAAATCCATTCCCAAAATTATAATAATTCTATGAAATGTCTTGCACAAATTTAAAGTTTGGAACATTACCCTTTGCTGAAGGACAGTGATCTCTTCCAGAAATCTTTCACCCTGAAAGACAAAAAGGTTTTTTATATTAAGAGAAGGGAAATGATATGTCCACAACATTTTTACAACAAATCCTAAATGGTAGGTTGTTATTGGCTGTTATTGTTGGGGCAAAAAACTAATCTTAATGTTAGGTTCAAATTTGAACCAATAACAACTAACCACCTACGATTTGTTGTGAAAATGTTATGGACATAGCACCTCTCTTAAGAGAATATACATAAATTTCAACACTCCACAAGAATTACAGCAAACAGAGAATACAGAGACAAGCCTTTGTTTCTAGAACACGGCTCAGGCCTACTTCAAGCACTTTCTCTCGTTTATGTAATTCTTCTATTTCCATTCCATGGAGCTCTTCTCCCATAATCTTCCTGTTAGGTGTACACATTTCTCAACCTTAATTTAGTGTGGTATTTGCATGTCTTTACAGTAACAAGGTGATAGCAAGGTAGTTGCATACCTCAGTTCACGTGTTTTCTCCTCAACTTCCTTGCTCAACATGGCGCAGGAGGTACTGTTCTCAAGCTAACATAAAGAATTTCCGTTCATGAACACTTTTTTGTCATGTGATGTGAGCACTTTTAATATATCAATTGTTTTAAAATATGTACACAATTTCGATCCAGCTTTCAATAAGAAAATTTAATGCAGCCCAAAATGTTAGGGTCATCATTTTGGGAGTGCCACAAGTAGTCTACGTGTTTCAAAAAAATGTTCCTATCTTTTCTTATGGTGGTAAAATTTCAATGAAATGTAACTTTCAAAATTTTTATGAAATTTTAATGAGAATGGATTAAGAATAATCTAGATAATTTTTGCTTATGACAATGATAAAATTTTACTGCATCAATATTAAATTGAAACAATTGGAATACAAAGATGGATAAATGGAAATACAAGTAAAGATAAGTTTCAAAATGAGATAATCCGCTTAAAGTTAGGAGTGGCCCTATTGATGAAAAGACGAGGGAGAGTGACTTGAGATTTGGTCATGTTCAAATGAAAGCGATTAATGCACCAGCATCAAAGAGGAAGTTAATTTAAGTTAAGGTAATGGAAAAACGGTAGATGAAAACCAAGAATAACATTGGTACAATTAGTTAAAAAGGACTAGTAATGTAAGTAAGTAATAGACACTCCAAATTCGGATGGAATAGAATGAAGGAAAAACACATGGCAAACCCTAATATATTGTTAAGGATCCATAATTGACCACAAAAAATTTGGGACTAAAGATTTGCTGTTGTTGTTGTATGATAGCTTTAAGATATGGCTATGGCCTATGCCACTTTTTGGTCAAAATCTTTCATTTAGGCATTCGTTAGTCATTAATTTTTGTTGTTTATGATAATTATTTCTTTTTTATATAACTTGTAATTTAAAATTCAGAATAAGATCTCCTCTATTTTGGGACCTTTCCTAGAGTTTGTAGGATTTTATTTATAATTTTGATTTTTTTGGAAATTTTTAATTTTTCTAGCCTAGTTTTTTGCTTGAAACCAATTAGGGTATTTTAGGGTCTACCTGCCTATTTATATGCAACCATCAAGGTAATTCAAAATTTCATTAATACAATTTCTATGGTTTTTTTCAATTTTATTTTTTCTAGCGGACTTCAAATTTATCCTTGGGAATTAAAGGAACGTCTTGTAGATTCAAAAAAGATTATATTGAAATACTGTTCTGTTTCTTATGACCTTTTACCTGCATGACATATTCACCAACTAAAAAAGTTCAAAACATCATACCGCTCAAGAGAGGGTTGGTCTATTTTTCCAAGATTCTCCGAGTGTAGATTATGTCTTTCAATTACCTGCTGCATACTTCATACAACAAAAGGATAGCACATTCAATTATTTTTTCTCTCTCTCTAATTTTAATAAAATGAATATGAGGATGAACTTATAAACTACCATAATATACTACTATTTCTGAAACAAATCTAAGAAAAGGAAATTTGAGCTGGTGACTGAAGAATTATTTATCTCATGTTTGCATATCTGCTGTTGTATCTAGGCTCACTGCGTTCTCAATTAAAATGTGAACCACAAATGATATTGACATAAACTATACGCAAACTTCTAATTGCAAATCATAAAAGGTGAACATTTATACGAACTCACAAACTTTTTTTTTATTGATAAGTAATGAGGATTTATTGATAACGAAAAGAGAGAGACACCCAAATACATAGGAAGTATACAAGGGTGTACATATTAAATACAAAAATTTCATAAATCAAGAAAATCCAAAAAAGAAGAAAAAGGATGGTTTCTCCACACTAAGAACCAGTCCAATAAGGTTCGGAAAAAAAGAAGTTTGAGATCAGGCAAAGAACACTCATTGTCTTCAAAACAACTACTATTTCTTGTCTTCCAAATACACCACATCAAACAATGAGGGACAACCATCCATATATCTCCATTGCGATGACGACTAAATCGACCTTGCCAACATGACATAACCCAACAAACTCCAAATAAACCAAAAACCAAATCCCACAACTCCAAATCAACCGGACAATGAAGCAATAGATGGTCAACGGTTTGACTATTACACTTGCACATATAATACCAATCCAAAATGCAAACCCTTCTTTTCCTTAAATTGTCGATTGTAAGACATTTCCCCAAGGCAGCGGTCCAAACGAAGAAAGCCACTCTAGAGGGAATCTTCTGCTTCCAAATGCTTTTTCTTGGAAAAAACTGATCACTGTGGCCAACTAGAAGATGGTAGTATGCACTAACCGTAAACCCCTTACTCTTACAAGGAAGCCAACATCTCTTATCCTCCCCAGTCCCCCTCACAGGAGTGCTATAAATGGTATTAATGAAGCTTTAGAAAGCTTCCAATTCCCGATTATGAACATCCCTCCAAAAATGCATCTCCCAATGAAGGACTCCATTGGAGCACCTCATAAGATCAGCCACACTCTTCTCTTTGTTTTGACAAATCCTATATAAATCAGGATAGCAGTCAACAAGAGGAGATGATCCAAACCATCTATCTAGCCAAAACCGCACTTTTGATCCATCTCCAATTTCATACAGAAAAAACCAAGATAAAGAGGGCTACCCCCTTCTAATATTTTTCCACAAACTAACTCCATAAGGACCAGAGAAAGGGCTAAAACACCAACCACCCCAATCACAACCATACTTCGCCTCTATCACTTGATGCCATAGAGCATCACTTTCTTGCTCAAATCTCCATAACCACTTCCCTAATAAAGTTACATTGAAAGTTCTCAAGTTCCAAATCCTCAAACCATCTGAAGAGAGGGGAGTACAAACTGTAGACCAATTAACAAGATAAAATTTGGGCTCATCTCCAGGGCCACCCCATAGAAAGTCCATCTGAAATCTTGCAATTCGGTTGGCCACTGAAGCAGGAATAGTAAATAAAGAAATAAAATAAGTAGGTAGGTTAGAGAGAATGCTTTTAATTAAAGTAACTCTACCTCCCTAGGATAAATATAACTTTTTTCAACCTGCTAATTTTCTTGCCATCTTCTCAAGAATTGGATTCCAAATTGTCTTATCCTTGTATTTTGCCCCCAAAAGAAGACCCAAATATTTCATTGGAAGAGACCCTTGCTTACAGCCTAAGACAACCACCAAAAGATCAAAGTTATGAACTGTCCCTACAGCCACCAGTTCAAACTTACCCAAATTTACCTTCAAACCTGACACATCCTCAAATTAAATGAGCACCATACGGAGAATCAGCAGTTGATCAGTATTAGCATCACAAAAAATTAGAGTATCATCAGCGAAATTGAGATGGGAAACCACCAAAGATCTTCTTGCAAAATCACCTACATGAAAACCTGACAAACGACCCTCTTGGACAGCCTTATCCAACATTCTACCAATGGCTTCCATAACCAACACAAATAACAAAGGGGACAAAGGACCACCTTGCCGCAACCCCCCTGAACTCCCAAAAAACCCATGGGGAGAACCATTAATAAGGATAGAAAAACGAACCATTGATAAACAAAATGAAATCCATCGCCTCCACTTATCCGAAAAGCCACAATGCTCAAGCAAATGGATAAGAAAATCCCAAATTCACATGATCAAAGGCTTTCTCTATGTCCAATTTGTATAACAACCCTAGTTGACCAGACTTCAATCTACTATCAAGACATTCATTAGCAATAAGGATGGAATCAAGAATCTGCCTATTTAGAACAAAGGCATTTTGAGGTGCTGAAATGATATCTCCTAAAACCATACAAAGTCGAATAGCCAAAACTTTAGGAAGAATTTTATAAACCCCCCCAACGAGGTTGATAGGCCGAAAGTCCTTTATTTCCACTGTAGCAGCTTTTTTAGGGATGAGAGCAATGAAAGTTGCATTCAAGCTTTTTTCAAACTGACCTGTAACATGGAAATGATGGAACACAACCATGATATCTGATTTGAGAATCTCCCAGCAAGCTTGAAAGAAAGCCATCGGGAAACCATCTGGCCCAAGTGATTTATCCCCATTAAACTCTTTGATGACTTCATAAATCTCAGTTTCCTCAAAAGGTCTCTCTAACCAATCCACATTATCCCTGGAAATCCTTGGGAAATCCAACACATCCGAGAAAGGCCGCTGCTCTTGCTCCTCAGAGTATAAATTCAAGTAGAATTGTTCAATATGGTCAACAATCCTATCCTGGTAGAAAGACAAAGCCCCATCAATCATAAGATTTTCAATTGAATTATTTCTTCTATTAGAATTGGCCATCTTATGAAAATACCTCGTATTGGAGTCGCCCTCCTTTAAGAACAACACCCTGGACTTTTGCCTCCAGCTAATCTCCTCTAACAAGGCTGTCTTCTCAAGATCAGCGCGAAAGGATGCTTTTTCCAATTTTTCCTCCTCTGAAAGAGGTTGATTGTCCTCTTTAACATCCAAAGCATTCAACTTACTCCATAATTGCTATTTATTGGCTAAGATGTTGCCAAAATCTGATTCGTTCCACTGCTTTAGATCCGATTTTAGAGCAATCAACTTCTTGGCAAGAATGAAACTAGAAGTCCCTTGAAAGTGGTAATTCTCCCACCAGGACTTCACCTTGTCTAAAACCCCTCCGCCTTCAACCACATATTCTCAAAACAAAAAGGAATTCACCCTTTTCGATGACCCCAACTCTCCAAAAGAATTGGAAAGTGATCAAATAACACTCTAGGGAGCCTTTTTTGGGAGAAATGTGTGAAATATTCTGTCAATACTGGAGAGAAGAGAAACCAATCTATTCTAGAAGCTGAGGTAGAGTTAGACCATGTGTAAAGACCTCCCCGTAAAGGATTATCCATTAGCCCATGCAAAGATATAAAATCTGAAAAATCATACATGTAGCGTATAAATTTTCCCGCCCTTGACCTCTCCGATGGGAAGCAGATAACATTAAAATCATCTCCCAAACACCACGGCAAATTCCACCAATTGTTCAAGCCTGCCAATTGCTCCCACATAAATTGACGCTCTCTGTTCAAATTTGGACCATAGATACCTGTGAAAAGCCCACTCAAATTGGTCACTGACGTTTTTGAACTTACAAGAAATCGAAAAATGCCCCACTGCTTCGTCTATCTTTTCAACCACCCTTCTGTCCCACATAAGCAGAATTCCACCAGAAGCACCCTCTGACCCTAAAAATAACCAATCTATATAAGGACAACTCCATATACTTCTAACAAGTCCTCTTGTAACCCAATTTTTTTTTTTTTTAAATCTTGAATATTTCTTTCTTTAATTTTTTTAATCCTTACAAATTTTATGAAGAAAATCTTATATATATGAAATGGCAAAGTAGCATGACTTCTAACGTCCTAAATCTTAGTTAAAATTTTTAGATATCTATAAATAAAATTATTATTTTAAAGTATATAATTTATTTAAGAAAGTATAAGGGTACTTATATTTATTTAAATAGAATCACAATTTCATTAGGGTTGGACATTTGTAAAATATAATGAACATGTTTATGCTAGCTATTTTCTCAAGTAATAAAAAAAAAAAAAAACAAGGGTTTTGTTCTTACACTTTTGTAGATACCTAGTTTTACAACCGGTATTTAACCTCATTTGGAGACAAAAGAGTAATTTTACATCTTGAAGGTAATCATAACTTTTGACCGTAATTTCATTTACTTCATTTAAAACAAATCTTAAAATCTTAATAATCAAAACTATGGGTCACAAGTTCTGATCAAAACGATTGGATTAAAAGATATCATGAAATTAAGTTTTAACTACTAAGATATATCCACAAAGTTGAGTCCGATCACATCTATATATTACTAAAAGCTGAAGCGTAGCGTTTAATGCTGCTGCTCTCACGTTACGCCACATCAGCTGCCACGTCATTTTTTTTTTTTTGGATACAATTTGTCCTACAATTTTAAAATGGTTTTTACAATTTTCAGCCCTATAAATGTAGTCCATTACTTATTTATTTATTTCCACTATCACCCTATAATAAATTCAACCCACTACTTATTTATTTACTTTTACCATGTCATTATCCTATTTCTTTCCAATTTTTCCCTAATTTTTTTAACATTTACTTATTTTTTTTAAATATTTACACTTACTCCAACATTTCTCTCTCTCTTACCTTCTCATCTCCCCCTTACCTTTTTATCTCCCCACTACCATCTACTTTAATATCACTTTTAATCTTTCCTTTCATCTTCTCTTAGTTTGTCTCTTCTTATTCACACCATTTCACTATAAATTAGTCATTCTCTTCCATTCTCTACACAGTTTTTTCTCATAAAAAAAGGTTATTTCTCTCTCTCTCTATTGATTTTTTTTATTATTATTTTACTTGCATCTCTGCTTTAGGTTTATAATTCTTAACTAATTTTCATAACATTTTGGAATCAACGTTTGGTCTGTATGATGTCATTGATAAATCTTTGTTGTAGAAAGGATATGATGGTGAAATACTTCAGTTCCCTAGGATTGCTTGTAGCTGTGTTCAGCCTTGTACCTATAGAAGGCTAATGATGTTTAAAGTGTGCATGAAATTGAAGGCTATCAGGGAGAGAGATGGGCTCGCTGTTAAAGAAGATTTTGAGGTACTAATGCAACCTAAATTTGCCGCTGCTATCATTGAAGAGGATGTAATTGTTACGGTTCATAGCAACTGACGATGCTTGAAGTGTGCATGAAATTAAAGGCTATAGGGGAGAGATGGCCTCGCTGTTCAAGATGATTTTAAGTTACTAATACAACCTAAAATTGTCGCTGCTATCATTGAAGAGGATGTAATTATTACGGTTCATACTAACTGACCATGAATCATATATATATCATGTATCTGTTGTAAATGAAATACTATTATCACGTATATACTCTTTCAATTCTGAACAATTAATCTCTTTGTTTATGTGTCATTTTAGTGTTTTTTTAATACAAAGGATGTCAACAATATTGATCTTATGGGAAAAGTTACATAAAATATTAAAATTTTTTTTATATTACAATATACTAAAAATGCTTTTTAAATATTTAAAACCTTTCTATTTTTATATTATTGGCGTGTTTAACAAAAAAAAAATATAAATAGATTATTTACTTTATAAATTCATCTTTGGTGGTTTAACATTATATATAATTTTACCTTTACATATTTATCTACTTTAATTTAGATGTTTATAACTAAATAATATTATCAATGAAGAATAAAAAAACCAAAAATAATGTCTGTACTATATATAATAATGGAGTTTTGTAATAAAATTTTATAAATTTCTTTATGCACTACATCTTTAGCATCTTTTCTTTTTTTTTCTTTTTTTTCTTTTTTTTTTATTTGCAATTCTTACTTTGTTCAACTTTTCATCTTCTTCAATTATTGTCTTTTTAGTTCAATATTTCATCCCCTCCAATAATTTTTTTTTTTTAAATTTTCCTTTGATTTTCTTTAGATTTTAAAAAATTTTCCATTATATCTTCTTAAATTCAATAGTTTCACTTCATTCAACCTTTCATCTACTTCCATCCTTTCTCTTCCATCTTAATTTTCATATAAATTTCTTCTTACTTCATTTACACCTCTCTCCCCTATTTTTTCCAAGTTATCCACGACAAAAAGGTCAATACTCTCTCTCTTTCTCCAATTTTGTTTCTCTTTTGGTTGATTTTTTTATTTATTTTATTGTTTCAACCACTTTTTTTTTTTCTACTAATGGTTCTTTTTGTTATTGCTGTATTATTCTTATTATTTATTTATTTCCATCTCATTACTAGAAAAACAATGTAATTCAATTTTGGGATTTCATGATGAATGAGTTTGAGTTTTCATGGTCTCAAAACTATTCAAATATGTTTTTTCTTTTTCAAAATTGATTTGAATTGAGCATTTGATCATGTTTGTTATAAATTGCTTTATCGTTGCACTTCTCTAGATTACTGGAATGTTACTTTCAATATACTTGCCATAATGTTTTTCTGTCTGATAATTAACTTCAATGTGATGTTTTTCGTTTTGGTCTTTATTTTATAGTAAGCATGTTATTCATTTTTAACAAAGATAAATCGTTATTGTTCTCCTTTTCCTATCGTTTTATATGTTGACCTAAATTTCATTTTTATCTTTGTTTTGTTTGTCAATTTCTTGATAGATATCAACAATTAAGCCTTGCAATCACTAGAAGCTTTTTATTCTATTGAAGTTCATACCAATCAATTGGTAATTATTATTTTTTCTTACAACCTTTTGAAGGAAAGGGGAATAAATTTGTTGTTTTTCTTGGGTGGTGCTTGATAATTTGCTTTTTATGGTTCAACACACATTAGCTATATAAGATTTCTCTTTCCTTATATTAATAATTTGTTGTTTATTATTTAATTGGATTGTTTGGTGTCCCAAAAATTGTGGGCCAATGGAAGAGAAAACAAAGTAGAGTTTGAAGCTTAATTTTTTTTTTGTATAGAACTTGGGGTGTAACAATTTAAATCTTTTTATCTTAACTTTTTTAAATGAAACTCTAATTCTTCAAAGCACACCAACTTAAGTAGATTGTTGTGTTGTGGCTGGAATTTTTGTATTTTGGACCTTAGTTGGCCTATTTGGTTGACGAACAACTTTGGGGATTGTTTAGATTTTGAGAAATTGTTTGGGAATTTAGGAGTGAGGAAATTCAAAGAACTGAATTCTTTTAAAATTCCATTAGTATCTAGCTTTAAGCTAATTGTTATGCGAATAGAGAAACTAATTGGTTCTTGATTCTTGAATATCTATCTATAATATTGTGTACATGAACAACAGTTGGGTTTTTAGTTTTAGATTTTGGATTATACTACTTTCTTTCAACTACCTGATTTTCTTTTTGGAATTGTCTCCTATTAAAGGTCTAGAATATTGTGTACATGAGTTTTAGACAAAACATAACAATACTCCTATACTTGAGTTTTAAATTTCATATTTTTCTATTTCTTTCCTTATTAAACATAATATGATATAGTTGATGTGATGCAATGAAGGTAGGAGCAACTGCTATTTTTGGGGCATAGCAGCTGATATATTATGATAATTTCCCATAGATGTTTAAACTTCATAACTTGGAATGCTAATAGCC
This sequence comes from Lithocarpus polystachyus, assembly GCA_033629205.1. Classification (NCBI taxonomy): domain Eukaryota; kingdom Viridiplantae; phylum Streptophyta; class Magnoliopsida; order Fagales; family Fagaceae; genus Lithocarpus; species Lithocarpus polystachyus. The sequence continues at coordinate 27,227,488 of CM066172.1, read as the reverse complement.
ATCTTCTCTGAGGCAAAAACAATTGGTCAAGTTCAATAAGTTTGCCACTAACTTTGACCACAACATCATGATAATATAAGTGACTCACGCACTTACAATTCGTATATGCACTATTTTGATTCTTTGTGGAAATTCAAAACATTGATAAAATAAATGTAAGGGCAAGTGGGTGATTTGTATATAGACACGTTGATGAATGTGTGTAGTGGACATGAGTAGAATTAATGGCATGTGTTTGAGAATTTGGTCTTTGATGGAAATTAGTATAAGTGAGGGTCTATTAAATTTTTACCTCTTTATCTCCACACTATTCTCTACTTGACTGTCTTTATCTTTCCACTACTCTCTACTTTACTGCCATACTTCCTTTATCATTTTCTCTTTATTATATTTTGACTCTTCTTCTCTTCATTTTATTTTGTATAAATTCGATATCATTTCTTCCATTCAATCCATATTTTCCCCACAAAAAAATTGTAAATACTCTCTCTCTCTCCCGCTCTTGTGGATTTTTGTTCTTTCTTATAATTCTGATTAAAGTTAATGGTTTTTTATTTTTAAATATGTGTTTTGGTATTTTTTTTTTAATTTCCCATTACAGAGTCTTCTCTCTCCTTTTTAAAGCTTTGGTTGAATTTTGATTTGGGTTAATACTTAGTTTTTTAGAAATAGGAATTTGAGTTTATGTCAAAAAACATTCTACATGGTTATGAATTTGAATATACTTACCAATTTTGAGTAATAAATTATATAAAGTATGTCTTTTATGCCTTTTGTTTCATTTTAATTTTTGTTAAGATAACATTGCAATTTTGTGATGAATTTTTATTATTATGATAATCTCATTATTCCTTAAGAGATGAGAAATTTGAATAATAAATTTGAAATTTATAAAGTTTAGTTGTACATCAAATATAACACATTACAACAGAAGTTAGAAAAATATAGTTCATCTTAAAAAAAATATTAATCAAACATACAAAATATAATAGTATAATATATTTGTGCTTTGTAGATATAAAAAGATGAAAAATACTTGTAGAAATTTAAAAAAAAATAAATAATATTTGAAGTTATGTTAATTTATATATTACACTCCATTACAAAATATTTCTATATTCCCACGCATCGCGTGGGTCTGCGACTAGTTTGATTATTAACAATTGATTTTAATTGGTACCATGAGTATTTAATCTAAAATAGGGGACGTGTCATAATCCTATTCGATTGAACTATAAATAATTGTTAGGTTGCATGCAATTGATTAATTCGATTATCAAATATTAATGATTTCTAAATTATTGTTGTGGGCAATTAGGCAAAATTAAGGGATTTTAAGGCCCTAATAAATGTGATTGAGTTAAAATGACATTTGCTCACTCTTTTGTCAATATCCTTGAATCATTACTAATGAAAACTTAAAATGTATTGTTCCTTTTTTTTTTTTAATGTGTTGATGCTAATTATTTGACCATAATAGGTTTAGACAAATGGTTTTATCATTTTATTTTTATTTTTATTTTTATAATTCGATAATTGAAAGAAGAGTATTTGTCAATTGAGTTCCAATGCTCTTGGCAAAAGGTTTTATAATTTAATGGCACATCTTGTAAAAATGAGGAGTTTTAAATGTTTGATAATATCCTTTGATATGTTAAAAAAATTACTTAAGTTTTATGCCCAAAAAATGTAAAAAGAAAACCAATAAACTACTAAATATATCAAAATGGAAATTTCATTTATATCATTTAAAACTTACAAAAGAGAGAAATAAAAAAGAGAAAGCTCTACTTTATTTATGTTTCCTAGAATTTACTTTGTAACCCAATGTTTTGGAAGGTGTCAATTTGTTTTCTTCATTATATATAATATAATATATTGGAGAAAACCCATTTATAATAATAATAATAATAACAACGGAGAAAACCCAGGCCAAGAGAGTAAAATGATACATTTTCCAAATCGAAAGAGTGAAAAAATAACGAAAATGTTGAAACGGGTGTAATATACAATATTGGAATCAAATTAGTAAAATATTAGATTTAGTTCCAGTAAGACAAATGGAGAGGTCAACATCTAAACTTTTTCAACAGGAGAATAGATAAAGGGGCTGGATTTTTGAGGCCGTGACTTTTCCCATTTTTTGAAGAAGCGGGCCCATGACTTAAATATAAAAATGGACCACAACATGGTCCAGGTACTTTTTCAGATACAAAAATGGTACAAAGTGATATGCTCCACATATGTGTTCCTTATGCCTGGGATAAACTGGCCCAGCACTCTTTTCACTTGTTCTACTCAAGAGTACAATTTCTATAAAAATCTTTTTAAGTTCAATACCTACTTTGATTAATTTAGCTTAGAGTCTTGATGATTTTATAAAAATCTTTTAAGTTTAATACCTACTTTGATTAATTTAGCTTAAAGTCCAATATTGGACATTAGGAAAATTTTTATTTTATTCAAGTGTGGTCTTGATCAAGTTCCTATAATTGTTGACCTTTAGTTTTAAGAGGTCACACTCAACTAATTTGATGTTAAGATTATCAAAAAAAAAAAAACTAATTTGATGCTAAATATGTTCATGTTTTCTTGTTATACCCAAAAATAAATATGTTTGGTGAGATTTCCAGTTGTAAACTTACTAGCATTAAAACACTAAAAATAAATATCAATTCTCCCAAAAGTAGAAACACATAAAAATTATTGAGTATGCTATTGGTTGCTATTTTTAGTAAAGTGAGAAAAAGGGACTAAAAAGAGTTATTCACAATTGAGTAATCAATTGCTTGCTTGAAGAGTCATACACACATCTAGGTGATAATCAATTACTAGAAGAGTTCTAGCACCCCCAAAACAAAACGATAAACAAAAGAAGCAAAAAAGAAAAGAAAAGAAAAGAAAGGAATGACTTTTGATTTATTCGTCTTAACTAGCCCAAGGATTTTAAAAGTTTTTTGATGATTTTGCTTCATGGTGATCGGTGAATACCAAATTATATTCATATGACGCAGTTTTGGCAACAAAAAACATATAATTTAAAATCTTGCTTTATTTTATATATATATATATATATAGAGAGAGAGAGAGAGAGAGAGAGAGAGAGAGAGAGAGAGAGAGAGAGAGAGAGAGAGAGACAAGATCTATTTAAATATGGATGAAACCTGTGAAGTGCTAATCTTGAGTTGCCAAGGAAGACTAGGAAATAGAACAATCCAACCTAGAAAAATTCAAAATTCAAAATAAAAAACAAAAGAAAAAAAGAAAAAAGAAAACAGTGGGAGCAAATTAATATTATGAATTATGATATCACTTTTCTCAAGTTGGTGCAAGAATCTGGATTGCAAAATCAAAGGAAGCTCACAGAAGTCTTATTGCAAGCAAGATTGACTTGAAAACATTTTTAGACCTTAAGGCTTAAAACAAGTGTACTCAAAAGCACCATTCTTGACAAAGAAATGTTCGGCAAATATGTAATACTGGCAATCACGCAAAGATAAAAAAAACCTATTGCAGAATTGTGAATCAATTTATCAATAGTATGACTTGCCATTAGTCTCAAACCTACACTCGACCTTTTCCAACTCCCTCTACTTCATTTTCTATTGTAACAAATTGACCTTTGATTCATCCAAAAAAATGATTAAGCATCCAAAATTTACCATATACACAGGCAGACTCTTAGAATCAGCTGGAGGAAACAAATTGGTCTTACAAAAAATTAATTACAACTCTAAGCTAGGATTTGTATTTACTTAGCCATGGCCTTTTTTCTTTTGTATTTGAGAAAAGAGAATCCATATATGCTTCTTGATCTTCACTATACTTCAAATTCATTTAGGAAAAGGTAGCCTGCAAGACATAGAAAGATGCACTAAGGCAAAGAGTTTCTCTATGGTAGCAGCATGCATTTCTAGGCATGCAGTCAATGATGATAGTTAAGTTGCTACACAAACAGAAACATTGCTCATTGATGAGTTGAAAGTGACATCAACCTGTGGTTGCAACCATTATTTTCACCAACAAATTTATCTTTCAGTACCAGATAAGCCCATATAGAACTGTAAATTAGAATATAGTACATATTGTAATGCTAAATCCAGAGAAATAACTAAACCTAAGGACAAATTTATCTGTTTGGTCAAGTTCCTCTATTGAAACTACAACTATATACTATATGGCCCCTAAATATTGAGGTTTGATGCAAATGTCCTTTGATTGAATCCTGAATATTATTCCATACTTCATCCAGAAAACTAAAAAATTTTAAGAATTTCACAAACTTACCCCAACTTGAGAGATATGTCTGAACTGTTAATTGACTCAGATGACTGACCTTGTTGAAGTACATGCGTTTGAGTGCTAAACAGATTCTCCATCTGTGGAAGAGACATTTTTTATAACTGAGATAGGAAGAGAGGACAGAGGAGGAAGAATTTTTTCTTAAAAAAAAAAGACCTATTACCAGTTTTAATCGTTGGTTTTCTTCCATCAGTTGGGCTCCCTGCATTAAAAAAATAAGATGAGCAGAGAGCCACTACTAAGACTTCTTAGCTTTAAATACAAAATATAATTTAATTACTATGGCATATTTACCTAACTTCTTACGTAAGAAATCAATACGTTTTTTTAGGGGGACAAAATTGATATAGGTCAGGTGATAGGATAAACAGTACAACATTCTGTTCTGAATTTATGTTGACAATGGTTTCAACTAAAGGTTCAATGGTGGTTGTTACTCGTTACTTCTTGTTAGCCATGTGAACCCCTTTCTCTACCCATTGAGCTAGCCAGTGCACAAAAAGACCACGATTTTTATGAATTTGCACCAATTTTCATTAACATTGTGACAAAGTTTTACAGTTATTTTCTGACATTTGCTAAAGATATGGATTTAGAGTTTTAGCTTATTACATTATAGTAGTCCTAATTGTACAGTCCTAACTATATTACTGTAATCCTAGGATTAACACAGAGTTAGTCTACTACATATTTCCTTAAATAAGTACACTATTATGCACATAATTCAATAATAAAGATTTGTTTAAGACTTTCTGCTGTTAACGTAGACCTCTAAGACAAAACCACCTTAATTCCTTGTGTTCTTTCAACTTCTCTTAGTTTCTTCTTGCCACCTAATATTTCAATATTTTACCATGATATCATTATGGAGCGGATCATCACTAAAGTACGAAGATGCTTTTCATTGAAACCATATGACCTTTTGCTTAAGGGCACTGATCTGTTCTTGAACTATCTTGCAAACATTATAATAATTGTATGAAATGTCTTGCAAGGATTTAAAGTTTGGAACATGACCTTTTGCTGAAGTGCAGTGATCTCTTCCAGAAATCTTTTACCCTGAAAGACAAAAAAGTTTTTTATATTTAGAGAGTACATAAATTTCAACACTCCATTATAATGCCGGCAAACAGAGATAAAAAAGAGAGATGTGCCTTTGTTTCTGTAACACGGCTCAGGCCTACTTCAAGCACTTTCTCTAGTTTCTGTAATTCTTCTATATCCATTCCTTGAAGCTCTTCTCCCTTAATCTTCCTGTTAGGTGTAAACATTTCTCAACATTAATTTATTGTGCTATATACATGTCTTTAAAGTAACAAGATGATAGTGACGTAGTTATAATACCTCAGTTCACGTGTCTTGTCCTCAATTTCCTTGCTCAACATGGCGTAGGAGGCACCGTTCTTAAGCTAACATAATTAATTGCCGTTCATGAAGATTTTTGTAATGTGATTTGTACAGAGCACTTTTAATATAACAATGGTTCTAAAATTTGTAAGCATTTCGTGCCTTAAAAAAGAAATTTTTAGGGCAGACCTAAATTTTAGGGTCATCATTCTGGGAGTGCTACAAGTAGTCTTCTAAGTAGTTCCAAAAAACATAGAATTTCTTATGGTGGTAGGATTTTCAATCAAATATAATTTTCAAAGTATTCATGAAAATTTCATGAGAAAGATTCAGAGTCATGTTTCCTTATGACAATGATAAAATCACCTGCATTAACGTTAAGATGAAAACATTGGAAGAAACTTGAGAGGTTTAAATCATTTTTGCTATTTATGGTAATTCTAAGTTATGACCAGATCTACACTGCTTTTACGGTAAATTCCTTTGTTTAGGAAATTATATAATCATTTTTGGTATTTATGGTATGTGGCTATGTGCATGTCTTACTGTAACAAGTTGATAGCAATGTAGTTATAATACCCCAGTTCAGGCGTCTTCTCTTCAACATGTGAGCGCCATTTATGTTATCAACATGTAAGCAGTTCCAATCCTGCCTTCTATAAGTAATTTTTAGGGTTGGCCGAAATGTTAGGATCATCATTCTGAGAGTGCTACAAGTAGTCCTCTAAGAGCACTAGCATTTGGTGTGTAAACACCCACTCAATTGCTATTTTACAACCAAAACCACTAAAAACATGCTCCACCTAGGTTGGTATATGTAAAAAATTATACCATCGGTGAACAGCAAGTTTCAACATATACAACCCACTGTTCACAGTTGGAAACTTAAAAATATAATATTTTATTCTCTCTCCCTCTCTTCTCTCTTCTCTAACTCTCCCTCTTTTTTGTCTATCTCCACTCGTCTATCTATCTCTCTCTTTCTCTGTCTCTCCCTCTTTTCTCTATATTTGATTTTTTTTTTCCTCTCCTCTAGCTCTTTCTCGGCTGTTTTTGGTTGGGTTGAATCATGTTTGGGTTTCAGTTCTGGTCATTTGATTTTGGGTATGCGTTTTGTTCTTGGGTATGGGTCACAGTGGAGATCGGGTTTGAGCTGTGGGTTTTGTTCCTGGGTATGGATCATGTTTTGTTTCGGTCGTTTGTTCTTGGGTATGCATTTTGTTCTTGGGTATAGGTCACATTGGAGATCTGGTTTGGGTTTCAGTTCTGTCTCTCCATCTTCAATTGTTTGGGTTTCAGTTTCGATGGTGGTCGGTGTGGAAAGTGGTGGAGCCGTGGAGATCAAATTGGGCCTTGGGTGGTTAATCAGAGGTTTCAATGGCTAAGGCAGGCTTCGGTGGATAAGGTTGGAATCAGTTAGGTTGAATCGGTTGGGACTTAGGTTGAATCGGTTGTAGGCGAGGCTGTGGTGGCGGTGGGTATTTGAGATTGGTTGCAAGTGATGGGTATTTTGGCTGTGATTTGTTCTATGGGTTTGGATTTGGCTGGGTTAGGATTTAGGATTTTAGTTTGGTGTTCCAATGGTGGGTTTGGGGGTTTGGTTTGGTGTTTCCATGGTGTTTCAGAGGTGATGGTGGTGGTGGTGTTGTTGTTTGGTTCGTTTGGTGTTTCTTGGTGGTTGGTTTGGTGGTGCTGGTGTTTCAATGAGTTTGGTTGTTGAAGAGAGAGACAGAGACAAAGAGATGGGAGATAACTCAATAGTTTTTTTTTTTTTTTGATAAGTAATAAAGATTCATTGATATCAAGAAAGAGAGAGATACCCAAGTACACAAGGAGTATACAGGGGTGAACAAATCAAAAACGAACATTACAAAAGTCAAGAAAATCTAAAATAGAAGAAAAATGATGGTTTCTCCACACAGAGAACCAGTCAAGTAAGGATCGGAAGAATAGAAGTTTAAGACCAGGCATGGAACGCTCATCGTCTTCAAAACACCTACTATTTCTCTCCTTCCAAATACACCACATCAAACAATGGGGAACGACCTTCCAAATATCTCCATTATGATGGCGACCAAAACGACCTTGCCAGCAAGCAAAAAGCCCAACAACAGACATTAGCATAACCCAACAAACTCCAAATAAACCAAAAACCATATCCCATAACTCCAAAGCAACCGGGCAATGCAGGAATAGATGGTCAACACTTTCACCATTACATTTGCACATATAACACCAATCCAAAATACAAACCTTTCTTTTCCTTAAATTGTCAATTGTCAGACATTTTCCCAATGTTACAGTCCATACAAAGAAAGCCACTCTAGAGGGAATCTTTTGCTTCCAAATGCTTTTCCAAGGGAAAAACTGCTCACTATGGCCAACTAGAAGATGGTAGTATGCACTAACCGTGAACCCCTTACTCTTACAAGGCAGCCAACATCTCTTATCCTCCCCGATTCCCCTTACAGGAGTGCTATAAATGGTATTGATGAAGCTCCTGAAAGCCTCCAATTCACGATTAAGCACCTCCCTACAAAACTAAATCTCCCAACGGAGGACTCCATTGGTGTACCTCATTAGATCCGCCACACTTGCCTCTTTGCTATGGGAAATCCTATATAATTCAAGGTAGCGGTCTACGAGAGAAGAAGTTCCACACCAATGATCTAGCCAAAACTGCACTTTTGATCCATCTCCAATTTCATACATAATAAATCGAGGTAAAGAGTGCCACCCCCTTCTAATATATTTCCACAAACTGACTCCATATGGACCAGAGAAAGAGCTAGAACACCGACCACCCCAATCACAACCATACTTCACCTCTATCATTTGACGCCATAGAGCATCCCTTTCATGCCCAAATCTCCATAACCACTTCCCTAATAGAGCTACATTAAAAGTTCTCAGGTTCCTAATTCCCAACCCACCTGAAGAAAGCAGAGTACACACCGTAGACCAATCAACCAGATGAAATTTGGGCTCGTCTCCTAAGCCACCCCATAGAAAGTCTCGCTGAAATCTAGCGATTTGGTTGGCCATAGAAACAGGAATAGGGAATAAGGATAGAAAATAAGTAGAAAGATTTAAGAGAGTGATTTTAATTAAAGTGACTCTACCTCCCTTGGATAAATATAATTTTTTCCAACCTGCTAATTTTCTTTCCATTTTCTCTAGAATTGGATTCCATATTGACTTGTCCTTAAATTTTGGCCCCAAAGGAAAACCCAAATATTTCATTGGGAGGGACCCTTGCTTGCAGCCTAATACAGCCACCAAAAGATCCATGTTATGAACTGTCCCCACAGCCACCAGTTCAGACTTACCCCAATTTACCTTCAGACTAGACACAACCTCAAACCAAATGAGCACCATACGGAGAATCAGCATTTGATCAATATTAGCATCACAAAAAATTAGAGAATCATCAGCGAAAAGGAGATGGGAAACCATCAAAGGTCTTCCTACAGAAACACCTACAGTAAAACCTGACAAACGACCTTCATGGACAGCCTTATCCAACATTCTACCAACGGCTTCCATAACCAGCACAAATAACAAGGGGGATAAAGGATCACCTCGCCGCAACCCCCTTGAGCTTCCAAAAAATCCATGGGGAGTACCATTAATAAGGATAGAAAAACGAACCGTCGATAAACAAAAAGAAATCCATCGCCTCTACTTATTAGAAAATCCACAACGCTTAAGCGAGTAAGAAATCCATAGTTCACATAATCAAAGGCTTTCTCTATGTCCAATTTACATAACAAACCTGGCTGACCAGACTTCAATCTACTATCAAGACATTCATTAGCAATGAGAACGGAATCAAGAATCTGCCTATTTAGAACAAAGGCATTCTGAGGAGCTGAGATGATCTGTCCTAAAACCATGCAAAGACGAATAGCCAAAACTTTAGCAAGAATTTTATAAACCCCCCCCCCCCCCCCCCCAAAGGCAAATAGGCCAAAAGTCCTTTACTTCCACTGTTGCAGCTTTTTTTGGAATGAGAGCAATGAAAGTTGCATTCAAGCTTTTTTCAAACTGACCAGTTACATGGAAATGGTGGAACACAGCCATGATGTCTGATTTGAGAATCCCCTAGCAAGCTTGAAAGAAAGCCATCGAAAAACCGTCAAGCCCAGGGGATTTATCCCCATTAAAAATCTCAGTTTCCTCAAAAGGTCTCTCTAACCAATCCACATTATCCCCTAAAATCCTAAGAAAATCCAATACATCCTGGAAAGGATGCTACTCATGCTGCTCAGAGTATAGGTTCATACAGAATTGTTCAATATGGTCAGCAATCCTATCCTGGTTGGAAGACAGAGCCCCATCAATCATAAGGTTTTCAATACAATTATTTCTTCTATTAGAATTAGCCATCCTATGAAAAAATCTCGTATTGGAGTCGCCCTCCTTTAAAAACAACACTCTGGACTTTTGTCTCCAACAAATCTCCTCTAACAAGGCAGCCTTCTCAAGTTCGGCGCGAAAGGTTATTTTTTCCAGTTTTTCCTCCTCTGTTAGAGGTTGATTGTCCTCTTTTACATCTAAAGCATTCAAATTACTCCATAATTGCTGTTTCTTCACTGTGATATTGCCACAATTTGTTTCGTTCCACTACTTTAGGTCTGTTTTTTGAGCAGTCAACTTCTTGGCAAGAATGTAACTAGGAGTCCCTTGAAAATGGTAATTCTCCCACCAAGACTTCACCTTATCTAAGAACCCCTCCGCTTTCAACCACATATTCTCAAAACGAGAAGGAATTCGCCCTGTTCGATGACTCCCACTCTCCAAAGGAATTGGGAAGTGATCGGGTAACACTCTAGGAAGCCTTTTTTGGGAGAAATGAGAGAAGTATTCTACCAATACCGGAGAGAAGAGAAACCGATCAATTCTAGAGGCTGAGGTGGAGTTATACCATGTGTAAAGACCTCCTTCCAAAGGATTATCCATTAGCCCATGAAGAGAAATAAAATCTGAAAAATCATTCATGCAGCGAGTAAAACTTCCCGCCCCTAAACTCTCCGATGGAAAGCGGATGACATTAAAATCACCTCCCAAACACCATGGCAAATTCCACCAACTGTTCAAGCCTGCCAATTCCTCCCACATAAATTGACGCTTCCTATTCAAGTTTGGACCATAGATACCTGTGAAGGCCCACTCAAATTGGTCACTGACGTTTTTGAACCTACATAAAATTGGAAAAAGCCCCACTGCTCCCTCTATCTTTTCAACCACCCTTCTGTCCCACATGAGCAGAATTCCACTGGAAGCACCCTCAGAACCCAAATATAACCAATCTATGTAAGGACAACTCCATATACTTCTAACAAGTCCTCTTGTAACCCATTCCAATTTTGTCTCTTGCAAACAAACAATATTAGCCCTCCAAGAGCATAAAAAATTACGAACCTTGAGCCGTTTTTCCTTCTCATTCAAACCTCTAACATTCCAAGAAAAAATCTTCAAATTCATTGGGAAATAATTAGAGCCCTATCCTTATCGTTACCAATGAGCCTTGAAGAAGCTGAACCATAATTGACAGAGCTAAATAAACCCCTCAATTCCCTTATTCCTTTCCTCCTTGAGCTCTTCACGGCTTTTTCAGTTTTTTCCTTAATAGACCTCTGCTATAACTCAGCTTCAACAGCCAACAGAAATTTGGTTGCTGCCTCTTCCAAACCAATGAGGGATGTCCCAAGGAAATCATCAAAGCCACTGAATTTTTCTCGAAACCATTCTGAGTGATTGTCCTTACCCAGCAATCTCTCCACATCCAGAGTTGCTGACCCTTCAGAAATATCCATGGCATCCAGAGTTGCTGACCCTTCATAAATCAGTAGTTTTTTTTATAGTATTTTTTTTGAAGTTTATATTATTTTATTGGGTTGTATGTAAAAATAAGAACTGAGATGTTGGGTGAGTTGTTAAATGGGTTGGTAAAATAGATAAAGTGGTGTTTGAGGATGTAAAATAGAGACTAGTATGCATTCCGGATGGTAGTGCTCTAAGTGTTCCAAAAAAATATACTTAGATTTTCTTATGGTGGTACAATTTTCATGAAAATTTCATAAAATATTGGATTAAAAAGTAATCATGTCACGTTTCATTATGACTATGATAGAATTACGTGCATCAACGTTAAAATGAAAACATTGGAAATAAGAATGTTAAGATGTATAGAAGAAAATACACATAAAGATAAGATTAAAAATAAGGATATTTGTTTAAAGTTAGGGGGGGTCATATTTAGAGAAGAGCAATTAATACACCTGTAAGAAAAAGCAAGTAGATTCAAGTTGAGGTAATGAAAAAAAGGTAGAGGAAGACAAAAAAACACATTAATAGAAGTATACTTGTTAAGTAAGGAAGTAACAAAAACTACAGATTCGAATAGAATAGAATGAAGGGAAAATACATGTGGTTGACTATACTATTGAGAATCCATAATTGAACCTAAAAAATTTTGGGACTAAGACTTTGTTGTAGTTTTATGGTAATTTTAAGTTATGGCCATGACCTATGCCACTTTTCAAAAAAATTCTTCCATTTAGGCATTCATTTAGTCATTTTTGCTATTTATGACTAGGTTTTTTTTTCCTCTTTTTGTTAATAACTTTCAATTAAGAATTCAAAATAAGATCCCATTTGTTTTGGAAAGTTTTCTAGGGTATGTAGGATTTGATTTTATAATTTTGATCATTTTGGTGATTTTTCATATTTCTAGTCTCGTTTTTGCTTGACACAAATTTGGGTGTTTTAGGGTCTACTAGCCTCCCTATGATTTAATTTCCTATTTATATGCATGGTAGACTCCAAGGTAATTCAGAATTTTATTAATAAAAATTTCAAAAAGTTTTTTCTCCATTCATTCTGGTGAACTTCAAATTTCTCCTTGTGATTTAAAGGGACTCTTTATGGATTCAAGAGTTATTATCTTAAAGTATATGTAATCTTTGACATATGACTTTCCAACTATGTCACTTATTCACCAACTAAAAAACTTTAAAACATCATACCTGTAGCTCAAGAGAGAGTTGGTCCATTTTGCCAAGATTATCTGGATGTAGATTGTGCCTTTCAATTACCTGCTGCATGCTTCATACAACAAAAGGATAGCATGTTCAATTGTTTTATCTATCTCTCATTTTAATAAAATGAAAGTACGGATGAACTTATAAACTACTAGTATGTATTTCTGACTCATATCTAAGGAAAAGAAATTTGAGCTAGTGACTGAAGAATTAATTATTTATCTAGTGTTGGCATATCTGCTATTGTCTACAGACCAATTGTGTTCCCGATTAAAAAGTGAACCACAGATGATATTTATATTGATTGACGCAAGCAATACACAAACTTCTAATTTGGTCAAACTGTAAAAGGTAAACATCTATATGAATGCCCAAACTATTTATATTGATTGACACAAGGGGTACATTATGATGCAGGGAGCATTAAAATTATCTAAGATTTTATTTTTGAATGTAAAAATTATTATTATTTTTTTTGAATTTAAATTTTAAATTTGGCTTTAATTTTGAGGGTTTTAAGGGATTTGATTAGGCTTTTTCTATATTGGTGTTATCCCTAAACCCTATTAAACTAGTGCTCTTGTAATGGTGAATTGCAATACAATTTGAATAAGAATAATTTGATGATTTGAGAATGATGACTTTCACTTTGTTTGGTAGTGATGCCAAATACCCTTAGGTGGTGATGCCTAGGGTTTGCATGCAAATTCTAGGAGGTGAAGCCTAGGGTTTTTCCTGTTTATCCTTTTATACTTCTTTTATCTTTATTTTCCTATTACATTCAACATCAAATTGTTACCAACTTGGTATCAGGACATCCAATATGCTCCACCCAATCCAAATCAGTCTAAAAAAAAAGTCCACCCATTAGCCCAATTTCCAAAAGAAGAAGTGAGATTAGCCCATTAAACCCAGAAGCCAATCCGTGCACATCTAGTGTTCTTTAGCTTTTAGCAGCATATAAAGTTTTAGTCTTTGTAATTTGTGTCTCTTTGAGCTAAAAATGACTTCTTTTGATAGAGATTTTGAGAAGCATTGATCTTAAGAAGGATGGGAAAAGCCTCTTAACCCTCATTCCTCCATTGATGACCTCCTCCCTCTTATTGATAAAGTTAAAAAATTGTTAGCAAATGCGGATCAAGCACCATCCAAATCAATGCAAGATGCACTTTTACCCTCAATGAAGGCATTGATCACTAATGAACTTTTGAGACATGCTAAAATGGATGTTAAGGTTTCAGTTGCATCTTGCATTACTGAGATTACAAGGATAATAGCACTAGATACCCCATATGATGATGAGTAAATGAAGAAAATATTTCAGCTAATTCTAGCAGCTTTTGAAAATTTTTCTCATGTGTCCAATTGCTGTTGTACAGAGGTTTCAATTCTTGATACTGCTACAAATGTCAGGTCATGCTTGGCTTGGTGATGCTGGACATTGAGTGTGATGCATTGGTTGTTGAGAAGTTTCAAATTTTCTTAAAAATAATTAGGTCCAACTATTCATCTGTTGTAGTTTCGACCATGGAAACAATTGTGTCTCTGGTCATATATGAAAGTAAAAAAATTTCCTTGGATCTTCTCAGTCCGCTTTTAACTAGTGTAAAAAAGGAAAATCAAAATGTTTCACCTATTTCATAAAAATTGGGGGAGCAAGTAATCACTAGGATTAATGCCTGATAAGACAAAATAATGGCATCCACTCAAAAACTACACCACAAGCCCGAGGTAAAGCTTCACACATGAGAGAGTTGTGGCACCAAAAATTAATTATGCAAAGGAGATGCACCTGCCAACAACTATCCAGTTAGTACATCCTCAACCATGTGTAGTAGACCTAATTCAACTTCTTGATGAGTCAATGCTTGATGAGGTGAAAGTTCAACAAGAGAGTAAAAATTTTGAAGGTGCAAATGATGTGATAGTAGAATTTATTGAATGTGCTATAATCAGCCCTCTATGGTGCATGAAGATAAACAACTTGATGAAGTGGAGAAAGTGGATACTATGGTGGTTCAAAATCAGATTGTGTTGATTTTAAACATTGATATTTTCATTTCCAAAGAGCTTTATGATGTGATGGAATGCAAAACTTTGCTCTTCTACGTGCTCCTAGAGGTGGTTCCTATATTAAGTCAAGTACTACCTGCTAGAGTTTTGATCCTTCTCTACTTCAAAGTTCATGATCGAGTTTTCTCCAACCCGGGAATATGATGCGGAGCATTAAAACCATCTATGATTTTATTTTTTTAATGTCAAAATAATTTTTTTTTAATTTAAATTTTGAATTTCGTTTTAATGTTGAGAGTTTTAAGGGATTTGATTAAGCATTTTCTATATTGGTGTAATCCCTAAACCCTAATAAACTAGTGTTTTTTGTAGTCATGAAAGGCAATACAATTTGAACAAGATTAATTTGATGATTTGAGAATGATGGCTTTCTTTTTGTTTGGTGGTGATGCCAAACACCCTTAGGTGGTAATGCCTAAGGCTTACAGGCAGATTCTAGGTGGTGAAGCTTAGTTTTTGTCCTGTTTATTCTTTTATTCTTTTTTTATACTTATTTTTCTACTGTATTCTACATCACATTAATTTCTTACTTATTTAGTAAATTTCTAACTTTGCATATATCAAATAAAATGACTTAGACTTTTGGATTTGGTTCTAGCTATTGCATTAAAATGTTAAATAATCACTGCTTACAGGTTAAATATCATAGAGATGATACTGTTTTAGTTTTGGAAATTTTCAAGATTGAAAAGATTCTCTAAAATTCAAAGTAAGACTTCACAAATCTCGTGATATTAGTTTTCCATGACAGTTCATCATGAAGCCCTACAAAATCCTAGACATCAAGGTATGCGCTTATTGTTATTTAAATTAATGTTGCTGAAAATTTTATCATTAACTACATTGAAATTGCTTTTGAAAATGATTTATTTGGTTGATTGCAATGCTTAACAACCACAATCAAAAATAAGTTGATAAGTCCCACAAACACACTGTAAAGAGCACAATTATGATGGAAAAGATCATGTTATTATCATCAATAAAAATTCTCGAGTCATGGAATTATCTTCAATTGAAACTGAAGTGGTTGACCTGTCTGTCTGTAGTCCTTGATTAAGAATTGTGTGACTAGCCTTGGTTAGATGGTAAAGTTTCTTATGTTTAGGAACATGAAATTCTTATCTTTTTTTTTAATAAAAGAGAAAACACTTTTGTCCTCCCTTGATGTTACCATTTTCCTACTTGTGATGCTTGTTAGAATGGCAGAATTCTGTGTCACCTTTTATGTTCTTGACAAAATATGATGTGTACTTGGGGTATTATCTCCAATTTGCTAGTTTGTGGTTTTGCATCGCTTTGACTGGTAGTTTCAGTTCATTTAAGGTACAGTATCTCAAAAGGGTAAACTAGAGTACTCTATATCTTTCCCTATGATGTCCTACTTAATTAGGTCATGTTTTGAACATACACACATACGGTACCCCATTGAGATTTCAAGCAGACATACCATGCTCGTGATCATATATTTTCTATGAGATCCTGACTAGTCCACTGCTTGTGCAGCCTCATTTCAAAGAATTTGGTTATGTACTCCTTATAAATACATGTTTCATCCATATCTTAGAACTTTCTTTTAGAAGTCTCAAATTGCAATCTTTGAGGAAGGGTTTGGCATGGTTAGCTTATGAAGGGTTTAACCTTGAGGGAGGGAGACATTTAACCACACTATCCAACCAAGGAGGAAAAGGCTATTCTTAACAAGCTCGCAATAACATAAAAAATATAAAAGGTGACACAGAAAAATGGCATCATTTTATTGGGATTAAACAAAGGTTCAGGCATGGACATTTGAAATTGAAAAGAGTTGGAACTCTTTGAAAAGAAGGTGACTAAAGCTCCTATTTTCTCTTTCCCAAAATTTTCAAACCTGTCACTTTGCCATGAGCAATTGCCAAAATACTGGGATGTACATGTCATTTCCAATTCCTAAGGCACTCTGGGAAGATGTCTCTGTGAGTATTGTTGTGAGTTTTCCAAAGACGAAAAGGATTATAGCAAGAGTCTAGATGCTTATCATGTGACAGATTTTTACCTTTGAGAGATAGCAAAACTTCATTGTATTTTAAAGACTATGACATTAGATCAAAATACTGAAGCCCAAAATCCATTTTGGGCACAACCTTTAGTTGATGTTTGCAACTAACCTTCAACATAGTTCAACTTGTCATCCTCAAATTGGACAAGCATAGGTTGCTAATTAAAGTTTAAGTGATTTTCTGAGAGTTATCCTTCTAACTCAAGTTGAATTTTCGTACAATCGGTTTGCTAGCCAAACTACCAATGATAGTCCATTTAAGGTTGTGTATAGTCAAAATCATATTACCCTTCAAAACAAAAATCCTATCAATGCTTTTGACATGGAATAACTGCTTACTACTAATCATTTTAGTGGAGATAATAAGGAAAGAGTTAAGAATTTAAAATTGCTGCTCATAATTTTAGTGGAGACATTGAGGACAGAGTAAAATATATAAAGAAGTTGCATGAAAATGTTCAAGACTGATTTCTCAAACAAATTTAAAAGTACCAAAATAGTAAGCCAACAAACATAGAAAACCAGCTACTTGTAAGGAAGGTGATTTGGTGTGGTATCATCTTAAGAAGAAAGGAAGGTGATTTGGTGGGGATTAATCTTTAGAAGAATTCTTTCTAGTTGGATATCTTGCTAACTTTTGCCTAGAGTTGATAGTCCTTTCAAAGTACTTCAATGTTTTAGCAAAAATATATACAAACAATGTATAGTCTAGTGAATAGGTCTTGTTAGCTGTTTTTTAAATATTTGGTCATACCTTTACTTCGTATATTTTGTCTTGAAATGTAAGTTATTTCTTATGCATGGAGAGTTGTGCCAAGTAAATCCTGTTCAAGTCCTAGGTCATGTATGAAATTACAAGAGAGTATTATTTTGAATTGAAAATTGGCCTTTGGCTTTCTTATATCTCTTTGCAGCAAACCTTCTACCTAAGAAAATTTTTGTAAATAACTTATCCGAAAAAACCTAACAACACAGGATAAACAAAGTCCTTCCTGCTCATTGTTTACCAAATAAATTGCATCATTAATAAAATTTCTCTGCATGAACAATCAATACCCAAAACCATTTTTTCAGTAAACAATCAAATAAATAGCCAAATTTTTCACAAGATTTAATGAATGAAGGGAAAACTTTAAGATTGTGAACCAAATTTTATAATTTTCTATGACATATAATTTTTTATATTCCCTTCCTTTTCCCCTAAAATCAAAATCTATTGATCTCTTCGCACATTGCTTGCTATTTTCTAAATGTGATTTTTTTTCCCTTCTTTATGGGTATTAAGCAATGGAAATTCTAAAATGGAGTTTAAAGTTTATTCTATTTCCCCAAATTTGAGTGAACAATACAAACAAGTTAAACCAAAGTTTCTAACTCCCTAATGTTGTACATTACATGACAGGTAACGCACACATTCGAGCGTGATGGAACACCCTTATATCATGCCAATTTACAAAATAACGGAGCACCCCTGTATGGTTTCATATAAGATGACTTGAAATTTATGTGGCACCAAAACTTTAATCTGATTTCAAGCAAAATATAATAATTTAATTTTATCATTAAACCCTAAAAGACAATTAAAATAAAAATTAAAGCCTGAATAAAGTTAAAATGAAATTAAAAAAATAGAGATACTTTCATTAAGTCATCCTTTCAAGTATGATGTTTAGGCATATCTAATGCTATTTGTTAGGGTCATATTTTTCATGTGTTGACATATCACTTAAAAAAACGCACTTTACTTGTATTTGGGTAATTCTAAGTGGACTATAAAATATCATGAAGTATGTCTCTTAGCTACAACAAGTTGTATTATTGAAAACATGAAGATTGCACAACGAAACAAGTGAGAAAAGCTGAAAAAAGTGAACCTTGACACAAGCTCGACACAAGGCTCCTATCAAGAAATAATGAAGAACCTTGATACCTCTCAATACCTTTCGATCTATTAAGCTTCGGATCTAGAATTTTCATATCTATTTTTCGGCCCATGATGACTTGCATTTCTAGGGTTTCGTTCACCAAACTTCTAGGGGATATAAAAGGTCTATTTTAAAGCCATCATAATATATAGAGACTCAATTAAAGAATCTATACACTTATTGTGAAGCTATTGCATTCTTATGCATGACCAAGTGCTTCCTTCTCTACAAGTGTATTAAAGAACTTCGCATCCAAAAGCAAGCTTCAAGTTGCTGGAAATTAGTCACGTATTAGGATCCATGTAAAAGAAAAAAGTCTCTACAAAATCAAGACCAATTGAAGATTGGCCTAAAAAATCAACTATAGGTTGGTACTTTGAAATAGGCCAAGTTTGAGGTGAGATTCCTTGTACCTGTAATCTTTTGATTTTGATTAGTAATTCTTAGGAGTGGTGACTTGAAAATCACCAAGTAGGGTTTTTGCCTTGTTAAAGATTTTCCCCATTCGCCAACAAATCACCGTGTCAATTTATTTTCTGCTGTACTTTAGATTATTTGGTGATTTGTTCATGCCTCCACGATTTTGCATGTAATTAGACTTACTTAATCAACTTGAATAATTGAATTAATTAACTAGGTCAATCTATATCCCAGCAAGTAATATCAAAGTAAGCACACTCTAATTAGGTTTTTAATATTTGTTGTGTGATCTGTTGACCCATGTTGTCATAGATACGTTTCCCATAAACAAATCTATTTTCTCTATTGTCACTAGTTGTTCTAACCTTGAATTTCTTTAGTTTCTCAGGATATATCATTATAATTTGTATTTGACAAATTTGAGCTTTGAAAAAGATTTGTATTGGGCTGAGTTGTTGAAAACGGTACAATTGAAAGATTGCTTATTTAAAGAAAATTATCAAATCTCAAAAAGAGCCTTTTCGTTGTAGCAATAAGAATAAAAATTAGGGTTCGTTTAAAATTACGTAAGAGAAGTTATAAAATGAAGACTATACCTTCGGACTTGTCTGAAAAGCAAGCAGTTTGCTTCATGATGCATACGGCCTTCAAAGTGATGAATACTTGTCTATAGTATCTTGATAGTGGATGCTCTAGACACATGACTAGAGATCAATCTTTTTTTAAGACATTTGAACCTAGAAGAGGTGGCAATATCACATTTGGAGATGGAAGTAAGTCTCTGATGAAAGGAAAATGGATCATCTCTCTACCAAGTCTACTTGACATAGTTAATGTTCTACATGTTGAAGGATTGAGAGTAAATCTGCTTAGCATAAGTCAAATCTATGATCAAGACTTCATGGTCCTATTTTCTAAAGGAAAATGTCTAGCACTGGATGGACTAGGTAAACAACTCATTAGTGGAGTTAGAGCCTAGGTTGCACCGACACGCCATTTTTGGCGACGTACCGGGGTCCGACATGCATCGGACACAGATACCAATACGACTCGCCAGACTCCGGTGTCCGATGCATATCTTTTTTTTTTTTTCCGCTTCTCCGACATGGCACCGACACCGTGGCTCCGACACGGTCAACCCTCCCTCTGGCCTCTACCCACTGCCCTCTGTCCTCGCCGGTGCTAGATTGGGCCGATCGGCGAGTTGGCGAGCTCCATAGACAGTCGCCGTCGCCGTCGATGCCGTGCCTTCCGATCTCAATCTCTCTCTCTCGGCATCGACAGGACCGACAAGTCTGATCTCGATCTCGATCTCTCTCTCTCTCAACGGTGGACAGGGCCGACCTCTTCTCTTCTCTCTCTCTGTTTTTTTTTTTTTTTTTTTTTTTTCCAGATGGCCAACCTCACTGCACTGTGTTACTTATCGTTTTGGTTTTGGTTTTTTTTTTTTTTTTTTTTTAAATCCTACTCTAACTGTCATTGTATTATACTGTGTGTGTATATATATATATTTTCATTTCTTTACTCAGCCTTCTGCCTTATAAATTTATTAAATTATAATGTTTATTATGAATTTAGTGAATTTTGTTTTTGTGTTGCCAACCTTTTTGTTTTATAGTATTACTTTGGGTGTGTTCTTACATAATTTAAATTCTAGACATAAACGTATTTTGTCTAAAAATATTTAAAAATATGCCTAAATATAAATTTTAATTAATTATTTAATTGTCGTGTCCATGCCATGTCGTGTCCTTATTTTTCAAAAATTGCCATATTCCCGTATCCGTGTATCCGAGTCCGTTTCTTGTCCATGCATCATAGGTTAGAGCTTTAGATAATTGTTATGGCCTTGTTCTAGATGTTGAAATTGTGTGCAACAATGTTAGCATACCAAATGAAGATTTATGGCATCAAAGAATGGGTCATGCAAGCTATAAGCAACTTGCCATTGTGTCAAGGACAAAAGCAGTTTTGGGACTTCCTAAACTTACAAAGGTTGAAAACGTTGTGTGTGGACCTTGCCAACTTTGAAAACAATTAAGAGCATAACATCTTGCTACATTAACCACTGCTACTACAAGACCCCTTGAACTCTTACACATTGATCTAACGGGTCCTACAAGAACAAAATCTCTTGGAGGAAAAAGGTACATTATGATAGTGGTTGATGACTTCACTAGATTTACTTGGGCAATTCTACTTCGGTTTAAATCTGAAGCTCCCTCCCAATTAGAAACCTTGTGTAGAAGACTACAAAATGAGAAAGGACTAATCATAAATCATCTTCAAAGTGATCATGGAAGAGAGTTTGAGAACTCTCAATTGGAACAATATTTTTTTTTTTTTTTGATAAGTAATAAAGATTCATTGATAAAAAAGAGGAACACCCAGGCATACAGGAAGTATACAAGGGTGAACAAATAAAAAACGAACAGTACAAGAATCGAGAAAATCCAAAAAAGAAGAAAAAAGATGGTTTCTCCACACAGAGGACCAGTCAAGTAAGGATAGGAAGAAAAGAAGCTTGAGATCAGGCATGGAACGCTCAAGAAATGGCTCAAGAATTTTTTGCTCCAATCACTCCTCAACAAAATGTAGTTGAAAGGAAAAATAGGATTATTTAAAAGATGGCAAGAGACATGATTCACAATAAGAATGTTGCCAAGAATTTGTGGGGAGAAGCTGTAAATACTACTTGTCATATTGTGAATAGAGTCTACTTTAGGCTGGGAACAAAAAAGATACCATATGAATTGTGGAAAGGTAGAAAGCCTAATGTGAAGTATTTTAGGATCATTGGTAGCACATGCTTCATCTTGAAAGATCGGGAAAATGTGGGCAAGTTTAACTCTCGAAGTGATGAAAGAATATTTCTTGGTTACTCTACATCAAGAAAGGCTTACAAGGTTTTTAACAAACAAACAAGAAAAGTAATGGAGATAGTTAATGTGGTCATTGATGAGACCTTAACTCTAATTTCCCAAGAAGAACTTGAACAGTTGCCTAAGTCTTCTCTCATTCAATCATCTGATGCTGATAAAAGGGTAGATGACCCCTCTCCACCCTCTACGCCGAGTGTAGCTCAACCATCTCACAACACTTCCTCAGTTGTCACACCTGATCCAGTGACTCCACCATATATGGCTCCTATGGAAAGAAAGCATTCTTCTAGAGTAAAATAGAATCATCCTCCTGATACAATAGTTGGTGGTATGAATGAGTTGAACTTGAGGAAAAAGAGCTTTAACAAATATGTTGTGAATTTTGTGTCTTACTCTTGCTACCTATCACAAATAGAGCACACAAAGTTTGAGGAAGCTTTACAAGATGAAAGCTAGGTAAAAGCTATGCATGATGAGCTACACCAATTTGAGAGGAATGATGTGTGGTCACTTGTACCACACCCAGAAGATGTCAACATCATTGACACAAAGTGGATCTTCCGTAACAAGACGAATGAAGAAGAGAATGTTGTTAGGAACAAGGCCAAAATTGTTGCTCAAGGTTATACACAACTTGAAGGAGTTGACTTTGATGAAACATTTGCCCCGGTTGCTAGGATTGAATCCATAAGGACACCACTTGCACTTCCCTGTCATCTTAAGGGTTCATTTGGGAACAGCTTAATTAACTGAAACTGAAAACTTTTTGCTAAAAGTGTAAAAAAAAGAATTAAAAGCTAGCTGAATATTACAATCGAACTCATAAATAGTACCGAAAAGAAGCTAAAAACTCATATAAGCTGGGTTTATCATCATATCCCAAACAGACACTAAGTTCAAGTTGTATCAAATAGATCTCAAGAGTGCCTTCTTGAATGGGTTTCTCAAGGAAAAAGTATATGCTTCTTAACCCAAAGGAATTGTGGACCCACACTATCCTAATCATGTGCTTTTTCTAAAGAAGGCTTTGTATGGATTGAAGCAAGCACCAAGGGCATAGTATGATAGGCTCACAAACTATCTTGTAGCTAACGGTTGTTTCAAGAGGGCAAGTAGACAGAACATTGATCATCAAGAAAGAGAATGGAGAGTTAGTTGTGGCTCAAGTAAATGTAGATGACATCATTTGGCTCCACAAGGGATGATCTTGCACACTCCTCCAACATAATGCAAAAAGAATTCGAAATGAGCATGATTGGTGAACTAACATACTTTCTTGGACTTCAGATTCGTCAAATTGATTCAGGTATTTTTATCTCTCAGTCTTAATATGCCAATAATCTTGTTTAAAAGTTTGAATTAGAATCTACTAGTTCTATTAGAACACCCATGAGTGCTAATGTTAAATTTACTGTTGATTTGTTGGGTAAGAGTGTTGATCCCACTTCATATAGAAGCATGAAAGGAAGCCTCCTCTATATAACTGGTAGTAGACCTGATTTTAGCTTTAGTGTTGGTGTATGTGTGCTAAGTTTCAAGCTAACCCAAAAGAATCTCATATTATTGTTGTTGAACGTACTATAAAATATGTTACATCAACTAGTAATTATGGTATTTGGTATGATAAGGATAGTAATGATGTTCTAGCGGGTTATTCTGATGTACTGGTGTAATCTCACCTGAGTGACTCTTCTTTTTCTTCTTTCCAACATGCATTGCATCTAGCTTCTATTGCATTAGGTTGTTTGTTTGTTTATTGCTATCAAGAAAAAAAAAATTGAAAAATACAAAAACAGTGTGTGTTTGTTTATACTGGTACTTGTGTACCTTGAATGGCCATTGAAACAAGGTTTCATAACTTTGTATCTTTTGTAGCTTGAATAAGCATCTTTATGCACAACTTAGCATTATGAGCTTTATGGCACTTTATGTGATTAGAAAGTATGAGTTAATCATTCTTACTCATAACTATGTCACTCATTTTGACAGGAATAACTAAAAAAATCCTTAAAAAAAGACATAAATAATCATTTCACCACTAAAACTCATCAATCATAAACGCCTATGTGCAATTCATAAAAACTGTGCTCTGTAAGGTATAACACTTGCATAGCAAGAAAAAGGGTGTTTGAATAAAAAATCAAAGGGTATTTTCTCTTCTCTCTCTTATATACTCATGCATGATATGCTAAATTGTGCTTAAAAGAAAAATATGCAAAGATGTGATCAAAAGAAAAAGCAAAAAGAATCAAATGCTTTGAAATGTGATTGCAAGCGTATCTAAGAGATGTGAAAGTTATATGATGTAAATTCAAAGGTGAAAGTCCCCATTAAACGGTTATGATTGTGTGAGTTTTTATGATTCTCTTATATCATTATTTTTGCATATTGAGATATTTATGCTTACTTGCAAAGTTTAACATACTACACGCAATTCTTTGCCACTCTTGATACATATCTACAAGTACAATGTGATTTTGCTATTACAAGAAATACATGTATTAGTAGCAGCTTACTAAACTATCTTGAATTGTTTTTGTGAATAAAATATGTTAGACTGTTTGGTGCTTTGGGATTATGAATGCATTCCCTTTTGAGTTTGATGTTTGAGTGATTAATCATGCTTTTAGAGTTTTTGATGTATGGTTAGTATTATTTTTATCTTGTTTGCTTACTCTTCATGCTTTTCTCTCTTGAAAATTCATGTTTTTGTGCATCTCAATCGAAGCTTGATAGCAGCCTCGATACCTCTCAACACCTCTTAATACCTCCTCAATACATGCCACTTCTATCGAACTTTTTTTGGGTTTATTTTGATACCTCTTGACACTACCCCGATCCATCGAGCCAATTTTCTCAACTCTCTATTTGCTAGATATCTCCTCGATACATCGAAGATTTTTTGCCGTCGACACCTCGATACCTCTCGATAGAAGCTCAATCTATCAAGAACATAGGTTCTATATAAAGTAAAGGGTCAACCCAGTTCATTTCTCACTCAAATACTTCAATCTCTCCTCGATAGCTCTCGATTCCTCTCACCTCTTTTCATCAAATCAAGCCTTCTAATCCAATTTTCGACCTCTTAGCTTCTTCAAATCATTGGTATGTGGTCTAAACTCATTCCTTTTCATGATTTTCATACATTTCATGCATTTTAGAACTAGGTTTTTAAGTTTTTTGGAATTTTTGGGTTTTTTTTTTTTTTTTTTGAACTTATGGGTGTGGGTGTTCATTATAGTTGATTATATTGTCATGCATTGCATTCTAAGCACATTTAAACTTATTCTCATGCATTTTTTATAGGTTGTGTGCTTGATTATGTTGAGTGCTGTAGTTTGGATTGGGTTTTATTCATGATGCAATTTCTTTTACACAACACATGTTCATGCATTCCCATGCATTTTTCTTCTCCTTTCTCTTATTCTGAGCATGTGTGTTTCTCTCTCTACTTTAGTTTTCTTAACTATGGCACCCAAAGCATAGAAATCCATTCCTTCTAAAAATCTCATCTCGCGTTTTGCTTATACTTATTCTATTCCTCCTCAACTCCAGTTCTGTGACTCTAATAGCCATAAGGAATTCGAAGAGAAGTTTTCTAACTGGGCTATTCACTCAGATCGTTAGGTCATCCTATCTGATTTTTCAGATACTATGGTATCTAGATCGTTTAGATCACGTAGATGGGAGTTCCTATGTGAACGACTAGTTACCTATCCTAGTGTGTTTATAAAGGAGTTTTACTCCAATATATAAAATGTCAATACTTCTGTACCTAGGTTCTTTACACAATTTCATGGTACATGTATAGTTGTTACACCGAAGCTTATCTCCGATGTACTCCAAGTTCCTAGAGTAGACAATCCTAACTACCTAGCCTCTCCTGTGCTAGGAGCTCTCTCTAGAGATGTTTTAGCTTCTTGCTTTTGTGAGCATTCTACGTCCTAGGGACACAAACTTAGTTTTGTTACCCATGACTTTGTTAAAGATCCACAGATCTCTAACATGGTGATGATGTTTATTCTTACTCCACGTTCTCACCATAACACCATCACTAAGCCTCGTGCTTGTTTTCTTTATTCTCTACTAGAAGGTTTATCCATAGACTTTCCCTTTTGCATGATTCTATCCATTCTGGATACGTTTCGTGACAGTGCGAGTCATGATTTTTTTTTGATAAGTAATCAGAATAATATTATTAATGAAAAAAGAAAAGAGAAAAGAACAAGGAGTTCATGATGATGAACAACAAGAAGGAAAACAAAGCGGAAAATCAGGAACCTAAGCTAAGAGAAGACATAAACTCAGAGATAGAAGAACAATCAGTAAAACCCCAACAACGAGACCACTCCAAAAGATTGCGATGACTTAAAACCTTTAACTCATCCAACGTCTTCTCCTTGTCCTCAAAAGAACGACGATTTCGTTCCATCCATACGATCCACATTAAACACCCAGGAACCAAATTCCAAATGTTCGAATTATGCTTCCCAAACCACTGATGCCAACAAGATAACAAACCTGCCACTGAACCTGGCATAACCCAATGGATACTGAAAGCCTGAAGCATAGAAGACCATAGGGAATGAGTAACGGGGCAATGAAGAAGAAGGTGGTCAACTGACTCCCCATCACGACAACACATACAACACCAAGTGCGAGTCATGATAAACTCATCTTTTCTTCCTTTATCAAGCGTATTCTTATACACGCAAGTGTTTCTATTCCTTCCTCTTTCCACTTTTCTATTATGGGTGCTATAGGTAAGGAATCTATAGTTAGGAGCTTTCTCAGCTGGTCGCTAAGACCAAGCATCCACGGGTTGATACTACTACTGCTCAGCTCCAACTCGTTTTTGATGCCATTAGAGAGATTCAAGATACTTAGGCTGCTCATGGTGATTGTCTTAACTAGATCTCTAATGAGATAAGTCAGATGAACACTAGGATTGGATGTATAGCTCACCGTCAGTCTCGACTTGGTGGGTTTGCTCTCTCTCCAGAGCGTGAGTCTTCAAACGCTGCTTCAAATAGCGGAGATGACTACCTCACAGTGATTTACCCTTTGTCCATCATGACAAAAAGGGGAAGTAGCTATGAGAGTAGTTAGACATAGTTGATAGGGGGAGCGTTAGGTAGTTTTGAGGGATGTAGTGAGGATTTTGATGTATAGTAGAGGCGTTATCTTCCTACTTGTATCTTTTGGTTTTGTAACCATTTTACATACATTATGCTTATTGATAATATATATAATGATGATGTATGTTTCCTTTCTTCTCTATATTAGCCTTAAATTTTGTAGAACTTTTAAGAGATTTCATACAAAATTTGATGGTTCCTTTCTTCTCTATCTTCTCACATGTGTTGTCTCTTTTCTCACCTCTTACACATGTGTCTTGATTTAAATAACTTGTCTACTTTTCACACATGATGCCTTGATGGATCTTGTTTAGTTTTTCAATTTTAAGACATGTTGCAAAGTCTTATTCATACATTGGTCTCTCTACTTGCAAAGTTTTTCAAGAGGTCAAATATTAGAGTAGAATTATTTTTATGTGTAAATCATGAGTATAATATATTCTAGGACATTCAACAGACTCTTGTGGTTTTGTCACGGATTGCCAAAGGAGAAGATTGTTAGAGTCATATTTTTCATGTGTTGGCACATCTTTTGACAAAACGTATTTTACTTGTAATTGGGTAGTTTTCAGTAGATTCTAAAATATCATGAAGTTTGTCTCTTAGCTATAACAAGTGGTATTATTGAAGACATAAAAACTGCACAAAGAAACAAGTGAGAAAAGCTGAAAATAGTGAACCTTGACACAAGCTTGATACAAGGCTTCTATCAAGAATTAATAAAGAACCTCGATACCTCTTGATTTTTTGAGCTTTGCAAATCTAGTATTTTCAGATCTATTTTCAGCCCACGATGATTTTGACTTCTAGGTTTCATTCACTAAACTTCTAGGGGATATAAAAGGTCTATTTTAAAATACACAGAGACTCAATTAGAGAATCTATACACTTATTATGAAGCTCCTGCGTTCATATGCGCCTTAGGATTTTGTGACCAAGTACTTCCTTCTCTACAAGTGTATTGAAGTACTTTGCATCCAACAACAGGCTTCAAGTTGCTAGGAGTTAGTCACTTACTAAGATCCATGCAAAGGATAGAAGTCACTATAAAATCAAGACCAATTTGGGATTGACGTAAGTATTCAACTGTATGTTAGTACTTTGGGATAGGCCAAGTTTTGGAGTAAGATTCCTTATCCTTGTAATCTCTTGATTTTGATTAGTGATTCTTGAGAGCGGTAACTTGAAAATCAACTGGTGAGATTTTTGCTTTGTGAGAGACTTTCCCCATTAATCAACAAATCGCCGTATCAATTTATTTTTTACTGCACTTTAGACTATTTGGTAATTTGTTCGTGTCTCCATGATTTTGCATGTAATTTGACCTAATTAATTAACTTGGGTAATTGAATTAATTAATTGGGTCAATCTAAAACCCAACACTATTAATATAGGCTCTTAAAATTGTGGGTAACCTTTTTTCTTTTTGAGAGGAAAATTTGTGGGTTGCCTATATACCACTAACCCAACTTTTAGTGACTTTGGATTTCAGTAAATTTTTCAGGTAATAAGGCAAATATTCCTTTATCATATTTGAAAAAAAAAATATGATTTTTTTTTCAAATATGAAATTTATTAATCTAGATAATTATTAATAAGAATTTGTTATGATCATGTTTTTATATGGAACTATATATTCTATTATTTAAAGAAAATATAATGTGGCAAGATTCTAATGAAGAATTTTAATGTATAATAGAATTTAAAATCAATTAAAAATGTATATTACAATAATGACGTTAAAATTGTAAGGACTCAAAAACTTAAGCAGTAAAATTTAGGGGGTCAACCAAAAGTTAAACTCCTCTGAAATGCACATGAAAATATGAACTTTTTTCTCTCTTTTATTTTCTATTAATTGTGTAAATATGAAATTTGAATGGGGTAAAACTTAGGTACAGTCGTTACGTGTTGTTCCTTAAGTTCCCCTCTTAAAATTCAACAATGTGGATTTTTTCTTATGAGATAAAAATGTATTTTTTAGTTAAATAGCCACTTGGCTGAATCTTAAGAGGAAAATCTAAAAAACAGCGTCTAAGGTACTATACCTAAGTTTTATTCATTTAAATATTATGATAGTTATTAACTAGCATTTATTATGATTTTGTTTGTATAGAACTATATTCTAGAATTATATATTTATTATGATCCTATTTGTATAGGAACTAAATATTCTATCATTTCTCAAAAAAAAAAAAAAAAAATTCTATCATTTAAAGAGAATGACAAAGTTTGGCTACAAACATGGTTGCAGCCTAAAGTTTCAACTTCCTCCAAGACACTATCATGTGTTATTATTTGCACATGACTCACTTAACCACACTTAACTCGACCAATACTTGTCATGTGCATTGCACATGTTAGCTTCTTAGCAGAAGTGGAAGCCTAAGTTTGCAACTAAGTTTATAGCCAAACTTTTTCCTAAAGAGAATAAGATTACAAAATTTGATTAAAATAATAACATATAAAATTGAAAGGCCTCGAAAACTTATGTGACAATATTACGAAGTCAGCCGAAAGCCAAACTTTGGTTTTATATACATAGTAGATTATAGATTAGTCATGGAATGGAAAATTTTAACAATTTTTTTTTATTCCTTTTTTTTATAAATATAAAATTTGACAATTATAATAATTATTTATAAGCATTTAATATGATCGTGTTAGTATATAAAATTATCAGGCGTCATCGTAATATAGGTATTTGGAGGATGGTGCCGCATTGTTTGATGTGGTGTATCTGGCGGGAACGGAATGCTAGAAGTTTTGAGGGTTGTGAACGGTCCATTCTTGAGTTTAAGTCTTTTTTCTTTTTTTCTCTTCTCGAATGGTGTGTTGTGTTACCTTCTTTTTCTTGTTTTTCTCTTCCTGTTTTGTTCGATCATTGTAATTTGGTTTCCTGATGTTCTTGCCTTCCTCGTACATTCCCTATGTACGGGGATGTGTTCTTCTTTAATATATATCTTAAGTTACTTATCAAAAAAAAAAAAATAAAAAGAAAATACAATATGAAAAGGTTCTAAAGGAAGGTTTAAAACTTTAAATATATCATAGAAATTAAAATCAATTGACAAATATATTGGAATAATGATGTCTCAAAAGCTTCGGAAACAAAATTATAAGATGTTAATTAAAATTCAAAAGTTTTCAATTTTATATTATATTATATTATATTATAGATTTGTAATTTTCCATGTTTAACTCTCTGTGTCTCCTTTTAATTTCAAACTGTATTCTTTTTTCTTTTTTTATTGAGAAAAAAATTCCATCCATATTAATTCTAGTAAAAAAAATCTATAAAAATAAAAAAATAAAAACCATTTTTCTCGCAAAGACTAAAAACACTTAATTAACTTCCTCTATTTCTCTTAACTTACATTCATTTAATTAGAAGAATAAAATCTACATTCATAAGGAAGAGGGGAACACTTTTGCAGCAAAGAAAAAGGTATGAAGAAAGTGTTAGTTTGCACAATCTCCATATCATTTGATATGGCTACAGAAACGATCTGAATGACAATAAATAAAATGACATATAAAAAGTTCAAGCTAGGAGTCCCATTCAAAGCTTTTGATGAAAGTAGATGGGTACTCTAATGAAAATCATTTTACATCTTATAGCTTTGAAATAAGTTGTTGATTAGATTGTATATATGAGATTACCTTGGAAATTTAACTCAAGCAATCCAAATTAAGATTCTTTCCTCATTGAGATTAATTTATCAAATTCTATCAAATAGTAAATTATGGGGAAAGGATGCAGAAAAATAAAGGAGACATTTGTAGTCAGATTTTATTAGTAATAGTTACTGAAAAAATAAAAGATTTCTTAAGGACATTATATAAGGAAACGGAAGGTTTACTTTAAAATATTAATAGAAAACGAAATTGGAAAATAAAGTAGAAAAAAAATAAGTGTTGCCAGAAAAATTGTTGAAATTCGAAGTTACTAATACATGTTACTAATATTCTATGTATGAATTTAATAGACTTTGATCACTTTTCCTTAGGTGAGATGTCTCGTCATGAGTTATAGGATGATGTATCAATTTATCACTCTAATGATGTACAATTAGATCATACTTGGACGTATCTTATTCTTAGTCTAAAAGTGATCTCAGTCCTGTTATGCTACCTCATATTATGTGTGCAGCAGTAGATGTTAAGTCTCACCTATGAGTTGTTATGCTTAAAGGTTTCCTTGTTAATTTGAAATTGTTAAGAATAATAGTAAGGTCATAATTAATTTCGTATAAAAGTGATTTTTCCAAATTAAAATGAAGGTAAGTAGGGAGGTATGATATTCTCTATGAATAAGGATGGTCACATTAGCCTTTTTGTGTAGTTTGAGAGTTGGTAAAGAAAATATGTGAGTAAATGCGAATGCACCATTAGAATGTATTGCAGTCTTGGGAGTTTAAGAGTTGGACTCGAAAGTTTGTAATCAATATCATTAATAGTGGATTTAATATGGATTTAAGCAATTTGAATTGAACAGTGTTAAAATTTAATGTCTTATGGTACTTGTTATTTTATTCTTTCGTGTGCTTTTTACAGGAAATTAGTATTAGAGTCATTGGTAATTGGGATCTTTGAGAGGTGAATGCAAAGTTCAAGGTAGAGTCCATTAATTAACAAAATTGATTTTGTTACACTGTCAAAGAAACCTTGTTGCAACAAAAATTGATTAGGGGGCTATATAGAAGATTAAAGAAATCAATCACCATGGCTGGCGATAATTGATGAACAAAAGAATTTGAAATGAAGACATTTACTACTATTTATTTGAATTTTGTACCAAAGGTAAGTATAATGTTTTGAATGAAAATTCTCAACAAGAATTATGAAAAAAATATAAAGAAGATAGTATGTCAAAGTTTTTTTTTTTTAATTAATTTAAAAAGTGTATTTGAAGAAAGAAGAAAGAGTAGTATTAGCTTTGCAAGGAGGAAGGTAATAATATTAGGGTGATACCGATACCCCAGATTCTCTAGATTCGATTTGATGTGTATAGTATGGGCCTATGTTGAATTCCATATTGAATGTTTATTGGCTCAATCTAAGCTATGTAAGTGATTACAAGGAACTTTAATTGTAACTTAACTATATTTCTTTAAGTATAGCACAGATGTGATTAGAGATCTCTTTGGGTTGTAACAAATGGTATCAAAGCCAATCTAGTAATACCATGTGGTATAGGGATACTACATTGCAACAAGTAAGAATTTAAGAGGGAGAAATTGTGATAACCCAAATTATGTGGATTGGATGGGATGACAGTGTTGCAACAAGATGCGTTGACTGATTGAATTTGCAATTCTATATGAAGTAGAGATGCATCAAATTGGGTTGGACGATGCTTACCTATTACCTTTGAAAGCTGACGCTAACCTTGCTCAAAGTGGTGGAAAACAAATGTTGATGTTTAAAGGCAAAAGCTCTCAAAGCGGAGAAAGTAACTTAAAACCTAAAATGTATTCTAAATATCAACCTAAGTTAGCTCTAAAAGGTTGTGCTGGTGGACAGATTGTCAAGATGGTCGACAATCTTTTTGTTTTTATGTATGGCCAAATTGGTCATCTTGTTAACTAATGTCCAAAGAAAATGGTAGATGTGTATGTGACTTCTATACGATGATAATGGCAAAAAGAGTTTGTCGATGATATCATTCAACCTGTATTTAATGATGATGCGGTGATGCAAAGTTCGGAGATTGAATTGAAGAAGGTGATTGCTAAGTGGTCCATCGAATACTTGTAATTCCTAAAAATGACTCAAACGAAGATTGACTTAGTCATAGCATCTTCAAGTGCACAAGCAAGTCCCATGGAAAGGTATATTCCATTAACATTGATGGAAAATTTTTTGAGAACATCGTTTCACAAGAAATGGTAGAGAAGATTAATTTGAGGATTGAACCCCATGTAAAGCCTTAACAAATAGTATGGTTTAAGAAAAAGGTAAAGAAGTAAAGGTAACTAGAAGATATCTTTTTTCTTTTGAAATGGGAAATAGTTGTAAAGATGAAGTTTGGTGTGATATTGTTGCCATGGATGTTAGTCATTTCCTCCTTTGGTGTAGCCTTGGCAATATGATAGGCATGCTATCCATGATGGCCATAGAAACACTAATACCTTTAAAATTAGAAAGTTTGAATTTGTCCTTTTGCCAATTTAGAAGGAAAGAGCTCTAAATCTTTCAAAGAGGAGGGCAGTAATTTTCTTATTTTTTTTCAACTGTAATATAAGATAAAAGTACTAGGGTGCTGTACATGTTGGTTGCTGAAGAAAAGAGGAAGCTTGTTAGTGTACTCTATAGCCTACCTAACAAAGCGCACTATCTAATTAATCTAAAGGAGCATGAAGATTTGAATAGGCAAGTTATGGTCCTCGTGGAGATTTTGAAGAAGGGATATATAAGAGGAAACATGGCCCCTTGTGTAGTACCGACCTTACGCATGCCAAAGGAGGATGGCACTTGATAGATGTGTGTTAATAGCTGCACCATTATTCAAATTATTACCAAATTATCTGGTCATATTACAAGAATTAATGACATGTTCAAAAGGAATTTATTTTAAATTTGGATCATGAAATACTTAAGTATATTAATAGTTAAGCAAGTTTAAATCTGCGCTATGCCAATTGGGTAGCTTCCTTAGCAGCAATAAACATTGTGTTTAAATTTGAAACATTAGTGGATAGTAAAACCAAGTTGCCTATTCTCTTTTTTAAGGAACACAAAGGGTTAGGGTTCCTTGATGATTCTTGATGATTGAGAAGCTATTAATTGGTGTCTAAGGCCTTAGGGTTTTGGGTTTTAGGGTTAAAGATAATTAAGGAGGTGTTTAGGACTGGTCCAGGGTTTTAGATGGATGGTGGATTGAATGAGTGATTGATGATTGCATGGGAATTTGACAACATTGAGCAAGTCACTATCTTCAATTCTTGAGACTTCTTCAAAGGAGACTCTACCTCCAAAGAAAGAGAACTTGATAAGAATCAAACTCTTTGAATAATAGCCGCACCATTATTCAAATTATTATCAAATTATCTAGTCATATTACAAGAATTGATGACATGTTCAAAAGGAATTTATTTTAAATTTGGATCACGAAATACTTAAGTATATTAATAGTTAAGCAAGTTTAAATCTGCGCTATGCCAATTGGGTAGCTT
The DNA here is from genome assembly GCA_033629205.1 of Lithocarpus polystachyus. Taxonomy (NCBI): domain Eukaryota; kingdom Viridiplantae; phylum Streptophyta; class Magnoliopsida; order Fagales; family Fagaceae; genus Lithocarpus; species Lithocarpus polystachyus. The sequence continues at coordinate 27,193,142 of CM066172.1, read as the reverse complement.
CCTTACCAGCAATAAACATTGTGTTTAAATTTGAAACAATAGTGGATAGTGAAACCAAGTTGCCTATTCTCGTTTGTGAGGAACACAAAGGGTTAGGGTTCCTTGATGATTCTTGATGATTGAGAAGCTATTAATTGGTGTCTAAGGGAGACTCTACCTCCAAAGAAAGAAAACTTGAAAAGAACCAAAACTCTTTGAGAAAGAGAGTCAATTTTGTACTGAATGCTATTTTAGTTTGGCTAAAGAGACTAAATACTTCAGTACCGGTTAATACCAATGTACTGTTTATAATTCCAATACATATAGAAGATTTGAAATTCACATTTTTTATAATTCCAATTATTAATCTTAGTATATTAACCCATTGTATTAGCTTAAACATAATTTATGACTTTCATTTATAACAATATTTTATTAAACTCAAAAACATAGTTTGTAGTCAGTGATGAAACTGAGCGTTTCATCTGTGAATACTATAACATGCCAACTACGATGATTTGTCTTGATCATGGAAGTTGAGACTTCTAGTTGATGTGTTGGTGGGTCTTAAGTGTGTAAGACACTTTGAATTGGACCACTATGAGATTGATTATTCAATCAAAAACTGTCACCTGAATAATAAATCATACGACTTCTATTTTCATAGGCTCTCAATCCTAAGAGGATTGTGAACCCGGTCATAAAATGTAAGCTGCTTTGATATATCAGAAGTGAGATCTAATCTAAGTTAAAACCTCAATATGTTGGGTAACCATACGTAGTGTTGAGGGAACACATATTCCAAAGATGGAATCCACAATCTCTTTCTATAGAGACACATATTATCCCTTTGAAATAAGTTTAATGGGAACCAATTATTCAAGATATTGGGCCCAACTACTTTAGTAAAGAGTTACTAAAGTTTATATTTGATGAAATTATATTTCATAAAATATATGAATAACAAAAAGATTAAACTAGGGACTTAAGAAATAAAATTGTGATTTACAAAGTGATAGTTTATTATGACTTTGTTCATTATGGATGTTTCTTGGAGGGTTCAAATGATATTATATTAGAGTCTTGATATAATTTATTAATAAGACCTAGAGTACAATTATATTTTCATAATGGTACTTGTTATATAATTAATCGTAACTTTGGGCTTATCAAGAGTTGATGGAAGCCCAAAGCCTATTGGAGCTAAAGTTTTATTTGTTCCTTCGGTCTCATCTCAAACGGCTAATCCAATTAGATAATCAGTTTTTTATTTAATAAGAATTATTAATAAAATAACTACCTAGGCAATTAAAATGTACATACAATTAAAAGAAGAGATAATTGTTTTCTCCGTATCATCTCTTGATCAAAGTTTTTCAAAAAATATAAAGAACGTACGTAAGAACTCAACATAGGGTAGTGGTGCTAGATATTTGTATTATATGTTGGAAAATAAAGTGTATTAGACAAAGAAACACAAGTATTAGGTGGTGGTGTTTGAATGGGGAAAACAATATGTATTTAAAGATAAGGTGTATTTAAAGATAAGGTAAGTTGGCTGGTTGGAAGAAGATGTATTTGTCAAAAGGTGGAAGACTGACGTTACTTAAGAGTACGCTATCTAGTCTTCCGACCTGCTTCTTATCTCTTTTTACAATCCCTACGCTTGTCGCCAATAAAATTGAGAGGTTGCAAAGGGATTTTTTGTGGGGGGACTCCAAAACACATCTAGTGGGTTGGGATAAGGTGTGTGCTCCTCTGGAAAATGGTGGGTTAGGAGTAAAGAAATTAACTACCTTTAATAAAACCTTACTAGGAAAATGGTTATGGCGGTTTGGGATTGAGGAGACAAGGCTTTGGAGAAGGGTTGTAGCCCTAAAGTTTGGGGAAGGATGGGGGGGTTGGACTTCCAAGCTCGATAGAGGGGTTCATGGGTGTGGTTTATGGAGAAGTATCCGGATGGGCTGGGAAGTTTTCAGTAAAAATATTCGTTTTGAGGTAGGGATGGGGGATAGAGTGAAGCTTTGGACGGATCAATGGTGCGGGGACTCTCCACTTCATTTGACCTTTCCGGTTGTGTATGAGGTTGCCTCTAATAAAGGGGCTTCAGTGGCTTCTTCTCTTGAACGGTTGGGGACAGAGGTTCAAAGAAGCTGGGATGTTCGCTTCATTCGGAGACCAAATGATTGGGAAATGGGTGATGTGGATGCATTTCTCCGTACTCTGGGCTCTAATTTGCCTCCAACTGAGAATAGAGATCGTATGCGTTGGAAGTTGTCAAAGAAAGGGGATTTTGATGTCAGATCGTTTTATAATAAGTTAAGAGGCCCCTTGCCCATAATTTTTCCTTGGAAAGGTGTTTGGAAGGTCAAGGCACCTCGTCGTGTTTCTTTCTTTGTGTGGACTGCTGTTTGGGATAAAATCCTTACAGGTGACAACTTGAGGGGCAGAGGGTTGGACTTTGTTGATCGGTGTATAATGTGTCGTTGTAATGGGGAGACAGTGGATCATTTGCTTCTTCATTGTGTTAAGGCTTACCGTTTGTGGAGTTTGGTGTTTAGATCTTTTGGGATTCCTTGGGTCTTGCCAAGATCAGTTGCAGATACTCTCCTTGGCTGGTGGAATTGGCTTGGAAAGCATTGTTCTAGCATATGGAATTTGGCTCCTTTGTGCTTAATGTGGAGTGTGTGGAGGGAGCGAAATTGGAGGACGTTTGAGGACATGGAAAGTTCTGATGACCAGTTATTGGCTTCTTTCAGTGGCTCCCTCTTTGATTGGTCTAGGGCTTGGGGACTCACCTCTAGTGACTCTCTCCCTATGTTCCTTAGCTCCCTTCTTTGTACTTAGTTTCTTTTCTTTCTGTTTTTGCACTTTTATGTATTTATCTCTGCCTTATGTTTTCTGCATGAGGTGGTTTTCTTAATATATATCTTATTACTTATCAAAAAAAAAAAAAATAAGGCAAGTGGAATTTAGACGAATATGTTGATAAAATGTAGAATGAAATGATTAATTGTGTTAAAAGAGTGGTTAAAGACATAATTGAAAAATCGAAAGGATATGGGCGATTGACTAAGAAGACTCGGTGGTGGAATAAGGAGGTTCAAGTAGCAATTAGGCTAAAGAGATAGAGATATACAAGCCTACCTAGATGTAGACAATGCTGCTTATGAAAATTATAAAGTGATGAAAGAGGGAAGCAAAAAATGTTGTCCAAGAGGTTAAATGTAAGGCTTATGATAAATTATATAGCAAGTTGGCAAGAAAATATGGATAAAGAAACATATTTAAAAACTCTAAGACGAGAAGAAATGAAAACAAGAGACATACAGACATGAATGATGTATGGTGCATTAAATATGGAGATCAAAGAGTGTTAGTAAAGAAAAAGTACATTTAAGAGAGATGTAAAAGTTAATTTGATTAACATTTTAATGATAACAATATAAAATATTGGAGAAAATTGAGTAACCCAAAGGAAAATAGAAAACGTGGATTTCTTCAAATAATTAGGGATGCATTAAGAATGATGAAAATGGGAAAGCTGTGGGATTGGGTGAAGTTGCTATTGAAGTTTAGAAGTGTTTGGGTGACATGGTTGTATTCGGGTTGATAAAATTTGTCAATAAGATATTAAGTCTTAACAAATGCCTAGTGAGTGAAAGATTATTACTTTAATACCTACTTACAAGAATAAGGGGGATATTCAAAACTATACAAATTACTAAGGAATTAAACTTATGAGTCACACTATAAAAAATTTGTAGAGAGTGACTAAACATTGATTATGACATGAAACAACAATATCGGATAATCAATTTGGTTATTTGCCATAATGATCTATCAAAGTGACCTATTTTCTCACTAAGACATCTAATGTAAAAATTTAGAAAGTCTGCAAAGATTTTAATATGATTTTTATCGACCTAGAGAAAATATATGATAGGTCTCTAAAATGGGAATGTCGTGGTTTTTAAAAATGAAATGAGTTTCTTTAGAGTATATTAAGTTGATTATATATATATATATATATATATATAACACAGTTGTAACTAGTGTGAGAACAAGTAGAGGCATCATAGGTGAGTTTCTTATCACTATGGGTTTGCATCAAGATTTAACTTTCAATCCATATCTCTTTGTACTAGTGACGAATGAGTTCACTAAATGGATTCAAGAGAAATTCGTTGGTATCTACTTTATTATATAATTTTAGTGGATGAAACTAGATGATGAGTTAATGAAAAAATAGAAATTTGGCAAGACTCTCTAGAATCTATAGGTTTTCGATTAAGTAGAATTATAACAAAGTACATGGAATATATTATTAGCAAAAGTTTAAAATAAAAAAATAAAAAAGATGAAGGGGCAGTATGACTCAATGGTCAAGAGATATTAAAGAAATGAAACTATCTATATCTTGAATCAATAATTCATAAAGATGGGAAATTTGAAGATGATGTAAATTATAGGATTAGAGAAGAGTAGATAAAATGGATAAATGCATCAGGAGTATTGTATGATCCTAGAATATTTACCAAGTAAAAAGGAAAATTTGATAAGACAACTATAACACCAGTTATGCTCTATGTTATTAAAAGTTATACTGTTAAGAAGTAATATATTCATAAAATGAGTGTAACTGAAATGAGATGTTATGATGGATAAGTGGATACACAAAAAGATAGGATTGGAAATGTTAAGGACATATTTTATATAATTGACTAATCCTTTGACAAAATATACTTTACTTGTAATTGGGTAGATTTAGGATGGGTTTAGTACTCCAAGAAATAAGAGTTCAAGTCAAGTATTAAAGTCATGAAAATTGGACCAAAAAACAAGTGAAGAAAAGTTGTTTATTAAAGTTCGACAGATACCTCGATAGAAACAGTATCTATCGAGATTTAAGAACAAAGCTCGACAAAAGCTGAATTGTCGAGATCTACGAAATCAGAATTTCCAGATCTTATTGTTGGCCCTAGTTGACATGTATGTATAAGGTTTCTTTTTCCACAACCCTAAACATATATAAGGCTTATTTTAAAGGACGTTATACAAGGAGAACACATGCAGATTGTGACCTAGTGCCTTATTCTCTCTACAAAAAGTTACCGCGTCTTTTGCGCTTTAGGGTTTTGTATCCAAGTACTTTTTTATCTTCATTGTTGATGAAGTGAAGAACGTTGCATCTAACAACACCTTCAAATTGCTGGAGTTAGTCACGTACTGAGATCCGTGCAAAAGGGTGGCATTCATATATTGAAAAGTTCAGAGGTTTTTAAGTGGTAAAAGGTTTTTGCTATAAGTTCATCTACAGGGATTGTAAAGTCTAGAAACAAAGGTTTTGTACTAGATCTGAAATTTTTCTTTACTATAGTGAATTGCATTTCGAGAAGGTTTTCCCCCAAGTTTTTTACTGTGAAGCTAGTTTGTTTCATTGATTTTCCTGAGCCATCATATCTTGTCTTATTTACTATTCCGCTGTGCATGATATTGACATGATATTGATGTTTGTTTTAACAAAATTTATTTATAATAAATCTAATTAACAACTTGAATTTAAAACTTGTTAATTCTATCAACCAGGGTCTAAATTTCCCAACAGAAAATAAGGAAATTTGATTAAAGGTAGGGTAGCCCTTATTGATGAAATGATGAGGATAATTGGTTGAGATGGTTGGTCTTGTTTAGAGGAGAATGGTTAATACACCGGTAAAAGAGAATGAGTAGTTTCAAGTTAAGGGAACGAAAAAGAGGAAAGGGAGACCAAAATTAATATAAGTAGAGTAGTATTTTTTAGAGAAAAGGAATTATCAATTAAAGAAGTATCAGAGACATGACTTTGGATGGATAAGAATGGGGAAAAAATACACGTGTCTACTCTAACTAATCTAAAGAGAATCCATAGCCAATGCCAAAAATTTTGGGGTTAAGGCTTAAATTTTGGGGTTAGGGCTTAGCAGCTGCTATAATTGACGTCCTCCACCCCCAATCTAATATTAGCCTCACTACCTTTAACCAAAAGATACAATTCTACATACTTAGTTCATGCATTATATTATATCAAATGTTCCAACTTATAACTCACATGAAATTCTAGGGGTTGTCCTAGTGATTCCTAAGTGTCAAGAGATCCATGAGCTTTTGTGTTTAAAGTTCCTAACCAACATCTTGAAACCCCCAAGAAATTCTGCCCTATAATTACCTAGTGAGTACGAGATGTATAAACTATATACGGGTGAATAGTCAAACAGCCGTAGATCTCTATAAGGTGATTAGCAAACCAAAAAAATAAAGACTTTTTACTCATGCTGCTAAGCAAGTTTTACAATTACTTTTTTGGAAAAAAATTCTTGTGCATGGAGCATCCCCTCTCGGACTGCCTTCAATTCCCTTCAGTGTGGATGACAAATGCAGCTTGATTTTAGTGCAATCGAGTGTGTTTAAAGAGATTTTTTTCCCCTCCTCCCATTTAGATATAGTGATGATTTGGTCCATTAGAGTAGGAGGAGTTTTTTCTATGGTAATGATACAGTAGATGTTAGAAATGGCAAATGGCATTGCTAAGGGTAGCACTAAACACTAATTTTGAGGGCGATTAATGTTTCTGCTCTAGGAGGCTAATTGGGAGAGAGCTTAGTGCTTTTGATATAGGAGACATGTAATATGTAGCCCATATGGACAAAGAAATATGCAAGCATATAAAATAATTTCTCTCCCAAAAAGGGCAATCAAATTCTAAACACAATTTAGAAGTTCTCTATTCTTTATGTACTATTGGACACATTTCAAAAATGTAATATTGCTCATTTGCTATAATAATTTATTCAATTATGACACTAACTATACTATATAGTATTGAATGTTGGGTTGTTAAAAAGCAATATATTTATAAAATGGGTGTAATTGAAATAAGAATATTAGGATGGATATGTCCAAATACAAGGAAAGATAGAATTTGAAATGAGGAAATTTTATTAAAAATAAGTGTGGCCTCTACTGTTGAATAGAGAGAGAGAGAGTATAGATGGTTTGGTCATATTCAAAGAAAAATGATTAATGCTCCAGTGAGAAGAAGTAAGTTGATATAAGTTGAGTGGATGAAAAAAAAATATAGAAAATATATATATCATTAATAAGAGTAATAAAAAAGAATATGTCAATTAAGGAAGTAAATTGTAATGGATAGTATGACTTTAGATAGAATAAAATAATAAAAAAAATACATGTTATGGACGCTAACTAGTCTATTGAGGATCCATAATCGACCTTAAAATTTTGAGAGTAAGACTTGGTTATTGTTATTGTTGTTATCGTTGTATTGTTATATATTTTATATAGAGTAGAATAATTTGTTTCTTTCTTCTTAATCAGGACTACTCGACAATCTCAATTTACAAATTGCACTGTTTGAACTTTCATCATGCACTCACAATGCAAGTCTAATTAATGATGTTATTTGTTAGTAGAATAACACTACAACTAAGTTGATATTGACATGTACGTAAGACTGTAGAAGATATGAAGAGGTTATTTATCGAGATCAGACCTATTGAAGAGGCTAATAATAAGGAAGTTGTACAACTTAAGGATATTGATAAGACTATATATTTAATTTGGTGCTTCACGATAAAGATTTGTCTTCTAAAGCATGTAGTGTTGTCCACTTTGCATTTCCACCTATTTAAAGTTGTTCAGAGCTCTTTGTCTACTTCTTTTGAAGTTTGTTTACTGAAAATTGTTAATCACTCATTTTTGTGTTTGGAATCCCTAGCGTTGGGTTTAAAGTATACATATAGCCAATAGTGTTTCATATAATTCATTTAGATTTGCATGATATTTTATGAAGAAATCCTTACAGTAGTGCTATGAATAGATTACTCAGGATAACAAAAGTGGATTCAATCAAGTGGAAGTGCAAAAGCATAAAGACCACTAGGCATTAAAGGAAGAGTTGAAGCCGCTATTGAAGCTTTACAATAAGCAAATGCAACTATAAAACTTGGGGGAAATAATATATTTAGATTATATATAAGCTAATACGCACTAATTAGCAAAATTACAAGACACAATAACCGGCTTATAGAAGTTTAAAAAAAGTAGCAGCAACATACGCTAAACCCTTGAAGGTGATATTAAAGTCTCTCTTTCTCTTTGACATAAGAATTCATTTTTTTTATTTCTTTTGGTAGTACGTATAAGATTTCATAGTACTTTTTTCTTTATTTAATATTACATAGTACAATTTTTTAATCACTTCTTGGGTTTGTTCAGCTTTTTTTCTTAGAAATGATAAAATCCTAGTGATTGCATGAACTAAACGAAAAAGGAATGGACAATGACATATTATTCTATAAATAGAAAAAGGGTTTTTCTATAAGTAGAAAGATGTGTGAGTAAGAAAAAGAGAGAAACCTGGAGCTGGCGTAATCAAAGAGCTTTCCTGTGGCAGAAAAGACCATGAGAGCAATTTCAGCATCGCAGAGTGTTGAGAGCTCGCAAGCCTTCTTAAAAAGCCCCCTCCTCCTCTTTGAGAAAGTCACCTGCCTTGCCGTTGTGTTGTCAATCTTCTTAATCTGAATTTTCTTTCTCGTCATTTTTCCCGGGTAAGTGATCAGACCCTTTGCATCAAATCAAACCAAATTATATCAGTACAAACTTGTATTTATAAATAGCATAATTTATAGTACAGATAGTATATTTAGAGAATGGTTCGAAAATAAATGTTAGAAATAAAAAATAATAACAAATCTGTACGGAAGAGGAATAGTTATCTTTGATAGAATCTCAATCCAAGTATCAGATCAAAATCGTATCCTAGAGAGAGCAAATCTGAAGTCCTATGCATTACAAATCTATTTTGTTCATGATTGTAAATCATGAACAAAATTAAACACGAAAAACAAAAGACAAAAGAGGAAAAATGAAAGCAACAGCTAAACTGGTTTTTTTTACCAAAAAGAGAGAAAATTATGATAAATTATAGACAGAAGAATAGGGGATAAAATTTAAATAAATAAATAAAAGATTCTTTAAAACTTAAAGAAATCAAAAACTGCACTTGCTCACCCAAAAAAAGAAATAAAATAAAAACAAAATCTAAGCAAACCTTCACACAAAATGTCAATTAATTGAGCAGATCTTTTACAAGACTTGTGGCTATAAAACAGAGAGAGGGATATGTACTATGTACAAGAAAGGAAAAGATGAGTTTTGCGTAAAAGAGAAAAAAGAATGGCACTTTGCCAAATTTAGCCAAGAATCTGAAAGAGTGAAACCAACCCACGAAGAAGGAAAGTAAGAAGAAGTGTTAAAAGCACTGTGAATGTGTTCGGTAAAGAAGATTTTAAGAAGAAGAGGAACGGCGAACCCTACCTTAGCTCTATAGTACATCCAAGCTCATTGAGTTCACAAATTAATTGCAACGGATGGTGGGAGACAAGCATTGGCCAGATTTCCTATTTTCATCTTTTGCCTTTCTTTGTTTCAAAGTTAATGTCGTCTTTAATGCTGCTGTTGTCATCTCTCACAAAACCAGAAACGAAGCCACCAATGGTTTTAAGAGAGAGAAAGAGGGAATGACTGAGATCAATAGCTTTTAAAGAGAGAGAGAGTGACTGAGACAGAATGAACTAGGTTTATTTTGGGGGGGGGGACCATTACTATAAGTTCAAGAAAATTATAAGATTCCATTTATGGCCGAGCAAAGGGGCTGTCTGCAATTTCAGAATTTGGTCATATAATACTTGGTGAAATTTTGGTAAAGGTCAACCATTGGTGGCTGAGTGGTGGGCACTCGATTTTAAAATGGTTGTCTTAAGTTTAATTGGGAGCTCTTCATTTCAAATTTAGACACCGGCATTTTAAAAATAAAATTTGAGCTAGTGATTTATCCCACACGGGTCCACTTGTCACGAACCATGTTTAATTAGCTTCTAATTGAAAACTTTGAGAAAACATTGTTGTATACTCAATTGCTTAGCCAAAAAAAAAAAAACCTATACTCAATTATTAATTTAAATATCACCAGTGTTTGGTACCAACTTATAACTTTAGCTCTCAGCAAAACATATTTACACTTAGATTATTAATTAATATAAATATATATATAAATTATTAATATAAATAAAGGTGAAATATTGTTTTGGTCTGCAAATTTTACAAAAACTTTACTAAAATTATACCGTCACTATTTATGTAAAACTTCACTCATATCAGTTCGTGCAAAATTATGTAAAAATACATGATTGCTACAGTAATCGTGTAAATTTATACTGTCACTATTTATTTTGTGTTTTTTTTTACGTATCTCGAGGATGAAGAAAAAGAGTAGATGGTAGTCATTGTATGTGAAGAAAATGAAACAATTAAAAAATCAAAAATAATTGATATTTTAATTAAATATATTGTAAAATAGATAATCTGATGTAGGCATTTTCAAAAGTGAATGAATAAAATAGGAAAAATAGGTTTTTATGTTAAAATAACAGAAATCTTTGCACAATTAATGCAAATGTTCTAAACTTTTTAAGAAATTATTTTTTAATAGTTTAAGGATAAAAATAGAGGAGAAAAATTTTTCAATAGCTTAAAATAAAAAAGAAAAATTTTTGCAGTTTAAAGACAAAAACTGGAGTGTTTTTAATAATGTTAGAACAAAAAATAACATTTTCATAGTTTAAGAATGGAAAATAAAATCTTTTCAATTTTTTTTTTTTGGTTAAAGAAAATAGAGGCCTTTACGGCTATATTTTACTCCCGGGCAAGGCGTCGGTCTGACTTAAGTTCTGACCGTTCTCACTAGATCATGCAGGGATGTTTACTCTAAACTTATTAGAGCTTTGGGTCTTCAAATGGGTAATATTTGGTGTGTATTTAGATTCTGAGAAATTTTCATTTGGTTTAGGTGAGAAATTTGATTGAGAAATGATAGATAGTTGTCATTGTGAATAAGAGGAGAAAAAAATTGTAAATTTTTTGCTATGATGCTTGTGTTAGATTTCTAAGAAAATTTTGTGGTTTAGTTAGTTATTTATTTATTTTTTTATTTCTCTTTGTTTTATGGTTTAGTTAGTTATTTTAAATTATTGTTTGTGTTCCTCAATTTTCAATTTTGTTTCTCTTTCTGCAGGAAAGCATTTCAACAGTTAAGTGTCCCTTTGGCAAAAACTAGTGATTGATCACTCCTGGCCTGGTGCCTTCGCTTCTTGTGTCCTTTTAGATTTGTTCTGAAAGTTGTAAGCTTAGCTTGAGCAAAGTAAGTAAATTTTAGTTAAAAACTTATAAAACTCTATACTTGTGATGTTGGAAATTGGATTTGTGGTGGTATGCTGTATTGGAGCAAGCGGGTGGCTTGCATGGTGTTATAAGGTGGTTTAGATACATATTGGAAGTGTTTTTAAATTCTTGTAAATGTGAATGAGTATTGTTAATTAGATGTGATGAATATTACTAATGCACGCACATGGAATGGAAACACATGGAATAGTTGTATTATTATTTCTAAATTTTCTGTAGTTGCCATGAATAATACCATGTGTCCCTATCAAAGCATGACTCTCATGTTAATTTCCACTTATTAAAACGCCACATTTTGTTCCATTAGATGTAGAGATATATTTGTGTGTTGAAAAAATTTAGGCTAAGGTGTAATTAATGCAAAGGCGCAATGAAACCATAATCTTACTTGAAAATTTTGTTTTCTTGCTTGTTTGTAAAATAATGAGATAAATTGATTTCTTGTTTCTCTTTGTACCGGAAAAAAGATGAAACTCTTCTTTTTTATGGTTTATTTGTTTCATTTTGCCTTTATTTTATTTTTTATTTTTGAATGCACCAAACAATCTAGAAACAAGTTATGATTTTGGGGATCCCCATTGAGGACTTCAGAACCTGCTGAGTTTTGACAACTTTATTTTATCTTATAGTGCCTAGGGTAGACTTAACCTTCCCACTTTGATGGCTTTTTCCTTAATTAGCAGGCTATATATTCTTACATAGGTTAACAAGATATATAAATTGTGAAAAAGATAGGCCTATGAACAATTTTTTTTTATTTAATGTTTGTGTTAGCGTGTAATGTATTCATGCAATAACGTCCAATTGATGATTTGGATATGGGTCAAGCACTACCAGCACTCTGACCTTATGGTAAGGTTGAACATATTTGGTTTTCTTTCCCTTGATATGGTGGCAGTAACCAGTAGGTTGGCCAGAAAATTTCTCTGTTGAACCTATCTCTTCATAGCAATATGAGATTTGCTTTTAACTGATAGTAGAAGATGCTTTTGCTGCACTAAAGAACTGTCCATTTGGAAGGAATGGTGGAAAACTATTTTTTAGTTTTAACTGCCATCCATCTTGCGTAGAATCTGGATTATTGTGGAATGCAGGAATTGAAATGGGAATGTTTTATCCCACTTACAGAGAATGTGGTATGTTGGGGTTAGGCCTTTGCAGCTCATATAAATTGCTCAGGTAGTCACTAAAATCCATAAGGAAGTTTCAATTTGAAATCCTTATAAATTTATTATGATGGCTTCTTGTTGTCAGAAAACCTCAACAATCTTAATCACTTTCCTTTTATGTTAATTTTTATGCTTGAAAAGAAAATGTATGATGCCAAGTGTTTTTGAATTGAAGTGTATTCCATTTTGGATTTGCACCTAAGAGGGATATGTTATGACAGGCTTGCAGCTTAGTGTGCAAGGAAATCAGGTACTTTGTATTAATAAAGCCAATATTTGTATAATAATTCAGGTAGCAATTTAAGTATACCGTGTACATGTTATATACTCATGTTATATACTCAGGTTCCAAAATTTTCTTTGTTAATCTAATTTATGGTTATGTTCTTTTGTGTTGTGGTTTTAAAGCTACTATTTGGGGTGACAACTTGCTGTAACTATTTTTTATTTCAATCATTTGAACATGATACCCTACATATTTTCTCACAGGTAAGAGAAGCAAGCTTAGTGAACCCCTCAAAGGTGTACTAAGTGAGCTAGCTAAGCTTAAAGAGTCTGTTAACTTAGCAAGTCAGCTTGAGGAGGAAAGTCAACATGGGGGAAAATCAACACAAGGAGGAAAATTCACATGAGGATGGGATTTGGTATTACAGCTGATATGAAACTTTTGTTAAAAGAACTGTGTAGCTTGGGATTTGGTACACTTATATTATGCTATCCTTTTTGTATTGTTATAAAACATCTTGAGTTATTGTATGTACTGCAAAAAATTATTGTATGGAAAGAGTTTGAATTGGTTTCTTGTTTTATTTTTTACTTGTGGAATGTATGGATCCATTTTTATAAATGTGTTGTTGAAATAAATGTGTTATTGAAATGTGAGGTTTTAATAATGTAATGACAGGTTATAAGTTAATATCAAAGCCATGAAAAAAATAAAAACAGAAAATAAGTTTTAGGGACGATTTTTTTCGTCACAAATATAGCAACAAAAAATTGTTTTAGTAACGAAATATTTCGTCATTAGTTGTAACAAAATTTTGTAAGAAATGGTTTTAGTGACGAAAATTTTCGTCACTGTATGTGTCTAGACTTTCTTAAAAATAGTTTTAGTGACGAACTTTTTCGTCACTATATGTACCCGAACATAGTTTTAGTGACGAAATTATTCGTCACTAAATATGATTTAATAAACTATGGTGTTTTTAGTGACGAAATATTTTGTCACTGAATAGTGTTTTTAGTGAGGAAAACATTTAGTGACGAAACGTTTTCGTCACTAAAAGTTTTTTTTTTTTTTAAATCAAATCGGACTTTTAGTGACGAAATTTTTCGTCACCAAGACTTTTAGTGACGGGGCTTTAGTGACAAAATGAGTTTCGTTTCTAAATGTCCGATTTCGTCACTAAAAGTTCTTAGTGACGAAAAACTGAACTTTTAGTGACGAATTTTTTCGTCACTAAAAATACATTTTGTTGTAGTGTTATTTGCATGAGATAGTGAGAAAGTTAATACAGTTCAACCACTAATTCATGTATAAATTTCTGTGCTCATGTCTTGCTTCATGAGATTCATATAATCAAATATACTTTCTTTTAACCACATATATTCATTCCTACGCTCGGCTTCAGATGGTGTAGGAACTAAGCCATATTAATACTCAGTAGTGGTAAGCGCAGAAGTGTATGGACAAGATAATGGACCCAAAGCATAGCTGCAGGGAGGCCAAGATCCTTAGCCACATCTAAGCTCCAGGAAATGAAAAGATAGTTTATAAGCTCGAGAATGGGTTAGCTCCATTCCGCGTGGTTTTTAACCTTGTAACTAAGGCCTTTGTTGGGAGTATTTATGTGAAATTGGTGTGATTAATGGTAGCAGTGACAAAAATGACAAGTTAATATAACATTGTTTTGACTCAGTTTTTAAATATGATGATGTTCTCATACAGTATTATATTAAATTGTCACAAAGTGCGACTCTTCCCAAGGTTTTTAATTGTTGAACTTTATAATATTTATATCTGAAAGGCTTGTAATTTAAATGATATTTTTTTTCATATTTTTAACAGAAACATTTAAAATTCAAATTTCATCAAACTTTTTAAGATCCCCAATTCCAGACATGATTGTGTAATGGCTGTAATGGTGTTTGGAGCAACTATGTCTGTTGCTCGCAGTGAGTTAATTAGATGGCACTGCATGTGTATTGAGAGCTCCCCATTATAGGCAACGACATTGCCATAAAGCAAGTGTTAGTCCATGTCTTGGTGCTTGGGCAAAAAATGCCACCGATTGTGACAACATGCTCATCTGTGATGTTACAAGCTTTAGACAGAAAGTTTATAAGGAAATTGTTGAAAACTATTAAGGCGTTTGCCAGTCTTAGTAGGGTTAACGTGGCCTTGGCTTGGGAAAGAATCCAGAAAACGTGGGCTATTATGTTAGGGTTTTTTTATTTAATTTTTTTTATGTGACATCGTGTTAGTGTTTGTTAACTATTATAAGATGAGTAATGCTCTGGATTGATTCATAACATTTTTTATAAAAGTTGAGTAGTTCGCAAATTTTTAATGATTCTAATCTAAATTTATCATTGGTATTATTTTATTAGAGTAATTATTAGATATTCTCGAAACACAAAAAAATAATGTTTTTTTCTTTCATGTTCATAATAAGATCTACTCATTAAATTTATAATAAAATTTACCATAAATATGAGAAAAATAAATACTATTTTTCAGTATTATGAGAAAATTTAAAAAAATTTCATTTTATTGTTACTATTAATTATTTGTCATCTTGACGGTTATAATTTATAAAATATTGTGTGTAAATTCTGGAGACGTTTGACCAATTTTTGTAGATGCTATTTGCCCGCCATTACCACAATCCACCTAGAGCATCGTGCTCCTAGATTCGGAGAACTGCATGGACTTTCTGCGTTTTAAAGGTTAAGGGGCAGCACGGTCCTCCTTGAGCTTTAATTAATTATTTCCCAATGCAATCTCACTTTTTGCACTTTTTGTTTCTTTATCAAATTATATATAAATATATATATATATATATATATATTTTTTAACCATTCGGTTAATACATGCCTTTAGCGCATTTATTAACCATTCATAATAAGAAATTTTTTATGGAATTAAAAAAGTTGTCGATCAATTAGTTATTTTTTTATTTTTTCATAAAATATTTTCTAAAATAGTTTACTAATATATACACTTAAACCGATAAAAAAAAAACATATACACTTAAAGAATATGTTAGTAAAACCCTTTTTCGAATACAAAAATAACTTATTTAGCTAAAATTGAAAGTTTTTTACTGAATGTACTATATATAAAACAAAAAAATAGCTAAAATAATATAGTGAGATCTATAAAGAATAACAAAAATAAAATAAATAGTAACAAAAGGAAGTTAAACTATAAATAAATAGAAAATAAATTAAAAAAACTGCATTTTTTCAGACAAAGCCAAACGTAACTTTAGAAAAGAATTTAAAAAAAAATTAAAAAAACATTCCCTTACCCCCCAAAAAAAAAAAAAAAAAAAAAAAAAAGCAATGCAGCTAGCTCTTTAGCCAAGCAGGAATAGGTCATTTTGATAGCTACCCATCACATCAGTCCATCACACACTGAGGGTAGCCAACATTTACATATTTATGGTTTCAATTTCCAATCAGAAACATTATTCAGTTGAGTGCAGGGAACAGCACACCCTAATCATTTAGATACAAGAATATTCCATCGAGACACAAATAAAAAGTGGTATATACATTACATCATTGTAGATTGGGAAATTTTCAATCAATTGCAAATTCTCGTGTACCATCATGCATATTTGAGAATTGTTTATTTATGCAGTTTATTTACTTAGTGTGAGGTAAAAAGTTAAAACCTAGCTTAATTTCAAAAAAACTTAAAATAAGATTATTTAAAATAAAGTTAAAATAAAAAGTAGTGTAAAACTGGTAAAAAATACATAATTTAATATAAAAAAACAAGTTTTTAATCGATTGTCAAACGTAAACTATAATATGTTCAAAATTGTCAATTATAACATGTCACGTACTACTTATTGAGTCCTACTATCATTATTCAAAACCAATGAAATATTCCAAATGTCATTGAATAAAAATTACAAAGAAAACTTGAAAGCCAATCACATGCCAAAACATGTTAATATTTTAATTTAAATTGTCATAACTAGTCTAATTAAATGCTACCATGTGTTATTTTAAATTAAGAAAATTTGCCTAATCAAATGGCGATGTACATGTGTCTCTTTGAGAACTCCCTCCATTTAAATTATGAAACATGTCATCAATCAAAGTCAATCATATGCCATTAAACCTTCTCAAAATTCTTATAAATAGAGACTCCCATTGATCTTGTAGGATGACATTCATAAGTCTCAAAACTTTGCTAGAATCAACGCTCTAAAGCTTCTAAGAACTTCCAAGAATTTCAACTATTGAAGGTCTGTCAAATTCCAGCTCCAATGCCACGAAGAATTTCTACATCAAAATCTTTGAATACGAAGAACATTAATCCCTCCAAGCCTTAAAGTTCTACTAAAATCGAGTTCTAAAGCCTCCAAGAATTTCAATAATTTCAAGTTTCGAAGCTCTATAAGATCAAGCTCCAAAGCCCTAAAGAACTTCTACATCTAGATATTCGAATTTGATGGACATTCATCCAAATCATCCTTCCAACTATCAAAGTTCTATTGGAGTTAACTTAAAGCCTCTAGAGACTTCAAGTACTCTATTCCATCAAAGTTTTATTGGGTTTAAGCTTTAATGCCTCCAAAAAATTCCACAAATCTTGAAAGACGAAGAACATTCAAATTACATGAAGAATGAGAAATCTCTAACAAGTGCACAACAAGAGATTCATTGCAATTCCCATTCCAAAGGAGAAGATAGAGAAGAGAATTCACCCTAAGCTACAATGATGATAAAAAAAAAAAAAAAAAAAAAAAAAAAAAAAAAAAAAAAAAAGAGTACTAGTGGTTTTGTATTCTATTTGGGTGATACTATATTTACATCAACTTCTAAGAAGTAAAGCTGAGTACGTTGCTGCTACCTCTAGTGTTTGTCATGCAATTTGGCTTAGAAGTTTGTTGAAGGAGTTGCACAAGCTACAAGAAGAAGCTACAAAGATATTTGTAAACAATAAATTTACACTAACTCTTGCAAAGAATCTAGTCTTTCACTACCAAAGCAAGCACATCAATACAAGGTATCATTTTATTTGAGAATGTATTGCTAGAAAGGAAGTCCAACTTGAGTTTGTGAAATCACATGATCATGTTGCAAATATCATCGCTAAGCCACTTAAGTATGACACCTTCTACAAGCAACAAGCCTTACTTGGAGTGATAATGAAAACAAGTTTAAGGAGGGACAATAGAAATTAAACTTATTTTTAATTAAAATTTCATTAATAACTGTGAGTTTAAATAGTTAAATAAATTGCAACAAATGCATGTGGGGGGTTTCTTGAAGTTATGTCTGGGATTTTATAAATATAAGAGTGTAGAAAATAAATGTAGTTGGAATTAAGAGGATAGATGGTATGGTATATATAACCGATGCATCAGAAAATTCCAAAGCAAGAGTGAAAGAAGAGAAATACAAGTGAGTTCTCTTACACTTCCCTCTCCACACTCTCTCCCCTTGTGGCCTTGTGTGTGCTTTGTAATTGAGTTACTTTCTTTGAGTAGCGTGAGTGTTTGGGAGTGCAAGTGAGAAAAGGGCCACTAATTATTCCAGAGTAATCCAGTGTCCACTTCTCAAATGTAGTCAACAAAGTCATAGCAGCCACCATGCACAGAGTTATCCTTTAGCCATATTTTGTTCTATTTATGGGTATGTGAGCAGTTTCAACAAGGAATGGTTAACTGATTCCTGTAACAGGATCGTGTAAGAGACTTAGACACTCGACATGCAAGAACTTTTTATAAATCTGACGTATTGTCTTATTTCCAGAGCAACATTCATTAGCTGCATGAGCTGTTTGGTTTACACAAACTTCTCACAAATGGAGACCCACCCTTACCAATATCAGCATCATTCTGTCCAGAACCTTCATTCAAGTAGAAACTGCCTGGTATTTCTAACCCCCTGCATATGTGAATCTCGTGCATAACCTTTGTGCAAAGTTGATTTAGCCTCATTTCTAAGGAATTAGCAGGCATTATAACCATGTCTAAAGGGAAATTTTAATAATAGTCATAAAAGCCCTCAACTTTTGTTTATTGGGTAAGGAAAAGAGAAATTTAAAGGAAAAAAAGTTTCAGAAGAGTGGCAGTCCTGTTTATAAAAGAATGCTGGGCATCTTCAACAATCCATTCAACGTGTGAAGCATAAAATGCACTTTGTGTTAGCCAAGCAATAAACATATCTGCATTGATACTGTTATTTACCTCAAATATATGAGACATGCAAAAGGCTAATATGCTCCTGTAGGCATGTACTTCATCTTGCATGCTCATAGGGGCACGAATGCCTCCACAACGACTGTGGCCGATAACTTAAATGTTCACAACCTGCAAAAGAAATTATCCTTTCACCATTAAAATAATAATAATAATAATAATAAAAAAGAAAACCTTCCTCAAGACTTGTTGCCGAATAGCTGCCCATTCTGTTTTATATTTTAGACGCTTAACGTAGAATTATCAAGTCATTGAATTTATATTCTTTAACTTTTCAAGAAACTTATCGTTCAGGAAATTGACATATTGGTATGGTTATGATTTGATAAGTACTTTATGTTTAAATTCAGATTCTTAAACTATTTCTAATAAATTTTCGAAGGAGAGATATACTTTCATTTCTGAAATTTGTTTTCCAAAACACAATTTCATTCTCTTACTCGAATTTGTACTTTATAGTTTTTGTAGGACTTCGGACTGTACTTCTCCATAATCATTATTTGGCCTTGGTACCCTATTTTTATGATGACAATTTCTTTCCAAGTGCTTAGCGAATTATTATGTCACCTTGGCCACCATCAATAAAACATCATACATGCATGAAATGGCATCTAGGATACATAATTTATGAAACAAATTAAGAAGCCTATGTACTAGAATTCTAGGCACAAAATACATACCTCAAGAGAATCTACAGCAAATTCTAATGCCACATTTATTTCTGAGGGTCCACCCTGCAAAAGCAAAGAAAGGAAAAAACGGAAGGGTAGAAAACTAGAAATACTTCGCGGCCTCAATTTTGTCTACTGAGAAGTAGACATTCAAAATAAATGAAATGCAATGTGATAAGCACCTCAAATGGGGGAACCAAATTAGCTACCTTTAGGACCATGAATGCTTCTCCTGGTTGAAACCCCAGGATGACTAATCAGGGGCAAACCCTTGAGTCTGCACAAGCAATTATCATGAACTGTACTGGAACTCAGTTTTAAAAAGCCGTATATCTATTTTGATTTTCAGAAATAAATTGAGTAAAAAAGCCATAGTTTATCCATCCAGGATGTTCTCAACATTTGTGTAACAAGTGGAATAAATTATTTGGGAAAGGATTCCCTCCCATTTAAATCGTCCAATTTCTCTAAACAGAATATCACTTCTCTAGAAATTCATGGAAATTAATAAGCATGCTATTAGTCTCACATCTGACTCTTACAACTGTTCTAGGCTTCTAGCTGAGCTAGTTAATATAACTGAAGCTGATCCACATTGTGTTTGTGTCAAATAATAAAACTCCAAAACCACAGAAACCACCCCCCCCCCCCCCCCCAAAGTCTAAAGAATTTTGTAGTTCACATGCAGAATTCGAAGAATCAGAGATATTGCAATTGTGCCCTAATCTTTATGTAATGTCATTATTTCCAAGAGGTGTTAATAACCTTTCTCATTCTAAAGTACTAAGAACTATGAAAACCTTTCATGGATCAAGTTTTTGTTTCTATTTTTAGTGATTTGAATTCAATTTTCTATGTCCCAAAAGTGAGGGGAAAAACCCATTTTTCTCTATTTCACGAAGAACTTTAAAAAAAGGGACTTAAAAAAGTCATTGACATTTGATTTATAAGTCTTAGCTAGCCCTAACATGTCAAACGAAAATTTTGATGAGTTTATTTCAC
Organism: Lithocarpus polystachyus; assembly: GCA_033629205.1. Classification (NCBI taxonomy): domain Eukaryota; kingdom Viridiplantae; phylum Streptophyta; class Magnoliopsida; order Fagales; family Fagaceae; genus Lithocarpus; species Lithocarpus polystachyus. Next base: position 27,172,574 of record CM066172.1, on the reverse strand, counting down.
AGTGAATACCAAACTACATAAATATGATGCAGGTTTGATATGTGAGCATATAATTTAAAATGTAGCTAAATTAATTTACTTTCATTTTTTTCACACATATATATATATATATATATATAGAGAGAGAGAGAGAGAGAGAGAGAGAGAGAGCGAGCCAAGACAACTACTAGTGAAAATGGCTGAAATTTGTGTAGTACAAGTCTTGAATTTTCTTTGGCGGTGATGGTTAAGATAATACATGCATTTTATAGGTCAAGGAAGACTATAAATAGAAGAACAATATATCCTAGAAAAATTCAATAAAAAGAAATAAAAAGAACAATGGGATCATATTAAATTATGAATTATGATATCATTTTTCCCAATTTGTAGCAAGAATCTGTATTCCAAAATTATTATAGGAAGCACACGAGTTTTATTGCATGGAGCAAGATTTACTTGAAAGTATACATTAACAAATTTAGACCTTAAACCAAGTGTACTCAAAAGCCCCATTCTTGATAAAGAAATGTGAAGACAGACATGTAATACTTCAAAGGCAATCACACAGATAAACAAACCTATTGCAGAATTGTGATTCAATTTCATGCCCTGAATTGTCATCAAGAACTCGAACTATGCAACTTAAGGAACGTAGTAAACCCTACAAACACAAGCACAATTGTCAAAGTATAAATATATATGTTGTTTCAAGGATTACCATGTCATCGATATTGGAAGAAATTACTGGAATTACTAATATTTTGCTGCTCTTCAAGCATCTGAGATCCAGTTCATCTTATACAAATTATCAATAGTATGTCTTGCCAAGATCAGTCTCTACTGTACACGCAACCTTTTCCATCACCTTCTACTTTATTTTCCATTGAAACAAATTTGATTTATCCATTAACATGAATTAGCATCCAAAATTTACCACATACATACTCTCTTTGAATCAACTGATGGAAATAAATTGGTCTTACAGAAACTTAATTACAACTCTGAGCTAGGATTTATATTTACTTTGACATGGCTTTTTTCTCTTTTGTATTTGAGAAAAGGGAATCCTTGTATGCTTCTTCATCTTCACTATACTTCAAATTCATTTAGGGAAAGGTAGCCTGCAAGACATAGAAACATGCACTAAGGCAAATGGTTTCTCTATAGTAGCAGCATGCATTTCTTGGCATGCAGTCTATGATGATAGTTTTATTTTATTTTATTTACAAGATAGAAATTCTACTCTAGCCTAATCTAAGTATATATGTGCGTAAAACTCCCTCTTGGAGACTTGAACCCCGACCCTTACCCCCCTACACCTCACAAGCATTTTTACTTGTGGAGTGACTATCACACCAAGAATATACGGTAGTGTCAATAATGATAATTAAGTTGCTACACAAACAAACAAATTGTTCAATGATGAGTTGAAAGTAACATCATCCTACTGTTGCAACTGTAAGGTTGAAATTTATCAACCATTTTGTTGGCTTTATTCTGTGCCAATTTGCTTGTATTTTCTGCATTTAGAAACCCTGTATTTAGGTGGGAATTATGTAAGGGTAGTGTGTGAGAAAGTGTGAAGAATTGCTCAAGACTGTGCTGCAGAACAGGGACTTGCGACTTGATTTCGTTGGTGACTCGCGACTAGCAAGCCGCCAGATGTTGCAAATGAAAGAAGCGTGCAGAGGAGAACTCGCGACTGGACCTCGCGGGTGGCTCGCGACTGGAAAGCTGCCAGAATTTGAACCGTCGTGCCAGCTGTTGTACTACAGGACAAAAAATTCTAGACTAGCCTTTTGGTTTGTTTACGGCTTGAACTCGCGACTCAGTACAACCGCGAGGCCAAGCCGCCAGCTAACTCTGTTATGAAAAATCTGTCTCTTCGCATTCCAAACACCTACCAGTGTATATACCCCTTATACCCACGAAATGTAGAGAGCTTCCAGAGAAAATTTTGAGAGAGAAACCCTAGAGAAAAAAAAAAATTGACTCATCCACAATCTTTGCCTTGTGTCTTTTCAAATTCCTCTACTCTCTTCCTCTCCATTGTAGATCCTAGAGAGGTACTTTAGCCAAAACCTTTTTACACCTCACCCATTCCTGTGAGAAGGCTCTTTGGTACTTTGGAAAGCAGTTAAGAATGAGCCAATTTATATTGGTAGATGCTATGGACTAGTAGCGGGATCCAGGAAGCTAAAGAAGAAATAGGTTCGGCGTAACCTCGTTGGAGCAAGAAGCTTGGAGAGCTTAGGTACCTGGGTAGATTAGGCTTGAAGGGTCTATTGCTGTCCTTGTATCCTAATTACATTCTTTAGTGGATCATTTTGACTGTTTGGAGGGCGGCAGAGAGGTTTTACACCGAGGGCTTCGATTTCCTCTTCGATAACACGTCTTGTGTCGTCCTTGTGTTTGCATCTCTCTTTCCTTTATCTTTGTCATTTAATTTCTGTTATGAATGTGATTTTATTTGACTTAGATGGTTTATCAATTCTGTTTTAGGCTTTAATTCATTTTGCGCACGTTTATCATTTGTGTTAAAACTTGAATTGGTAATTTGTAAATTGGGGCTCTAAACGTTCTTAGTATTTTATACGCTTACTGAACTTTCAGCAACCATTAATTTCGCCACCAAATTTATCTTTCAGTACCAAATAAGCCCAGATTTACTTTAAAATGGATTTAAGAATATACTGTTAGAAGTTAAACTTATTTTTAATTAACCTTTCATAAATAAGTGGGAGTTTCATAAGTTAAATGTAGTGGGAGGTTTATTGAAGTTATGTGTGGGATTTATGAGTGTAAGAGTTAGAAAAATAAATGTAGTGGGAGTTAGAGGTTGGATGGTGTACTATATAAACTTATTCATCTGTCAAGTTCTATGCAAGAGTTGAAGAAAAATACAAAACATTAAAGTGTTCTAACTCTTCCCTCTCCACTCCCTTTATTTAATTTGTGAGTGTGAGTCTCTTCTATACACTAAGTAGTGTGTGAGTGTTTGTGAGAGTAAGAGAGGAAAGGCCCATCAATATTTTTGTTTTATTTCCAACAAAGGGGTATCAGAGCCAATCGGTTGGTGGTGAGACTGGCTATTGCCAATGGGATGGCGTCATTCCAATTTCCTTGACTTACCAAACAAAACTTTGAAAATTGGAGTATCCGAATGAAGGTGTTGCTTGGATCCCAAGATGTGCGGGAGATTGTGGAGAAAGGTTATGTGGAGTCATAAGATGAAGAATCTTTGACCCTAAACTAAAAGGAAGCCTTGCAAGAGGCTCGGAAGAAAGATCAACAAGCTCTTACGTTGATTTATCAAGGTTTGGATGAAATCATGTTTGGCAAAGTTGCAAATGCAACTTCATCCAAGCAAGCATGAGAGATTCTTAAAAACTCTCTAACAGGAGTTGATAAAGTGAAGAAAGTTCACCTTCAAACATTGAGAGGCGAGTTTGAAGGTTTGCACATGAAAGAATCTAAGGGCCCATTTAGTAAGAAATTTCTAGTAATGTTGTTTGTATTTTTTGGAAATACGTGTGGATGAAAAAGTGTGAAAATATGTATAATGTTGTTTAAATACTTAAAATTGTTGTTTAAACACAGTAACAAATGGGCCCTGAATCTATCTCAGATTATTTTTCAACGGTGTTGGCAATTATAAATCAATTGAAGACATATGGTGAGAACTTGAATGATGTCCATGTGGTAGAAAAATTCCTACAGTCATTAACTTCTAAGTTTGACCATATCGTTGTGGTGATTAAGGAATCAAAAGACTTGGAGTCAGTGACCATTAACTAGCTCATGGGATCATTACAAGCCCATGAAGAAAGGCTCAATAAGAAGAAGCAAGAACCTTTAGAGCAAGTCCTACAAGCAAAGCTCACCTTGAATGAGAAAGGGTAGCGTGAAAGTGGCCAAAGAGGCCGAGGACGTGGACGTGGTAGAGGGAGAGGATCTGGAGAAAGGAATGGTCAAAACTCTCCCAATTATGAAGAGAGGGGTCAAATTTCACAATCAACCATAGATTGTGGAAGATGAAGTTTCTCAAGACCATACAGAAGAAGGTATGATAAGTCTAACATTAAATGTTATAATTGTCAAAAATATGGACATTATGCTTCTGAATGTAAAAATGCCGCCAGCACTATTAAGGAGAAAGCTAACTATGTTGAAGATAAGAATGAAGAAGTGGAGTCGACTTTATTGTTAGCATACAAAGGAGAAGACAGAGAAGAAAATGGCGCATGGTATCTTGACTCTGGTGCTAGCAACCATATGTGTGGGAATAAAAGGATGTTTATGGAGATTGATGAATTGGTGGTCAGGAATGTTACCTTTGGTGACTCATCCAAAGTTTCATTGAAGAGGATAGGTAAAATTCATATCCTTTTAAAGAATGAAGATCATCAAATTTTTTTTTTTTTTTTTTGATGTATATTATGTGCCAAGAATGAAAACTAATATTTTGAGTAGGGGACAACTCCTTGAGAAAAACTATGATATCCAGTTGAAAGATCGTAGTTGCTTAATAAGGGATCATAAAAATAATGTGATGGCTAATGTGCCTATGACAAGAAATAGAATGTTCTTGTTAAATATTCAACATGATGTTATTAGATGTCTGAAGGCTTGTTTTAAAGATTCTTCTTGGCTTTGGCATATAAGATTTGAGCACTTAAACTTTAGAGGACTACAGTTGTTGGCAAAGACGATGATGGTGAGCGGATTGCCTTCCATTGAGCATCCTAACCAACTTTGTGAAGGATGTCTCCTTGGCAAGCAATCAAGGAAGAGCATTCCAAAAGAAGCTATCACAAGAGCAACCAAGTCATTGCAACTTGTTCATAATGATGTGTGTGGACCTATCAAGCCATCATCACTTGGTAAAAGTAACTACTTTCTTCTCTTTATTGATGATTTTAGTAGAAAAACGTGTGTTTATTTTTTAAAGCAGAAATATGAAGCATTTGGTGCATTTAAGAAATTTAAGGCATTTGTAGAAAAGCAGTGGCCATGAAATTAAGGCCTTAAGATCTGTTCGCTGATCGTGAACCTACAAGATTTGAAGAGGCGGTGCGAGTCAAAAAAATGGAGAGATGCTATGGACTAAGCGATCAAGGCAATAAAAAAGAATGATACATGGGGGCTTGCAACTCTTCCAACTGGAATGAAGACAACTGGTGTAAAATGGGTGTACAAGTTGAAGAAGAATGCAAAAGGAGAGGTAGAGAGATACAAAGCAAGATTGGTGGTGAAAGGCTGTAGTCAATGACAAGGTATCGATTATGATAAGGTATTCACCCCAGTTGCTCGTTTGGAAACTATACGATTGCTAATTTCTTTAGTAGCTCGAAATCAATGGAGAATTTTCCAAATGGATGTAAAATCCGCATTTTGAATGGCTACCTTGAGGAAGAACTTTATGTTGAGCAGCCTATAGGCTATGTTGTAGAGGGGCAGGAAGATAAAGTTTTGAAGTTGAAGAAAGTTCTATATGGCCTGAAACAGGCACCAAGAGCTTGGAATAGTAGAATTGAAAAATATTTCCAAGTTAATGGGTTTTGTAAATGCCTACGTGAACATGCGCTTTATTGTAAGGTGCATAAAAATGGAGATATCATAATTATTTGTCTGTATGTAGATGATTTGAAGACTTCAAGAAAGCAATGACTAAGGAGTTTGAAATGACGGATATTGGACTTATGGCTTATTATCTAGGCATTGAAGTGAAGCAGATGGAGGATGGGATTTTTATTTCCCAAGAACGTTATGCGAAGGATATTCTCAAGAAGTTTGAGATGTTAAATTCCAATCCAGTTAGCACCCCTGTAGAATGCGGAGTGAAGTTATCAAAGTATGATGATGAAGAGAAAGTTAATCCAACATTCTTAAAGAGTTTGGTAGGAAGTCTCAGGTATCTAGCATGCACAAGACCAGACATTCTTTTTGGCATTGTACTAGTTAATCGTTACATGGAAGCACCGACGATGACTCATTTGAAGACTGTCAAGAGAATTCTTCACTATTTAAAAAGTACACTGGATAATGGACTATTGTATTCACCCTCTAAAGATTTTAAACTTGTTGGCTGCAATGATAGTGATTGTGCTGGAGACATTGATGATAGAAAGAGAACAACTGGTTTTGTATTCTATATGGGTGATACTGCATTTACATGAACGTACAAGAAGCAGCCAATCGTGACACTTTCCACTTGTGAAGCCGATTACGTTGTTGCTACCTCCAGTGTTTGTCATGCAATTTGGCTTGGAAGTTTGTTAAAGGAGCTGTAGATGTTGCAAGATGAAGCTACAAAGATATTTGTGGACAATAAGTCAGCACTAGCTCTTGCAAAGAATCCAGTCTTTCATGACCAAAGCAAACACATTGACACAAGGTATCATTTTATTCGAGAATGTATAGCAAGAAAGGAAGTTCATCTTGAGTTTGTGAAGTCACATGATCAGGTTGCAAATATACTCACTAAACCACACAAGTATGACACATTCAACAAGCTATTAGCCTTACTTGGAGCAATCAAGAAAACAAGTTTAAGGGGGAATGTTAGAAGTTAAACTTCTTTTTTAATTAACCTTTCATAAATAAGTGGAAGTTTCATAAGTGAAATGTAGTGGGAGGTTTATGAAGTTATGCGTGGGATTTATGAATGTAAGAGTTAGAAAAATAAATATAGTGGGAGTTAGAGGTTGGATGGTGTACTATATAAACCTATTCATCAGTCAAGTTCTATGCAAGAGTTGAAGAGAAATACAAAATATTAAAGTGTTCTAACTCTTCCCTCTCCACTCTCTCTCCCTTTATTTAATTTGTGAGTGTGAGTCTCTTCTATACACTAAGTAGTGTGTGAAAGTTTGTGAGAGTAAGAGAGGAAAGGCCCGTCAATATTTTTGTTTCATTTCCATCATATAGTACGTTAGTACTTATTGTAGAGCTAAAGCCAGAGAAATAATTAAACCTCAGGACAGATTTCTCAGTTTGGTCAAGTTCCTCTATTGAACCACAACTACATGCTTTCGTAAATATAAGGCCCCTAAATATTGAGGTTTGATGTAAATATACTTGGATTGAATCCTGAATCTTATTTCATACTTCATCCAGAAAACCCACCTCACCCCCTCCCCCCACCCCCGCCCCCACCAATAAAAAAAAGAGAGGAGAGAAATCAATCGAAATCAATGGAATTTTACAAACTTACCCCAACTTGAGAGAAGTGTCTGAACTGTCATTGTCTTGAGGAGGATCAGATGAGCTGCAAATATTGCTGATTGACTCAGATGACTGACCTTGTTCAAGTACATGTGCTTGAGTGCTAAACATATTCTCCATCTGTGGAAGAGACATTTTTATAACTGAAATAGAAAGGGGAAAAAATAGATAACAAAATAACGAAAAAAGAAAGAGAGAGACCTATTACCTGTTTTAATCGTTGATTTTCTTCCATCAGTTGGGCTCCCTGCATTAAAAGAATAAGATGCACAGAAAATTATTAAGACATCTTAGCGTTAAACACAAAATACAATATAGGATGCCATATGTACCAAACTTCTTATAAAGGTCCATCATAAGATATTGATACCCTTTTATGGGGCAGTCAAAATTGTTTTAGGTCAGGTTATAGGATAAACAATTTAACATTCAGTTCTGAAATTATGAGGACAATAGTTTCAACTAAAGGTTCAATGGTGGTTGTTTGCCATGTGAACTCCTTTCTCTACGCAGTGCATATACAAAGACCTTGGCAAAAGGCTGAAAAAGTTTTACAAATCCAAGACTTCTCAGCTATATTTTTTATGAAATGTACCAACTTGCATCAATACTATTCATTTTGGATCATAAAATAGTTTGTTCTACAACTAACTCATAATTTAAAACCATTTACTCACATTTACTAACAATATGGATTTAGTGCAGAAGCTTTTATTATTGTAGTCCTAACACAGTCCTAACTATATTAATGTATTCCTAGGGTTAACAAAGAGTTAGTCTACTACTAATTCCCTTCAATAAATACATTGTAATACACATAACTCAATGGTAAAAATGTGATTAAGACTTTCTACTGCTAATGTAGGCCTCTAAGATCAAACCACTTTAATTTATTGTGTTCCTATGCCAAAAAAAAAATCCTTGTGTTCTTTCTCTCTTACCTTCTCTTTGTCTCTCTTTCCACCTGCTATTTCAATATTTTACCATGATAACATTGATTATGGAGCGGCTCATCACTAAACCATAGATATTTTTCGTTGAAACTATATGACCTTTTGCTTAAGGGCACTGATCTATTCCGGAAATCCATTCCCAAAATTATAATAATTCTATGAAATGTCTTGCACAAATTTAAAGTTTGGAACATTACCCTTTGCTGAAGGACAGTGATCTCTTCCAGAAATCTTTCACCCTGAAAGACAAAAAGGTTTTTTATATTAAGAGAAGAGAAATGATATGTCCACAACATTTTTACAACAAATCCTAAGTGGTAGGTTGTTATTGGTTGTTATTGTTGGGGCAAAAAACTAATCTTAATGTTAGGTTCAAATTTGAACCAATAACAACTAACCACCTACAATTTGTTGAGAAAATGTTGTGGACGTAGCACCTCTCTTAAGAGAATATACATAAATTTCAACACTCCACAAGAATTACAGCAAACAGAGAATACAGAGACAAGCCATTGTTTCTAGAACACGGCTCAGGCCTACTTCAAGCAGTTTCTCTAGTTTCTGTAATTCTTCTATTTCCATTCCATGGAGCTCTTCTCCCATAATCTTCCTGTTAGGTGTACACATTTCTCAACCTTAATTTAGTGTGGTATGTGCATGTCTTTACAGTAACAAGGTGATAGCAAGGTAGTTGCATACCTCAGTTCACGTGTTTTCTCCTCAACTTCCTTGCTCAACATGGCGTAGGAGGTACTGTTCTCAAGCTAACATAAAGAATTTCCGTTCATGAACACTTTTTTGTCATGTGATGTGAGCACTTTTAATATATCAATTGTTCTAAAATATGTACACAATTCCGATCCAGCTTTCAATAAGAAAATTTAACGCAGCCCAAAATGTTAGGATCATCATTTTGGGAGTGCCACAAGTAGTCTACGTGTTTCAAAAAAATGTTCCTATCTTTTCTTGTGGTGGTAAAATTTCAATAAAATGTAAATTTCAAAATTTTTATGAAATTTTAATGAGAAGGGTTTAAGAAATAATCTAGATAATTTTTGCTTATGACAATGATAAAATTTTACTGCATCAATATTAAATTGAAACAATTGGAATACAAAGATGGATAAATGGAAATACACGTAAAGATAAGTTTCAAAATGAGATAATCCGCTTAAAGTTAGGAGTGGCCCTATTGATGAAAAGAAGAGGGAGAGTGACTTGAGATTTGGTCATGTTCAAATGAAAGCGACTAATGCACCAGCATAAAAGAGGAAGTTAATTTAAGTTAAGGTAATGGAAAAACGGTAGATGAAAACCAATAATAACATTGGTACAATTAGTTAAAAAGGACTAGTAATGTAAGTAAGTAATAGACACTCCATATTCGGATGGAATAGAATGAAGGAAAAACACGTGGCAAACCCTAATATATTGTTAAGGATCCGTAATTGACCACAAAAAATTTGGGACTAAAGATTTGTTGTTGTTGTATGATAGTTTTAAGATATGGCTATGGCCGATGCCACTTTTTGGTTAAAATCTTTCATTTAGGCATTCGTTAATCATTAATTTTTGTTGTTTATGATAATTATTTCTTTTTTATATAACATGTATTTTAAAATTCAGAATAAGATCTCCTCTATTTTGGGACCTTTCCTAGAGTTTGTAGGATTTTATTTATAATTTTGATTTTTTTTGGAAATTTTTAATATTTCTAGCCTAGTTTTTTGCTTGAAACCAATTAGGGTATTTTAGGGTCTACTTGCCTATTTATATGCAACCGTCAAGGTAATTCAAAATTTCATTAATACAATTTCTATGGTTTTTTTCAATTTTATTTTTTCTAGCGGACTTCAAATTTATCCTTGGGAATTAAAGGAACTTTTTGTAGATTCAAAAAAGATTATATTGAAATACTGTTCTGTTTCTTATGACCTTTTACCTGCATGACTTATTCACCAGCTAAAAAAGTTCAAAACATCATACCTGCAGCTCAAGAGAGGGTTGGTCTATTTTTCCAAGATTCTCCGAGTGTAGATTATGTCTTTCAATTACCTGCTGCATACTTCATACAACAAAAGGATAGCACATTCAATTATTTTTTCTCTCTCTCTAATTTTAATAAAATGAATATGAGGATGAACTTATAAACTACTATAATATACTACTATTTCTGAAACAAATCTAAGAAAAGAAAATTTGAGCTGGTGACTGAAGAATTATTTATCTCATGTTTGCATATCTGCTGTTGTATCTAGGCTAACTGCGTTCTCAATTAAAATGTGAACCACAAATGATATTGACATAAACTATACGCAAACTTCTAATTGCAAACCATAAAAGGTGAACATTTATACGAACCCACAAACTTTTTTTTTTTTTTATTGATAAGTAATGAGGATTTATTGATAACGAAAAGAGAGAGACACCCAAATACACAGGAAGTATACAGGGGTGTACATATCAAATACAAAAATTTCATAAATCAAGAAAATCCAAAAAAGAAGAAAAAGGATGGTTTCTCCACACTAAGAACTAGTCCAATAAGGTTCTGAAAAAAAGAAGTTTGAGATCAGGCAAACACTCATTGTCTTCAAAACACCTACTATTTCTTTTCTTCCAAATACACCACATCAAACAATGAGGGACAACCATCCATATATCTCCATTGCGATGGCAACTAAATCGACCTTGCCAACATGGCATAACCCAACAAACTCCAAATAAAACAAAAACCAAATCCCACAACTCCAGAGCAACCGGACAATGAAGGAATAGATGGTCAACGGTTTGACTGTTACACTTGCACATATAACACCAATCCAAAATGTAAACCCTTCTTTTCCTTAAATTGTCAATTGTAAGACATTTCCCCAAGGCAGCGGTCCAAACGAAGAAAGCCACTCTAGAGGGAATCTTCTGCTTCCAAATGCTTTTTCAAGGGAAAAACTGATCACTGTGGCCAACTAGAAGATGGTAGTACGCACTAACCATTAACCCCTTACTCTTACAAGGAAGCCAACATCTCTTATCCTCCCTAGTCCCCCTCACAGGAGTGCTATAAATGGTATTAATGAAGCTTTAGAAAGCTTCCAATTCCCGATTATGAACATCCCTAGAAAAATGCATCTCCCAATGAAGGACTCCATTGGAGCACCTCATAAGATCAGCCACACTTGTCTCTTTGTTTCGACAAATCCTATATAAATCAGGATAGCAGTCAACAAGAGGAGATGATCCAAACCATCTATCTAGCCAAAACCGCACTTTTGATCCATCTCCAATTTCATACAGAAAAAACCAAGATAAAGAGGGCCACCCCCTTCTAATATTTTTCCACAAACTAACTCTATAAGGACCAGAGAAAGGGCTAAAACACCAACCAACCCAATCACAACCATACTTCACCTCTATCACTTGATGCCATAGAGGATCACTTTCTTGCTCAAATCTTCATAACCACTTCCCTAATAAAGCTATATTGAAGGTTCTCAAGTTCCAAATCCCCAAACCACCTGAAGAGAGGGGAGTACAAACCGTAGACCAATTAACAAGATAAAATTTGGGCTCATCCCCTGGGCCACCCATAGAAAGTCCGTCTGAAATCTTGCAACTCGGTTGGCCACTGAAGCAGGAATAGGGAATAAAGAAATAAAATAAGTAGGAAGGTTAGAGAGAGTGCTTTTAATTAAAGTAACTCTACCTCCCTTGGATAAATATAACTTTTTCCAACCTGCTAATTTTCTTTCCATCTTCTCAAGAATTGGATTCCAAATTGTCTTATCCTTGTATTTTGCCCCCAAAAGAAAACCCAAATATTTCATTGGAAGAGACCCTTGCTTACAGCCTAAGACAATCACCAAAAGATCAAAGTTATGAACTGCCCCTACAGCCACCAGTTCAAACTTACCCAAATTTACCTTCAAACTTGACACATCCTCAAACCAAATGAGCACCATACGGAGAATCAGCAGTTGATCAGTATTAGCATCACAAAAAATTAGAGTATCATCAGCGAAAAGGAGATGGGAAACCACCAAAGATCTTCTTGCAAAATCACCTACATGAAAACCTGACAAACGACCTTCTTGGACAGCCTTATCCAACATTCTACCAATGGCTTCCATAACCAACACAAATAACAAAGGGGACAAAGGACCACCTTGCCGCAACCCCCCTGAACTCCCAAAAAACCCATGGAGAGAACCATTAATAAGGATAGAAAAACAAACCATTGATAAACAAAATGAAATCCATCGCCTCCACTTATCCAAAAAGCCACAACGCTCAAGCAAATGGATAAGAAAATCCCAAATTCACATGATCAAAGGCTTTCTCTATGTCCAATTTGCATAATAACCCTGGTTGACCAGACTTCAATCTACTATCAAGACATTCATTAGCAATAAGGATGGAATCAAGAATCTGCATATTTAGAACAAAGGCATTTTGAGGTGCTGAAATGATATCTCCTAAAACCATACGAAGTCGAATAGCCAAAACTTTTGGAAGAATTTTATAAACCCCCCCAACGAGGTTGATAGGCCGAAAGTCCTTTACTTCCACTGTAGCAGCTTTTTTAGGGATGATTTTTTAGGGATGAGAGCAATGAAATTTGCATTTAAGCTTTTTTTAAGCTGACCTATAACATGGAAATGGTGGAACACAGCCATGATATCTGATTTGAGAATCCCCCAGCAAGCTTGAAAGAAAGCCATCGGGAAACCATTTGGCCCAAGTGATTTATCCCCATTAAACTCCTTGATGACTTCATAAATCTCAGTTTCCTCAAAAGGTCTCTCTAACCAATCCACATTATCCTTGGAAATCCTTGGGAAATCCAACACATCCGGGGAAGGCCGCTGCTCTTGCTGCTCAAAGTATAAATTCAAGTAGAATTGTTCAATATGGTCAGCAATCCTATCCCGGTAGAAAGACAAAGCCCCATCAATCATAAGATTTTCAATAAAATTATTTCTTCTATTAGAATTGGCCATCCTATGAAAATACCTCGCATTGGAGTCGCCCTCCTTTAAGAACAACACTCTGGACTTTTGCCTCCAGCTAATCTCCTCTAACAAGGCTGTCTTCTCAAGATTAGCGCGAAAGGATGCTTTTTCCAATTTTTCCTCCTCTGAAAGAGGTTGATTGTCCTCTTTAACATCCAAAGCATTCAACTTACTCCATAATTGCTATTTCTTGGCTAAGATGTTGCCAAAATCTGATTCGTTCCACTGCTTTAGATCCGATTTTAGAGCAGTCAACTTCTTGGCAAGAATGAAACTAGGAGTCCCTTGAAAGTGGTAATCTATGAAGCACGGGTGCGTTTCGACTCGGGTGCGGGTGCGGGAGCGGGTGCAGGACTAGGTAATTTTTGAAAAAGGTGGGTGCAGGTGTGGCGGGACTCGGCGATTAAAAAATTATTAAAAATATTTTTATTTATATTTTCTATATATTTTTACTACTAAAATATTCTAAAAAAATTGAGGAAGGACAGATTTAGGATGTTTGGGCCTCATTATAAGTAGATTTCGGCTGTTCCGGCGATTTTAGGTGAAAATTTCGGCCTGATTCGGCCGATACGGACCGATACGGCCGATACGACCCTTTTCTGGCCGAAATTGGCCCGGTTCGGCGCGAATCGAGCCAAGTCGGCGCGAGTCCGTGAAAAAAAAAAAAAAAAAAAAAAAAAAAAAAAAACTGAGACGCGGCACTGATGCGTGGGCAGCCGCATCGGACGCCGCACCCCGCGTCGGGCCGCATCGGACTTCGGTGCGGCACCCTCCCAGCCGCGTCCGTGCTTTCTAGGTGGTAATTCTTCCACCAGGACTTGACCTTGTCTAAAAACCCCTCTGCCTTCAACCACATATTCTCAAAACAAAAAGGAATTCGCCCTTTTCGATGACCCCAACTCTCCAAAAGTATTGGAAAGTGATCAAATAACACTCTAGGAAGCCTTTTTTGGGAGAAATGTGTGAAATATTCTGTCAATACTAGAGAGAAGAGAAACCAATCTATTCTAGAAGCTGAGGTAGAGTTAGACCATGTGTAAAGACCTCCTCGTAAAGGATTATTCATTAGCCCATGAAGAGATATAAAATCTGAAAAATCATACATGCAGCGTATAAATCTTCCCGCCCCTAACCTCTCCGATGGGAAGCAGATAACATTAAAATCACCTCCCAAACACCACAGCAAATTCCACCAATTGTTCAAGCCTGCCAATTCCTCCCACATAAATTGACACTCTCTGTTCAAATTTGGACCATAGATACCTGTGAAAGCCCACTCAAATTGGTCACTGACGTTTTTGAACTTACAAGAAATCGAAAAATGCCCCACTGCTTCGTCTATCTTTTCAACCACCCTTCTGTCCCACATGAGCAGAATTCCACCAGAAGAACCCTCTGACCCCAAATATAACCAATCTATGTAAGGACAACTCCATATACTTCTAACAAGTCCTCTTGTAACCCAATTTTTTTTTTTTTAATCTTGAATATTTCTTTCTTTAATTTTTTTAATCCTTAAAAATTTTATGAAGAAAATCTTATATATATGAAATGGCAAAGTAGCATGACTTCTAACGTCCTAAATCTTAGTTAAAATTTTTAGATATCTATAAATAAAATTATTATTTTAAAGTATATAATTTATTTAAGAAAGTATAAGGGTATTTATATTTATTTAAATAGAATCACAATTTCATTAGGGTTGGACATTTATAAAATATAATGAACATGTTTATGCTAGCTATTTTCTCAAGTAATAATAAGAAAACAAACAAGGGTTTTGTTCTTACACTTTTGTAGATACCTAATTTTACAACCTGTATTTAACCTCATTTGGAGACAAAAGAGTATTTTACATCTTGAAGGTAATCATAACTTTTGACCGTAATTTCATTTACTTCATTTAAAACAAATCTTAAAATCTTAATAATCAAAACTATGGGTCACAAGTTCTGATCAAAACCATTGGATTAAAAGATATCATGAAATTAAGTTTTAACTACTAAGATATATCCACAAAGTTGAGTCCGATCACATGTGATTATTAACAATTGATTTTAATTGGTACCATGAGTATTCAATTTAAAATTGGGGACCTGTCATAATCCTATTCGATTGAACTATAAATAATTGCTAGGTTGCATGCAATTGATTAATTCGATTATCAAATATTAATGATTTCTAAATTATTGTTGTGGGCAATTAGGCAAAATTAAGGCATTTTAAGGCCCTAATAAATGTGATTGGGTTAAAATGACATTTGCTCACTCTTTTGTCAATATCCTTGAATCATTACTAATGAAAACTTAAAATGTATTGTTCCTTTTTTTTTTTTTAATGTGTTGATGCTAATTATTTAACCATAATAGGTTTAGACAAATGGTTTTATCATTTTATTTTTATTTTTATTTTTATAATTCGATAATTGAAAGAAGAATATTTGTCAATTGAGTTCCAATGCTCTTGGCAAAAGGTTTTATAATTTAATGGCACATCTTGTAAAAATGTGGAGATTTAAATGTTAGATAATATCCTTTGATATGTTAAAAAAATTACTAGTTAAGTTTTATGCCCAAAAAATGTAAAAAGAAAACCAATAAACTACTAAATATATCAAAATGGAAATTTCATTTATATCATCTAAAACTTACAAAGAGAGAAATAGAAAAGAGAAAGCTCTACTTTATTTATGTTTCCTAGAATTTACTTTGTAATCCAAAGTTTTGGAAGGTGTCAATTTGTTTTCTTCATTATATATAATATAATATATTGGAGAAAACCCATTTATAAAATAATAATAATAATAATAATAATAATAATCATCTATATATATATATATATATATATAAAACCGAAGCCTTTGAATCTCCTACGATTTTTCACATCATCATTATAATTTTTAATTTTTAAAATTAAATAGTGAGAGAGTCCTAACAGGAGTCTCTCTCTTTTTTCCTCATTATTTTAATTTATAAATTTTTTTTTTAATTTTTTAAACTAAATAGTAAGAAAGTCCTAATAGGAGTCTCTCCCTCTTTTTTCTTTAATCCTAATGTTTTTTTTTTTTAACCTAAACTGAGTCCTTTTTTAAAAAAAAAAAATTCGAACGTGAGGTCTAATTAAAAAAAATATATGATTATTTATTTAATCCTAATTCTAACGTAAGTCTCTCAAAAGTCAAAATATTCAGTTTTATATTATATATAGATAATAATAATAATGTGGCAAGATCTAAGAATATGAAAATGCAATTTGTTGATTTATTATCAAGATAACATGGATTAGATTGGTAGTAAATATTAGATTTAATTGCAGTTGAGTATTATGTAAAGTCATCACCATAGAATAGCACATGTCGGAATGTGTTATGTGAAACTAATGATATGAAAGAAAAAGAATTTTTCTAAATCATTATATTGAACAAAAAATAACTTATTTTCATTCATTTTCAAGTTATACATTTTTCAAAATTAAATCATAAACCTTTAAGTAAAATAAGTACTTTTAATTTTTATTTAGCTATCTCATGCATCGCACGAGTTATCGACTAGTAATAATAATAACGGAAAAAACCCAGGCCAAGAGAGTAAAATGATACATTTTCCAAATCGAAAGAGTGAAAAAATAACGAAAATGTTGAAACGGGTGTAATATATAATATTGGAATCAAATTAGTAAAATATTAGATTTAGTTCCAGTAAGACAAATGGAGAGGTCAACATCGAAACTTTTTCAACAGGAGAGAGATAAAGGGACCGGATTTTTGAGGCCGTGACTTTTCTTATTTTTTGCAGAAGCGGGCCCATGACTTAACTGTAAAAATGGACCACAAAATGGTCCAGGTACTTTTTCGGATACAAAAAGGGTACAAAGTGATATGCTCCACATATGTGTTCCTTATGCCTGGGATAAACTGGCCCAGCACTCTTTTCACTTGTTCTACTCTAGAGTACAATTTCTACAAAAATCTTTTAAGTTCAATACCTACTTTGATTAATTTAGCTTAGAGTCTTGATGATTTTCTAAAAATCTTTTAAGTTTAATACCTACTTTGATTAATTTAGCTTAAAGTCCAATATTGGATATTGGGAAATTTTTTATTTTATTCAAGTGTGGTCTTGATCAAGTTCCTATAATTGTTGACCTTTAGTTTTAAGAGGTCACACTCAACTAATTTGATGTTAATATTATAAAAAAAAAAAAAAAAAAACTAATTTGATGTTATATATGTTCATGTTTTCTTGTTATACCAAAAAATAAACATGTTTGGTGAGATTTCCAGTTGTAAACTAACTAGCGTTAAAACACTAAAAATAAATATCACTTCTCCAAAAAGTAGAAACACGTGAAAATTATTGATTATGCTATTGGTTGCTATTTTTAGTAAAGTGAGAAAAAGGGACTAAAAAGAGTTATTCACAATTGATTACAATTGCTTGCTTGAAGAGTCATACACACATCTAGGTGATAATCAATTACTAGAAGAGTTCTAGCACCCCCAAAACAAAACGATAAACAAAAGAAGCAAAAAAGAAAAGAAAAGAAAAGCAAGGAATGACTTTTGATTTATCCGTCTTAACTAGCCCTTAGATTTTAAAAATTTTTTGATGATTTTGCTTCATGGTGATCGGTGAATACCAAATTATATTCATATGACGCAGTTTTGACAACAAAAAACATATAATTTAAAATCCTGCTTTATTTTATATATATATATATATATATATAGAGAGAGAGAGAGAGAGAGAGAGAGAGAGAGAGAGAGAGAGAGAGAGAGAGAGAAAGCCAAGACAAGATCTAGTTAAATATGGATGAAACCTGTTAAGTGCTAATCTTGAGTTGCCAAGGAAGACTAGGAAATAGAACAATCCAACCTAGAAAAATTCAAAATTCAAAATAAAAAACAAAAGAAAAAAAGAAAAAAGAAAACAGTGGGAGCAAATTAATATTATGAATTATGATATCACTTTTCTCAAGTTGGTGCAAGAATCTGGATTGCAAAATCAAAGGAAGCTCACAGAATTCTTATTGCAAGCAAGATTGACTTGAAAACATTTTTAGACCTTAAGGCTTAAAACAAGTGTACTCAAAAGCACCATTCTTGACAAAGAAATGTTGCGGCAAATATGTAATACTGGCAATCACGCAAAGATAAACAAAACCTATTGCAGAATTGTGAATCAATTTATCAATAGTATGACTTGCCATTAGTCTCAAACCTACACTCGACCTTTTCCAACACCCTCTACTTCATTTTTCATTGTAACAAATTGACCTTTGATTCACCCAAAAAAAATGATTAAGCATCCAAAATTTACCATATACACAGGCAGACTCTTAGAATCAGCTAGAGGAAACAAATTGGTCTTACAAATAATTAATTACAACTCTAAGCTAGGATTTGTATTTACTTAGCCATGGCCTTTTTTCTTTTGTATTTGAGAAAAAAGAATCCATATATGCTTCTTGATCTTCACTATACTTCAAATTCATTTAGGAAAAGGTAGCCTGCAAGACATAGAAAGATGCACTAAGGCAAAGAGTTTCTCTATGGTAGCAGCATGCATTTCTAGGCATGCAGTCAATGATGATAGTTAAGTTGCTACACAAACAGAAACATTGCTCATTGATGAGTTGAAAGTGACATCAACCTGTGGTTGCAACCATTATTTTCACCAACAAATTTATCTTTCAGTACCAGATAAGCCCATATAGAACTGTAAATTAGAATATAGTACATATTGTAATGCTAAATCCAGAGAAATAACTAAACCTAAGGACAAATTTATCTGTTTGGTCAAGTTCCTCTATCGAAACTACAACTATATGCTATATGGCCCCTAAATATTGAGGTTTGATGCCCTTTGATTGAATCCTGAATATTATTCCATACTTCATCCAGAAATCTAAAAAATTTTAAGAATTTCACAAACTTACCCCAACTTGAGAGATGTGTCTGAACTGTTAATTGACTCAGATGATTGACCTTGTTCAAGTACATGCGTTTGAGTGCTAAACAGATTCTCCATCTGTGGAAGAGACATTTTTTATAACTGAGATAGGAAGAGAGGACAGAGGAGGAAGAGTTTTTTCTAAAAAAAAAAAAAGACCTATTACCTGTTTTAATCGTTGGTTTTCTTCCATCAGTTGGGCTCCCTGCATTAAAAAAATAAGATGAGCAGAGAGCCACTACTAAGACTTCTTAGCTGTAAATACAAAAAATAATTTAATTACTATGGCATATTTACCTAACTTCTTATATAAGAAATCAATACGTTTTTTTGGGGGGACAAAATTGATATAGGTCAGGTGATAGGATAAACAATACAACATTCAGTTCTGAATTTATGTTGACAATGGTTTCAACTAAAGGTTCAATGGTGGTTGTTACATGTTACTTCTTGTTAGCCATGTGAACTCCTTTCTCTACCCATTGAGCTAGCCAGT
Source organism: Lithocarpus polystachyus (assembly GCA_033629205.1). Classification (NCBI taxonomy): domain Eukaryota; kingdom Viridiplantae; phylum Streptophyta; class Magnoliopsida; order Fagales; family Fagaceae; genus Lithocarpus; species Lithocarpus polystachyus. The sequence goes on along the minus strand of CM066172.1, from coordinate 27,152,953 downwards.
GCACAAAAAGACCACGATTTTTATGAATTTGCACCAACTTTCATTAACATTGTGACGAAGTTTTACAGTTATTTTCTGACATTTGCTAAAGATATGGATTTAGAGTTTTAGCTTATTGCATTATAGTAGTCCTAATTGTACAGTCCTAACTATATTACTGTAATCCTAGGGTTAACACAGAGTTAGTCTACTACATATTCCCTTAAATAAGTACACTATTATACACATAATTCAATAATAAAGATTTGTTTAAGACTTTCCGCTGTTAACGTAGACCTCTAAGACAAAACCACCTTAATTCCTTGTGTTCTTTCAACTTCTCTTAGTTTCTTCTTGCCACCAAATATTTCAATATTTTATCATGATATCATTAAAACCATATGACCTTCTGCTTAAGGGCACTGATCTGTTCTGGAACTATCTTGCAAACATTATAATAATTGTATGAAATGTCTTGCAAGGATTTAAAGTTTGGTACATGACCTTTTGCTGAAGTGCAGTGATCTCTTCCAGAAATCTTTCACACTGAAAGACAAAAAAGTTTTATATATTTAGAGAGTACATAAATTTCAACACTCCATTATAATGCAGGCAAACAGAGATAAAAAAGAGAGATGTGCCTTTGTTTCTGTAACACGGCTCAGGCCTACTTCAAGCACTTTCTCTAGTTTCTGTAGTTCTTCTATATCCATTCCTTGAAGCTCTTCTCCCTTAATCTTCCTGTTAGGTGTAAACATTTCTCAACATTAATTTATTGTGGTATATACATGTCTTTAAAGTAACAAGATGATAGTCACGTAGTTATAATACCTCAGTTCATGTGTCTTGTCCTCAATTTCCTTGCTCAACATGGCGTAGGAGGCACCGTTCTTAAGTTAACACATTTAATTGCCGTTCATGAAGATTTTTGTAATGTGATTTGTACAGAGCACTTTTAATATAACAATGGTTCTAAAATTTGTAAGCATTTCGTGCCTCAAATAAGAAATTTTTAGGGCAGACCTAAATTTTAGGGTCATCATTCTGGGAGTGCTAAAAGTAGTCTTCTAAGTAGTTCCAAAAAACATAGCATTTCTTTCGGTGGTAGGATTTTCAATCAAATGTAATTTTCAAAGTATTCATGAAAATTTCTTGAGAAAGATTCAGAGTCATGTTTCCTTATGACAATGATAAAATCACCTGCATTAACGTTAAGATGAAAACATTGGAAGAAACTTGAGAGGTTTAAATCATTTTTGCTATTTATGGTAATTCTAAGTTATGACCAGATCTACATTACTTTTACGGTAAATTCCTTTGTTTAGGAAATTATATTATCATTTTTGGTATTTATGGTATGTGGCTATGTGCATGTCTTTACCGTAACAAGTTGATAGCAATGCAGTTATAATACCCCAGTTCATGCGTCTTCTTTTCAATTTCCTTTCTCCACATGGTGTAGGGTAGGTACTTTTCTCAAGCTAACATAAAGGACTGCCGTTCATGAAGATTTGTGTTATAAGATGTGAGCGCCATTTATATTATCAACATGTAAGCAGTTCCAATCCTGCCTTCTATAAGTAATTTTTAGGGTTGGCCGAAATGTTAGGATCATCATTCTGAGAGTGCTACAAGTAGTACTCTAAGAGCACTAGCATTTGGTGTGTAAACACCCACTCAATTGCTATTTTACAACCAAAACCACTAAAAACATGCTCCATCTAGGTTGATCTATGTAAAAAATTATACCATCCATGAATAGCAAGTTTCTACATATACAACCCACTGTTCACAGTCGTAATTAAAAATATAATATTTTATTCTCTCTCCCTCTCTTCTCTCTTCTCTAACTCTCCCTCTTTTTTGTCTATCTCCACTCTTCTGTCTATCTCTCTCTTTCTCTGTCTCTCCCTCTTTTCTCTATATTTGATTTTTTTTTTCCCTCTCCTCTCCTCTATCTCTTTCTTGGCTGTTTTTGGTTGGGTTGAATCATGTTTGGGTTTCAGTTTTGGTCATTTGATATTGGGTATGCGTTTTGTTCTTGGGTATGGGTCACGGTGGAGATCGGGTTTGAACCGTGGGTTTTGTTCTTGGGTATGGATCATGTTTTGTTTCGGTCGTTTCTTCTTGGGTATGCATTTTGTTCTTGGGTATGGGTCACATTGGAGATTTGGTTTGGGTTTCAATTTTGTCTCTCTCTCTTCGATTGTTTGGGTTTCAGTTTCAGTGGTGGTCGGTGTGGAGAGTGGTGGGGCCGTGGAGCTGTGGAGATCAGATTGGGGCATGGGTGGTTAATCAGAGGTTTCAATGGCTAAGGCTTCGGTGTATAAGGTTGGAATCAGTTAGGTTGAATCGGTTGTAGGCGAGGCTATGGTGGCGGTGGGTATTTGAGATTGGTTGCAAGTGATGGGTATTTTGGCTGTAATTTGTTCTGTGGGTTCGGATTTGGCTGGGTTAGGATTTAGGATTTTAGTTTGGTGTTCCAATGGTGGGTTTGGGGGTTTGGTTTGGTGTTTCAACGGTGTTTCAGAGATGATGGTGGTGGTGGTGGTGTTGTTTGGTTCGTTTGGTGTTTCTTGGTGGTTGGTTTGGTGGTGCTGGTGTTTCAATGAGTTTGGTTGTTGAAGAGAGAGACAGAGATGAAGAGATGGGAGATAAATCAATAGTTTTTTTTTTTTGATAAGTAATAAAGATTCATTGACATCAAGAAAGAGAGAGATACCCAAGTACATAGGGGTGAACAAATAAAAAACAAACATTACAAAAGTCAAGAAAATCTAAAATAGAAGAAAAATGATGGTTTCTCCACACAGAAAACCAGTCAAGTAAGGATCGGAAGAATAGAAGCTTAAGATCAGGCATGGAACGCTCATTGTCTTCAAAACACCTACTAGTTCTCTCCTTCCAAATACACCACATCAAACAATGTGGAACGACCTTCCAAATATCTCTATTACGATGGCGACCAAAACGAACTTGTCAGCAAGCAAAAAGCCCAACAACAGACATTGGCATAACCTAACAAACTCCAAATAAACCAAAAACCATATCCCACAACTCCTAAGCAACCGGGCAATGCAGGAATAGATAGTCAACACTTTCACCATTACATTTGCACCAGACAGAGAATTAGCATTTGAGTAATATTAGCGTAAAAAAAATTAGAGAATCATCAGTGAAAAGGAGATGGGAAACCATCAAAGGTCTTCCTAGAGAAACACCTACAGTAAAACCTGACGAGCGACCTTCATGAACAGCCTTATCCAACATTCTACCAACGGCTTCCATAACCAATACAAATAACAAGGGGGATAAAGGATCACCTTGCCGCAACCCCCTTGAGCTTCCAAAAAATCCATGGGCAGTACCATTAATAAGGATAGAAAAACGAACCGTTGATAAACAAAAAGAAATCCATCGCCTCCACTTATCAGAAAATCCACAACGCTCAAGCGAGTAAGAAATCCACAGTTCACATGATCAAAGGCTTTCTCTATGTCCAACATACATAACAAACCTGGCTGACTAGACTTCAATCTACTATCAAGACATTCATTAGCAATGAGAACGGAATCAAGAATCTGCCTATTTAGAACAAAGGCATTCTAAGGAGCTGAGATGATCTCTCCTAAAACCATGCAAAGACGAATAGCCAAAACTTTAGCAAGAATTTTATAAACCCCCGCAACAAGGCTAATAGGCCAAAAGTCCTTTACTTCCACTGTTGCAGCTTTTTTAGGAATGAGAGCAATGAAAGTTGCATTCAAGCTTTTTTCAAACTAACCAGTTACATGGAAATGATGGAACACAGCCATGATGTCTGATTTGAGAATCCCCCAGCAAGCTTGAAAGAAAGCCATCAAAAAACCGTCAGGCCCAAGGGATTTATCCCCATTAAACTCCTTGATGACTTTAAAAATCTCAGTTTCCTCAAAGGGTCTCTCTAACCAATCCACATTATCCCCTAAAATCCTAGGAAAATCCAACACATTCGAGAAAGGATGCTGCTCATGCTGCTCAGAGTATAGGTTCATATAGAATTGTTCAATATGGTCAGCGATCCTATCCTGGTTGGAAGACAGAGCCCCATCAATCATAAAGTTTTCAATACAATTATTTCTTCTATTAGAATTAGCCATCCTAAGAAAAAATCTCATATTGGCGTCGCCCTCCTTTAAAAACAACACTCTGGACTTTTGTCTCCAACTAATCTCCTCTAACAAGATAGCCTTCTCAAGTTCAATGCGAAAGGTTGTTTTTTCCAGTTTTTCCTCCTCTGTTAGAGGTTGATTGTCCTCTTTTACATCTAAAGCATTCAACTTACTCCATAATTGCTATTTCTTCACTGTGATATTGCCAAAATCTGTTTCGTTCCACTTCTTTAGGTCTGTTTTTAGAGCAGTCAACTTCTTGGCAAGAATGTAACTAGTAGTCCCTTGAAAATGGTAATTCTCCCACCAAGACTTCACCTTATCTAAGAACCCCTTCGCTTTCAACCACATATTCTCAAAGCGAAAAGGAATTCGCCCTCTTCGATGACTCCCACTCTCCAAAAGAATTGCGAAGTGATCAGGTAACACTCTAGGAAGCCTTTTTTGGGAGAAATGAGAGAAGTATTTTGCCAATACCGGAGAGAAGAGAAACCGATCATTCTAGAGGCTGAGGTGGAGTTAGACCATGTGTAAAGACCTCCTTCCAAAGGATTATCCATTAGCCCATGAAGAGAAATAAAATCTGAAAAATCATTCATGCAGCGAGTAAAACTTCCCACCCCTAAACTCTCCGATGGAAAGCGGATGACATTAAAATCACCTCCCAAACACCATGGCAAATTCCACCAACTGTTCAAGCCTGCCAATTCCTCCCACATAAATTGATGCTTCCTTGTTCAAGTTTGGACCATAGATACCTGTGAAGGCCCACTCAAATTGGTCACTGACGTTTTTAAACCTACACAAAATTGAAAAAAGCCCCACCGCTCCCTCTATCTTTTCAACCACCCTTCTGTCCCACATGAACAGAATTCCACCGGAAGAACCCTCAGAACCCAAATATAACCAATCTATGTAAGCACAACTCCATATACTTCTAACAAGTCCTCTTGTAACCCATTCCAATTTTGTCTCTTGCAAACAAACAATATTAGCCCTCCAAGAGCGTAAAAAATTAAGAACCTTGAGCCGTTTTTCCTTCTCATTCAAACCTCTAACATTTCAAGACAAAATCTTCAAATTCATTGGGAAATAATTAGAGCCCTGTCCTTATCGTTACCAATGCACCTTAAAGAAGCTGAACCATAATTGACAAAGCTAAATAAACCCATCAATTCCCTTATTCCTTTCCTCCTTGAGCTCTTCACAGCTTTTTCAGTTTTTTCCTTAATAGACCTCTGCTGTATCTCAGCTTCAACAGCCAATAGAAATTTGGTTGCTGGCTCTTCTAAACCAATGAGGGATTTCCTAAGGAAATCATCAAAGCCACTGAATTTTTCTTGAAACCATTCTGAGTGATTGTCCTTACCCAGCAATCTCTCCACATTCAGAGTTGCTGACCCTTCAGAAATATCCATGGCATCCAGAGTTGCTGACCCTTCATAAATCAGTAGTTTTTTTATAGTATTTGTTTTGTAGTTTTTATTATTTTATTAGGTTGTATGTAAAAATAAGAACTGAGATGTTGGGTGAGTTGTTAAATGGGTTGGTAAAATAGATAAAGTGGTGTTTGAGGATGTAAAATAGAGACTGGTATGCATTCCAGATGCTAGTGCTCTAAGTGTTCCAAAAAAATATACTTAGCTTTTCTTATGGTGGTACAATTTTCATGAAAATTTCATAAAATATCGGATTAAGAAGTAATCATGTCACGTTTCATTATGACTATGATAGAATTACGTGCATCAACGTTAAAATGAAAACATTGGAAATAAGAATGTTAAGATGTTTAGAAGAAAATACACATAAAGATAAGATTAGGAATAAGGATATTTGCTTAAAGTTGGGGGTGGGGGGGGGGGGGGGGTCATATTTAGAGGAGAGCAATTAATACACTTGTAAGAAAGAGCAAGTTGATTCAAGTTGAGGTAATGAAAAAACAGGCAGAGGAAGACAAAAAAACACATTAATAGAAGTATACTTGTTAAGTAAGGAAGTAACAAAGACTACAGATTCGAATAGAATAGAATGAAGGGAAAATACATGTGGTTGACTAAACAGTTGAGAATCCATAATTGAACCTAAAAATTTTTGGGACTAAAACAATGTTGTAGTTGTATGCTAATTTTAAGTTATGGCCATGACCTATGCCACTTTTCAAAAAAATTCTTCCATTTAGGCATTCATTTAGTCATTTTTGCTATTTATGGCTAGGTTTTTTTTTTTCCTCTTTTAGTTAATAACTTTCAACTAAGAATTCAAAATAAGATCCCATTTGTTTTGGAAAGTTTTCTAGGGTATGTAGGATTTGATTTTATAATTTTGATAATTTTGGCAATTTTTCATATTTCTAGCGTCGTTTTTGCTTGACACAAATTTGGGTGTTTTAGGGTCTACTAGCCTCCCTATGATTTAATTTCCTATTTACATGCATGGTAGACTCCAAGGTAATTCAGAATTTTATTAATAAAAATTTCAAAAAGTTTTTTCTCCATTCATTCTGGTGAACTTCAAATTTCTCCTTGTGATTTAAAAGGACTTTTTATGGATTCAAGAGTTATTATCTTAAAGTATACGTAATCTTTGACTTATGACTTTCCAATTGTCACTTATTCACCAACTAAAAAACTTTAAAACATCATACCTGGAGCTCAAGAGAGAGTTGGTCCATTTTGCCAAGATTATCTGGATGTAGATTGTGCCTTTCAATTACCTGCTGCATGCTTCATACAACAAAAGGATAGCATGTTCAATTGTTTTATCTATCTCCCATTTTAATAAAATGAAAGTACGGATGAACTTATAAACTACTAGTATGCATTTTTGACTCATATCTAAGGAAATGAAATTTGAGCTAGTGACTGAAGAATTAATTATTTATCTAGTGTTGGCATATTTGCCATTGTCTACAGACCAATTGTGTTCCCGATTAAAATGTGAACCACAGATGATATTTATAATGATTGACACAAGCAATACACAAACTTCTAATTTGGTCAAATTATTAAAGGTAAACATCTATATGAACGCCCAAACTATTTATATTGATTGACACAAGGGGTACATTATGATGCAAGGAGCATTAAAATTATCTAAGATTTTATTTTTGAATGTAAAAATTATTTTGTTTTTGAATTTAAATTTTAAATTTGGCTTTAATTTTGAGGGTTTTAAGGGATTTGATTAGGCTTTTTCTATATTGGTGTTATCCCTAAACCCCATTAAACTAGTGCTCTTGTAATGGTGAATTGCAATACAATTTGAATAAGAATAATTTGATGATTTGAGAATGATGACTTTCACTTTGTTTGGTAGTGATGCCAAATACCCTTAGGTGGTGATGCCTAGGGTTTGCATGCAGATTCTAGGAAGTGAAGCCTAGGGTTTTTCCTGTTTATTCTTTTATACTTCTTTTATCTTTATTTTCCTATTACATTCAACATCAAATTGTTACCAAGTTGGTATCAGGACATCCAATATGCTCCACCCAATCCAAATCAGTCTAAAAAAAAAAGTCCACCCATTAGCCCAATTTCCAAAAGAAGAAGTGAGATTAGCCCATTAAACCCAGAAGCCAATCCGTGCACATCTAGTGTTCTTTAGCTTTTAGCAGCATATAAAGTTTTAGTCTTTGTATTTTGTGTCTCTTTGAGCTAAAAATGACTTCTTTTGGTAGAGATTTTGAGGAGCATTGATCTTAAGAAGGATGGGAAAAGCCTCTTAACCCTCATTTCTCCATTGATGACCTCCTCCCTCTTATTGATAAAGTTAAAAATTTGTTAGCAAATGTGGATCAAGCACCATCCAAATCAATGCAAGATGCACTTTTACCCTCAATGAAGGCATTGATCACTAATGAACTTTTGAGACATGCTGAAATGGATGTCAAAAGCATCTCACCATTTACTATGACAACACCAATGCTATTAACATCTCTAAAAATCATGTTCAACACTCTCGTAATAACACATAAAGATAAGACATCACTTCATACGTGAGTTGGTTGAGAATGGCATCCTAACACTTGAATTCATTACCACTAATGACCAAAAGGCAGATCACTTTACTAAACCATTGGATGGTCATTGTTTTACATTCCTATGCCAATGTATTGGTGTAATCTCACCTGAGTGTCTCTCTTCTTCTTCTTCTTTCCTACATGCATTGCATCTAGCTTCTTATTGCATTAGGTTGTTTGTTTGTTTATTGCTATCAAGAAAAAAAATTGAAAAATACAAAAACAATGTGTGTTTATACTGGTACCTGTGTACCTTGAATGGCCATTGAAACAAGGTTTCATGACTTTGTATCTTTTGTAGCTTGAATAAGCATCTTTATGCACAACTTAACATTGTGAGCTTTATGGCTCTTTATGTGATTAGAAAGTATGACTTAATCATTCTTACTCATAACTATGTCACTCATTTTGACTGGAATAACTAAAAAAATCCTAAAAAAAAAGATATAAATAATCATTTCACCACTAAAACTCGTCAATTATAAACGCCTATGTGCAATTCATAAAAGCTATACTCTATAAGGTATAACACTTGCATAGCAAGAAAAAGGGTGTTCGAATAAAAAATCAAAGGGTATTTTCTCTTCTCTCTCTTATATACTCATGCATGATATGCTAAATTGTGCTTAAAAGAAAAATATGCAAAGATGCGATCAAAAGAAAAAGCAAAAAGAATCAAATGCTTTGAAATGTGATTGCAAGCGTGTCTAAGAGATGTGAAAGTTATATGATGTAAATTCAAAGGTGGAAGTCCCCATCAAACGGTTATGATTGTGTGAGTTTTTATGATTCTCTTATATCATTATTTTTGCACGTTGAGATATTTATGCTTACTTGCAAAGTTTAACATACTACATGTAATTCTTTGCCACTCTTGATACAAATCTACAAGTACACTGTGATTTGGCTATCACAAGAAATACATATATTAGTAGAAGCTTACTAAACTATCTTGAATTGTTTTTGTGAATAAAATATGTTAGACTGTTTAGTGCTTTGGGATTATGAATGCATTCCCTTTTGAGTTTGATGTTTGAGTGATTAATTATGCTTTTAGAGCTTTTGATGTATGGTTGGTATTGTTTTTATCTTGTTTGCTTACTCTTCATGCCTTTTCTCTCTTGAAAATTCATGTTTTTGTGCATTTCAATAGAAGCTTGATAGCAGCCTTGATACCTCTCAACACCTCTTAATACCTCCTTGATACATGCCACTTCTATCGAACTTTTTCTGGGTTTATTTCGATACCTCTTGACATTACCTCGATCCATCGAGCCAATTTTCTCAACTCTCTATTTGCTAGATACCTCCTCGATACATCGAAGATTTTTGTCGTCGACACCTCGAGCCTCTAGATAGAAGCTCGATCTATCAAGAACATAGGTTCTATATAAAGTAGAGGGTCAACCTAGTTCATTTCTCACTCAAATACTTCAATATCTCCTCGATAGCTCTCGATTCCTCTCACCTCTTTTCATCAAATCAAGCCTTCTAATCCAATTTTCGACCTCCTAGCTTCTTCAAATCATTGGTATGTGGTCTAAACTCATTCCTTTTCATGATTTTCATACATTTCATGCATTTTAGAACTAGGTTTTTAAGTTTTTGGGAATTTTTGGGTTTTATTTTTTTTGAAATGATGGGTGTGGGTGTTCAATATAGTTAATTATATTGTCATGCATTGCATTCTAAGCACATTTAAACTTATTCTCATGCATTTTTTATAGGTTGTGTGCTTGATTATGTTGAGTGTTGTAGTTTGGATTGGGTTTTATCCATGATGCAATTTCTTTTACACAACACATGTTCATGCATTCCCATGCATTTTTCTTCTCCTTTCTCTTATTCTGAGTATATGTGTTTCTCTCTATACTTTAGTTTTCTTAACTATGGCACCCAAAGCATAGAAATACATTCCTTCTAAAAATCTCATCTCGCGTTTTGCTTATACTTATTCTATTCCTCCGTAACTCTGGTTTTGTGACTCTAATAGCCATAAGGAATTCGAAGAGAAGTTTTCTGGCTGGGCAATTCACTCAGATCGTTAGGTCATCCTATCTAATTTTTAGATTCTATGGTATCTAGATCGTTTAGATCACGTGGATGGGAGTTCCTATGTGAACGACCAGTTACCTATCCTAGCATGTTTATAAAGGAGTTGTACTCCAATATATAAAATGCCGATACTTCTGTACCTAGGTTCTTTACACAATTTCGTGGTACATGTACAATTGTTACACTGGAGCTTATCTTCGATGTACTCCAAGTTCCTAGAGTAGACAGTCCTAACTACCTAGCCTCTCCTGTGCTTGGAGCTCTCTCTAGAGATGTTTTAGCTTCTCACTTTTGTAAGCGTTCTACGTCCTAGGGACACAAACTTAGTTTTGTTACCCATGACTTTGTTAAAGATCCACAGATCTCTTACATGGTGATGATGTTTATTCTTACTCCACGTTCTCACTATAACACCATCACTAAGCCTCGTGCTTGTTTTCTTTATTCTCTACTAGAAGGTTTATCCATAGACTTTCCCTCTTACATGATTCTATCCATTCTGGATACGTTTCGTGACAGTGCGAGTCATGATAAACTCATCTTTCCTTCTTTTATCAAGTGCATTCTTATACACGCAAGTGTTTCTATTCATTACCCTTTCCACTTCTCTATTATGGATGCTATAGGTAAGGAATCTATAGTCAGGAGCTTTCTGTAGGGGGGATAAACACCTTGGAGAGCTTCCTTGAATAATTAATATAATATATAGATACACACTTTAACCCAAAAGGCCTAAGCCTAATGGGTATGTGCTCAATTATATTATATTAACCACTCATTCTTCTCATCTTTATTCAATGTGGGACTTCACTCACATGTGTAACCCAACAATCTCCCCCTTGCCTAATGGGCTTTTCACTTCACTAGTGCATCATCCATGGGCCTCCATGTGTCAACCCCGCACATCTTTTATCCTCCATGGGAACCTTGCACCTCATCGTTATCTAGCACCATTGGCAATGATACTCCTACTCCTTTGTTAGGCCTTTTCCAAGATTGTTTGTGTGGGCTTTATGGGCTTGCTTGGTGTAATATACTGACCCCGCCCTAAGTGCGAAAGGGACCCGCCCTAAGTGCGAAAGGGACCCGCCCTACCCCATTTGTGAAAGGGCTTCAAGTACACACACCCCGTTCCCGCTCCAACTGCGAAAGGAAACCTCAATAACCTTACCACCACCATGGGCTCTGATACCACTTGTAGGGGATAAACACCTTGGAGAGCTTCCTTGAATAATTAATATAATATATAGAGACACATTTTAACCTAAAAGGCCTAAGCCCAATGGGTAAGTGCTCAATTATGTTATATTAACCACTCATTCTTCTCATCTTTATTCAATGTGAGACTTCACTCACACGTGGAACCCAACACTTTCTCAGCTGGTCGCTAAGACCAAGCATCCACGAGTTGATACTACTCCTGCTCAGCGGGAGGAACCAAAGTTTCATGCTGTAGAGGATGCTGCCTATACTCACCGTCCCAATACCTCATCTGCTCCATCTTCTTCTTCCTCTTCTAGAGTAGAGGCTACCTTACCCGCCATCCTTGATCAGCTCCAGCTCGTTTTTGATGCCATTAGAGAGATTCGAGATACTTAGGCTGCTCATGGTGATCATCTTAACTAGATCTCTAATGAGATGAGTCAAATGAACACTAAGATTGGATGTATAGCTCACCGTCAGTCTCGACTTGGTGGGTTTGCTCTCTCTCCAGAGCGTGAGTCTTCAAACGCTCCTTCAAATAGTGGATATGATGATGAGATGACTACCTCACAGTGATTTACCTTTTGTCCATCATGACAAAAAGGGGAAGCAGCTATGAGAGTAGTTAGACATAGTTGATAGGGAGAGAGTTAGGTAGTTTTGAGGGATGTAGTGAGGATTTTGATGTATAGTAGAGGTGTTATCTTCCTACTTGTATCTTTTGGTTTTGTAACCATTTTACATAAATTATGCTTATTGATGATATATATAATGATGATGTATGTTTCCTTTCTTTTCTATATTAGCCTTAAATTTTGTAGAACTTTTAAGAGATTTCATACAAAATTGTATGGTTCCTTTCTTCTCTATCTTCTCACATGTGTTGTCTCTTTTCTCACCTCTTACACGTGTCTTGATTTAAATAACTTGTCTATTTTTCACACATGATGCCTTGATGGATCTTGTTTAGTTTTTCAATTTTAAGACATGTTGCAAAGTCTTATTTATACATTGATCTCTCTTTTTGCAAAGTTTTTCAAGAATTCAAATATTAGAGTAGAATTATTTTTATGTGTAAATCATGAGTATAATATATTCTAGGACATTCAATAGACTCTTGTGATTTTGTCACGGATTGCCAAAGGAGAAAATTGTTAGGGTCATATTTTTCATGTCTTGGCACATCTTTTGACAAAACGCATTTTACTTGTAATTAAGTAGTTCTTAGTAGATTCTAGAATATCATGAAGTTTGTCTCTTAGCTATAACAAGTGGTATTATTGAAGATATAAAGACTGCACAAAGAAACAAGTGAGAAAAGTTGAAAATAGTGAACCTTGACACAAGCTTGATACAAGGCTTCTATCAAGAATTAATGAAGAACCTCGATGCCTCTTGATTTTTCGAGCTTCGCAAATCTAGTATTTTCAAATCTATTTTTCAGCCCATGATGATTTTGACTTCTAGGTTTCATTCACTAAACTTCTAGGGGATATAAAAGGTCTATTTTAAAGTCATCATAATACACAGAGACTTAATTAGAGAATCTATACACTTATTATGAAGCTCTTGCGTTCATATGTGCCTTAGGATTTTGTGGCCAAGTGCTTCCTTCTCTACAAGTGTATTGAAGTACTTTACATCCAACAACAGGCTTCAAGTTGCTAGGAGTTAGTCACTTACTAAGATCCGTGCAAAGGATAGAAGTCACTACAAAATCAAGACCAATTGGGGATTGACGTAAGGATTCAACTGTATGTTAGTACTTTGAAATAGGTCAGGTTTTGGGGCAAGATTCCATGTACTTGTAATCTCTTAATTTTGATTAGTGATTCTTGAGAGCGGTAACTTGAAAATCAACTGGTGAGGTTTTTGCCTTGTGAAAGGCTTTCCCCATTAGTCAACAAATCACTGTATCAATTTATTTTTCACTGCACTTTAGACTAGTTGGTAATTTGTTCGTGCCTCCATGATTTTGCATGTAATTTGACCTAATTAATTTACTTGGGTAAGTGAATTAATTAATTGGGTCAATCTAGAACCCAACACTATTAATAAAGGCTCTTAAAATTGTGGTTAACTTTTTTTCTTTTTGAGAGGAAAATTTGTGGGTTGCCTATATACCACTAACCCAACTTTTTTAGTGACTTTGGATTTCAGAAAATAAATTTTTCAGGTAATAAATGCAAATATTCATTTATCATATTTTAAAAAAATATGATTTTTTTTTTCAAATATGAAATTTATTAATCTAGATAATTATTAATAAGAATTTGTTATGAACATGTTTTTATATGGAACTATTTATTCTATTATTTAAAGAAAATATAATGTGGCATTTTAATGTATAATAGAATTTAAAATCAATTAAAAATGTATATTATAATAATGACGTTAAAATTGTAAGGACTCAAAAACTTAAGCAGTAAAATTTATGGGGTCAACCAAAAGTTAAACTCCTCTTAAATGCACATGAAAATATGAAATTTTTTCTCTCTTTTATTTTCTATTTATTGTGTAAATATGAAATTTGAATAAGATAAGACTTAGGTACAGTAGTTAGATGTTGTTTCCTTAGGTTCCCCTCCTAAAATTCAGCCATATGGATTTTTTCTCATAAGATAAAAATGTATTTTTTAATTAAATAGCTACTTGGCTGAATCTTAAAAGGAAAACCTAAAGAACAGCGTCTAAGGAACTATACCTAAGTTTTGTTCATTTAAATATTATGATAGTTATTAACTAGCATTTATTATGATTTTGTTTGTATAGAACTATATTCTAGAATTATATATTTATTATGGTCCTATTTGTATAGGAACTAAATATTCTATCATTTAAAGAAAATGACAAAGTTTGGCTACAAACATGGTTGCAGCCTAAAGTTTCAACTTCTTCCAAGACACTGACATGTGTTATTATTTGCACATGACTCACTTAACCACACTTAACTCGACCAATACTTGTCATGTGCATTGCACATGTTAGCTTCTTAGAAGAAGTTGAAGCCTAAGTTTGCAACTAAGTTTATTACCAAACTTTTTCCTAAAGAGAATAAGATTACAAAATTTGATTAAGATAATGACATATAAAATTAAAAGGCCTCGAAAACTTATGTAACAATATTACGAAGTCAGCCGAAAGTCAAACTTTGGTGTTATGTACATAGTAGATTATAGATTAGTCATGGATTAGAAAAATTTTAACAAATTTTTTTTTTATTCCATTTTTTTTTATAAATATAAAATTTGACAATTATGATAATTATTTATAAGCATTTAATATGATCGTGTTAGTATATAAAATTATCTACTCTACAATAAAAAGAAAATACAATATGAAAAGGTTCTAAAGGAAGGTTTAAAAGTTTAAATATATCATAGAATTTAAAATCAATTGACAAATATATTGGAATAATGATGTCTCAAATGCTTCTGAAACAAAATTATAAGATGTTAATTAAAAGTCAAAAAATTTTGATTTTATATTATATTATATTATATTATAGATTTGTAATTTTCCATGTTTAACTCTCTGTATCTCCTTTTAATTTCAAACTGTATTCTTTTTTCTTTTTTAATTGAGAAAAAAATTCCATCCTTATTAATTCTAGTAAAAAAAATCTATAAAAAAAAAAAAACCATTTTTCACGCAAAGACTAAAAACATTTAATTAAGTAACTTCCTCCATTTCTCTTAACTTACATTCATTTAATTAGAAGAATAAAATCTACATTCATAAGGAAGAGGGGAACACTTTTGCAGCAATGAAAAAGGTAAGGAGAAAGTGTTAGTTTGCACAATCTCCATATCATTTGATATGGCTACAGAAACGATCTGAATGATAATAAATAAAATGACATATAAAAAGTTCAAGCTAGGAGTCCCATTCAAAGCTTTTGATGAAAGTAGATGGGTACTCCAATGAAAATCATTTTACATCTTATAGCTTTGAAATAAGTTGTTGATTAGATTGTATATATGAGATTACCTTGGAAATTTAACTCAAGCAATCCAAATTAAGATTTTTTCCTCATTGAGATTAATTTATCAAATTCTATCAAATAGTAAATTATGGGGCAAGGATGCAGAAAAATAAAGGAGACATTTGTAGTCAGATTTCATTAGTAATAGTTACTGAAAAAATAAAAGATTTCTTAAGGACATTATAAAGGAAACGGAAGGTTTACTTTAAAATATCAACAGAAAACGAAATTGGAAAATAAAGTAGAAAAAAAATAAGTGTTGCCAGAAAAATTGTTGAAATTCAAAGTTACCAATACATGTTACTAATATTCTATGTATGAATTTAATAGGCTTTGATCACTTTTCCTTAGGTGAGGTGTCTCGTCATGAGTTATAGGATGATGTATCAATTTATCACTCTAATGATGTACAATTAGATCATACTCGGACGTATCTTACTCTTAGTCTAAAAGTGATCTCAGTCCTGTTATGCTACCTCATATTATGTGTGCAGCAGCAGATGTTAAGTCTCACCTTTGAGTTGTTATGCTTAAAGGTTTCCTTGCTAATTTGAAATTGTTAAGAATAATAGTAAGGTCATAATTAATTTCGTATAAAAGTGATTTTTCCAAATTAAAATGAAGGTAAGTAGGGAGGTGTGATATTCTCTATGAATAAGGATGGTCACATTAGCCTTTTTGTGTAGTTTGAGAATTGGTAAAGAAAATATGTGAGTAAATGCGAGTGCACCATTAGAATGTATTGCAGTCTTGGGAGTTTAAGAGTTGGACTCGAAAGTTTGTAATCAATATCATTAATAGTGGATTTAATATGGATTTAAGCAAATTGAATTGAACAGTGTTAAAATTTAATGTCTTATGGTACTTGTTATTTTATTATTTCGTGTGCTTTTTACAGGAAATTAGTATTGGAGTCATTGGTAATTGGGATCTTTGAGAGGTGAATGCAAAGTTCAAGGTAGAGTCCATTAATTAACAAAATTGATTTTGTTACACTGTCAAAGAAACCTTGTTGCAACAAAAATTGATTAGGGGGCTATATAGAAGATTAAAGAAATCAATCACCATGGCTGGTGATAATTGATCAACAAAAGAATTTGAAATGAAGACATTTACTACTATATATTTGCGTTTTGTACCAAAGGTAAGTATAATGTTTTGAATGAAAATTCTCAACAAGAATTATGAAAAAAATATAAAGAAGATAGTATGTCAAAGTTTTTTTTTTTTTTTAATTAATTTAAAAAGTGTATTTGAAGAAAGAAGAAAGAGTAGTATTAGTTGTGCAAGGAGGAAGGTAATGATATTAGGGTGATACTGATACCCCAGATTCTCTAGATTCGATTTGATGCTTATTGTATGGGCCTATGTTGAATTCCGTATTGAATGTTTACTGGCTCAGTCTAAGCTATGTAAGTGATTACAAGGAACTTTAATTGTAACTTAACTATATTTCTTTAAGTATAGCACAGATGTGACTAGAGATCTCTTTGGGTTGTAACAAATGGTATCAAAGCCAGCCTAGTAATACCATGTGGTTTAGGGATACTACATTGCAACAACTAAGAATTTAAGAGGAAGAGATTGTGATAACCCAAATTATGTGGATTGGATGGGATGACAGTGTCGCATCAAGATGCATTGACTGATTGAATTTGCAATTCTATATGAAGTAGAGATGCATCAAATCGGGTTGGACGATGCTTACCTATTAGCTTTGAAAGCTGACGCTAACCTTGCTCAAAGTGGTGGAAAACAAATGTTGATGTTTAAAGGCAAAAGCTCTCAAAGCGGAGAAAGTAACTTAAAATGAATTCTGAATATCAACCTAAGTTAGCTCTAAAAGGTTGTGCTGGTGGACAGATTGTCAAGATGGTCGACAATCTTTTTGTTTTTATGTATGGCCAAATTGGTCATCTTGCTAACTAATGTCCAAAGAAAATGGTAGATGTGTATGTGACTTCTAGACGAAGATAATGGCACAAAGAGTTTGTTGATGATATCATTCAACCTGTATTTAATGATGATGGGGTGATGCAAAGTTAGGAGATTGAATTGAAGAAGGCAGGGACGGAGCCAAAGCCAAAGGTTTGGGGGGGCAAAGTTTGTACTTTTAAAAAGTAAAAATAAATAAATAAATTGCAACTTCAAGATAGTGAAAGAATAAACATCAAGCATAGGAGTAGCCTTTGTGCAGAGCAGAGAAGTAGCCTACGTGTGGGGATAGGAGGATTTTTGTCTAATATTTTGGTCATCAAGAGAGAGAATTTAGGCTAATTTTGATATTGAGAATCCTAAAAGAGCTGTACAAGAACTTGATTTGGTTAAAAATTAAAAAGCTTGTTTTTAATTGCTTTTATTTTGTTTCATTCAATTGCTCTGTTTCTTCTATGTACAAGCAGAGTTGTACTTTTCTTATTAATTCAATGAGAAATTTCTCTCTCATCTTCATCTCCAAGTTTATCTTATTATAACATAGCTCCATCTCTAGGCAGGAGTGAGCTAATAATAAGCAAGAAGAGACTAATGATGACCATTTTTTTTTTTTGGCAACATTAAATATACCTATAGAAAATTTTTTCCCCAAAATCTAGGGGGGGCCGTGGCCCCCCCTGGTCAAAGAGTAGCTCCGTCCCTGGAAGAAGGTGATTGCTAAGTGGTCCATCGAATACTTGCAATTCCTAAAAATGACTCAAACGAAGATTGACTGAGTCATAGCATCTTCAGGTGCACATGCAAGTCCCATGGAAAGGTCTATTCCATTAACATTGATGGAAAATTTTTTGAGAACATCGTTTCACAAGAAATGGTAGACAAGATTAATTTGAGGATTGAACCCCATGTAAAGCCTTAACAAATAGTATTGTTTAAGAAAAAGGTAAAGAAGTAAAGGTAACTAGAAGATATCTTTGTTTCTTTTGAAATGGGAAATAGTTGTAAAGATGAAGTTTGGCGTGATATTGTTGCCATGGATGTTAATCGTTTCCTCCTTTGGTGTAGCCTTGGCAATATGATAAGCATGCTATCCATGATGGCCATAGAAACACTTATACCTTTAAAATTAGAAAGTTTGAATTTGTCCTTTTGCAAATTTAGAAGGAAAGAGCTCTAAATCTTTCAAAGAGGAGGGTAGTACTTTTCTTAATTTTTTTTCAACTGTAATATAAGATAAAAGTACTAGGGTGGTGTACATGTTGGTGGCTGAAGAAAAGAGGAAGCTTGTTAGTGTACTCTATAGCCTACCTAACTAAGCGCACTATCTAATTAATCTAAAGGAGCATGAAGAATTGAGTAGGCAAGTTATGGTCCTCGTGGAGATTTTGAAGAAGGGATATATAAGAGGAAACATGGCCCCTTGTGTAGTACCGACCTTTCTCATGCCAAAGGAGGATGGCACTTTATAGATGTGTGTTAATAGCTGCACCATTATTCAAATTATTACCAAATTATCTGGTCATATTACAAGAATTGATGACATGTTCAAAAGGAATTTATTTTAAATTTGGATCATGAAATACTTAAGTATATTAATGGTTAAGCAAGTTTAAATCCGCGCTATGCCAATTGGGTAGCTTCCTTACCAACAATAAACATTGTGTTTAAATTTGAAACATTAGTGGATAGTAAAACCAAGTTGCCTATTCTCTTTTGTAAGGAACACAAAGGGTTAGGGTTCCTTGATGATTCTTGATGATTGAGAAGCTATTAATTGCTGTCTAAGGCCTTAGGGTTTTGGGTTTTAGGGTTAAAGATAATTAAGGAGGTGTTTAGGACTGATCTAGGGTTTTAGATGGATGGTGGATTGAATGAGTGATTGATGATTGCATGGGAATTTGACAACATTGAGCAAGTCACTATCTCCAATTCTTGAGACTTCTTCAAGGGAGACTCTACCTCCAAAGAAAGAGAACTTGATAAAAATCAAACTCTTTGAATAATAGCCGCACCATTATTCAAATTATTATCAAATTATCTAGTCATATTACAAGAATTGATGACATGTTCAAAAGGAATTTATTTTAAATTTGGGTCATGAAATACTTAGTATATTAATAGTTAAGCAAGTTTAAATCTGCGCTATGCCAATTGGGTAGCTTCCTTACCAGCAATAAACATTGTGTTTAAATTTGAAACAATAGTGGATAGTGAAACCAAGTTGCCTATTCTCTTTTGTAAGGAACACAAAGGGTTAGGGTTCCTTGATGATTCTTGATGATTGAGAAGCTATTAATTGGTGTCTAAGGCCTTAGGGTTTTGGGTTTTCGGGTTAAAGATAATTAAGGAGGTGTTTAGGACTGATCTAGGGTTTTAGCTGGATGGTGGATTGAATGAGTGATTGATGATTGCATGGGAATTTGACAACATTGAGCAAGTCACTATCTCCAATTCTTGAGACTTCTTCAAGGGAGACTCTACCTCCAAAGAAAGAGAACTTGATAAGAACCAAAACTCTTTGAGAAAGAGAGTCAATTTTGTACCGAATGCTATTTTAGTTTGGCTAAAGAGACTAAATATTTCGGTACCGGTTAATACCAATGTACCGTTTCAAGTTTATCTCTATACATGTAGAAAATTTGAAATTCACATATTTTATAATTCCAATTATTAATCTTAGTATATTAACCCATTGTATTAGCTTAAACATGGTTTATGACTTTCGTTTATAACAATATTTTATTAAACTCAAAAACATAGTTTGTAGTCAGTGATGAAACTAAGCGTTTCATCTATGAATACTATAACATGCCAACTACGATGATTTGTCTTGATCATAGAAGTTGAGACTTCTAGTTGATGTGTTGGTGGGTCTTAAGTGTGTAAGACACTTTGAATTGGACCACTATGTGATTGATTATTCAATTAAAAACTGTCACCTGAATAATAAATCATACGATTTCTATTTTCATAGACTTTCAATCCTGAGAGGATTGTGAACCCAGTCATAAAATGTAAGTTGTTTTGATATATTACAAGTGAGATCTAATCTAAGTTAAAACCTCAATATGTTGGGTAACCACACGTAGTGTTGAGGGAACACATATTCCAAAGATGGAATCCACAATCTCTTTCTATAGAGACACGAATTATCCCTTTGAGATAAGTTTAATGGGAACCAATTCTTCAAGATACTTGGCCCAACCACTTTAGTAAAGAGTTACTAATGAAATTATATTTTATAAAATATATGAATAACTAAAAGATTAAACTGGGGCCTTAAGGAATAAAATTGTGATTTACAAAGTGATAGTTTATTATGACTTTGTTCATTATGGATGTTTCCTAGAGGGTTCAAATGATATTATATTAGAGTCTTGATATAATTTATTAATAACACCTAGAGTACAATTATATTTTTATAGTGGTACTTGTTATATAATTAATAGTAACTTTGGGCTTATCAAGAGTTGATGGAAGCCCAAAGCCTATTGGAGCTAAAGTCTTATTTGTCCCTTCGGTCTCATCCTAAACGGCTAACCCAATTAGATAATCAATTTTTTATTTAATAAGAGTTATTAAATAAAATAACTGCCTAGGCAATTAAATTGTACAAACAATTAAAATAAGAGATAATTGTTTTCTCTGTATCATCTCTTGGTCAAAGTTTTCCAAAAAATATAAAGAACGTACATAAGAACTCAACATAGGGTGGTGGTGCTAGATATTTGTATT
Organism: Lithocarpus polystachyus; assembly: GCA_033629205.1. Classification (NCBI taxonomy): domain Eukaryota; kingdom Viridiplantae; phylum Streptophyta; class Magnoliopsida; order Fagales; family Fagaceae; genus Lithocarpus; species Lithocarpus polystachyus. Next base: position 27,131,892 of record CM066172.1, on the reverse strand, counting down.
ATATGTTGGAAAATAAAGTGTATTAGACGAAGAAACACAAGTATTAGGTGGTGGTGTTTGAATGGGGAAAACAATAAGTATTTAAAGATAAAATGATCAAAGAAGGCAAGTGGAATTTAGACGAATATGTTGATAAAATGTAGAATGAAATGATTAATTGTGTTAAAAGTGTGGTTAAAGACATAATTGAAAAATCGAAAGGATATGGGCGATTGACTAAGAAGACTTGGTGGTGGAATAAGGAGGTTCAAGTAGAAATTAGGCTAAAGAGATAGAGATATACAAGCCTACCTAGATGTAGACAATGCTGCTTATGAAAATTATAAAGTGATGAAAGAGGGAAGCAAAACATGTTGTCCAAGAGGTTAAATGTAAGGCTTATGATAAATTATATAGCTAGTTGGCAAGAAAATATGGATAAAGAAATATATTTAAAAACTCTAAGACGAGAAGAAATGAAAACAAGAGACATACAGACATGAATGATGTATGGTGCATTAAATATGGAGATCAAAGAGTGTTAGTAAAGAAAAAGTACATTTAAGAGAGATGTAAAAGTAAATTTGATTAACATTTTAATGATAACAATATAAAATATTGGAGAAAATTGAGTAACCCAAAGGAAAATAGAAAACGTGGATTTCTTCAAATAATTAGGGATGCATTAAGAATGATGAAAATGGGAAAGCTGTGGGATTGGGTGAAGTTGCTATTGAAGTTTAGAAGTGTTTGGGTGACATGGTTGTATTCGGGTTGATAAAATTTGTCAATAAGATATTAAGTGTTAACAAATGCCTAGCGAGTGAAAGATAATTACTTTAATACCTACTTACAAGAATAAGGGGGATATTCAAAACTATACAAATTACTATGGAATTAAACTTATGAGTCACACTATAAAAAATTTGTAGAGAGTGACTAAACATTGATTATGACATGAAACAACAATATCGGATAATCAATTTGTTTATTTGCTATAATGATCTATCAAAGTGACCTATTTTCTTACTAAGACATCTAATGTAAAAATTTAGAAAGTCTGCAAAGATTTTAATATGATTTTTATCGACCTAGAGAAAATATATGATAGGTCTATAAAATGGGAAAGTCGTGGTTTTTAAAAATGAAATGAGTTTCTTTAGAGTATATTAAGTTGATTATATATATATATATATATATATATATATACATACATATATATATATATATAACACAGTTGTAACTAGTGTGAGAACAAATAGAGGCATCACAAGTGAGTTTCTTATCACTATAGGTTTGCATCAAGATTTAACTTTAAATCCATGTCTCCTTGTACTAGTGATGAATGAGTTCACTAAATGGATTCAAGAGAAATTCGTTGGTATCTACTTTATTATATAATTTTAGTAGATGAAACTAGATGATGAGTTAATGAAAAAATAGAAATTTGGCAAGACACTCTAGAATCTATAGGTTTTCGATTAAGTAGAATTATGACAAAGTACATGGAATATAATATTAGCAAATGTTTAAAATAAAAAAATAAATAAAAAAAATAAAAAGATGAAAGGGCGGTATGACTCAATGGTCAAGAGATATTAAAGAAATGAAACTATCTATATCTTGAATCAATAATTCATAAAGATGGAAAATTTGAAGATGATGTAAATTTTAGGATAAGAGAAGAGTAGATGAAATGGATAAATGCATTAGGAGTATTGTATGATCGTAGAATATTTACCAAGTAAAAAGGAAAATTTGATAAGACAACTATAACACCAGTTATGCTCTATGTTATTAAAAGTTATACTGTTAAGAAGTAACATATTCATAAAGCAGGAAAATAGTTGTTTGTACATGCATATGTTTGTTTTTATGTTCACAAATATCTTGCTGAAAGTTTCATGGGGGGTCTTCGAAGCTTTTTCATTGAATCCAAGTGTTTTCAATTAGTTGTAGAGGAAGGGGGGAGTTATTTTTTGTTACAGATTTATGAGAGGAGCAAATTCTTTATGAGATCAGTCTTCATGGGTAAGAATGCTGCTCAGTGGCTGATGAAGAATTTAGAATACTTTGTTGTTGAGGCCAGTCCCAAAACGTTTTTTTCTTTCAGGGATAGTGGCTCTGCTTATACTCTTCAACGTAGCACCAACTCTTTTGGTCAGTTTCTACTTTTGACTGAACTCAAGGTTGGAGGGTATAGGAGGTCGGTCATTTTCCCTGTTGGCAAGGTAAAGAATGGTTGGAGGGTTTTTGGACGGGAACTTAGAAAGATGTTGAATCCTTCTCATTATGCGGAGGGTGGAGCTGATCTTCCAACTTTTATTTCTCAGGTGCTTAGGCCTTCTTGGGAGGCTCAAAATTCTAGAACTTTTGCTGAAGTTGTGCAAGACTCTTATGGAAGTGCAGTGGAAAGGAAGCAGCTAAAGCAGCTTGGTTCCACTGTCAAGGAGAAGATGGTGGTGAAACCAAGACCTACTAGTGCCAAGATGGGAGTTTTACCGGTAGGCAAGCCAGTTAAGTTGGTGGTGGGAGGAGGGGATAGAAGGAAGTTGCACATTAATGAGGAAACTGAGGTAGGTGAGCAAAATCAGACAGGGATACATTTCCCTTGCCTCAGTTTGAATTCAAAAGCTCATAGGAAGGAGAGTGACGTAAGGAGACCATGTTGGACAGGGAGTGGTCTCATTGTGGAGGTTGATGTGATAGGGAGGAGACGAGTCTCCTGGGTGAGAAAGATAGGGGGAGTTCAGAAGAATAAATGGGTTTCACAGGCTGGAAAGGAAAGTTGTAAGGGTGTACTGTGCTTGGGCCCTAACAAACTGGCAACCCAACTGCCAGTTAATGAGTCTGAGTCTTGGTCAGGCCCAGAAATGACAAGCCCATCAACCTTTGAGCAAGGGGAGTGTTCCATTAAGGTTGCTGAGCCCATACTCTCTGTCGTTACTCATGAGAAGGCTGGGGAGAGCCCAGAGGCGAGCTCGTCAAACCACGAGTTGCCGTCACAGGTGTCCGGAGGACTTGGGTGGCCATCGACGGTACGAGTTCAGGCCGAGGTTGGTGGTTTTTGCCCTCCGGCATCTCCGGCGACTCCGACGAGCCTTGCTCTGTCGTTACAGGAGGTGCGACGTCCCGGGTTGCTGGTGGGCTTGCGTCATCGGAGCTGTGGGTCGCCGGTAGGGGGGTCGGGGTGCATCGGTTCTTCTCCGGTGATGTTTTTCAGGCTCAGTCCTGATCGGAACTGCGTCCTAGGCTCCATTTCATTGTTGGGTGGGACGAGTTTTGAAGGTAAGAGGATGGTGGTCCTCGATTTTGTGCCGTGGTGGGCTGGACCTTCTCCATCCAATCTTTTCCTGGAGTTGGTGCAAGCCCGAGCTCCGGGTCTTGAGGTTTTGGGTCAGGAGGTTATTCCTTCTGTTAGTTATGATTTTTCTAGCTTTCCTAGGGAGGTCATGCTAGTGGAGGAAGCAACTGATTCTTCTATGGGTTTTGGTGAATCAGAATTGGCAGTTGGCTTTCCTCTACAAACCATTGTTCCGAGGGCATCGAATTATTTGGCAGAGTTGGAGGAGGTCAATGAGGTTATGAGTATTGAGAGTAAGTCAGATATTTCTGGGTGGGTGAAACACAGAATTCCTGGTTTCAGTAAGTTGGTTGGGTTGTCAATGTCTAGGCATGAGAAGTTGTGCATCGCCCTATTACAGAGGCTTGAATTTGAGATGGAGGCAGCCAATGTATTAAATAGGAGAGTTCCGGGTAGCACTAGAGGGGCTAAGTCAAAAAACAGGGGATGTAGAATGTTGCAAAACTTGATCTCATCGGTGAATTATGATAGGAAATAGAGGATGGTCTTGTGCTGGTGTCAGAAGTGGGGCTTACTTTAGTTCTTATGAAGCTAAAAATGATTTCGTGGAATGTTAGAGGTTTAAATAATCCTCGAAAACGGCTGGTGGTGAAGAAATTGTTGCGAGAGTGGAAGTGTGATGTTGTTTGTTTACAAGAGACGAAGATTGCTTGCATGAATAGTCAGCTGGTTTGCAGTCTGTAGGGCTGTCCTTATGTGGATTGGGCTGTTTTGGAGGCTGATCGGACTGCTGGCGGTATTTTGCTTATGTGGGATAAAAGGATTTTCTCTAAGGTGGAGGTTATGGTTGGTAATTTCTCAGTGTCGGTTAAGTGGCAAGGGGTGGGGGACGGATTTATATGGGCGTGCTCTGGTGTTTATGGCCCAAATGAAAATGGCGTAAGGGGCCACATGTGGGATGAGTTGGCGGGTATTCATCAGTATTGGAGGACCCCGTGGTGTTGCTTTGGGGATTTTAATATTGTCCGCTTTCCTAGTGAACGTAGGGGCGAGACTCGCTTGACCCTGGCTATGGAAAAATTCTCTGAATTTGTTGTGGATCTTAACTTGGTTAATTTGCCTTTGGAAGGAGGTAGCTATACTTGGTCAAGTGGTACTGATCAACCAGCGATGTCTAGGATTGACAGAGCGTTGGTCTCTCCAAATTGGGAAGACCACTTCCCAGATGTGATTCAAAGTATTCTACCCCGTCCCATCTCTGATCACAGCCCTATTCTCTTGGAGGCAGGGAGGATGGTAAGGGGGAAGAGTCCGTTCAGATTTGAAAATATGTGGTTGAGGACGGAGGGTTTTGTGGATAAAGTTAAGTCTTGGTGGAATCGGTACTCCTTTGTAGGCACGCCTAGTTTCGTGTTTGCTAAGAAACTAAAGGCTTTGAAAGAAGACATTGTGCAATGGAATCGCCAAGAGTTTGGCAATGTAGTGCGTAAAAAGAAGCAACTTCTTGAGGAGTTGAAAACTCTAGATGTAAAGGAAGGGGACGTTGGTCTCTCCGGTGGGGAGATTTGTCATAGGGCTGATCTGAGGTCCCAGGTGGAACATCTCCTCTCCTTGGAAGAAATATCCTGGAGACAAAAATCTAGGATGTTGTGTATAAAGGAAGGGGACAATAACACCAAGTTTTTTTCACAAAATGGCCAATTCCCATAGAAGGTTTAATCACTTGAGGACCTTGGAGGTGGATGGGGTGGTTTTCGAGGAGGAGTCGGAGGTGTCTAACCAAGTTGTTCAATTTTATAAAAATTTGTACAAAGAGACTGTGGGGTGGAGGCCTTTTGTGGAAGGGTTGGATTTTGATCACATAGGGGATGTGGAGAGGGTTTGGCTCGAGAGGAATTTTGAGAGAGAGGAGATTCTTCAAGTTGTATCTGACATGGATAGGGACAAAGCTCCTGGTCCGGATGGGTTTACCATGGCGTTCTATCAACACTGTTAGAGGATAGTGGAGAAAGACGTCTTAGCGGTCTTTGAAGAGTTTTGCCATCATTGTAAGTTCGAAAAATCCCTTAATGCTACGTTCATCACATTAATTCCTAAGAAGAATGCTGCCTCTAATATTAGTGATTTCCGGCCTATTAGCTTGGTGGGAAATGTGTATAAAATCTTGGCTAAAATCTTGGCAAATCGGTTGAAGGCGGTTTTAGACCAGTTGATCTCTGAGAACCAGAATAGCTTTGTAGGTGGGAGACAAATCCTTGATTCGGTTCTTATTGCGAATGAGTGTGTGGATAGTCGAGGGAAGAGTAGGGCTCCTGGAGTCATTTGTAAGCTTAATATGGAGAAAGCCTACGATCATGTGAATTGGGAGGCTCTGATGTACTTGTTGGATAGGATGGGCTTTGGTGTGAAGTGGTGTAAGTGGATCCGCTTTTGCATTTCCACGATTCAGTTCTCTGTCCTGATTAATGGGTCTCCTGCTGATTTCTTTGGTAGTTCAATGGGTTTAAGACAAGGAGATCCACTATCTCCCTTATTGTTTTTGATTATGATGGAGGTGTTTAGTAGGATGTTGAGAAGAATGGAGGGTGCTAGCTTGATTCGTGGTTTTAGCCTTGAGGGTAGGAGGGATGGCGCAGAAAGTGTTTCTCATCTCTTGTTCGCAGACGACACTATCCTGTTTTGTGATGCTAATGTGGAGCAAATTCTTAATATTCGGTTGTTGTTACTAAGTTTTCAGGCGGTTACAGGTCTCAAGGTCAATGTGCAGAAGAGTGAAATGGTTCCAATTGGGGAGGTTGTTGATGTGCATGCCCTGGCTAGAATTTTGGGCTGCAGAGTTGGTACCTTGCCTATGTCGTACCTTGGAATGCCTTTGGGGGCTCCTCATAATTCCCCTTCAATTTGGACTCCAATTTTGGAAAAAATGGAGCAGAAATTAGCCGGGTGGAAGAAGTTGTATCTTTCTAAGGGGGGTCGTTTGACGCTCCTTAAGAGTTCGCTCTCTAGTCTGCCGACTTACTTTCTATCTCTATTCACGATTCCTTCTCACGTGGCTAATAAAATTGAAAAGTTGCAGAGGGATTTTCTTTGGGGTGTCAGCAAGATTCATCTGGTAGGGTGGGATAAAGTTTGTACGCCTATAGCCAATGGCGGGTTGGGTATAAGGAAACTTACTACTTTCAATAAGGCTTTATTGGGAAAATGGTTGTGGCGGTTTGGGAAGGAAGAGGATCGGTTATGGAGTAGGGTGGTAGCTTCAAAATATGCGGAAGAATGGGGGGGATGGACTTCCAAGCTGGGTAGGGGAATTCATGGATGTGGGTTGTGGAGAAGTATTCGTATGGGTGGGAGGATTTCAGCAAACATTGTCAGTTGGTTGCTGGGTTGGGGAATAGAGTGAGGTTTTGGCAGGATGGGTGGTACGGGGATCATTCGTTTCAAGTGGCTTTTCCAAGGTTGCATGGTATCGCCGCTGACAAGGAGGTGACTGTTGAAGCGTCTTTACCAAGGCAGGGGGTGGAGGAGAGAAGAAGTTGGGATGTTTGTTTTATTAGAGATTTTAATGATTGGGAGATGGATGAAGGGCTGCAGTTCTTTCGTATTTTGGGAGCCAAGACTCCACCTATGGGTGTTGGAGACCGAATGAGATGGAAGTTGAAGTCTAATGGGTTTTTTGACACCCGGTCGTATTACAACAAATTAAGGGCTGCCCCCTCAACTATTTTTCCCTGGAAAGCCATTTGGAAATCTAAGGCCCCCAGGCGAGTTTCTTTTTTTGTTTGGTGTGTTGCTTGGAATAAGATTCTTACGGGTGATAACTTGAAATTGAGGAGACTGGACTTTGTGGATTGGTGCATTATGTGCCGCCATTGTGGAGAGACGGTGAACCACTTACTTCTTTATTGTGAGTGGGCTTACCTGTTATGGAGCTTTGTCTTTATAACTTTTGGCATGTGTTGGGTTATTCCAAAGTCGATTACAGATTTGCTTTTTGGCTAGTGAAATTGGTTGGGGAAGCATTCGTCTCAAGTTTGGAACTTGGTCCGTTGTGTATCCTATAGTGTATTTGGATGGAACGGAACCGGAGGACTTTTGACGATTTAGGCAATTCTGGGGATCAGTTGCTTGCTTCTTTTAGTGGAACTCTTTTTGATTGGTCTCGGGCTTGGGGACTCACGCCTAGTGATTCCCTCCCTTCTTTTCTCTGCTCCCTCTCTCTTTTGTAGCTTCTCTGTTGTTTTGTTTTCTCTTGTGTTTTTCCTCTTTTTTCTTGTACCTTCTGGGTTTGCTCTATGGCTTTTGCATAAAGCAGCCTTTCATAGTTGTGTATATATATATATATATATATATATATCATTCTTACTTATCAAAAAAAACATATTCATAAAATGAGTGTAACTGAAATGAGCTGTTATGATGGATAAGTGGATACACAAAAAGATAGGATTGGAAATGTTAAGAACATATTTTATGTAATTGACTAATCCTTTAACAAAATGCACTTTACTTGTAATTTGGTAGATTTAGGATAGGTTTAGTACTTCAAAAAATAAGAGTTCAAGTTAAGTATTAAAGTCATGAAGATTGGACCAAGAAACAAGTGAAGAAAAGTTGTTGATTAAAGCTCGACAGATACCTCGATAGAGACAATATCTATCGAGATTTAAGAACAAAGCTCGACAAAAGCTGAATTTGTCGAGATCTACGAAATTAGAATTTCCAGATCTTATTTTTGGCCCTAGTTGACATGTATGTATAAGGTTTCTTTTCTCACAACCCTAGACATATATAAGGCTTATTTTAAAGGCCGTTATACAAGGAGAACACATGCAGAAAGTGATCTAGTGCCTTATTCTCTCTGCAAGAAGTTACCGCGTCTTTTGTGCCTTAGGGTTTTGTAACCAAGTACTTTTTGATCTTCATTATTGATGAAGTGAAGAACTTTGCATCCAACATCTTCAAATTGCTGGAGTTAGTCACGTACTGAGATCTGTTCAAAAGAATGGCATTCATATATTGAAAAGTTCAGAAGTTCTGAAGTGGTAGAAGGTTTCTGCTGTAAGTTCATCTACGAGAATTGTAGAGTCTAGAGACAAAGGTTTTGTACTAGATCTGAAATTTCTCTTTACTATAATGAATTGTTTTTCGGGAAGGTTTCTCCCCAGGTTTTTTGCTGTGAAGTTAGTTTGTTTCATTGGTTTTCCTGGACCATCATATCTTGTCTTATTTACTATTCCACTGTGCATGATATTGACATGATATTGATGGTTGTTTTAACAAAATTTATTCATAATAAATCTTTAACAATTTGGATTTAAAACTTGTTAATTCTATCAACCAAGGTCTAAATTTCCCAACAGAAAACAAGGAAATTCAAATAAAGGTAGGGTAGCCCTTATTGACGAAATGATGAGGATAATTGGTTGAGAAGGTTTGGTCTTGTTTAGAGGAGAATGGTTAATACACCGGTAAAAAAGAATGAGTTGTTTCAAGTTAAAGGAACGAAAAAGAGGAAAGGGAGACCAAAATTAATATAAGTAGAGTAATATTTTTTAGAGAAATGGAAATATCAATTAAAGAAGTATCAGAGACATGACTTTGGATGGATAAGAATGGGGAAAAAAATACACGTGTCTACTCTAATTAATCTAAAGAGAATCCATAGCCAATGCCAAAAATTTTGGGGTTAAGGCTTAAATTTTGGGGTTAGGGCTTAGCAGCTGCTATAGTTGATGTCCTCCACCCCCAATCTAATATTAGCCTCACTACCTTTAACCAAAAGATACATTTCTACATACTTAGTTCATGCATTATATTATATTAAATGTTCCAACTTATCACTCACATGAAATTCTAGGGGTTGGCCTAGTGATTCCTAAGTGTCAAGAGATCCATGATCTTTTGAGTTTAAATTTCCTAACCAACATCTTGAAACCCCCAAGAAATTCTTCCCTATAATTACCTAGCGAGTACGAAATGCATAAACTATATACGGGAGAATAGTCAAACAGCCGTATATCTCTATAAGGTGATTAGCAAACCAGAAAAAAAAAAAAAAAAAGACTTTTTACTCATGCTGCTAAGCAAGTTTTACAATTACTTTTTTGGAAAAAAATTCTTGTGCATGGAGCATCCCCTCTCGGACTGCCTTCAATTCCCTTCAGTGTGGATGACAAATGCAGCTTGATTCTAGTGCAATCGAGTGTGTTAAAGAGATTTTTTCCCCCTCCTCCCATTTAGATATAGTGATGATTTGGTCCATTAGAGTAGGAGTTTTTTCTATGGTAATGATACAGTAGATGTTAGAAATGGCATTGCTAAGGGTAGCACTAAACACTAATTTTGAGGGCGATTAATGTTTCTGCTCTAGGAGGCTAATTGGGAGAGAGGTTAGTGCTTTTGATATAGGAGACATGTAATATGTAGCCCATATGGACAAAGAAATATGCAAGCATATAAAATAATGTCTCTCTCAAAAGGGCAATCAAATTCTAAACACAATTTAGAAGTTCTCTATTCTTTATGTACTATTGGACACATTTCAAAAATGTAATATTGCTCATTTGCTATAATAATTTATTCAACTATGACACTAACTATACTATATAGTATTGAATGTTGGGTTGTTAAAAAGCAATATATTTATAAAATGGGTGTAATTGAAATAAGAATATTAGGATGGATATGTCCAAATACAAGGAAAGATAGAATTTGAAATGAGAAAATTTTATTAAAAATCAGTGTGGCCCCTATTGTTGAAAAGAGAGAGAGAGAGTATAGATGGTTTGGTCATATTCAAAAAAATGATTAATGCTCCAGTGAGAAGAAGTAAGTTGATATAAGTTGAGTGGATGAAAAAAAATATAGAAAATATATACATCATTAATAAGAGTAATAAAAAGAATATGTCAATTAAGGAAGTAATGGATAGTATAACTTTAGATAGAATAGAATAATAAAAAAGAATACATGTTGTTGACGCTAACTAGTCTATTGAGGATCCATAATCGACCTTAAAATTTTGAGAGTAAGACTTGGTTATTGTTATTGTTGTTATCGTTGTATTGTTGTATATTTTATATAGAGTAGAATAATTTGTTTCTTTCCTCTTAATCAGGACTACTTGACAATCTCAATTTACAAATTGCACTGTTTGAACTTTCATCATGCACTCACAATGCAAGTCTAATTAATGATGTTAGTAGAATAACACTACAACTAAGTTGATATTGTCATGTACGTAAGACTTTAGAAGATATGAAGAGGTTATTTATCGAGGTCAGACCTATTGAAGAGGCTAATAATAAGGAAGTTGTATAACTTAAGGATATTGATAAGACTATATATTTAATTTGGTGCTTCACGATAAAGATTTGTCTTCTAAAGCATGTAGTATTGTCCACTTTGCATTTCCATCTATTTAAAGTTGTTCAGAGCTCTTTGTCTACTTCTTTTGAAGTTTGTTTACTGAAAATTGTTAATCACTCATTTTTGTGTTTGGAATCCCTAGTATTGGGTTTAATGTATATATAACCAATAGTGTTTCATATAATTCATTTAGATTTGCATGATATTTTATGAAGGAATCCTTACAGTAGCGCTATGAATAGATTACTCAGGATAACAAAAGTGGATTCAATCAAGTGGAAGTGCAAAAGCATAAAGACCACTAGGCATTAACGGAAGAGTTGAAGCAGCTATTGAAGCTTTACAATAAGCAAATGCAACTATAAAACTTGGGGGAAATAATACATTTAGATTATATATAAGCTAATACGCACTAATTAGCAAAATTACAAGACACAATAACCGGCTTATAGAAGTTTAAAAAAAGTAGCAGCAACATACGCTAAACCCTTGAAGGTGATATTAAAGTCTCTCTTTCTCTTTGACATAAGAATTCATTTTTTTTATTTCTTTTGGTAGTACGTATAAGATTTCGTAGTACTTTTTTCTATATTTAATATTACATAGTACAATTTTTTAATCATTTCTTGGGTTTGTTCAGCTTTTTTTCTTAGAAATGATAAAATCCTAGTGATTGCTTGAACTAAACGAAAAAGGAATGGACAGTGACATATTATTCTATAAATAGAAAAAGGGTTTTTCTATAAGTAGAAAGATGTGTGAGAAAGAAAAAGAGAGAAACCTGGAGCTGGCGTAATCAAAGAGCTTTCCTGTGGCAGAAAAGACCATGAGAGCAATTTCAGCATCGCAGAGAGTTGAGAGCTCGCAAGCCTTCTTAAAAAGCCCCCTCCTCCTCTTTGAGAAAGTCACCTGCCTTGCCGTTGTGTTGTCAATCTTCTTAATCTGAATTTTCTTTCTCGTCATTTTTCCCGGGTAAGTGATCAGACCCTTTGCATCAAATCAAACCAAATTATATCAGTACAAACTTGTATTTATAAATAGCATAATTTATAGTACAGATAGTATATTTAGAGAATAGTTCGAAAATAAATGTTAGAAATAAAAAATAATAATAAATCTGTACGGAAGAGGAATAGTTATCTTTGATAGAATCTCAATCCAAGTATCAGATCAAAATCGTGTCCTAGAGACAGCAAATCTGAAGTCCTATGCATTACAAATCTATTTTGTTCATGATTGTAAATCATGAACAAAATTAAACACGAAAAACAAAAGACAAAAGAGGAAAAATGAAAGCAACAGTTAAACTAGTTTTTTTTACCAAAAAGAGAAAGAGAATTATGATAAATTATAGACAGAAGAATAGGGGATAAAATTTAAATAAATAAATAAATAAAAGATTCTTTAAAACTTAAAGAAATCAAAAAATGCACTTGCTCACCCAAAAAAAGAAATAAAATAAAAACAAAATCTAAGCAAACCTTCACACAAAATGTCAATCAATTGAGCAGATCTTTTACAAGTCTTGTGGCTATAAAACGGAGAGAGGGATATGTACTATGTACAAGAAAGGAAAAAAGAAAAAGGAAAAGATGGGTTTTGCGTAAAAGAGAAAAAAGAATGGCACTTTGCCAAATTTAGCCAAGAATCTGAAAGAGTGAAACCAACCCACGAAGAAGGAAAGTGAGAAGAAGTGTTAAAAGCACTGTGAATGTGTTTAATGCTGCTGAAGAGGATTTTAAGAAGATTTTAAGAAGAAGAGGAACGGCGAACCCTACCTTAGCTCTATAGTACATCCAAGCTCATTGAGTTCACAAATTAATTGCAAAGGATGGTGGGAGACAAAAGTATTGGCCAGATTTCCTATTTTCATCTTTTGCCTTTCTTTGTTTCAAAGTTATTGTCGTTTTTAATGCTACTGTTGTCATCTCTCACAAAACCAGAAACGAAGCCACCAATGGTTTTAAGAGAGAGAAAGAGGGATTGACTGAGATCAATAGCTTTTAGAGAGAGAGAGAGAGTGACTGAGACAGAATGAACTAGGTTTATTTTTGGGGGGGGGACCATTACTATAAGTTCAAGAAAATTATAAGATTCCATTTATGGCCGAGCAAAGGGGCTGTCTGCAATTTCAGAATTTGGTCTATAATACTTGGTGAAATTTTGGTAAAGGTCAACCATTGCTGGCTGAGTGGTGGGGCACTCGCTCTTAAAGTAGTTGTCCTAAGTTTAACGGGACCTTTATAGTTTAAATCCAGACACTAGCATTTTAAAAAAAAAATTCTAAATTAGTAATTTCCTCACATGGGCCTACCTGTCACAAACCGTGATTAGTCTTTAATTAAAAACTTTGAGAAAACATTGTTATACATTCAATTGCTTAGCAAGAAAAAAAAAAAAAACCTATACTCAATTATTAATTTAAATATCACTAGTGTTTGGTACCAACTTATAACTTTAGCTCTCAGCAAAACATATTTACACTTAGATTATTAATATAAATATATATATATAAATTATTAATATAAATAAAGTTGAAATATTGTTTTGGTCTGAAAATTTAATCAAATTTTACAAAAAATTACTAAAATTTATTTTTTTCCCCAAAATTCACTCACATCAATTCATACAAAATTATGAAAAAATACATAATTTTTACAGTTGTCGTATAAATTTATACTGTCCTTATTTATTTTGTGTTTAGTTTTTTTTAAGCATGTCAAATATGAAGAAAAAAAGTAGATGGTAGTCATTGTATGTGAAGAAAATTAAACAATTAAAAAATAAAAAATAATTGATATTTTAATTAAATATATTATAAAATAGATAATCTGATGTAGATATTTTCAAAAGTGAATGAATAAAATAGAAAAAATAGGTTTTTATGTTAAAATAACAGAGATTTTTGCACAATTAATGTAAATGTTCTAAACATTTTAAGAAAATATTTTTCAATAGTTTAAGGATAAAAATAGAGGAGAAAAATTTTCAATAGCTTAAAATAAAAAAGAAAAACTTTTTTGCAGTTTAAAGACAGAAACTGGAGTGTTTTTAATAATTTTAGAACAAAAAATAACATTTTCATAGTTTAAGAATGGAAAATAAAATCTTTTCAAATTTTTAATATAATTTAGATATCAAAATAATATTTTAACTTATAAATAATAGGGAAACATTAAAAAGTTTATTTTATATGGTGAGGATTGCTTTCCGTACAAATGCCATGCCGACAGAAATCATGACATGTTTGTACCCTCGTGCGCGTCATGTCTACCACCCCTCTAATTCTTGCCATATTGCCTGTTTTAGGATTTCCCATTTCATGATTTTAATTTTGTAGTTACTCTGTTACTTCTTCTTCTTCTTCTTTCTTTTTTATATTTTTAGATAAATAGTTAAATACCATAAGTATGCACTAACTGAACGATTCTTATTACCAAAAAAATAAAAAGACTGTACGATTCAATTTCATTTCATTTTATCTTTTGGTTCTTTTCTCTCTGTCTCTCTCTTATCAATGTTCTTTTAAGTTTCTTTCAGTTTGTTTTCTGGTCCAAATACTACTTTCAATATTCTTCCCTCTTTTTCTGGGGAGCACCAAAAAAAAAAAAAAAGTTATTTGAAATTTAACTTCTGTTTTTAAGCCCCACAATAATATGGCAGGTAAGAAGAATAGGTTAATTTCTAATTTCTTCTTCTTTTGTTTGATATTATCGTAGAAAAAAAACTAGATTTTTCTAATAGTCTTATTAGGTTAGTTTCATGCATGCGTGATAGGAATCAAATGACCTAAATTTCTATTACTCTCAATCTAGTAGTTCTTCGAGGGAGCTAGGCCTCCATTGATTCTTCAAGGGAATCGGCCTCCAATAGCAATTCAAGAAATGGCTATTCAATGTATTATTCATCAATCAAATCCTCATTACAATCAGTAATGAACTTTATATCCTACTCACTAACTAACAAAGTACAACACTCGCAGCTTAACTAATTAACTAAGTACAACTCTCAATGCATCAACAACTAACCAACTAACTTGTAACTAACTATGTACAAGTGTCTATTGCCTCTCTGCAAGTACAAGCATCCACTGCCCTGCCCTCAGCATAGCAGCAACACAGCAACACACTCCACTGCACCTCATTGCCACAGCAACTCCTTCTAATATATGCACCCTAACCAGAGTCCTAACATTGCCCCCCCTCCTTTAAAGCACCTTGCTCACAAGGTGAGGGTACTGTTGCTGTAATTTATGAAGAAATTCCATATTGCATCATTTAGAGAAGATCCTTCCCAATGAACCAAAACTTCAGTAGCACCATTATATCATCTTAGCTGACATGGCCTATGCTGCAAGATAGCCTTTGGTTTAGGAGTGAGATAGCCTTGAGTATCCACTGGTGGAAGTGCTGAAATTGGAGTGATTGTCTGCCCAAGCTTAGCTTTCAAGCAAGAAACATGAAACACAAGATGGACCCCTAAAGTTGGAGGCAAATTAAGCTTATAAGCCATAGTCCCAATCTTCTGCAAAATCTAAAAAGGACCAAAGAACTTAGGTGCTAACTTCCCCACCTTGCTCCATCGAAGGGAGTGGTGTTTAAAGGGTTGCAACCTTATTCTACCTTGAGCAACCATTAAGTTGCTCTTGAGAAGGTTCAAGATCTATTGCCTATCCAATAAGAATTCATCCACAGTAGCTGCCTTAGTGAGGCCAAGAATGTAATCTAGCAATTTAGGGGGTTGAAGACCAAATAGGGCTTCAAAAGGAGTCACTTTAGTGGTAGTGTGGTAATTAGTATTAAACCAAAACTCAGCCAAAGGTAACCACTCCACCTACTGCTTTGGCTTGTCCCCTACAAAGGCCCTGAGGTATTGCTCAAGACTCCTATTAACCACCTCAGTCTGACCATCAGATTGAGGATGATAAGCTGATGACATAGCAAAATCCACCCCTTGCAACCTAAAAAACTCCTCCCAAAATCTTGAAGTAAACACAGGGTCCCTATCACTAAATATAGAAGTAGGCAGCCCATGTAGCGTGAAGATGTAATTCATAAACAAGGTAGCCACCTTGACTGCAGTATAAAGGTGGGACAGTGGAATGAAATGAACATATTTAGTAAGTCTGTCCACTACCACCATCACCACATCCTGCTTCAAGGACTTAGGTAAACCCTCCACAAAATCCATGCTTATGGAAGTTCAAGGTGTATAAGGAATCTCTAAGGGCTGCAATAAGCTAGCTGGTTTGCTGATTTCATGTTTGATCCTTTGACACAGCTCACAACCCTCAATATAATCTTTCTTCATTCCCTTCTAAAACCAGTCTCTTTTAGCCCTGTGAAAGGTCTTCAAATAACCAGAATGTCCACCTAATGGACTATTATGCACCAAACTCATCACCTTAGGCTTTAGACCATAATCAGAGTCCAAGTAAATCCTATCTTTGTACAACAAGAGTCCATTCTGCAAACTGAACTTGCCAGTAGCATCTAGATTAGTATGGAGTGTTTGTAGGATTCTTTGCACCTTAGCATTAGTTGAATAACTTGATTTCAATTCCTTAAGCCAAGTGGGATGGGTAAAAGAAATGAGGAATACACTACTATGACTGTCCAAGCAAAACAAATTAAAGTCCGAATGATCACAAAGAATCATCTCAAAAACATGAAATGCATTAGAATCATGCACCTTATTGAGCAAAGCATCTATTGAGTCAAATTGACCTTTCTCACCTTGTCTGGATAAGGCATCAGCTACCACATTTTCCTTTCCCTTCTTATAATCAATGATAAATGAGTACCCAAGGAGCTTAGTTATCCACCTTTGCTGCATAGAAGTGCCAATTCTCTGTTCTAGCAGGTACTTTAAACTCTGATGATCAGTTTTGATCACAAAAGGCTTCCTAAACAAATAAGGTCTCCACTTCTTCACTGCAGTAACAAGGGCTAATAATTCCTTCTCATAAGTGGATAAATGAACACTCTTACCCCTCAAGGCTTGATTGTGAAAAGCAATAGGCCTTCCCTGCTACATCAACATAGCTCCAATCCCAAATCCAGAAGCATCACACTCTACCACAAAGGGCTGAGAAAAATTAGGTAAGGCAAGTACAAGAGGATGAGAAACAACCTGCTTAAAGTTTTGAAATGCTTGGTCAGCTTGAGCAGTCCACTCAAAGACATCCTTCTTAAGAAGATCAGTCAATGGGGCAGCAATGGAACCATAACCCCATATGAACTTCCTGTAGTTACCTGCTAAGCCTAAGAATCCCCTCAAGGCTTTCACTGTTTTAGGAATATACTAATCCAACATATCTGCAATGTTCCTTAGATTAGTCCTCACACCATTGCCAGATATAATGTGTTAGGTTCTATGGAATTAGAAACTAATGTATTAGAACTTCAATTTGTAATGTTGGCAAACCATGATCAAAACAATCTTTAGTCTTGTGTTAGACTTGCTCAAAGTATGGCTTTTTATATAAAGTTGGAATCGAGTTAACTGCAAAATTTACTGTGCACTTCTGCCTGACTCGATCGATCGAGAATTAGACTCGACCGATCGAAAGACGTGCAGAATGTTTTTTCTGTAGAATTTTCCAACTCAGCCCTAGCTCATTTAATGTATAGGGTTTTATGTTTTGCCCTAAGTATATAAGGGAAAACTCTAGCCACGTTTTTTAGAGTTCTGAATGCTGTGTTTGTGAATTTAATTGTTAGATCTAGAGGTGTTTACCTTCACATACACTTAGGGTTTCCAAACTCAAGATTCATGTCAAGAGATTGGTAAATCATACAGTTGCAGAATCAAAGAGCTTCAAGATATACAAGCAGGTGTGCTTGTGCTTTGCTTAGAATTCAAGGAAAGAAGGAGTCCGTGATTTCGGAGCTGTCACGTGGTCGTAGTAGTAAGTTTCCTACAGGCAGGTAGCAATAGGATGTTAGTGGTCTAAGTCTCTATTGTGTAAACTTCGATTCTTTCATAGTGAATTCGTTTTACCTTGAGGATAGCTAGGTTAAATCCTCCTCAGGTTTTTTACCGGTTTGGTTTTCCTGGGTCATCATATCATGTGTTCTTTATTATTCCGCACTTTTACATAATTTGATATATTTGTGTTAACTTAGATCCGAATAAATTTACCTAAATTAATCACTTGGCTAAATAACTAGGTTAATTTGTTTGAGTTTAAGGGGTCTAAACAAACTTACATAATGTGCCCTAAATATTCCACCTTAAAGCAAGCAAAGGTGCATTTGCTTCTCTTGGCAAACAATTTGTGATCAGACAGAATTTGTAAGACTGATTTAAGATGCAAAACATGAGTGGGCATATCTCTATCGCATATAAGAATATCATCAAAGAATACAAGCACAAACTTCCTAAGGAAAGGCCTGAACACACCATTCATAAGAGATTGAAATGTAGAAAGGACATTAGTTAACCCAAAGGGCATAACCAAGAACTCATAATTGCCCTCATGAGTTCTAAAAGTGGTTTTCTCAACATCTTCCTCCCTCATTCTAATCTGGTGATAACCAGATCTCAAATCCAGCTTAGAGAACACCCAAGCACCACTCAATTCATCAAGGAGCTCATCCACCACAGGAATAGGAAACTTATCCTTCACAATGTCATTGTTAAGAGCCCTATAATCCACACATATCCTCCAACTACCATCTGTCTTCCTAACTAATAGCACAGGTGAAGCAAATGAACTTTGGCTATTCCTAATCGAACTAGACTCAAGTAAGTCTTTAACAATGTTTTCAATTTTAGTTTTCTGAAAATAGGGATACCTGTAAGGTTTCTGACAAGTTGGTTAGGTACTTAGTTTGAGGACAATCTGATGTTCATGCCCTCTACATGGAGGTAAGCCCTTAGGTTCCTCAAAGACAACAGCATACTCATCCAGCAAAGACAGCAATTTTGAGGAAACTTCTAAAGTTTTGGACCTGTCAGCAACTTTGTGGACATAATCTGCAATAGCAATCCCTTGGTGATTGATTGCTTAAGAAGCTCATTTGCAACCTGAATCAAAGAACCAGTGGGCTTAATACCCTGCAACCATATTTTCTTGTATTGGTGTATGAACCCCATTACTAATTGTTTGAAATCCTAGCTGATAAGACCAAGAGTACAAAGCCATTGAGTTCCCAATACCACATCATAGCCCCCTAGAGTCAACACATGCAAATTCACTATGAATTCATTGCCTTACATTTTAAGCAATGGGTCTTTACATTCCCCTTTTGTTCTAATTAAATCTCCATTAGCTACCTTCACCTCTAAGATTCTAGTAGAGTCCACAGCCAATTGTAAAGTCTTGACCAGAACAGCATCAAGGAAATTGTGAGAGCTACTAGTATCCAAAAGAATCACCACCCAATGCCCTCTAATCTGACCCAACAGCCTCATAGTGCCTAGAGAAGGACTACCCAACAATGCATATAAGGTGATATCAGCTTGATCCAACTGAAAATCTATAGTAACATCCACTTTCACAGCTTCCACTTAACTAACTTTTTGTACTTCATCAATTATGAATAGTTTGAGGCCCTTGCACTTGTGTTTAGGCTGCCATTTCTCATCACAATAATAAAAAAGACCCTTCTTCCTTCTCTCTTCCATTTGAGTTAATGCAATCTTTTTGTATAGGCACTTTGGTTGAAGATTCAACTTTACTGTCATGCCTGTTCATTATGATTCTTGCCAATTAATCTTGCTAGACTCATGAAATGGCCTATAGACCTTCTTGCAAGTAAACAAATACTCCTCCTAAGTCTTGGCTAAACCAAAAGCAATACTCAATGTTCTTGGATTTTGCATCCTCATAGCCAACCTTATTTCATCTCTCAACCCACTTAGGAAGCAACTGAGCTTATGAGACTCAGGTAGTTTCTAATTCTATTACTCAACATCTCAAATTGACTCTTATAAGCAGCCACAATGGTAGTTTGCTTCAACTTAGTCAAGGTTTCCAAAGGATCATCATATAATGAAGGTCCAAACTTGACTTGAATGGCCCTAACAAATGTTTCCCAAGAATCTAATGATCTTTCACAATCTTAGAACCAAATCAATGCCTCATCATCAAGATGATAAGAAGCATTCAAAATCCTCTCTTCCTCAAGAATTTCATAATAAAGAATTGGATAGCTCTAAAAATCCAAGCAAAAGGATCACCTCCACTAAACCTAAGGAACTCCAACTTAATAGGCTTAGGAATTAGAGCACCTACCTCAGGTTTTGGATGAGGATGGTGTGGTAGCACCTCTGCTTTAGGATGGTTTTCTAGTTGAGGAGCAGGACCTTCTTGTGGACCATCTCGTTGCTGCACTGCTAGAAGTCTATCTTCAAACACAGCTTGCAAGCCTCTGAAGTAGTTGTCCAGTGCTTCCAACCTTCGTGAAATCATCTCCATGGTAGAGGCATGACCGTCCAATTATCTCTGCTGAACCAATGAAACAGTCTCACTCAAAAGGGAGTATCTAGTTTCAAGCACCATGATTGAACCAGCTCTAATACCAAAATGATAGGAATCAAATGACCTTAATTTCTATTACCCTCCATCTAGTAGTTCTTCAAGGGAACTAGGCCTCCATATGATAGGAATCAAATGACCTTAATTTCTATTACTCTCAATCTAGTAGTTCTTTGAGGGAACTAGGCCTCCATTGATTCTTCGAGGGAATCAGCCTCCAATAGCAATTCAAGAAATGGTTATTCACTGTATTATTCATTAATCAAATCCTCATTACAATCTGCAATGAACTTCATATCCTACTCACTAACTAACAAAGTACAACACTCATAGCTTAACTAATTAACTAAGTACAACTCTCACTGCATCAACAACTAACCAACTAACTTGTAACTAACTTTGTTCAAGTGTCTATTGCCTCTTTGTAAGTACAAGCATTCACTTCCCTGCCCTCAGCATGACAGCAACACATTCCTCTGCACCACACAGCAACACACTCCACTGCACCTCATAGCCACAGTAGCTCTTTATAGTAGATGCACCCTAATTAGAGTCCTAACAATGAGATTCGTAATAATCTTATCATATAAATTAACAGCAAGTTAAATATAACAAATATCAAATTGACTGCTATTAAAATATAGTAATCAAATTGACAATGACCTTAAAATAATACTTTTGCTTTAAATAAAGCCAAATATGAATGGTACTAACTGAAGCCCTGAAATAAGTGGGAAAAGTTAGTGAGCATGGTCGCAACTCATATAAGATTCTAGATGAGCATTTTCTAGATGTGCCTTGTTGTTATGTCTCATAAGCACAAATGCTCAATCGTCAACGAAACACCAAGTCTGAGATCTATGAGTGTATTAACCTATACCATCCCTTGTTTTCGTTTTCTTTGGGCAAACCTAAATTGAATCAAGAGGAGATTTCGTCTCATTTACTAGTTGGTTTATGAGGTCGTGCGGAATGTTGGCTTTACAAAGCCTTGACAAAAAGTTTAACAAAATATTCATAAGAAAAAGAGAGGGAATGAAAATTTTTATTAGAAAAAATTTCAAACTCACAAACAAAGAGATCAAGGTGCTACCTTGAGCACTCTCTACAACTTTTTCTCTTGAACACTTTCGCACCATACTCCTACCTCATTTTAGAGGGTGAAGTTACAAGAGCTGTCATTAATGTAATAACTCTCCATTTCATAATAGAAAATTTTTGAAATGTAGAAAACTCAAAAACACAAATGTTATGCAATGACAATAGACACAAACAGTTATAGGAAAACAAGAAACACAAATTGTTATGGAACATCAAAAGGCACCTTTTGGTTTACCACTTCCTACACAGAAGCCATGCTTTGTAGATGAGATCGAACATCCCCATGCTACTCTCCTACTGCGCAGCTATAAGTCTTGTTACCATCTCCTTCTTTCTTTTTTGAAAGGAAGCCTGTTACCTTATTTGCATGAGATAATGAGAAAGTTAATACAGTTCAACCACTAATTCATGTATAAATTTCTGTGCTCATGTCTTGCTTCATGAGATTCATATAATCAAATATACTTTCTTTTAACCACATATATTCATTCTTACGCTCAGCTTCAGATGGTGTAGGAACTAAGCCATATTAATACTCAGTAGTGGTAAGCGCAGAAGTGTATGGGCAAGATAATGGACCCAAAGCATAGCTGCAGGGAGGTCAAGATCCTTAGCCACATCTAAGCTCCAGGAAATGAAAAGATAGTTTATAAGCTCGAGAACGGGTTAGCTCCATTCCGCGTGGTTTTTAACCATGTAACTAAGGCCTTTGTTGGGAGTATTTATGTGAAAGTGGTGTGATTAATGGTAGCAGTGGCAAAAACGACAAGTTAATATAACATTGTTTTGACTCAACAGTTTTTAAAAATGATGATGTTCTCATGTAGTATTATATTAGATTGTCACAAAGTGCGACTCTTCCCAAGGTTTTTAATTTTTGAACTTTATAATATTTATATCTAAAAGGCTTGTAATTTATTTGATATATTTTTGATATTTTTAACAGGGATATTTAAAATTCAAATTTCATCATACTTTTTAAGATCCCCAATTCCAGACATGATTGTGTAATGGCTGTAATGGTGTTTGGAGCAACTATGTCTGTTGCTTGCAGTGAGTTAATTAGATGGCACTGCATGTGTATTGAGAGCTCCCCATTATAGGCAACAGCATTGCCATAAAGCCCAAGTGTTAGTCCATGTCTTGGCGCTTGGGCAAAAAATGCCACCGATTGTGACAGACATGCTCATCTGTGATGTTACAAGCTTTGGACAGAAAGTTTATAAGGAAATTGTTGAAAACTATTAAGGCGTTTGCTAGTCTTAGTAGGGTTAACGTGGCCTTGGCTTGGGAAAGAATCAAGAAACATGGGCTATTATGTTAGGGTTTTTTTATTTAGTTAACTATTATAAGATGAGTAATGCTCTGGATAGATTCATAACATTTTTTATAAAAGTTGAGTAGTTGACAAATTTTTAATGATTCTAATCTAAATTTATCATTGATATTATTTTATTAGAGTATTTCTTAAGTATTCTCAAAACACGAAAAAATAATGCTTTCTCTTTTCATGTTCATAGTAAAATCTATTCATTAAATTTATAATGAGTTCTACCACAAATATAAAAAAGATAAGTACCATTTTTTTGTATTATGAAAAAATCTAAAAAAATTTTATTTTATTGTTACTATTAACTATTTGTCATCCTGACGGTTATAATTTATAAAATATTTTGTGCAAATTCTAGAGACGTTTGACCAATTGTTATAAGATGCTATTTGCCCGCCATTACCACAATCCACCTAGAGCATCATGCTCCTAGATTCGGAGAACTGCGTGGACTTTCTGCGTTATAAAGGTTAAGGGGCAGCACGGTCCTCCTTGACCTTTAATTAATTATTTCCCAATGCAATCTCACTTCTTGCACTTTTTGTTTCTTTATCAAATTATAGTGTTTTTTTTTTTTTATTAAAGTGTCTGGTTAATATATGCCTTTAGCACATTTATTAACCATTTATAATAGGAAATTTTTTTATGAAATTAAAAAAGTTGTCAATCAGTTTGTTACTTTTTCATTTTTTCATAAGGTATCTAAAATGGTTTACTAACATATACACTTAAAGAAGAATATGTTAGTAAAATCCTTTTTAGAATACAAAAATAATTTATTTAGCTAAAATTGAAAATTTTTTATTGAAAGTACTATAAATAAAACAAAAAAATTATCTGAAATAGTACAGTAAGACCTATAAATAATAACAAAAATAAAATAAATAATAATAAAAGTAAGCTAAACTATAAAAAAAAATAAAAAATAAAATAAAAAAACTGCAGGCAAAGCCAAACGCAACTTTAGAAAAGAATTAAAAAAAAAATTAAAAAACATTTCCTTACCCCCAAAAACAGAAAAAAGAAATAAAGAGCAATGCAGCGAGCTCTTTAGCCAAGCAGGAATAGGTCATTTTGATAGCTAGCCATCACATCAGTCCATCACACACTGAGGGTAGCCGACATTTACATATTTATGGTTTCAATTTCCAGTCAGAAACATTATTCAGTTGAGTGCAGGGCACAGCACACTCTAAATATTTAGATACAAGAATATTCCATCGAGACACAAATAAAAAGTGGTGTATACATTACATCATTGTAGATTGGGAAATTTTCAATCAATTGCAAATTCCCGTGTACCATCGTGCATATTTGAGGATTGCTTATTTATGCAGTTTATTTCCTTAGTGTGAGGTAAAAAGTTAAATCTAGTTTAATTTTAAAAAAACTAAAAATAAGATTATTTAAAATAAAGTTAAAATAAAAAGTAGTGTAAAACTGGCAAAAAATACATAATTTAATATAAAAAAAATTAGTTTTTAATCAATTGTCAAACGTAAAATATAATATGTTCAAAATTGTCAATTAGAATGTCCACGTACTATTTACGGGGTCCTACTATAATTATTCAAAACCAATGAAATATTCCAAATGTCATTGAATAAAAATTACAAAGAAAACTTGAAAGCTAATCACATGCCAAGACATGTTAATATTTTAATTTAAAGTGTCATAAGTAGTCTAATTAAATGCTACCATATGTTATTTTAAATTAAGACAATTTGCCAAATCAAATGGCGATGTACATGTGTCTCTTTGAGAACTCCCTCCATTTAAATTATGAAACATGTTATCAATCAAAGTCAATCATATGCCATTAAACCTTCTCAAAATTCTTATAAATAGAGACTCCCATTGATCTTGTAGGATGACATTCATAAGTCTCAAAACTTGCTAGAATCAAAGCTCTAAAGCTTGTAAGAACTTCCAAGAATTTCAACTATTGAAGGTCTGTCAAATTCCAGCTCCAATGCCACGAAGAATTTCTACATCAAAATCTTTGAATACAAAGAACATTAATCCCTCCAAGCCTTAAAGTTCTACTAAAATCGAGTTCTAAAGCCTCCAAGAATTTCAATAATTTCAAGTTTCGAAGCTCTATAAGATCAAGCTCGAAAGCCCTAAAAACTCCTACATCTAGATATTCAAATTTGATGGGCATTCATCCAAATCATCCTTCCAACTATCAAAGTTCTATTGAAGTCAACTTAAAGCCTCTAGAGACTTCAAGTACTCTATTCCATCAAAGTTTTATTGGATTTAAGCTTTAATGCCTCCAAAAAATTCCACCACAAATCTTCAAAGACGAAGAACATTCAAATTACATGAAGAATGAGAAATCTCTAACAAGCGCACAACAAGAGATTCACTGCAATTCCATTTCAAAGGAGAAGATTGAGAAGAGAATTCACCTTATTGAGCTATAATGATAGTGATTGAACTATAATGATGATAAAAAAAAAAAAAAAAAAAAAAAAAGAGTACTGGTGGTTTTGTATTCTATTTGGGTGATACTGTATTTACATCAACTTCTACGAAGTAAAGTTGAGTACGTTGTTGCTACCTCTAGTGTTTGTCATGCAATTTGGCTTAGAAGTTTGTTGAAGGAGTTGCAAAAGCTACAAGAAGAAGCTACAAAGATATTTGTAAACAATAAATCAACACTAACTCTTGCAAAGAATCTAATCTTTCACTACCAAAGCAAGCACATTAATACAAGGTATCATTTTATTTGAGAATGTATTGCTAGAAAGGAAGTTCAACTTGAGTTTGTGAAATCACATGATCATGTTGCAAATATCATTGCTAAGCCACTAAAGTATGACACCTTCTACAAGCAACAAGCCTTACTTGGAGTGATAATGAAAACAAGTTTAAGGAGGGACAATAGAAATTAAACTTGTTTTTAATTAAAATTTCATTAATAACTGTGAGTTTAATAAGTTAAATAAATTGCAACAAATGCATGTGGGGGGTTTCTTGAAGTTATGTCTGGGATTTTATAAATAAAAGAGTGTAGAAAATAAATGTAGTTGGAATTAAGAGGATAGATGGTATGGTATATATAACCGATGCATCAGAAAATTTCAAAGCAAGAGTGAAAGAAGAGAAATACAAGTGTTAAAGAGTTCTCTTACACTTCCCTCTCCACACTCTCTCCCCTTGTGGCCTTGTGTGTGCTTGTAATTGAGTTACTTTCTTTGAGTAGCGTGAGTGTTTGGGAGTGCAAGTGAGAAAAGGGCCACTAATTATTCCAGAGTAATCCAGTGTCCACTTCTCAAATGTAGTCAACAAAGTCATAGCAGCCACCATGCACAGAGTTCTCCTTTAGCCAGATTTTGTTCTATTTATGGGTATGTGAGCAGTTTCAACAAGGAATGGCTAACTGATTCCTGTAATAGGATCGTGTAAGAGACTTAGACACTCGACATGCAAGAACTTTTTATAAATCTGACGTATTGTCTTATTTCCAGAGAAACATTCATTAGCTGCATGAGCTGTTTGGTTTACACAAACTTCTCACAAATGAAGACCCACCCTTACCAAGATCAGCACCATTCTGTCCACAACCTTCATTCAAGTAGAAACTGCCTGGTATTTCTAACCCCCTGCATATGTGAATCTCGTGCATAACCTTTGTGCAAAGTTGATTTAGCCTCATTTCTAAGGAATTTGCAGGCATTATAACCATGTCATAAAAGCCCTCAACTTTTGTTTAGTGGGTAAGGAAAAGAGAAATTTAAATGAAAAAAAGTTTCAGAAGAGTGGCAGTCCTGTTTATAAAAGAATGCTGGGCATCTTCAATAACCCATTCAACGTGTGAAGCAAAAAATGCACTTTGTGTTAGCCAAGCGAAAAACATTTCTGCATTAATACTGTTATTTACCTCAAATATATGAGACATGCAAAAGGCTAATATGCTCCTGTAGGCATGTACTTCATCTTGCATGCTCATTGGGGCACGAATGCCTCCACAACGACTGTGGCCGATGACTTAAATGTTCACAACCTGCAAAAGAAATTATCCTTTCACCATTGAAAAAAAGAAAAAAGAAAAGAAAAGCAAACCCTCCTCAAGATTTGTTGCCGAATAGCTGCCCATTCTGTTTTATATTTTAGATGCTAAACGTAGAATTATCAAGTCATTGAATTTATATTCTCTAACTTTTCAAGAAACTTATCGTTCAGGAAATTGACATATTGGTATGGTTATGATTTGTTAAGTACTTTATGTTTAAATTCAGATTCTTAAACTATTTCTAATAAATTTTCGAAGGAGAGATATACTTTCATTTCTGAAACTTGTTTTCCAAAACACAATTTCATTCTCTTACTCGAATTTGTAATTTATAGTTTTTGTAGGACTTCGGACTGTACTTCTCCATAATCATTATTTGGCCTTGGCACCCTATTTATGATGACAATTTATTTCCAAGTGCTTAGCGAATTATTATGTCACCTTGGCCACCATCAATAAAACATCATACATGAAACGGCATCTAGGATACATAATTTATGAAACAAATTAAGAAGCCAATGTACTAGAATTCTAGGCACAAAATACATACCTCAAGAGAATTTACAGCAAATTCTAATGCCACATTTATTTCTGAGGGTCCACCCTGCAAAAGCAAAGAAGGAAAAAAAGGAAGGGTAGAAAACTAGAAATACTTCGTGGCCTCAATTTTGTCTACTGAGAAGTAGACATTCAAAATAAATGAAATGCAATGTGATATGCACCTCAAATGGGGGAACCAAATTAGCTACCTTTCGGACCATGAATGCTTCTCCTGGTTGAAACCCCAGGATGACTGATCAGGGGCAAACCCTTGAGTCTGCTCAAGCAATTATCATGAACTGTACTGGAACTCAGTTTTAATAGGCTGCATATCTATTTTGATTTTCAGAAATAAATTGAGCAAAAAAGCCATAGTTTATCCATCCAGGATGTTCTCAACATTTTTGTAACAAGTGGAATAAATTATTTGGGAAAGGATTCCCTCCCATTTAAATCGTCCAATTCTCTAAACGGAATATCACTTCTCTAGAAATTCATGGAAATTAATAAGCATGCTATTAGTCTCACATCTGACTCTTACAACTGTGCTAGGCTTCTAGCTGAGCTAGTTAATATAACTGAAGCTGACCCACATTGTGTTTTTGTGTTTGTGTCAAATAATAAAACTCCAGAGCCACAGACACCCCCACCCCCCCCCCAAAGTCTAAAGAATTTTATAGTTCATATGCAGAATTCGAAGAATCAGAGATATTGCAATTGTTCCCTAATCTTTATGTAATGTCATTTTTTCCAAGAGGTGTTAATAACCTTTCTCATTCTAAAGTACTAAGAACTAGTGAAAACCCTTCATGGATCAGGTTTTTGTTTCTATTTTTAGTGATTTGAATTCAATTTTCTATGTCCCAAAAGTGAGGGGAAAAACCCATTTTTCTTTATTTCACGAAGAACTTAAAAAAAGGGACTTAAAAAAGTCATTGACATTTGATTTATAAGTCTTAGCTAGCCCTAACATGTCAAACGAAAATTTTGATGAGTTTATTTGATAGTGAATACCGAACTACATACAAATGATGCAGGTTTGATATGTAAGCATATAATTTAAAATGTAGCTAAATTAATTTACTTTCATTTTTTTCATATATATATATATATATATATATAGAGAGAGAGAGAGAGAGAGAGAGAGAGAGAGAGAGAGAGAGAGAGAGCCAAGACAACTACTAGTGAAAATGGCTGAAATTTGTGAAGTACAAGTCTTGAATTTTCTTTGGCGGTGATGGTTAAGATAATACATGCATTTTATAGGTCAAGGAAGACTATGAAATAGAAGAACAATTTACCCTAGAAAAATTCAATAAAAAGAAATAAAAAGAACAGTGGGATCATATTACATTATGAATTATGATATCATTTTTCCCAATTTGTAGCAAGAATCTGTATTCCAAAATTATAGGAAGCACACAAGTCTTATTTCATGGAGCAAGATTTACTTGAAAGTATACATTAACAAATTTAGACCTTAAACCAAGGGTACTCAAAAGCCCCATTCCTGATAAAGAAATGTGAAGGCGGACATGTAATACTTCAAAGGCAATCACACAGATAAACAAACCTATTGCAGAATTGTGATTCAATTTCATGCCCTGAATTGTCATCAAGAACTCGAACTATGCAACTTAAGGAACGGAGTAAACCCTACAAACATAAGCACAATTGTCAAAGTATAAATATGTGTTGTTTCAAGGATTGCCATGTCATCGATATTGGAAGAAATTACTGGAATTACTAATACTTTTGCTGCTCTTCAAGCATCTGAGATCCAGTTCATCTTATACAAATTATCAATAGTATGTCTTGCCAAGATCAGTCTCTACTGTACACGCAACATTTTTCCATCACCTTCTACTTTATTTTCCATTGAAACAAATTTGATTTATCCATTAACATGATTTAGCATCCAAAATTTACCACATACATACTCTCTTTGAATCAACTGATGGAAATAAATTGGTCTTACAGAAACTTAATTACAACTCTGAGCTAGGATTTATGTTTACTTTGACATGGCTTTTTTTTCTTTTGTATTTGAGAAAAGGGAATCCATGCATGCTTCTTCATCTTCACTATACTTCAAATTCATTTAGGGAAAGGTAGCCTGCAAGACATAGAAACATGCACTAAGGCAAATGGTTTCTCTATAGTAGCAGCATGCATTTCTTGGCATGCAGTCAATGATGATAGTTTTTTATTTTTTTTTTTATTTACAAGATAGAAATTCTACTCTAGCCTAATCTAAGTATATATATGTGTGAAACTCCCACTTGGAGACTTGAACCACGGCCCTTACCCCCCCACTCCTCACAAGAACTTTTACTTGTAGAGTGACCATCGCACCAAGGGTATGCGGTGGTGTCAATAATGATAGTTAAGTTGCTACACAAACAGACAAATTGTTCAATGATGAGTTGAAAGTAACATCACCCTGTGGTTGCAACCATTAATTTCGCCACCAAATTTATTTTTCAGTACCAAATAAGCCCAGATTTACTTTAAAATGGATTTAAAAAATATATTGTTAAAAGTTAAACTTGTTTTTAATTATCCTTTCATAAATAAGTGGGAGTTTCATAAGTTAAATGTAGTGTGAGGTTTATTGAAGTTATGTGTGGGATTTATGAATGTAAGGGTTAGAAAAATAAATGTAGTGGGAGTTAGAGGTTGGATGGTGTACTATATAAACTTATTCATCTGTCAAGTTCTATGCAAAAGTTGAAGAGAAATACAAAACATTAAAGTGTTCCAACTCTTCCCTCTCCACTATCTCTCCCTTTATTTAATTTGTGAGTGTGAGTCTCTTCTATACACTAAGAAGTGTGCGAGTGTTTGTGAGAGTAAGAGAGGAAAGGCCCATCAATATTTTTGTTTTATTTCCAACAAAGTGGTATCAGAGCCAATCGGTTCGTGGTGAGACTGGCTATTGCCAATGGGATGGTGTCGTTCCAATTTCCTTGACTTACCAAACAAAACTTTGAAAATTGGAGTATCTGAATGAAGGCGTTGCTCGGATCCCAAGATGCGTGGGAGATTGTGGAGAAAGGTTGTGGAGTCACAAGATGAAGAATCTTTGACCCTAAACTAAAAGGAAGCCTTGCAAGAGGCTCGGAAGAAAGATTAACAAGCTCTTACGTTGATTTATCAAGGTTTGGATGAAATCATGTTTGACAAAGTTGCAAATGCAACTTCATCCAAGCAAGCATGGGAGATTCTTAAAAACTCTCTAACAGGAGTTGATAAAGTGAAGAAAGTTCACCTTCAAACATTGAGAGGCAAGTTTGAAGGTTTGCACATGAAAGAATCTAAGGGCCCATTTGGTAAAAAATTTCTAGTAACGTTGTTTGTATTTTTTGGAAATACATGTGGGTGAAAAGGTGTGAAAATATGTATAATATTGTTTAAACACTAAAAACTGTTGTTTAAACACAGTAACAAACAGGCCCTGAATCTATCTCAAATTATTTTTCAAGGGTGTTGGCAATTATAAATCAATTGAAGAGATATGGTGAGAACTTGAATGATGTCCGTGCGGTAGAAAAATTCCTACGGTCATTAACTTCTAAATTTGACTATATCGTTGTGGTGATTAAGGAATCAAAAGACTTGGAGTCAGTGACCATTAACCAGCTCATTGGATCATTACAAGCCCATGAAGAAAGGCTCAATAAGAAGAAGCAAGAACCTTTGGAGCAAGTCCTACAAGCAAAGCTCACCTTGAATGAGAAAGGGTAGCGTGAAAGTAGCCAAAGAGGCCGAGGCCGTGGATGTGGTAGAGGGAGAGGATCTGGAGGAAGGAATGGTCAAAACTCTCCCAATTATGAAGAGAGGGGTCAAATTTCACAATCCACAAGAGATCGTGAAAGATGAAGTTTCTCAAGACCATACAGAAAAAGGTATAATAAGTCTAACATTAGATGTTATAATTGTCAAAAATATGGACATTATGCTTCTGAATGTAAAAATGCCGCTGACACTATTGAGGAGAAAGCTAATTATATTTAAGATAAGAATGAAGAAGTAGAGCCGACTTTATTGTTGGCATACAAAGGAGAAGACAGAGAAGAAAATGGTGCGTGGTATCTTGACTTTGGTGCTAGCAACCATATGTGTGGGAATAAACGGATGTTTATGAAGATTGATGAATCGGTGGTCATCCAAAGTTTCAGTGATGAGGATAGGTAAAATTCTTATCCTTTTAAAGAATGAAGACCATCAATTTTTTTTTATGTATATTATGTGCCAAGCATGAAAACTAATATTTTGAGTAGGGGACAACTCCTTGAGAAAAACTATGATATCCAGTTGAAAGATCGTAGTTGCTTAATAAGGGATCATAAAAATAATGTGATGGCTAATGTGCATATGACAAGAAATAGAATGTTCTTGTTAAATATTCAACATGATGTTATTAGATGTCTGAAGGCTTGTTTTAAAGATTCTTCTTGGCTTTGGCATATAAGATTTGGGCACTTAAGCTTTAGAGGACTACAGTTGTTGGCAAAGACGATGCTGGTGAGTGGATTGCCTTCCATTGAGCGTCCTAACCAGCATTGTGAAGGATGTCTCCTTGGCAAGCAATCAAGGAAGAGCTTTCGAAAAGAAGCTAGTACAAGAGCAACCAAGTCATTGCAACTTGTTCATACTGATGTGTGTGGACCTATCAAGCCATCATCACTTGGTAAAAGTAACTACTTTCTTCTCTTTATTGATGATTTTAGTAGAAAAACGTGGGTTTATTTTTTAAAGCAGAAATATGAAGCATTTGGTGCATTTAAGAAATTTAAGGCATTTGTAGAAAAGCAGTGGCCATGAAATTAAGGCCTTAAGATTTGACAGAGGAGGCGAATTCACATCAAATAAATTCAAAGAATTTTGTGAAGCAAATGGGATTCGCCGCCCTCTAACAGTTCCAAGGTCATCACAACAGAATGGTGTAACAAAAAGAAAGAATCGGTCAATTCTTAATATGGCTAAAAGCATGTAGAAGAGCAAGAAAATGCCTAAAGAATTTTGGGCTGAAGCTATAGATTGTGCAATCTATTTGTCCAATCGTTGCCCCATAAGACGTGTACAAGAAAAAACCCCACTACAAGCTTGGAGTAGGAAGAAGCCTACAGTTTCTCATCTTCCCGTGTTTGGGAGCATTGCATATGCACATGTACCAGATCAAGAGAGATCCAAGCTAGATGATAAAAGGAAGAAGTATGTGTTCATTGGCTATGATCCAAGCTCTAAGGGCTATAAGCTCTATAATCTGAGCACTGGAAAAGTCATTGTTAGCCGAGATGCGGAATTCGATGAAGAAAGCACATGAGATTGGAGCACCCAAGAAAAAGAGAAGAATGATTTCTTTCCTCTAACTGAAGAGGAAGATCAAGGGAATGAAGTTCACAAAAAGCCTATCACTCCACCTCCATCACCAGCAGCATCATCTCCCATTCATGAAAGTCCATCATCGTCCTTACTAGAAGAAAGTTCTAGTGAAAGACCAAGAAAAATGAGAAGTCTCCAGGATCTTAATGATTCAACCAAGATTATAGACGGTGAAACACCTTTTTGTCTGTTCGCTGATTGTGAACCTACAGGATTTGAAGAAGCGGTGTGAAAGGTTGTAGTCAATGACAAGGTATTGATTATGATGAGGTATTTGCCCCAGTTGCTCGTTTGGAAATTATACGATTGCTAATTTCTTTAGTAGCTCAGAATCAATGGAGAATTTTCCAAATGGATGTAAAATCCGCATTTTTGAATGGCTACCTTGAGGAAGAACTTTATGTTAAGCAGCCTATAGGCTATGTTGTAGAGGGGTAGGAAGATAAAGTTTTGAAGTTAAAGAAAGCTCTATATGGCCTGAAACAAGCACCAAGAGCTTGGAATAGTAGAATTGAAAAATATTTCCCAGTTAATGGGTTTTGTAAATGCCCACGTGAACATGCGCTTTATTATAAGGTGCATAAAAATGGAGATATCTTAATTGTTTGTCTGTATGTAGATGATTTGATTTTTACAGGCAACAATCCAAGTATGTTTGAAGACGTCAGGAAAGCAATGACTCAGGAGTTTGAAATGATAGATATTGGACTTATGGCTTATTATCTGGGCATTGAAGTGAAGCAGATGGAGAAAGGGATTTTTATTTCCCAAGATCGTTATGCGAAGGATATTCTCAAGAAGTTTGAGATGTTAAATTCCAATCCAATTAGCACCCCTGTAGAATATGGAGTGAAGTTATCAAAGCATGACGATGAAGAGAAAGTTTATCCAGCATTCTTAAAGAGTTTGGTAGGAAGTCTTAGGTATCTAGCATGCACAAGACCAAACATTCTTTTTGGCATTGTACTAGTTAATCGTTACATGGAAGCACCGACGATGACTCCTTTGAAGACTGCCAAGAGAATTCTTCGCTATTTAAAAGGTACACTGGATTATGGACTATTGTATTCACCCTCTAAAGATTTTAAACTTGTTGGCTGCAATGATAGTGATTGGGCCGAAGACATTGATGATAGAAAGAGTACTACTGGTTTTGTATTCTATATGGGTGATACTGCATTTACATGAACGTACAAGAAGCAGCCAATTGTGATGCTTTCCACTTGTGAAGCTGAGTACGTTGTTGCTACCTCCAGTGTTTGTCATGCAATTTGGCTTAGAAGTTTGTTAAAAGAGTTGTAGATGATGCAAGATGAAGCTACAAAGATATTAGTGGACAATAAGTCAACACTAGCTCTTGCAAAGAATCCAGTCTTTCATGACCAAAACAATCACATCGACACAAGGTATCATTTTGTTCGAGAATGTATAGCAAGAAAGGAAGTTCATCTTGAGTTTGTGAAGTCACATGATCAGGTTGCAGATATACTCACTAAACCACACAAGTATGACACATTCAACAAGCTACGAGCCTTACTTGGAGCAATCAAGAAAACAAGTTTAAGGGGGAATGTTAGAAGTTAAACTTCTTTTTAATTAAGCTTTCATAAATAAGTGAAAGTTTCATAAGTGAAATGTAGTGGGATGTTTATTGAAGTTATGTGTGGGATTTATGAATGTAAGAGTTAGAAAAATAAATGTAGTGGGAGTTAGAGGTTGGATGGTGTACTATATAAACCTATTCATCAGTCAAGTTCTATGCAAGAGTTGAAGAGATACAAAATATTAAAGTGTTCTAACCCTTCCCTCTCCACTCTCTCTCCCTTTATTTAATTTGTGAGTATGAGTCTCTTCTATACACTAAGTAGTGTGTGAGTGTTTGTGAGAGTAAGAGAGGAAAGGCCCATCTATATTTTTGTTTTATTTCCATCATATAGTACGTTAGTACTTATTGTAATGCTAAAGCCAGAGAAATAATTAAACCTCAGGACGGATTTCTCAGTTCGGTCAAGTTCTTCTATTGAACCACAACTACATGCTTTAGTAAATATAAGGCCCCTAAATATTGAGGTTTGATGTAAATATACTTGGATTGAATCCTGAATCTTATTTCATACTTCATCCAGAAACCCCACCTCACCCCCTTCCCAACCCCCCCCCCCCCCCCCCCCCAAAAAAAAAAAAAAAAAAAGAGGAGAGAAAACAATTGAAATCAATGGAATTTTACAAACTTACCCCAACTTGAGAGAAGTGTCTGAACTGTCATTGTCTTGAGGAGGATCAGATGAGCTGCAAATATTGCTGATAGACTCAGATGACTGACCTTGTTCAAGTACATGTGTTTGAGTGCTAAACATATTCCCCATCTGTGGAAGAGACATTTTTATAACTGAAATAGAAAGGGGAAAAAATAAATAACAAAATAACGAAAAAAGAAAGAGAGAGACCGATTACCTGTTTTAATCGTTGGTTTTCTTCCATCAGTTGGGCTCCCTGCATTAAAAGAATAAGATGCACAGAAAATTATTAAGACGTCTTAGCCTTAAACACAAAATACAATATAGTATGTTATATGTACCAAACTTCTTATAAAGGTCCATCATAAGATATTGATACCATTTTATGGGGCAGTCAAAATTGTTTTAGGTCAGGTTATAGGATAAACAATTTAACATTCAGTTATGAAATTATGATAATAGTTTCAACTAAAGGTTCAATGGTGGTTGTTTGCCATGTGAACTCCTTTCTCTACGCAATGCACATGCAAAGACCTTGGCAAAAGGCTGAAAAAGTTTTACAAATCCAAGACTTCTCAGCTATATTTTTTATGAAATGTACCAACTTGCATCAACACTATTCATTTTGGATGATAAAATAATTTGTTCAACAACTAACTCATAATTTAAAACTATTTACTCACATTTACTAACAATATGGATTTAGTGCAGAAGCTTATATTATATTATTGTAGTCCTAACACAGTCCTAACTATATTAATGTATTCCTAGGGTTAACAAAGAGTTAGTCTACTGCTAATTCCCTTCAATAAATACATTGTAATACACATAACACAATGGTAAAGATGTGGTTAAGACTTTCTACTACTAATGTAGGCCTCTAAGATCAAACCACTTTAATTTATTGTGTTCCTCTGCCAAAAAAAAAAAAAAATCCTTGTGTTCTTTCTCTCTTACCTTCTCTTTGTCTCTCTTTCCACCTGCTATTTCAATATTTTACCATGATAACATTAATTATGGAGCGGCTCATCACTAGATATTTTTCGTTGAAACTATATGACCTTTTGCTTAAGGGCACTGATCTATTCCGGAAACCCATTCGCAAAATTATAATAATTCTATGAAATGTCTTGCACAAATTTAAAATTTGGAACATTACCCTTTGCTGAAGGACAGTGATCTCTTCCAGAAATCTTTCACCCTGAAAGACAAAAAGGTTTCTGATATTAAGAGAAGAGAAATGATATGTCCACAACATTTTTACAACAAATTTTAAGTGGTAGGTTGTTATTGGTTGTTATTGTTAGAGCAAAAAAGTAATCTTAATGTTAGGTTCAAATTTAAACCAATAACAACTAACCACCTACGATTTGTTGTGAAAATGTTATAAAAATGTTGTGGACGTAGCACCTCTCTTAAAAAAATATACATAAATTTCAACACTCCACAAGAATTACAGCAAACAGAGATAACACAGAGACAAGCCTTTGTTTCTAGAACACGGCTCAGGCCTACTTCAAGCACTTTCTCTAGTTTCTGTAATTCATCTATATCCATTCCATGGAGCTCTTCTCCCATAATCTTCCTGTTAGGTGTACACATTTCTCAACATTAATTTAGTGTGGTATGTGCATGTCTTTACAGTAACAAGGTGATAGCAAGGTAGTTGCATACCTCAGATCACGTGTTTTCTCCTCAACTTCCTTGCTCAACATGGCGTAGGAGGTACTGTTCTCAAGCTAACATAAAGAATTTCCGTTCATGAACACTTTTTTGTCATGTGATGTGAGCACTTTTAATATATCAATTGTTCTAAAATATGTACACAATTCCGAACCAGCTTTCAATAAGAAAATTTAATGCAGCCCAAAATGTTAGGGTCATCATTTTGGGAGTGCCACAAGTAGTCTACGTGTTTCAAAAAAAATGTTCCTATCTTTTCTTATCGTGGTAAAATTTCAATAAAATGTAAGTTTCAAAATTGTTATGAAATTTTAATGAGAATGGTTTAAGAAATAATCTAGATAATTTTTGCTTATGACAATGATAAAATTTTACTGCATCAATATTAAATTGAAACAATTGGAATACAAAGATGGATAAATGGAAATACATGTAAAGATAAGTTTCAAAATGAGATAATCCGCTTAAAGTTGGGAGTGGCCCTATTGATGAAAGGACGAGAGAGAGTGACTTGAGATTTGGTCATGTTCAAATGAAAGCGATTAATGCACCAGCATAAAAGAGGAAATTAATTTAAGTTAAGGTAATGGAAAAACGGTAGATGAAAACCAAGAATAACATTGGTACAATTAGTTAAAAAGGACTAGTAATGTAAGTAAGTAATAGACACTCCATATTCGGATGGAATAGAATGAAGGAAAAACTCGTGGCAAACCCTAATATATTGTTAAGGATCCATAATTGACCACAAAAAATTTGGGATTAAAGATTTGTTGTTGTTGTATGATAGTTTTAAGATATGGCTATGGCCCATGCCACTTTTTGGTCAAAATCTTTCATTTAGGCATTCGTTAGTCATTAATTTTTGTTGTTTATGATAATTATTTCTTTTTTATATAACTTGTATTTTAAAATTCAGAATAAGATCTCCTCTATTTTGGGACGTTTCCTAGAGTTTGTAGGATTTTATTTATAATTTTGACTTCTTTGGAAATTTTTAATATTTCTAGCCTAGTTTTTTGCTTGAAACCAATTAGGGTATTTTAGGGTCTACTTGCCTATTTATATGCAACCATCAAGGTAATTCAAAATTTCATTAATAAAATTTCTATGGTATTTTTCAATTTTATTTTTTCTAGCGGACTTCAAATTTATCCTAGGGAATTAAAGGAACTTTTTGTAGATTCAAAAAAGATTATATTGAAATACTGTTCTGTTTCTTATGACCTTTTACCTACATGACTTATTCACCAACTAAAAAAGTTCAAAACATCATACCTGCAGCTCAAGAGACGGTTGGTCCATTTTTCCAAGATTCTCCGAGTGTAGATTATGTCTTTCAATTACCTGCTGCATACTTCATACAACAAAAGGATAGCACGTTCAATTTTTTTTTCTCTCTCTCTAATTTTAATAAAATGAATATGAGGATGAACTTATAAACTACTATAATATACTACTATTTCTGAAACAAATCTAAGAAAAGGAAATTTGAGCTGGTGACTGAAGAATTATTTATCTCATGTTTGCATATCTGCTGTTGTATCCAGGCTAACTGCGTTCTCAATTAAAATGTGAACCACAAATGATATTGACATAAACTATGTGCAAACTTCTAATTGCAAACCATAAAAGGTGAACATTTATACAAACCCACAAACTTTTTTTTTTTTATTGATAAGTAATAAGGATTTATTGATATCGAAAAGAGAGACACCCAAGTACATAGGAAGTATACAGGGGTGTACATATCAAATACAAAAATTACATAAATCAAGAAAATCCAAAAAAGAAGAAAAAGGATGGTTTCTCCACACTAAGAACCAGTCCAATAAGGTTCTTAAAGAAAGAAGCTTGAGATCAGGCAAAGAACGCTCATGGTCTTCAAAACACCTACTATTTCTTTTCTTCCAAATACACTACATCAAACAATGAGGAACAACTATCCATATATCTCCATTGCGATTGCGACTAAATCGACCTTGCCAGCAAGCAAAAAGCTCAATAACAGACATTGGCATAAACCAACAAACTCCAAATAAACCAAAAACCATATCCCACAACTCCAGAGCAACCGGACAATGAAGGAATAGATGGTCAACGGTTTCACTGTTACACTTGCATATATAACACCAATCCAAAATGCAAACCTTTCTTTTCCTTAAATCCCAAATTCACATGATCAAAGGCTTTCTCTATGTCCAATTTACATAACCCTGGTTGACCAGACTTCAATCTATTATCAAGACATTCATTAGCAATAAGGATGGAATCAAGAATCTGCCTATTTAGAACAATGGCATTCTGAGGTGCTGAAATGATATCTCCTAAAACCATACGAAGTCGAATAACAAAAACTTTAGCAAGAATTTTATAAACTCCCCCAACGAGGCTGATAGGCCGAAAGTCCTTTACTTCCAGTGTAACAGCTTTTTTAGGGATGAGAGCAATGAAAGTTGCATTCAAGCTTTTTTCAAACTGACCTGTAACATGGAAATGGTGGAACACGGCCATGATATTTGATTTGAGAATCCCCCAGCAAGCTT
Source organism: Lithocarpus polystachyus (assembly GCA_033629205.1). Classification (NCBI taxonomy): domain Eukaryota; kingdom Viridiplantae; phylum Streptophyta; class Magnoliopsida; order Fagales; family Fagaceae; genus Lithocarpus; species Lithocarpus polystachyus. The sequence continues at coordinate 27,092,911 of CM066172.1, read as the reverse complement.
GAAAGAAAGCCATCGGGAAACCATCTGGCCCAGGTGATTTATCCCTATTAAACTCCTTGATGACTTCATAAATCTCAGTTTCCTCAAAAGGTCTCTCTAACCAATCCACATTATCCCCGGAACTCCTTGGGAAATCCAACACATCCGGGAAAGGCCGTTGCTCTTGCTGCTCAGAGTATAAATTCAAGAAGAATTGTTCAATATGGTCAGCAATCCTATCCTGGTTGAAAGACAAAGCCCCATCAATCATAATATTTTCAATAGAATTATTTCTTCTACTAGAATTGGCCATCCAATGAAAAAACATCGTATTGGAGTCGCCCTCCTTTAAGAACAACACTCTGGACTTTTGCCTCCAGCTAATCTCCTCTAACAAGGCTGTCTTCCCAAGATTAGCGCGAAAGGATGCTTTTTCCAATTTTTCCTCCTCTAAAAGAGGTTGATTGTCCTCTTTAACATCCAAAGCATTCAACTTACTCCATAATTACTGTTTCTTGGCTAAGATGTTGCCAAAATCTAATTCGTTCCTTTGCTTTAGATCCGATTTTAGAGCAGTCAACTTCTTGGCAAGAATGAAACTAGGAGTCCCTTGAAAGTGGTAATTCTCCCACCAGGACTTCACCTTGTCTAAAAACCGCTCCGCCTTCAACCACATATTCTCCAAACGAAAAGGAATTCGCCGTCTTCGATGACTCCAACTCTCCAAAAGAATTGGAAAGTGATCAAATAACACTCTAGGAAGCCTTTTTTGGGAGAAATGTGTGAAATATTCTGCCAATACGGAGAGAAGAGAAACCAATCTATTCTAGAAGCTGAGGTAAAGTTAGACCATGTGTAAAAACCTCCCCCCAAAGGATTATCCATTAGCCCATGAAGAGATATAAAATCTGAAAAATCATACATGCAGCGAGTAAATCTTCCCGCCCCTAACCTCTCCGATGAGAAGCGGATAACATTAAAATCACCTCCCAAACACTATGGCAAATTCCACCAACTGTTCAAGCCTACCAATTCCTCCCACATAAATTGACGCTCTTTGTTCAAATTTGGACCATAGATACCTGTGAAAGCCCACTCAAATTGGTCACTGACGTTTTTGAACCTACAAGAAATCGAAAAATGCCCCACTGCTTCCTCTATCTTTTCAGCCACCCTTCTGTCCCACATGAGCAGAATTCCACCAGAAGCACCCTCTGACCCCAAATATAACCAATCTATATAAGGACAACTCCATATACTTCTAACAAGTCCTCTTGTAACCCATTCCAATTTTGTCTCTTGCAAACAAACGATATCAGCCCTCCAAGTACGTAATAAATTACAAATCTTAAGTCATTTTTCCTTCTCATTCAATCCTCTAACATTCCAAGATAAAATCTTTAAATTCATTGGGAAATAATTAGAGCCCTTTCCTTACCATAATCAATGCGCCTTGTTGAAGTTGAACCATAATTGACAGAGCTAAATAAACCCCTCAATTCCCTTATTCCTTTCCTCCCTAAGCTCTTCACGGTTTCTTCAGTTTTTTCCTTAAAAGCCCTCTGCTGTAACTCAGCTTCAACAACCAACAAAAAATTGGTTGCTGGCTCTTCCAAACCTTTGAGGGATGTCTCAAGAAAGTCATCAAACCCACTGAATTTTTCCTAAAACCATTCTGAGTAATTGTCCTTACCTAGCAAATTCTTCACAACCAGAGTTGCTGACCCATCACCATTATCCTTAGGCAAAGAGTAAGCCAGTGGTTCAACAGTTAGAGGAAGCGAAGGTACAATACACTGAAAAGCATCCTTGGAGCAAATATCTGAAACCCAGTTCTCCACAACAACATCATCCCCTTTTTCCTGTTTTGATATTATCTCCTTAGAATCCGATGACACCCCCGGTACCATTGCCAACTGATTCGAGACATCCACTCCGTCAACTACCTCTCCCTGTTGCAAAGAGATTTGAAACGGGACTTCCACCCTCCTCCCGTCTCGTAGTTCGAGAACCCACTGCTCAAAATTACCCCATTTCTTGATCGCATTGTTTGAATGCTCATGGATGATCCGTTGGATGTCACATTACAAGGCCACATCACCATTAGAACACAGAGACTCATCCACGGAAGCATCGGAACACAAAGACCCAGCCACGGAAGCATCAGAGACGTTGACCACTGAGAGAAGCTTCTCGGTGCATGTTGGAACCATGTGTGTTGGAGTTAGCTTAGCCTCGGACTTATTGCTACCCACCAGAGAAGCACTTGTAGATGCCGAAGTGGTTGGGTGAGAGGGAGGAACTTGCGAGGAATGCTTAGAGTGTGGGTGGGTCAGATTATAATTGTTGAGAGGAATAGTGGGCTGGGAAGGTTTAGGCTGCCACTTAAAAAGAGTTTTATGTTTGGGGTTATAATTGTTGTTGGGCTTTGGGGGTGGGTTTGGAACTTGGCCAACCGAAGGGTCCTCCTCAAAAGCCTTGGACCAACTAATCCCCCCCTTTAGGCCCACGTACTTTTGGGATCCAAAGTCAACTCAGCTATAACATCGTTACTTTGAATACCATTTATAGTTAACAAAATCATCGCCCCTAGTTGCTTCCTCTGTCCCGAGATACAATCCTTGCAGGTAACACGGTTATTACGGCTGAGATTTGACAAGAGCCTATCCTTGCAAGTATCACGGTTTTTGAGGTAAGTATCATGGTTTTTGAGGCTGAAATCTCTTGGTTTTGAATTTTGAACCAAGAGAGATTTATTTTTTCCTTCATCTCCTCCGCCACCGCTGTATTTTCGATTCCCCGCCACCACCGACGCAAAGGATTTTGAGGCATCTCTATTGGGAAAACTTGAGATTGCTTGCTTGGGAGCTAGAGACTCTGGGTCTATCGCCTTTCTCAGGTGAAGAGCAAAACCTCTCCAGCCACTCCCCAACTTCCCTTCTGGCACCACAATAGAACCCTTACGGCGACCATGAATGAGTTCATAAATTACAAAGAAAATGCCGTAAGAGTTGGAGCCCAACTGAAGAATAAAACATTTGTCACCATCACGGAAGGATTTCGCAAACTTACCACGAGACTGTCCCTTGATCAGTTCTTCCACAATGAACAGTTCTTCTGCAATGAACAGCAATCTTTTTGCACATCCTTTTCCCATAAAAATTGATCTTAAAGAATCTCTACATCTCTCATAAATACGAAGCTGGTAAAACAGACCACCTTCCTCAACTGAAAACTCAAAGATTTTTGATTCAACGAAGAAGAACACAAAGCCTCCCATATTGAAAAAGAAAACAACAAAGGAAGCATAAAAAAAAAAAAAAAAAAAAGAGGAGAATGGAGAAAAAATCTATGGCTAATTCGATGTAACCAGGCCTCTTACCACCATTTTTTCAAGTCAGAACTTGATTACAAACCCACAAACTATTTATATTGATTGACACAAGAGGTACATTAATTTCTTACTTATTTACAAACATCAAATAAAATGACTTAAACTTTTTTGATTTGGTTCTAGCTATTGCATTTAAATGTTATAACAATTAAAAATTACAGCTTGCAGGTAAAATCTCATAGAAGAATAAAATCTAAATCCATAAGGAAGAGCTTCGCACTATTACAGCAATGAAAAGGTATGCAGAAAGTTTTAGTTTGTTCAATCTCCATTTTGTTTGATATGGTTACAGAATCGATATGAATGATAATAAATAACATATTGTAGCATTTTAATATTATGTAATGAAGACATTGACTACTATCTATTTGAGTGTTTTAACAAAGGTAAGTATAATACGTTGAATAAAAATTCTCTACAAGAATTATAAAAAATATAAAGAAGATAGTGTGTCAAAATAATTTCAAAAATATTATAGTTGAAAAAAGGGTAGTATTAGTTGTGCAAGGAGTAATGTAATAGAATTAGTGTGATACTAATACACCGGATTATCTAGATTGGATTGGGTTAGTGTGTTTTGTACAGACGCATGTTGAATTTAATATTGGACGTTTATTAGCTCTATCTTCTTCTTCTTCTTCTTCTTCTTCTTCTTCTTCTTCTTCTTCTTTATATATATATATATATATATATATATATATATATACAAGATAGAAATTCTATTCTAGCCTAATCTAAGTGTATATGCGTGTGAAACTCCCGTTTGCAAACTTAAACCCCAACCCTTACCCCCCCACCCCACCCCACCCCACAAACACTTATACTTGTGGAGTGACCATCGCGTTAAGGGTGCGCGATGGTTTAGCTCTATCTTAGTTATATAATCAATTACAAGAAACATTAATTATAACTTGACTAGGGTTTTTTTTTTAGTATTAAACATATGTGACTAGAGGTCTCTTCGAGTTGTAACAAATGATATTAGAGCCAACCTAATAATGCCATGTAGCATAAGGATACTACGTACATTGCAACAAGACTCTAATAAGGACATTAAGAATTTGGATGGGAGAAATTGTGATACCCCAGATTATGTAATTTGGATTGGTTGAGTGTTGCATCAAGATACATTGACTGATTGGATATGCCAATTTGAGATGAATTAGAGATGCGTCAAATTTGGGGATTGCACAATGCTTAGCTATTAGCTTTGAAGGCTGATGCTAAGCTTGCTCAAAGTGATCGACAAAAAGGTTGTGTTGGTCGACAATTCGTGATGTTTAAAGGTGAAAGGTCTAAGAGTGGAGAAGGTAGCTCAAAACCTAAAATTTATTCTAAATATCAATCTAAGATAGCTCTAAAAGGCTGTGCTGGTTAACAAACTAGTGGAGATGGTTGACAATCTTCTTGTTTTTAGGTGTGGGCAAATTGATTATCTTGCAAACCAATGTCCAAAGAAAATGGTATATGTGTATGTGAATTTTGGACGAAGATAATGGGGGTGATGCAATGTGAGGAGATTGAATTGAATAAGGTGAATGTTAGGTGATCCATCGAACATTTGTAATTCCTAAAATGACTCAAACAAGGATTGACTTAGTCATAGCATCTTCAAATGCACATGCAACTCCCATCGAAAGGTGTGTTCCATTATCATTAATGGAAAAATTTGTGAGAACAACGTTGCACAAGAAATGGAGGATATGATTTAAGTTGAATATGGAACCCTATCTTAAAGCCTTAATGATAAGCATGGTTGAAGAAAGGTAAAGAGGTAAAGGTAACTAGAAGATATCCTGTTTATGTTGAAATGGGAAAGAATTATAAAGATGAAGTTTGGTGTGAAACCATCCCCATGGATGTTAGTCATTCCCTTTTTGGGTGTGGCTTTGATAATATGATATCCATATGACGGCCATAGAAATACATATACCTTTAAAATTAGAAAGTAAAAAAAAAAAAAAAAAAAGCACCTACATCTTCCAAAGAGGAGAGTAGTGATTTTCTAACTTTGTCCAATTGTAATATAAGATAAAAATACTAGGGTAATGTACATATTGGTGGCTAAAGAAAAAAGGAAGCTTACTAGTGTACTGATAACCTATCTAACAAAGTGCACTATTTAATGAATCTGAAGGAGCACGAAGAATTAAATATGCTAGTCATGGAGATTTTGAAGAAGGAACATTTTAGAGAAAACATGATTCCTTATGTAGTATCAACCTTACTCATGCCAAGGAGGATGGCACTTGATGGATGTGTGTTGATAACCACACCAGTAACCAAATTATTATCAAATATCAGTGTCATATTTTAAGAATTGATGACATGTTGTAAAAATTGCAAGGTTATGCCGGGAGAGAGTGTAACAACTTAGTGTAAGGCGGTGTTACTAGATATTTGTATGAGAAACTAGAAAAGAAGAGGAATTAGACCCAAAAAATAAAAATACAAGTAATAGGTGGTAGGGTTTGAAGGGGAAGAAACAAGATTTGTTTAAAAATAAAATGATCATAGATAGCCTATGTTGCACGGACACTGACACAGGGATACGGCAATTTTTGAAAAATAAGGACACGACACGGCGGGGACACGGCGGTTAAATAATTAATTAAAGTTTATATTTAGGCATATTTTTTAATATTAGTAACATATTTCTATAGAGGAGCAACTGACTCAGCTGATTTTTCTTTTTTATTATCCATTTTAGTAAAATCACCTACATTATTTAACTTAAATAAAAAAATAAAACTATAGCAAAACACACAAACAAAAATCAATAAATTCATAATAAACATTATAATTTATAAGACAAAAAAAAAAGGTTGAGCAAAGAAACACAGTAACAGTACACTAATACAATGAGATTGTGAGAATGGGATTAAAAAAAAAAAAAAACGCTTTTACTTATATAAATAAGTAACAGTACACCCACCCATTCACCAAAAGGACCAAAACCAAAACCAATATCTGAAAGAAAAAAAAAAAACAGAGGAGTCGGACTTGTTGTCCACGCTGAGAGAGAGAGAGAGAGATCGGAAGGGACAGCCGGCTAGGGCACGGCGTCGACGTCTATGGAGCTCGCCGATCGGCCCGATATAGCTCCGGCGAGGGACAAAGGGTGATCGGACCTGTTGTCCACGCCGAGAGAGAGAGAGAGAGAGAGAGAGATCGGAAGGGACAGCCGGCTAGGACACGGTGTCGATGTCTATGGAGCTCGTCGATCAGCCCGATCTAGCTCCGACGAGGGACAGAGGGCAGCGGCAGCGGCAGCAGCCCGATCTAGCTCCTGTGGGTGTCAAAATCTGCGATTTCTCTTTTCTTTCTTTTTTTCTTTTTTTTTTTCCATTGCTGGCATGTCGGACGTGTTAAAGCCGTGTCGGAGAAGCGAAAAAAAAAAAAAAAAAAAAAAAGAGACTCGCCGGACACCGGAATCCGGCGAGTCGTACCCGTTCCGGTGTCCGACACGTGTCCGACACCGATATGATGCCAAAAATGGCGTGTCCGTGCAACCTAGTAGATAGCACGTGGAATTTAGATGAAAATGTTGATAAGATGTAGAATGAAATGACTAATGTTATTGATAGAGTGGTTAAAGACTGACTTGGAAAATCTATAGGATATGGGCGACCGAACAAGGAGACTTGGCGGGGGAATAAGGAGGCTCAAGCAATAAAAGAGAGAGAAATATAGAAACCTACCTAGACGTTGAGTCAATGATGCTTATGAAAATTAAAAGTGGCGAAGAGGGAAGCAAAAAGGGTTGTTCAAGAGGCTAAATGTAAAATTTTATAGCAGACAAAGGAGGGAGAAGAATATTTATAAACTTACTAAGACAATGAGAAATGAAAACATGACTTGAATGATACTTGATGCATTAAAGATGAAGATCAAAGAGTGTTGGTAAAAAAAAAAAAGTACCTTAAAAGAAAGATGTAAAAGTTATTTTGACAAGCTTTCTAATGTTAACAATATAAAAGATTGGAGCAAATTAAATAACCCAACGGAGGATAGATACTGTAGATTTTTTCAAAGAATTAGGATGACCTAGGTAAAGGACACATTAAGGAGGATGAAAATAGGAAAGACAGTGGGACTGGATGAAATTTCCATTGAAGTTTGGGTATGCTTGGGCGGTGTGGATGTATTCTGGTAGACAAAACTTTTCCATAAGATCTTCAGTGTTAATTGTTAACAAAATGACTAGTGATTGGAGAACTAATTTAATACTATTGTGTAAAACAAGTTAAAGCATCACAAGTGAGTTTATTATCACTATAGGTTTAAGTCAAGAATCAATATTAAGTCCATATGTCTTTAGACTAGTGATGGATGAGTTAACTAAATGGAATAACGAGGGAGTCCCTTGATTTCTACTTTATTATATAATTTTAATAGATGAAATTAGAAGGGGTGTAATGCCAAGTAATTAAGAAATTTAGCAAGACACTCTAGAATCCAAAGGCTTTAAGATTAAATAGGACTAAAATAGTTAAGATTTAATAAGACTAAAATAGAGTACGTGGAATATAATTTTAGCAAAAGTAGAAATAAGGATGAAGGGGTGGTAAATTCAATAGTCAAGTGATATTAAATAGAAGAAGCCTTTGATATTTGAATAAGTAATTCATAAAGATAGATAGATTGAAGAGGATATGAATTATAAGATAAGAGAAAAGTTGATGAAATGGAGAAGTGCATCAAGAGTACTGTGTGATCATATAATATATATCAAGTTACTTAGAGAATTTTATAAGACTGCTATAAGACCAACTATGCTCTATGATACTGAATGTGAAGCTGTTAAGAAGTAACATATTCATAAAATGAGTGCAGCTTAAATGAGATGTTAAGATGGATAAGTGAAAATACCAAAAAATAATATTGATAGTATTAGAAATGAGGAAATTCGATTTAAGGTAGTGGTGGACCCTATTGATGTAAAATGATGAGAAGAGTCACTTGAGATAGTTTGATCATGTTCAAAAGAGTGATTAATTCACCTATGAGAAAGAACGAATTTATTCAAATTTGAGGAAATTAGAAATGGGAGAGAAAGACTGAGTCACTACTTTTAACAAAAAATACAATTCTCCATAATTAGTTCATGCATTATATACAATTAAATGTTATAGCTTATAACTTAAATGTAAGTACAAGGGGTTGGTCTAGTGATTCCTAGGATGTCATGAGATCCGTGAGATTCTGAGTTTAAAACTCCTAACCAGCATCTTTGGGTTAAATGTTTCAACTTATAATTTACATGTGTAACTTCATGGGATAGGTCCAGTGATTCTTACGATGCCTTGAGATCCATGAGGTTTTGAGTTTAAGACTCCTAACCAGCATCTTTGGGTTACCCACAAGATATTTTTCCCTGTAAAAACTTAGTATGTATGGGATATAGAAACTATACACACTCAAGGAACAATCAGCTGCTCGTAGATCTCTAGACATCCTTGTTAGCCACCAAAAAAAAAAGCTTATCACTCATTAGTTGCTAAGCAAGTTTTACAAATACTTCTGGCAAAATTCATGTGCATGGAACATCCTCTCTCGGAGTGCCTTCTAATTTCCTTCAATGTGGGTGACAAACTCAACCTGATTCTAGTGTAATCGAGTGTGCTATGGTTTAAAAAGATTCTTTTTTTCCCTCATCCCCTTTAGATATAGTGATGATGTGGTCTATTAGAGTATAAGGAGTTTTCCTATGGTAATGATGCAGTACATATTAGAAATGGCATTACTAAGGGTAGCACTAGACGCTTATTTTGAGAGAGATTAATGTTTCTGCTCTAGGAGGCTCATTGGGAGAGAGATCAGTGTTTTTGATTTAGAAGACATGTAATATGTATGCCACGTGGACAAAGAAATATGCAAACAGCTAAAATAATGTCTCTTTTGGACAACCAGATTCTAAAACATAATTTGGAAGGTCTCTATTTTGCATTTACGACTATTGGACACATTTCCAAATTTTAATATTGCAAATTTATTATAATAATTTACTTCACCTATAAGACTAACTATAGTCTATAGTTCTAAAATTAGGCTGCTAAAAAACAATATATTCAAAAAATGAGTATAATTGAAATGAGAATATTAATAAGGATATATGAAAATAAAAGGAAACATAGGATCCGAAATGAGAAAATTTTCTTAAAGATAAGGGTGGCCCCTATTGTTGAAAAGATAAGAGACAATCACTTGAGATAGTTTCATCATATTCAAAGAAAAATGATTAATGAACTGGTAAGAAAGGGTATGATACAAGTTGAAGAGATAAAAAAAGATATAGGAAACAAAAATAACATTAATAAAAGTAGTAAAAACATAACATGTCACTTAAAGAAGTAACGAAGATTATGACTTCAAATAGATAGTATTACGGAAGAGAATATATGTTGTTAGCCCTAACTAGTTTATTAACAGACCCTAAAATTTTGAGAGTAAGGCTTAACTAATGTTGTTGTTGTTGTCTGACCCTAAAAATTTGAGAGTAAGGCTTAGCTATTGTTGTTGTTGTTGTTCAAAGTATTGCTTATATATTTCATATAGAGTAGAATAATTTGTTTCTTTCTTCTCAATCAAGAAAACTTGACAATCTCAATATAATAAATTGCACACCCTTTGAACTTTCGTCGTACACTCAAAATGCCAGGCTAATGATGTTGTATGTAAATAGAATAACAATACAACTAAGTTGATATTAATATGTACATGTGACTATAGAAGATAGTGAGAAGGGTTATTTAACGAGATCAGACCTATTGAAGAGGCCAATAATAAAGAAATTACATAATTAAAGATATTGATAAGACAACATTTTTATTTTTATTTTGGTGTTTCATGATAAAGATTTGTCTTTTAAAGCAAGTACAGTCCACTTCGCATTTCCATCCTCATAAAGTTGCTCAAAGCTCTTTGTCTACTTCTTTTGAAGTTTGTTTACTGAAAATTGTATATCAAAAGAGATTCGATGGTGAGGTTGGGCTTGTTACGTACCTAGTTTAAATTGATATATAATAACATCCCTCATTTTTGTGTTGGAATCTCTAGCATTAGGTTTTATATATATATATAAACAAAAGTGTTCAAATTGGCATATGTTACTCTACATAAAAAATTATAATCCCAAACTTTGCTCTTAAGTTTGAGTCATATAATTTTGCTTGATATTTTATGAAGAAATCATACAGAAATGCTGTGAATAGATTAGTCAGGATAACAAAAGAGGATTGAATGAGGTGGAAGTGCAAAAGCACAAAGACCATTAGGCATTAAAGGAAGAGTTGAGGCAGCTAATTGAGGCTTTACACTAAGTAGATGCAACTCTAAAACTTAAGAAAAATAAAATGTTAGATTAGCAATATTACAAGACACAATAACCGGCTAGTAAAACTTCAAAACAAGTCACCCCCACCCCCCCCACCCCAAAAAAAAAAAAGGAAAAAAAAAAAAACCTTCAAAATAAGTAGCAGCAACATACGTTAAACCCTTCTAGGTGATATTAAAGTCTCTCTTTTTTTTTTTTTGCCAAAAGAATTCATTTTTTTTTTTTCTTTTGTCAGTAACATAAGATTTAATAGTATTTTTTTTTCCTTTATTTGATGCTACATAGTACAATTTTTCAATCACTTCTCTTTCTTTTTTCCAAAAGAATTCATATTTTTTTCTTCTTTGGCAGTAACCATAAGATTTTATAGTACTTTTTTTTTTCTTTATTTGATGTTACATGGTACAATTTTTCAATCACTTCTGATTTGTTCAGCCTTTCTCTTAGAATCTCATTATTTTGAGCAGCTGGGTCTCTCATCTTCTCTCTCTCACCTTAGAAATGATAAAATCATAGTGAATGCATGAAAAAAATCGATCAAGGAATGGACAATGACATATTATTCTATAAATAGGAAAAGGGTTTTTCTATAAGTAGAAATATGTATGAGACAAGAGATTGAAACCTTGAGCTGGCGTACTCAAAGAGCTTTCCAGTTGCAGAAAAGACTATGAGAGCAATATCAGCATCGCAGAGAGTTGAGAGCTCAAAAGCTTTCTTAAAAAGCCCCCTCCTCCTCTTTGAGAAAGTCACCTGCCTTGCCGTCGTGTTGTCTATCTTCTTAATCTGAATTTTCTTCCTTGTCATTTTCCCTGATAACTGATCACACACCCTTTACATCAAACCAAATTATCAGTCTAAACTAGTATTAGAGAAATAGAAACTCTCTTTAAATAGAAAACTTTATGCGGAGAGGTACCAAATGTGAAATGTAGAGAATATATAGTACGAAAATAAATGATTCAATGTTATGGGTTTCAGATGGTAAAGATAAAAATAAAATCTATTTATACTTGTACGGAATAATTAAGTATCAGATCAAAGATAGAGAATGGGGAATTAAGCTGGAATGTAAATCATGAACAAAATAACAAAAACAAAAAAAAGACAGAAAACAACAATTAGCCTGTAGGCCCTGTACACAAACGCAAAGTCGAACTCAATGTATCAGATTAAATTAGAAATAAATAAATAAAAAGATCTTATAAAAATATGAGAAATCAAACTGCACTTGCTCATCCAAAAGACGAAGGAAAAATAAAATAAAATCGAAGCAAACCTTCACACAAAAATGTCGATTAATTTAGCAGATCTTCAACAAGTCTTGCAGTGATAATGGAGAGAGAGAGAGAGAGAGAGAGAGAGAGGGTTTGTACTGTGTAGAGAAAAGACAAAGGAAAAGAAGGGAAAGATGGGTTTTGTATAGAAGAATAAAAAAAGCGGAACTTTGCCAAATTTAGCCAAGAATCTGAAACCAACCCACCTCAAAGAAAGAAAGTAAGCAGAACTGTAGAAGCACTATGAGGTAAAAGAAGAGGAAGAAGAAGAAGAAGAATAACAACAGTGAACCCTACCTATAAAAGTACTCCTAGTATATCCAAGCTAGCTGCAATAGCTCATTGAATTTGCAAATTATAACGGATGGTGGGAGATAAAGGGATTGGCCAGATTTCCTGTTTTCATGTAGCAATACCTCCTTTCTTGGTTTCAAGGTTGTTGTCGCTTTTAGTGCTGCTATTGACATGTCTCACAAAACCAGATACGAAGCCACCAATGCTTTTAAGAGAGAGAGAGAGAGAGTGAGACCAATACTTTTTAGAGAGATACACAGTGATCTAGTTTTTTGGTTTTTTTTTTTTTTTTTTAGGGTCTTTTTATGGGGACCAATATTGACTTTTATTCTAGTTCAAAAAAATTATAAGATTCCTTTTATGGCCAAGCAAAGGAGTTGTCCGCAATTTCAGAAACTGGTCATTCAAAGTTTGGTGAAAAATGGCAAGGGGAATTTAATGAGTATTTGTGGATGAGTGGCTTACATAATACATACACAAAAATAACATATCAATAAATAATAAAGTGGATATTTTCTGATAAAATAAAATTAAAGTCGATATATGTTATTTTATATGGTGAGGATTGCTTTCCGTACAAATTGCCATGCCGCTTCACTGATAAGAAATTATGACATATGTTTACCAAAAAAAAAAAAAATTATGACATATTTGTACGCCCGCACTCGTCATGTCTCCCACGCCCTCCAATTCTTGCCTGATTTATCAGAGTAATGCTAAATCAAGCAAGAGCATTCTCATTAAACATTTTAAAAAATTTAGTATTTAGTATTTAAAAAATTAATGTTATAATATATAATACATTATTTTACAATATACCTTACATCAAAATTTTTATTTTTTTTAACACTTCATTTAAATATTTTTTTTTACCATTTTTTATTAATATTTTAATTCTTCAACCAAAAAACAAAAACAAAAAAAAAAACCTCCACGTCCACCCACCACACCCACATCCACCCATGCCACAACCACCACATCCACCCACCATCGTTGCCACCAACCACCAACCAGATCCATCGCAACCACAAATAACAGCAAAAAAAAAACCTCACCGTGACCCACAACCACGACCCAGGAACCGCAGTGTGACCATCAGACCATCAGCGAGAGAAAAAAAAAAAAAAACCATCGCTAGACCATCGAACCATCGTCGAACCATTGAACCATCAAACCATGGCTAGACCATCAGACCATCGAACCATCACCGGACCACAACCATCGGAAGAGAGAAGAGAGAAGTGAGAGAGGAAAGAGAAGAGAGAAGTGAGAGTTGGTGAGAATAAAAAAAAATTTTTTTTTTTACAATTTAGCTACAATAAATCATTATCAATAACAGCTCACTATAGCTCAATGCTAAAATTATAGCATTTAGCATTTTTATTGTAGGTGTGTTTTTGTAATTTGAGGTGTTAAAAATGCTAAAAAATAGCATTTATTATTTTTAACACCTTTGATGAGAATGCTCTAAAGCGGTACAACTTGTGCCACATAAAGTTGCACAATTTGTGCCACAACTCGCTATGGCACAAGTTGTGTGTGGCAAAAGTTGTGTTACATAACACTCTTTTACTGCTCACAACTTACCATGTGGACGAGTTATGTCACAAGTTGTGCCACTTTGTATAGCATAAGCATAACTCGACTAATTACTACTAATAATTATTGCTCTACTTTGAGGATTGCAATTTCTAATTATTACTCTATTTTGAGGATTGCAATTTTATATATAGCATTAATATTGGTAGTGTCAAACTGTCATATTGCCAAATTTAACAACTAATATAAAAACAAAAATGGGGCTGCATTAGTGGAGCTAAAGGTATAATTATTGGCTCTTGAGTTACAATGCACAACCAATTGTTATACTAACAAAATATTTTTTATTTGTCCTCTTATTATTATAATGATTATTTCTTTTTCGTTGTGATTGTGGTTGTTGTTTATTGTAGTTGATATATTATTTTATTGTGTTATTTATTTTATTTGAATGAATTGAATGCTAAAAAAAAATCATTGATATTGAGCGTTTTGTAAAATAATGTGGTAAAATAAATTAAGTAACTTTTTGTAGTGTCATTACAAAACATGGAATTATAATAAAACTAAGAAAGCAAAACAAGGCAAGAACTAGTCATCATGGAATTATTCATTACAAAACACCCCAAGGTAGAATGGGGGAGGAGAAAACTACAAAATTCTAGTCTTGGAATTTCATTTAGTAGTTATTGTTAGAGCATTAGTATTTCGATGGTTAAGAGCATTCACATTGATTTGTATAATTTTTTTTTTTTTTTTGTTTATTTTAGTATAAGAACCTACCTTTTCTATTTTATATAATCACTTTTACAAAATATCAACATTTGATTATCTATTATACACCCCATTTTATTTAAATAATCACTTTATTCATTTATTATTACTGTTTTTACCTTTATTTGTTCTCACATTCTCTCTCTCCTCTCTTGACCATCACGTTCTCCCTCATCTCTTAGCTCTCTTCTCTCTTGACTACCACAAAACCTCAATGGCTGGACCTCTCATCACCATCATCATCTTCTTCTTCTTCTTTGATGATTCACATGGATTTGTATATGGATTTGATGATATGGTTTTGTATATGAGTTTGATGAGGTTGAGATCTAGATTTAGGAAAACCACATGGGTTTGATGAGTTTGAGATCTAGATCTAGGATTTGTTTAATGGATTTGATGAATTTGCAGAGCATTTTGCTGGGATTTAAGAGAAGATAGATAAGGAAGAGAGCTAGGGAAGAAGAGGGAGAATCTGATGTGAGAAGCAAGAGAAAAAATTATTAAAAAAATAAAATACAAAGTTGCAGTAACTATGTATATTTACACATTTATTGTAGCAAAAATTAAAATCTACAGTGTTTTAAATAAACTTATGTAGACAGTTTTTGAAGAAAAAAGTGTAAATATGAAAAATTTTACTTTATCTATTTTAACACCACATTTTACAATATACCCGACATTAAATACCCTATTTTTTACCACTTTATTGAAATATTCTTTCTTTATTTTTTAATTATTTCTTTTACCACTCTCTCTCTCTCTCTCTCTCTCTCTCTCTCTCTCTCTCTCTCTCTCTCTCTCTCTCTCTCTCTCTCTCTCTCTCTCTCGTTAATACTTTAGCACTTTACTGTAGCTAGGTACTAAAAATTTTGACTTTTGACACCATTAATGTAGTTATTTTAGCACATTTGATATAAATTCTCTGAGGCTTGGTTCATTCATGAGTTTTTCTAGTTCAAATGAATTTCTTTTGTGGTGTGTTTAAAAGACAGGACTTGAGCATATAGATTTGGATTTAAGTGATTAAAATTTGAATACCTTATTTGAATAGTTTTAAAAGATCAATAAATTGAATTTGAAAAATCCACTAAAGATTGGATTTGAAACAATATATTATATATATATATATATATATATATAAAAGATAAAAATTCTACTCTAGCATAATCTAAGTGTATATATACGTGAAGTTCCCTCTTGGAGACTTTAACGCTAGCTCTTACCCTCCATATCCCACAAACACTTAATACTTGTAAAGTGACCATCGCGTTAATGGTGCGCAATGGTAGATTTGAAATGATATTTAAAATCAATTGATTTGAAATCAAATTCAAATACAAATTCATGATTCGAAAACATGACCTTGTACTACTTTAAATATTCTTCTCTCCTTTGTTACTTTTTTCTGGCGTACCCAAAAACAGAGTTACAGAAGCTATTTGAAAATTTACTTTTCTTATAGAACCATTATTAGTATGACACATACTAGATCTTTTATTTTTCTTTTATTTGAAACTAGCGTATAACCCATGTATATGTACAGTACAATTAAAAAAAAATTACAATTACACACATATATGGATTCAAATTACTCTCTCTCTCTCTCTCTCTCTCTCTCTCTCTCTCTCTCTCTTATTTTTTATTTTAATTTATTTTGGATATACACATGAGTTTACTCTTTCTTTCTTTTTTCTTTATTGTTTATTGAGTTTTTGATGATTTATTTATATTAAACCCTTCATCTTTTGCACTTTATTAACTCACCTAGAACAAAAATTTTAAAAACATAAATAGGACACGTGATACAAAATTAGACAACAATTGGAATCCAATTTTTTAAAATCTAATTGGATTTTCTCTCAACTTTACCTATTAATATATATATATATATATATATAAATTATCAATAATAAAAAACTAGAATAATAAAATTGCTGATTCTTAATTTACACCATTATTTTTTTTTAAAAAAAGGAAAAAGGAAAGTCACTTATTAGGTTAATTTTTCTAGTAGTCATGCATGCGATTTGTAATCCATGTTCTTCATGTATAATTATTATATAAGGATCGTTCATCAAAAGAAGTTATTATATAAGGATCTATTAGAAAAATTGGTACGAAATATATTCCTTTTCTATTTAGCAAGGTTGCTCTTAGATATAAGGCTTGATGGCTCTTAATAAGGATACAAGTTTAGAATGCGATTATTGCCAATGACTTTCGCCCATGTAGACTTGTAGAGTTGAATTTCACTAACAGTGGTACTCCCCATCCTAGCAATGGTACTGGATAAAAGGTATACTGACCCTCTTAAAGCTATGATAGGAGGAATTCAATCTAATCTTGTTAATTTTGGATTAGTTTGGTTTAAAATTAAGCCAAATTACTTTATTTCAATTAATGATCCTAATTTAGAAAACACAATTTGGATTAGAATAAAAACAACATATTTGTTTACATTTTCTAGCACTACAAAAAATATGTTGGCACTTGTTACTGTATTTGCCAAAATCCTGACTTACAATCAAATTTACAAAAGAATATATATTTGTTAGGTTCTAATACTTTAGGTCAAATGTATTAGAACTTCAATTTGTAATGTTGGCAAACCATGATCAGAACGTTTTAGTCTTATTTAGACTTGCTCAAAATATATGTTTTTATGTAAAGTTAGAATCAAGTTACTGCAGGATTTACTGTGTAAATCTGTCTGGCTTGATTGAACGAAAATTATACTCAATCGATTGAAAGTCGTGCAAATTTTTTTTCTACAAAAATTTTCAACTCAGCCCAAGCCCGTTTAACGTGTAGGGTTTTATGTTTTGCCCTAAGTATATAAGGGAAAACTCTAGTCACGTTTTAGGTTGCTCTTTATGCTATGTGTGTGAATCTTATGTAAGATTTAGAGGTGTTTGCCTTCACATACACTTAGTTCCAATCTCAAGATTGATGTCAAGAGCTTGGTGATCAATTCAGTTGCTGTTTCAAGAGCTTAAGGATATACAAGCGGGAGTGCTTGTGCTTGCTGTGAATCCAAGAAAGAAGTAGTCCGTGGACTCAGAGCTGTCACGTGGTCGTGGTAGTAAGTTTCCTACTCGAGATAGCAATAGGATGTTAGTGGTCTAAGTCGTTATTGTGTAAACTTCAATTCTTTCATAGTGGATTCGTTTTATTTTGAGGATAGCTAGGTTAAATCCTCCCCAGGTTTTTTACCTGTTTGGTTTTCCTGGATTATCATATTGTTGTGTTTTTTATTTTTTCGCACTTTGCAATGATATAATTTATCTGTGTTAACCTAGATGTGCATAATTTACCTAAATTAGTCACTTAATTAAATAACTAGATTAATCTAGTTGTGTTTTAAGGGGTCTAAAAGCGTAAAATATTGATTGGCACTAGGTGTCCAGAGCAAAGCACCAACTAATCGTGGGATCGTGGGGGTGCATAGGCCCTCGGCAAGGAGTTTCCCGCAATCACTAAAGAATATATATATATATATATATATATATAAATATATAGTTTTTTTTTGCTAGGTAAATATGCGGGGGCTCGAAACCCTGAGCTCTAGGTATACAGGGACACCAGGTGCCACTGGGCTACAAGGCCCAATGGACACTAAAGAATAATTTTGATCTTTATTTTGACTAATGAATACATCTTTTATAGGAATAAAATATCCATCAAACTCTAATTGTTTATTAAATCCCTTCTAGTTGATTAACATGCGGGCTTTGGGTTTAGGGAATAATTGTTTATTAAATCCCTTCTAGTTGATTACCATGCGGGCTTTGGATTTAGGGTGGGATATAGTCAAGAAAAGAACACAAAAATTGCAATCAACCAATTAAAGACATATGCCAACAGGACCACTCTGTAGACTAGTGGCAACTGGCAACAACTGAAACAACAAAAGAGTAAATGAATCCCGAGCATTCAAAGAGAAGTCTAGTAAGAGTACATTAATACTCCTTTAATACATATTAAACAACGCTAGGTGAAGTCTAGTCGCCCAGAAGGTAACGAGGTCTCCCCATAAATACACAAATTACATAGAGGAGGGCTATAAGTTTGGTGCAAACAAAAAGTTTGAAAAATGAAAAATATTAGGACCACCGAAAATGGCACAACTTTGTGCCACAACTTGCCAACACAACTCTTGGAAAAGCGGGTTCTCTAATTTGCCAAAACGTTAGCACATTTATTTGCTTCTTATACATATATGTACTGGAATGGTCCTGCAATTAGAAATTAGAGCAGTGAGATAAGCTTGCTTCTTCATACATACATGTACTATTGTACTTGAATTGTCTTCCAAGCTTTATTGCAGTTTATCAACAACAACAACAAAAATTAAAAATTAGAGCATTGAGAGAGGGAAGAACATGAAAAGTCCCATTTAGTAAACAACTCGTAATTGTAAAGAATCTATTTCTAAAGTTCCATACCCCAATTTCCAAGCCAATGATAAACCATCACAAACTGCCCATTGGAAGCTATACCAATTTTACGAGAAAAGCCAAGTATTCTTGTCAACTCATTACTCTTTAATCCATAATTGATTTTTTTTCTTCTTCTTTTAATTAGGTGCTAAAATTTACAAACGATAAATCACAATAAATATATTAAAAATCATGGGATTTAATTATAATAATTCAATCCTAATGATATTCTTTGTGATGTTCATGTTTGTAATTTGATCCCCACCTCCCCATCCTTCATTATCTACCTATCTTGTAAAAAAAAAAAAAAAAACTTATATTAAATTACATATGAATTTGTCCCCTGATAAACGCCCCTTTCCACCATATTATAGCATAATTAGAGTGAAATCCAAGTAATTCAAATTCTTTAAAATAAAGCAGAAGCATTGGCATGTCGTAAAGCCTTGGAATTCGCTATGGAAGCTGGATTCTCAAACCTGGTGATTGAAGGAGATAATTCAAATGTCATGAGAGCAATTTTGGTTTCTGTAGAAAATAATTCCTTGTATGGTCATATAGTAGATGACATTAGACTTTAATTTTCGGGATGTCAATCTGTTGCTTTTAGTTGTGTAAAAAGGGAAGGAAACATGGTGACTCATGCCTTAGTTAGATTTGCTAGGAATATTGTGAATGATATGTATTTGATGGAGGATGAGTCCCCACCTGTTATAGATGTGTTGCATCATGACCGTTTACATATTAATGAAAGAGTGAATTCGTTTGTTTTCAAAAAAAAAAAAAAAAAAAAAAAAACTTTAAAATGATCTTCTAAAAAAAAAAAAAAAAAATTTTGAAGTATGTTTCAAGAATGAATCTTTTCCCAAGATGTCAGATGAAAAGTATAAATTCCTTTTTGGCCAATGAAAACAACAAAAGAATTAGAAATTCACAAATGGTAAATCAAGCACGGTCCTTGTGGACATATGCATTAATGTGGAGCTCAGAGAAAACATAAATTATTGTATGCATTAATGTGGAGCTCAGAGAAAACATAAATTATTGTATAAAGTCTAACCCGCAGCCATTAAGGTTTAGTCCCGCAGCCTACATGTAGTATTGTAGAGGATTCTAGAGGGAGAATTTTTAAAGGATTTCAAAGGGGAGAAGATTGAAGATCGATGATCGATTTCTGCTAAAATTAATCAACATCTTATCTCTTAAGATAAGATTTCCTCCCAAATTAAAATTTTCTAATCTTTCAATCCGTTTGGATAGAGCTTATTTTGCTGAAAACTGAAAACACTGTAGTAAATAAGTAAAAAACGTGGATGATAATTTGAGATGCTCGGACACTGTAGCTCAGCTGATAATATAAAAGGGATGCATTTTTTACTGTATCCTTTTTCTTTTTTTTTTTCTTTTTCTTTCGTTCTTCAATTCACTCCTCACCCAGCCAACACCTGTGCCTTCAGAGAGTTCCACGCCCACCAAAGAAATCTAGGAGGAAGACCTACATCGGTCCGGTGCCGGCGAAGATGTCAGATGAGAAATCCACGACGAAGGCAACCCTCGTCCAACGCCGGCGTGTACTCTTCCTTTCATAAACCCATTTCTTCATTCTTTAGAAAATCCTGTTGTAGATTAACTTTGATAGCAAATTGAGGCTTTGAGCTTGAAGAAAACTATGCGCTAGCTCATAGTCTGTGCTCAATTCAAGCCGTTAAGCTCGAAAGAGCGAAGAGATCATGGCGACTGTGTTTGCATTAGAGTTTGTAGACACTGTTGAGACCCACATTCTGAAGGTTAGCTTTTTTCTTGAATGTTGTGTTGTTACACATGTTAAAGTTAGTCTAGAAATTGAAGTGCAACGCATGGTTGAATTTGATTTGCATTGAATCTGTGATTATTTTTAGTGAAATTTGAATTTGATCGTGTACGATGAGAAGGAAGAAGATATTATATTTAGCTTTGATAGGGTGTTCTGTGAGAAATCAGGCGAATTAAGTTGAGGTTTATGAAATTCTAGTTCTGCCTATTGTTCAAGGTAAAATTCAGACCCTTTTTTACATCTATTTTGAATACAAACAAGTATGTTGAATCTTATAACTTAGACAAATTATGGTCATAGTGATTTAATTGTACTTATTCTACAATCATCATTAAATTAATGGAAGGGTTTAATTGATTAACATTGTTTGGTTCTCTAGTTTGAACTACCAGTACTCCTTCTACTTGAGCTTTTATTTGTATATGTGTTGGGCTTAATTGAATCATAATGTTATTAGCCATGAACAACATATTTTTTGCTTTTTCTCTCAAAAAGTGATTGAATATTGATTTTAAGATAAATTATATGTATGTGTGATTAATAATTTGATGGTGTTTTCTTGATAATGTTCTATTATATATGTTTGTAATTTCATACATTTCTGTTATGGGAACTAATTAGAAAGATAAAAAATTTTCCCACTGTCACTGTAAGACTTTCATTTTCTGTTCCATCTGGTGAACTGAGCAGCTAAAAGAAAGATGATATTCACTGCTCCAAGCAAATTTCCTAGAATTGTAAAGGTTAAATATTTTATCATTGAAGTAACACTTTAGTGTTCCTCCTCTGTACATCCACAGGTTATAACACAGCACATAGAATGACACTTTATGTTGACATAGGTTTTGTTTTGTGTCACAGGAAAGGAAACGCTCAAATTTGCAGCTAAGGAAGCTCATTGTCGACTGAGAAACTGGCACTCAATGTTAGTAATTAGATGATATACATGCATCATGTACTTAGATGCATATATCAGAGTTAAGTATACTTATTGTATTTTGTTGTAAGTGGGATAATGAGGCTGTTGGTGAAACTTAAGCTTGTGTGTTGTATTCTTAATAGAGAATGACAATGGCTGTCAAAATATATTGGTCCAAGATACAGTGAATTCTCTTATTTGTATTCTTAGTAGGGACATTTCCCAAACAAAGAGGTCAGATAGTGAAGATGTTAGTGGATTGGTTGAAGAATGGCCTTCTATGAAAGACATAGGCCATATGTTTCAGTTTATAGCATACTATGTTGCATGTGAAATAGCTAATGTCTTGAGAAGTGTCCTGAGTCAGATTTTAGAATACTTGACATCACAAAATAATTTTCCAACTAGTGTTTCCTCACATCACATAACTTCAACAATAAGAATTAGAAGCAGGTGCTTGCCCTTCTAGAAGTAGTGCCTGAGATTGACTAGAATGCTTCTTCTGTATTAGGCCTATGTGAGAAAGCACAATTTTACTAGGTATATTTAAATATATTTTTTATGATGTTTACCTGGGAAGCATATTGCTGCAATCTACAAATCCTCTGTTTTTCTTACCTGTATATGTGTTGTATTGTACTATGTAGGATGATGAGCGTGCATGCGGTGGAAGTTGACAACGAAGAGTCAAAGCAAGCACGCACCCTGACGCAAGCAGCATAGGAAAGGGAGCGAGTTGCAAAACGAAAGGCTGAAAGAGCCAAGGCTGCACGCATGAGTAAACCGAACAAAAAGCAAAGAAGTTGACAATAGCTTTAGTAGTATCCTAGGTCATGTTTCTAGTATTATCTACCTTGTCTACTAGTTTGGGGACTCAAAATCAGGCATATGTGTTTGCCATAATGAGATGTGTATGTATGTAATAGTAAGACTTGTATTTTCACTACATTTGTTTTGTATGGTAATCATACTATTGCAAGTAACAGTTTATGATATGTATGTAGTTGTACTTCTTAAGGCAATGTGGAGACATTTCAATTTGCTCTATGATATTAATGGCCAAGTTGATGGAGATTGTAAGTTCCGTTGTATATGTGTGTCTATCGAGTTTATCTCTTGTTCAGATAAGATTGGAGTCTATTCAGAAGTCCCCTGTAAGCTAGAAATCTACTGTTGCAATACCCATGAGCTACCCATGAATTTCACATGTAACGATATATACAAATGCATAAACCCCTTCAAAGATATTACAATTAAGTGTTGTGAGCCATCAGTTATGGTCACCATAAAACAAAATGATATTACTACATATTGAAGTTTGTGAACCATCAATTATGGTCCCCACAAAAAATTTAATACATGTTAATGGGAATACAATGTCCGTAACAACTGAAGTCCTACGATGGAGGCATCCTACATATCGATGCTGTGATATTGTCACGAACCTCTCTCATCTCAGCTTCGTCCAACATTGAGATCACATTTGCCGTGGCATCGTAATGACCTCTTCCACTACGTCCATATATGCCCTGTGCATATCTGGAACCTTCAACATCATTGATTTCATCTGCTCTAATGAAATTGTGAAGAACCATTGTAGCAACAATGATGTGACATTGAGTGCGTATATGAAATGGTGGCATACTTCTCAAAATTTTCCATTTATTCTTCCAAACTCCAAAAGTTCGTTCTATGACCGAACGAAGTGAGGAATGGAGATAATTATATTTCTCCTCTGGACAATGCAAATGTTCACCTCGCTCAAATTCGGGGATGTGGTACCTCTCCCCCTTATATGGTGCAAGGAAGCCTCTCTTCATGGGGTATCCTGAATCAACAAGATAATACTTTCCTGCAAATGAAAACGTATAGTACATTAGCATTTTCACTACATAATACATACTTTAATACTGTAATTAAACTGCATTTTACAAACCAGCTGGAGGTTTTGGGAAGTTGTCACTTTCATTATTAAGGCAGTTAAAAAAAAATCCTTGTGTCATGCGCGGACCCTTCCCATCCAACACATGCAAAAGTGAATTTCATGTCTAAATCACACGCGCACATGCAGTTTGTTGTTGTGGTCCCTTTCCTGCCTCTGTACGGGTGTTGCTCATCAACTGGTACGACCACGGGGACGTGAACCCCATCAATCGCACCAATGCAACCCTAACCATTGCCATAAAAATACCATGTGAAATGAAATACGTGGTATGACCATAAAAATAATTTGAATAAAATCAAGTCAAGATACCAAATTCACAAAGTACCTTGAAATGTGGCCAATATCGACTTGAATGCCTAATATGTTCTGGCACATTAAGAAACGTACGATCAGCAGGTTGGATAATGTCTGCTGCCATAATAGTGGCTAACAACGTAACTACCGTGGCCACGTGTCGATGCACTGTCTCACCCGAGTGTTGAAATCTATCCTGCACTATTCTGTTACCCGAGGCATGACCAAGTACCAATAAGGTCATTGCCACAGACTCTTCCAAGCAAATTCTTCTGGTACCGTTATATCCATACTTTGTGCGCAATGTAGTACACAATTGTCGGAACACATGGCTTGGCATTCTAAAAGTTCTAAGACACTTCTGCTCATTTCCATTTATTATATACTGTACCCATTCATACCCTGTTTGTATATTCGTATGCAATGGTACTTTCGTCATATAGGTGTCCACGTAATAGCCACATGCACACCCGGCTACATATGCTGCAAGTACAATGTCGTCGCTTAGGTTGAAGTCTGCGTCCCTGCATATGGTACCAACTTTAATTACATGCCCAAATACTAATGTGTGTGTATAATATGTAGGCTAAAAACAAGTTGTTAAACTTTATTTGGCATTTATTAGTACTAGGCTCAAACTAGGATGGCACCAATAAATTAACAATCCTAAGCATATGCTTGCAAGATTTCATCCAAGATTTATAAAAATTGTATATTCACATCTAGAGGGGAAAGTATAGAAACTCACTGGTGCTCGGAATCAGATGAGTCGTTTAGCAAATCCATCCTTTCGTATACCTTGAGCCTTCTTTCTTTTTCTGTCTATGGGAAGCCAAGGACAGTGGAGATGTTTGCCCACTTAACAGAAAGCTCTTTATTTGGCTGGGGACTTGGTGTTGGGATCATGTACCTGATGTCAGTAGGGAAAACTGAGATCAGTAAGTTGAATCCATCAAAGTATGAGAAAGATTTTTTAGGAGACATGGAGACTACTCAATCAGATAAATGATTTATGGTACCCACCATGATTATAGCATTTAATTTATTTCAAGTATATTATTATTTATTTTCTTCCCTAACAACATCAACAGAAACATCAACAAATACCAATTATTTCAACAAACAGTAGATAATTTTCTTTTCAGGAATGAAGGCTTGGTAATCACTAATTAATGCATTAACAGTAACCTAACCCCCTGCTCTAACTACCTAACTAACAGAAACATTGAAGCCATCATCTAATCAGCAGCCTACACTCCTCACAGCAACAGCCCACGCACAGCACAGCAGCAATCCACGCACCCCAGTGCACACCCCAATGCGCACAGCTATGCATCACACAGAACACCCACATACACCAGCTGCCTTAGCACAGCTGTCCAATTTCTGTTAATGGACCATTTTCAGAACAGAAAAAATGCTAATTTCAATTTCTATCTATGAGTTTCAGAGAGAACTGAAAAATAGAACCAAATGGGTTGATATTGCTCTCTTATAATCCATAATTTTCTCTATCAGCATTTGAGAATTATTTAATTCTCATAACTCAGCATGTTGATATATATACGTGTCTGTGTTTGT
Source organism: Lithocarpus polystachyus (assembly GCA_033629205.1). Taxonomy (NCBI): domain Eukaryota; kingdom Viridiplantae; phylum Streptophyta; class Magnoliopsida; order Fagales; family Fagaceae; genus Lithocarpus; species Lithocarpus polystachyus. The sequence goes on along the minus strand of CM066172.1, from coordinate 27,067,324 downwards.
AAGCGTGTGTGTGTGTGTGTGTGGCCGTGGATGAGAATTCGTAAGACTCTTCAATCTATCACATGTAATAAATACAACCTGATGCAGCACCTGATGCAGCTTCTGATGCAGCCCTGATGCAGCACCTGATGCGGCCCTGATGCGGCCCTGATGCAGCACCTGATGCGGCCCTGATGCAGCACCTGATGCAGCCCTGATGCAGCACCTAATGCAGCTTCTGATGCAGCACCTGATGCAGCCGGGATGCAGCCCTGATGCAGCTTCTGATGCAGCACCTTTTGCAGCCCTAATGCAGCACCTGATGCAGCCCTGATGCAACTTCTGATGCAGCACCTTCTGTAGCCCTGATGCAGCACCTGATGCAGCACTTGATGCAGTCCTGAAGCAGCACCTGATGCAGCTTCTGATGCAGCACTTGATGCAGGGATGTTTGATGCAGACCTGATGCAGCTAGCTTCTTAACAATGAGACTGCAGATAACCCATCACAAAGAAGTTCACTTTTTGGACTTTCATTTTGTACCCATTGATATTGAAGAAAAATGGTTGAGTAAAGAGAAAGGTAATGATACATAACACATACAGATTGCAAGTTCAACTGCATTATTATGAAAGACTTTTTTTTTTTTTGGGATTGCAAGTTTAAAGAATTGTATTCAAAGGGTTGGATTGAAGAAATGGGAGGGGAGAGATTTAAGAGAGGAAGAGTGCCTATTATGCCAAATATGTATACAGTATATTATATAATATTGATAAAATAACAAATCAAAAACAACAAAATGTACTCCTTAATAGCTAATGAGTCCATTACTAACACAGTAACACCGCTTTTCTTGAATACCAAACAAAAGAAGTATCTCAACAGTTGTGGAAATGTTTGTGCCACTAACATGACAATTAATTAGTAACCATTGTCTTCCATACACACCCATGGTAGGCATAGTTTTTGCCAATACAAAAAAGGAAAAAAAAGACTGCAACAGGTACATAAAGAAAGCCCTATTTACTACAACACCAAGCCTAAGCAACCCTATCCAGAATAATGAAATTCAGGGTGCCTTTGGTACTGCGTCTCTAGCCACTTCAGCTGGACGTCCTTGTCATCGACAAGTGCTGCAAACATGCTCCTACCTTGTTCTTTTTCCATGAAGTAGAGGGAGCTGAACATATAAAGGCGATCACCCGATTGCACCCCAGGAAGAGTCAACACTATGTCCATAATTGATTTAAGCTCAACAGTTGTTTTGGAAGCACATGGTGTACGATTACCTATACTTCTACTTTCAACAATAACATTTGAGATGCTCTTCAAAGACTTGGACATGTCTTGCGCAAATGAATGCTTTCTTCTTGGTTTCTTGCCAATTGGCCTAAAGAGGTGGACACCGCTTGCGAAGCCTTTCCCCTTATCTGCCGGTCCTGCCCTTGACAATGATGGGCGTTCAACGTCCATTACGTCAACAGTCACAGAGGGTTGACATTGGGGGTCAACAAATTCTTTGCTATCAGCGGAGTCCCCAGACCCTTCAGTGCTTTCCTTTGGTATTTGACCGCTCGGGCAGAATGCATTTTTCCCCGTTGCAACCGTGCCTCCGAACATGATGTCCATGGAGTCTTTATTCGGCAAACCTTTTTTTTTAAAGGTTCCCGCCTTGGGACATTCCTACATGTGAACAACCAATAGTTAGAACACAAATATAGTTGTAGACAGTGGAGTTTTTCACAATTATGTAAAGTGAACTAACTGCAATCTTTCGGGTCCACCACTCATCAGTGGCATCAAGCTTCCCAGTTCCAGGATCACGACCCAACCCAGTTTCACGCTCAAAACACTCGTTATAATCCTTCCACCGTTTTCTCAAATGATCCCATTTGTTTTTAAACTGCGTGTGAGTCACCACTTTTCCCAGTTCACCCAACTCCTTAATCACTGCATCAACCCCTTCTTTTTTCAAAAATCCTCCACTCCTCCTACCCTCTAGGACTTGAACAGCACAGAAATCACAAAAAGCTTTTAGTTCTGCTAGTTCTTTCCAATCAGTTCTCCCATCATTACCACCGTCCTTCGATTTCCCTTTAACCATTTCTGCTACAACTTCCTTCTATACTCATTGAGGCATTTCAACAAACAGTACATGTGCATATCATAATCAGTTACACATGCCCACATGAAAATGTAAAGGAAACTCACATAGTCCAAATACAACATAGGTAGGAACAAAAACTCACAAAATTACACGCAGGAGAGAGAAACCCACATACTAGTGTCATGGAAAACACAAAAACCACACACAAACGTTGAACACAAAAACCACACACAAACGTTGAACACAAAAAACCAAGATTGAAGCCACATGGAAAACAATATAAGCACACACCAACAGATCAGAGAGTATGAGAAGTTAGACTTCATTACCCCTGAATGAAGAGACCCACAGTGGCGGCAACGGCGTCCCAAGCAGAGAGAAGGTGAGCTCGAGCGAAGGAAGTACCGCGGGGATGGGGTGGGTTTGTTCCACGTAATGGGTTTGCAATACAATAGACCTTGTTTCATCTGTTTTGATGGGTTTTTGGTTGGTGGGTAGCTGCAAGTCATTGATTCGGAAGAGGACAGAGCATTGATGAAGAACATTCAAGACATCTGCCACGGTAGTTAAGAGGGAAAACTCCTGAGCATGAACAGAAAAAATAGCCGTTGGCTGTTCCGTTGCGTTTTGTGCTTGTGATCGTGGGTTATTTAGGTGTGAACAGTTCCGCCAGTTTTGTGTCCATGAACAGTACACGCACACGCCCCTGTTTTAATGAAACGGTGCGTAATGTTTTTTCATCCTGCGTTTCAGCTGGGAGCTAGCGCGTTTGTTTTAAGTTACTGTACGTGGGTCCCCTGTGTTGTAAACGCAGACGCAAAAACGTGCCGCGCAAAACGTGTAATCCAAACATATACATAATTTAGGGTTTGAAAATATGGGGGGTTTGCCAATTTGGGATGGTCTACGCCAGTTGAGAGCATCTCTAAGAAATCAAGAGTTCAAATTTTCATTCTATTGTAACTATTAAATTATCAAAAATAAATAAATCTTTCAATTTCATTTCATCCTTCTTAATTTTTTAAAAAATAAGTTTTATTTATATATTCATTCATTCACTATTTCGTTCTGTAACAAATTCTCAAATATGGTGTTAAAAGTCTTAGTAAAAGTACGTTAGTTTGATAAACCTAGATATTATTGATTTAGTCTTTCTAAAACTCCTCCAAAAATTAAAAAAAAAATTAATTATTAAACCAAGGTAATTTAATTTTATTTTTTTACCTTTTTTTTCTTAGTAAAGTATCTGTTTGAGATCCACTTATTTTAATTAAACTAAAAGCTTTTTACTAAAAGTACTGTACATAAAGGTAAAAGTTAACTGAAATAGTATAGTGAGACCTATGAATAGAACCAAAAAGTGCAATGGGGCCTATAAATAGTAGCAAAAATAAGCTAAATAATAAAATAAACTGCTTTTTTAAGCTAGAGCCAAACGCACACTAAGAAAGTTTAACCATTTCGGTATACACCCCAGCCTTGTGCTCAGTTGTTTTATCCAACTCTCTTATAAAGGGCACTTGGATTCAAACTCCCCTTCCTCCACTTGTTGTAAGCATAACCAAACAACAAATTAGGCATAAGAATCCGTCTTTGTAAAATGAAGAGAATAATTAAAAGGGCTGGAACCAACAAGTGGATGGAGAAATTATTCCATATATTCAGTGCACCACGCCTCACTTTTACGTAAAAGTAGGATCCATAAATAGGATCCACATTTATGTTAGAGAAAAATATAGTATACTAGGTATAGAAAAATCTCTCATGCGCCAAGCGCATGAGATACCAACGCACTATGTACACTAAATAATTTCACTAGTAAATGTTTCACAATCTTTCTTAAAAATGTCTTATAAAGTTCAAGTATTAAAGAAAAATACATATAAAAAACCTTGCAAGGTGAAAACACTTATTTATCATTTGATTAGAGGATTAATGAGCATTTCCATGTTTAACTTCAAATACTTAAAGGAATCCAAATAACAAAGGTATTTCGATGCCTACCTCAATTTTATGGGAATTTGGATTCCCTTTTTTAAAAATATGGGTATCCATGTTCCCAAAATTTGGGAAAATATTTTTTTTTTTTAAATGACAATTATATCTCTAATTTAATATCCTTGGATTAACTAAATAGAAATATTTTCCTAATCACTAAGAAATTTTTTTTCCTCCTTTTGATAATCATTCACCCAACTTAATAATTAAATAGCACACTCTTCTTTAACGGAATATCTTTCCTCTGTGTCTTCTCTCACTATATTTTTGGATGTTCCATTGGGAGAGTATCCACCTCATTTTGTACCCCATAAAACGTAAGGCCTCATTCCTAATTACAAAATTTTAGGGATCTATTGCCAAGAGGCTGCAGTTAAGTAAGAAGCAAGAGAACTCAAATTATTTATTAAAAAAAAAAAAACTAGCAATAACCTTAGCTTTGCGCCGTAGGTATTGATATCTTCATGTGAATCATGTGCAACCTCAAGGCTGTGTGAACAGGGTATGAAGCCTACATATGCAGGCCTAAGTTCGTGGAACTACTTATGAAAACAATTTCTTGAAAAATAGGACGCAAAACTGATCCCACATTGGTAGGAAATGGTTAGGCACCCCAAATTTCAGTAATAAATAGCCCCCATGAACAAACTTTTCAAAACACAAGAAAGTATTCCCAAGAAATATGAACGAGAATCGCTAAAAAAATGATTCTAGTGGGAGTTCTTCTTAAAATTCTTTAAGTTCATTTCATTTTTGCTTGGCCAAGGCTTCTCCTAGGTATTTTTGCTTCAATTATAAGGGTCACTAACCTTTGTGTGTGTGTGTGTGTGTGTGTGTGTGCAGAATTGGTACACTGTCGTCGGCGATAGGAAAGGTCAAAATCAAGCTTTGACTTCTTACCTAGTATGTTGGTCCTCTCTTTTCTTTTTTCTTTTTTTCTTTTATTTATTTATTTAAATTTTGCTATTAATTCAAGTATATTATTTATTTAGTAGTTTAATTTATTTGCTTTCTAGGTTTAAATTCCTTAAGTGAGATTAAATATAGAGAATGGTTTCTACCTCAGGGTGTGCACACAGGCTCAATCATACATATGAATCATGAGGAGCCTGCATAATCAACCTTGGTCATATGCACATAGCCTCAACTAGAAACCTATATTTCCATATTTGTTTGCCATGTTTGCTATTTGTTTGATTGTTAACTTTCAATAAAATGCTAGTAACATGCCTAGGGTTCAATAATTTTTTAGTAACATGATTAGGATGTTTGATTTGTTAGGGTTATATTTTTATGTAATTAGCATATCCTTAGTTGGCAAGTCAATCGATTAATGTCGCAATGATGAAGATCAACTAAAATGACACATCCTCTTAAAGTTCCATTCCACCATGGTTGTGATACCACACCAACACACTATCTACCAGACATCCTAAGCTCCGAATTCCAAAAGAACCTTCTTATGAATCTTGGCTCCAAACCCGGATCCACCAAGTCACACTTACAGTGATCACTAGCGCCTTATTGATCCAATAGAAAGTGTAAAGTTGTGATTTACAACTATGTTTTATGTTGGTTTTTTTTTATGACAAAAAGTGTTGTAATTGCATTAATTTATTTCCTTATATTTTGTGGGATTTTATTGTACTAGGCTTAGTATTAAGTTAGTGAAGAATCAAGCATGAAATGAAGATCATTGCAATTTTGCGACTAGCTTAGAAAAAGTTCACAAATAAAGGTTTTCGCAAAAATGCTATGAGAGAAGCACATAATGGAAGCTAAAGAGTCAAGTGCTAGGCTACATTTCGCTAGTACTTCGCGAGACAGGCCATCTCGCGAGATACCCACGAAACTCTTTACTTAGAGGATTTTAAGTGTGACTTTTTTACCCTTCACTCATACTATATATACCCTCATTATCCTCAAAAGTAAAGGAGGCTATTGAGAGTAAACCCTAGAGAGGTTTCTATAACATACCCACCTTTTAGAGAGAGAGAACTACTCATCCTTTAGTGAGAAATGTCTGTAGTTTCTTCTCTATCCCCTCTCCCATTGGCATACCTTGAGAGGAGATTTGTGTCCAAACACAACCTACATCTATTTAGAGTGCAGAGAGTGTTTTGGAGATTGGGAAGCATTTGGGATTTGGCAAAAGAAGCTGGTGAGGCTTGGCGGATGCAATCGGGCAGTATTGCGGGATTCGAAAAACTAGTGAAGACAAGATTCCAAGAAATCCGTTAGTAGCAGGAGCTTGGAGGGCTCAAGTACATTTAATAGACTAGGCTTAGAGGGTCTTTTGTTATTTGTGTACTCCAATTTATTCACTAATGAATTGATTTTGACTTAGAGGGTCGCGGAGAGATTTTTTGCCAAGTTCTTCGATTTCCTCTTCGATAACACATCTTGGTGTTATCTTGTGTTTGCATCACACTTCCCTTACTCTAGTGCTTTACATTTATCGTTTATTGTTCATGTTTATGCACTAAAGTAATTCTGGTTTATTGCGTTTCATTTACTCTTGTTCTGTACTTAGATAAGTTAGAGTAAAAACAATTAAGCCGTAATTTTTAAAATTGGGGGTCCAAACAAGCATTGGTGTTTCAAGCTAATTGAGCTTTCAGAAAAGACTATTGGCTTAATCAACATCAATTTCTCAAAACAGCCACATCTGCAAAAAGAGAAAAAAAGGAAAAAAAAATTGGAACTAATAAAAGAGAGAGAGAGAAGACATAATAAGTTGATTTGATGAATTGAAAACCTGAAAGGACAATTTAAGCAAAAGTTATGAATAATTACCTAAAGAAGTGGAGGGATGCCACAGAAATTTTAAGAAGTCTCTCAATACACAACATCCAAGCCATTAAGGGCACGTTTGGTTTAGTGATATCTCAGTTTTCATAACTCAGTTTTCAAAACTCATAACTCAAACCCAAATCTCATAACTCAATTCTTAAACCTCACCTTCACTCAAAAATTGCAAAACACATATTTGGACTCAATTCTCAGTTATATATCTCTACAACTTTTCCCAAAAACTGAGGACCCCACCACTGACACTACCCAGTGTTGCTATCGTTGCTACTCGCGTCTCTCTATCTCTATCTCTCTATCTTCTCCCTCCCTTTAACCCACAGCCACTCACCGGCGCCATCAACCACTACAACCACTCCAAACCAATCCCCCACCACTAACCCAGCCACTAGCCACCATCAACCATCAACAAAACCCATTCATTAACAAAACCCAGCAACCATTAACAAAACCCATTTATCAACCATCGACAAAATCAAAACTCATTCATCAAAATAAAAATAAAAACCATCAACAGAACCCATCAACCATCAACAAAACCCAGTCATCAACCATCGACAAAATCAAAACTCATTCATCAAAATAAAAATAAAACCTAGCACTGGCGACAAAATCAAAACCCAGCACAGGTGATCATGGTCTTGGTGTTTCGAGGCTCTCGCTTTGATGGTGGTGGCGAAACTGGGCTAAACTAGCACCGGCGATCATGGTCTCGTGGTTTTCCTTTTTTGGGTCATTGACTGGTGGCGGTGTAACTGGGCTGAACCAGAGAAAGGAAGAAAGAAAGAACCAGACAAAGAACCAGAGAAAGGAAGAAAGAAAGAAAAAACAGAGACAGAGAGAGAGAAAAATCGGAGAAAGAAAGAAAAAGAAAAAAGTGGGAGAAGAAAAAGTGAGGATAAAGTAAGAGAGGTAACACCATCAACACATATGGGCCTCACAGAGTCTGAAAGTTTACCTTAGTGCCATTGAGTTTTGTATTTCAGTTTTTGAAGACACCAATTTGGTGTTTTCGATTTTCATCACTCTCACTCGAAATTTTTGAGCTTGAGTGATGAAAAAAACATTAAGAAATCAAGCCAACCAAAAAAAAAAAAAAAATTTGTATGGGTCCCACGTTTTTTGATAACTTAGTTATGAGTTTTAGATCATATCACTCAAAACTCCTCTAAACCAAACAGGCCCTAAGTGTCTCAACCATGATGATAAGAACTGACTCTCATTCCACAAGTTTTGTGATGAAGTTTTACAAACAACAAGGGAATAAACAAAAAGAGTAAAAGTTAGGTACAATTTCTTAAGTACAATATTTTAGATACCCCAATTAAATTTAATTATGTGATTAAATTGGCCAATTTAGTTGGATCTAATTTTCCTTGAAAAAATAATATTGTTTTTGTTGTATTGGCCAACCATGTGGGTAAATTTAATTGAAGAATGTAAAACACTGCACCTCAACAACTATATATAAATTTTACCCTATTAGAAATTATACAAACAAAAATGATATGAGTACAACAAAACTCACAATTTTTCTATAACTTACTCACGTGGGCAAGTTGTGAATAGTGAAGTAAAAGTGATGGATTCATATAAGTTCATAACTCCACAACTTACAACTCGTCACATGAATAAATTGTGGCAAAGTTATAGATTTTGTTGTGATACTGGCATTATCTTATTGAACCCTCTCTCTCTCTCTCTCTCTCTCTCTCTCTCTCTCTCTCTCTCTCTCTCTCTCTCTCTCTCTCTCTCTCTCTCTATATATATATATATATATATGCTTTGTATAGGCGGGGCTAATTTTAAGAAGGATTTTGTTAATGGTGTCTTTTTCTAATTTGTATTGTATTATGCAAATGCTCCAATTAATGTTCTACTATCTAGCTGATTCAGATACTGTACAAAGTGTACAAGTACATATAACGCTCCATAAGCCAAGCCCAGATACACTCTAACCCATTCTCACCGTACATTTTGCCTGACCAATTCAACCCGAAAGCAAGAGAAAGGAAAAAGGTTCCCCACAACATCTCAAGAGGCGATTGATGATAAATCGAGTAAATATCAAATACGTGTGAAGGGGTCTGAGCATAGTTATCAATTTGTTACTTAGAAAAAAAATTATCAATATGTTGAAGAGTTTATTTATTTATTTATTTATTTATTTATTCCCTCTCTAGACAAGGGCGGCTTGATGCATTTGAAGGTCTAAGACGAAAATTGGTTACCTTGTTTTATATATAAAATTACTATTAATCAACATAAACCATATATAATTTTTTTTTTAAGTTTATAAACACAAAAAAATTTTACAAAACTTTTTACATTTATTGATGTGGCAGATTGATAGTAGTGAGCAAAAGAGTGATATCAGTGGTGAATTTAGTTGAAAATTAGAAAAAGTTTGCTAACTTAACTATTATGAAAAATGTAAATTTTTTTTGTGAATTGCTTTCTTCTTGTTCGTAGTGTTAAGTTGCTTCTTGTTTTCTAGTTGAACCTACTACTAAAATTAATTTTTTGCTGTCAATAACAACCTTTAACAATTTGCTATTAAGATTTTTTGTAAAAATATCGTGAACAATGTTATGGACATAGCATTTCTTTCTCTTTTTTATTTGTTTTTCATTTGATAAGAAAATATTATTTTATTTATTGGTTAATATTTTGGCTTAATTAATACTATTAGTTAAAATTTAGGGGCTTTTTTTTTTCACACGGGGCCTTAAACGGCCGCATCAATGGCTTATACCATTGAGCTGGCTTTGTCTTTGGATCAGCTATTGAAACAGAAAATATTGGCCTCAATATATGCAATACAATAAACCTTTTTAAGTTTACCAATATAAGCATATACATTCTTCTAATATATATATATATATATATATACACACACACACACACACACACACAGTAGTACAAAACAAATTCATTTAACTCCTTTATACACAATACAATAAGTTTATACTTCTTAGAATCCCTTTTTTTCACTAAAATTTTATTTTAGACAAATTATATTATTTTCTCTATAGTTTGGAGGTTGTTTCTAAGTTCTAACTATACCCTAAATCTTAAAAAACTTTCAATTAAATACTAGATTCTAAAAGATTTCAATTCAACCAAAGAATAATCGTTAACTAAAAGTGATGAGAAACTAAGTTAATTGCATATGAGACTCATTTGGTCACTAAAGAGACTCGCATGAACATCAAGAGATATTTTATTAGGAATATAATATATATATATATATAGACAAAGTTTAGTTACAAAATTTGTTGTAACTTAAGGCTATAACTTTACTCAATAAAATAAATATAACTACATATTTTGAAAATCTAACCATTGAATTGCATCTTCTTTATGCTCTTAGTACACACGTAAAATTTTGCGTCAATCGAATATTATTTACTAAATGATCTGTAAGCTTATATATTATGCATAATTTTAAACTATAAAAACTTGTAATTTAAACAATTTATTGATGGCATAACTATTAACTTTTAATTTTTTAGAAATTTTGCAAGTATAGAAAATATAAGAAGAAGATGTAATCTAATGATGGATTTGTCAAAATTTACCTCCAATAAAAAGATAATGAGTAAGTTTGTAATTTAAGGTTACAACTAATTTTGTAGCTAAATTTTATTTTATATGATTATATCATCATTAAAACTGCATTAATTTATCTATTTAGGTTTTTTACTATAATATTGTTTCTATTCTTACTGTTTGCATGAATTTCAATTTTCATTCCCAAATTTAAATATAAAATATAAAATTTTCATTCTTAAACTTTTTTAAGAATCTTTTTCAATATTTAGGGGAGAAACTAAGGACCAAAAAGAAATTAAAAAAAATAATAATTTAGGGATAAAAAAATATAAATTTTAAAATCTAAGGACAAAAAGTGTAACTTTTAAAATAATTTGGGACAAAAATCAAGACTCATAAAAATTTTAGGGATGAAAACAATATTTGTGCCTAGATTTTTACTTTTAAAGTTATCTTATTATAGCCCTTTTTTTTTGGCCTTAAAATGCTAAACGTGATTCACATGAAAACATTTTTCATGTCTTAATAGGTTACGCTGAAACCACTTCCAAATTATAGGGGACTTGCGTTATATATTATTATTTTCTGGTTAATCACAAATCAAATGGCCAAGGTCTTTGGAAGAAATTGTGGTTCATGAAGTTTAATGAGAGACTCAAATACCATCTTTGGAAAATTGAGTAGGATGTTCTCCCCCCTAGAGCTTTCCTTGGCTTTAGAATTGTTGGCTTGGACACTTCTTGCCCTCGTTGTCACCGTCCCCAAGAATCGGTGGTCCACATCCTGTTTGAATGCCCTTTTGCCATTATTGTCTGGCGGCACACAAGCATCCCCATCAACCTTTCATCCATCCCACCAAAATCAGCATCTGAGTGAGTCAAGTCTATCCTTAACCTAATAAATCTACTTGGTCTTTGCCCATCTTTTGGCCTATCCTGTCCCCTTTTAGCTGCAATAGCCTATGATCGCCTTTGGTGGAGTTGGAATAAACTGATTTTTGAAGATATTTCCTTTCCTCCCAATCAGCTTGCTGATAAAATTAACCGAGCCTATAAATCTCATTCCAATGCCTGGTTGTCTAAGTCTCCTACGTCCTCTACTTAGTGGTCTCCTCCTTCACATGGTTGGATCAAGTTCAATTTCGATGCTGCCATTACCCCACATGCCTCCCTCATCTCTACTGTCGGTTGCGATCCCAATGGTCAAATTATTTCTATTTGTACTGCCAAAGAACCTCCTCAATCCCATGCCTGGGGCGAAGCCAAAGCTACCATCCTAGCCATTTCCACTGCCTTAAACCTGGATTGTAAGTTTGTGATTTTTGAAAGCGATGCAAAGGTTGTCATTGATTCTATTACTTGCTCATCAGCTGATCCCCCTTGGTAAATTTTGTCAATCATCACTGATATTCGCAGCTTAATCCTTTGCTTCTCGGTTGTAAAATTTTCTTTTTGTTATCGTTCTTGTAATGAACTCGCCCATATGCTAGTTCGTTGGGCTTCTTTTTCTTCATATTGGGGACCCCAACTCATCTCTTTTATACCTCAATGGGTCTTTTGTAAGGAAGTTGATGAGCTAGTTCCCCCCTTTTTGTCTTAATAATAATTTCTTACCTATCCAAAAAAAAAAAAAAAATTTAAATTCATAAAAAGGCTAAATTGGGTGGAATAGAGGTAGAGCCAAATATATTGGAATTTTGATCGAAATAGAAAAGACTCAGGTTCGTTTGGCCTACTAGCTAGTTTACTCGTTTTATTTGAAATACTTTAATCTGAATTAAAACATAACTTTTTTTTTTTTTTGAGAAAATGAATTAAAACATAATTAATAATTAAAGGTATGAGTTCCCTAGAAACAACTTCTCAGAATATATATTTTGTAAATCACACCTATAAGAAGACTAATTTTGGGGCTCATAATGTAACTAAATGGACTCTTTTGTGTGATCTTGTGGAAATATTTCCCATCTCTTGCATCTGATATTTTTGCCTTGGGAACTTGGAAAAAGAAGGGTTTCATCCCTTTTTTCTGTAATTTACTTTTTCATGTTCTTAAATTATTCAAATTTACACAGCAAAAAAAAAAAAAAAAAAAAAAAAAAGGTCATCATGATCTCTTTTTGATTGATGCTCTTATAGGTTAGACAACCTTAAATTATTTAGGTATGTACCACCCTGAAAGTAGACCCAGGGGTAAAAGAAACTTATTACAAAAAAGTGTTTGATATGATTTTTATTTTGCATTATCCATATGAATACTGTATTGATGAGAAATCTCAGGCATTGATTTCTTTGTTTTGTGATGCCTTAATCAAGATGACTTTTTATCCATTGATGAGATTTATACTACGTTGTCTATTAAAGAGCATACTTGCAACAGCTATCAATGGAAAGCAAATGATCATTCCTAAAAGTCTATGAGATTTTCAATTTGCAGGAGAGTTTAAGATTATTTAAAACACAAATAACCCAACACAGCAGATCGATGAAAACAGTAGAAATCAATTAACATCAATAACAAAACATTCTAAACCTATCATGACAATAACTAAGAACTTGCTTATGAATCTAAAGGAATTACTGTCATAAAATATCATAGAGTAACAAGTACAAATAATCTACGTGCTTGCATGAATACCTTACAAAAATCCTAAGAACGAAAGTGTGACACTTCCCAAGCTTTTAACATGTTTGACTAATTAAGCTCCACACATAATTGTGTAACTGCTTCAATGGTGTTTAATGTGCAACTACTATGCCTGTTGCTGGTGTGTTAAGATGACAGTGACACTATACGTGCTGGTAACTCCAAGTCACAACTACAGCCAACCTCATTGCCATTAAGCTCAAGCTACTTGTCAGCAACCTTTCAAAGAATTCAAAGTGGGTAAAGCTTCTGTGATGTTACTAGCTTTGGATTTGGAAAGAGATGTTTTTCAAGGATACTATTGGAATTTGGAAGCTAGAAAGGCATCTGCCAGTCTTAGTTGATGATTAACTTGGGCCTTGGCCTGGAAAAAACATGGGCTATTGTGTTTGTGTCACTATAATAGTTGCAACTTTTTCCTGAAACTAGTTCAAAAGGCGAGGTAGATCATATTTACATGAGACAATCCACCTAGAGCATCGTGCTCCTAGATTCGCGGAACAGCAAGGACTAGCTGAGCTTTTAAATTTTAAAACTTTTTTTTTTTTTTTCGTGTGTTTGTTTTTTTTTTTTTTTTAAATTTAGGTTGCAAGAAGCTTTAAGCACTAGCATCCGAATACGTAAAAAAAACATATATTTTATATCTTTCTCAAAATTTATTTATTTTACCATTTTATTTTACAATTCACTCAACATAACAATTACTATTTTTACATACAAGTTATTAAAATAATATAAACTACATCATCAAATAATATAAAAAACTAATTATAAAGAGAAAGAGAGAGTGTGTGAGAGGAAGGGAGAGTATGAGAGATTAAAATATATATTTGCTAAAATAGCAACTAGGGGTTTTTTACACTCCTAATACTAGTGATGTTCTTTCTTCTGAGTTCTAATCCCACTTTTTGTTTCTTGATTGAATTGTAGATTACTTCTATATATATAAAAAAAAAAGGCTAAAAAAAAAAGGCTAAAATTCAAAATCCACCCTCTATGTTTCATTAAAATTCATTTCAGTCTTCTAACTTTGCTTTCATTCATTTCAATCCTCTAAGTTTCAAACTTATTTAATGAAGGTTTTTCCATTAACTTTTGTTATATATTGTGGTTAATTTTTCAATTTTTTTAAATTAAAAAATTTAATTAATGATTGAAAAATATTTTCTAAAATTTTTTTTTCAAAAAAGTTTAACAAAAATTAACAAAAATGCCTTAATTGAATAAATCTGAAACTTAAAGAAGTGAAATGAACGAAAGCAAAGTTAGAGGACTGAAATGAATTCTAAAGAAATTTAAAGGGTGAGTTTTGCATTTTAACCACAATAATAATAATAATAATAATAATAATAATAATAATAATAACAAATTTAAATAAATAAATAAAATTCCCACAACCCAAAAATGAAGAATAGCAGCTTAACCCTTCAGCCAAGCAGGCATAAAGGTCATTTTGATAGCTACCTACACATACTGAGGGTAGCCGAATTTGCCATATTTATGGTTTCAATTTCCAATCAGAAACAGAATTGAGTTGCAAAGCACAGCTCACTCTAAACAATTGTATAACAAGAACATTTCATTGAGACACAAATACAACAGGGTGTATATATTATATCATATTATTGTTCAGAAAAATGATACAGATCAACAGTAGGTTATGGTTGTGTTGAATTCTATAAATTAAGACTATACGCTGTCACACTCAATGTAAGTTTCAGAAATAAGAAAATAATAATATCAACAAAAACAATAATAATACATCATATAGAGACACTAATAGCAAAATTCAGCACCAATAAAATCTGTTTTTGACTGGAAGTCTGCTATTTTTCCCCAAATTGCTACCCTTGTAATCCAGTGTCCACTTCTCAAATGTACAGTCAACAAAGTCATAGTACCCACCATGCACAGAGAGTTCTCCTTTAGCCACTTTTTGTTCTATCCATGGGTAAGTGAGCAGGTTCAATAAGGAATGGTCGACTGATTCCTGTAATAGTAACGTGTAAGAGTCTTAAGACATTCAAACATGCAAGAACTTCTTATAAATCTGACATATTCTTATATTTTCAGAGCAACTTTCATTAGTTGCAAGAACTTTTTATAAATCTAACAGTTTTTTTTTTTTTTTTTTTTTTTGAGCCATAAATCTGACATATTGTCATATTTTCAGAGCAACTTTCATTAGTTGAATGAGCTGTTCGATTTGCACAAACCTCTGACAAATGAGACCCACCCCTAGTAAGATCTGCATACTTCTGTCCACATACTTCATTCAAGCAGAATTAGCCTCACTTTTGAGGAACTGCCTTGTATTTCTAACCCCCAGCATATGCAAATTTTGTGCAAAGTTGATTTAAGGAAATAGCAGGCATTCTAACCCAGTCTAAAAGGGAAATTTTATAACAAGTCATAAAAGCCCTATACTTCTGTTTATTGGGTAGAAACAGAGAAATTAAAGGAAGACAAGTTTTAGAAGAGTGGCAGTCCTGTTTATAAAAGAATACTGGTTATAGTCAATAATCCTAAATTTGTGAATCATAAATTGCACTTTGGTTATGTATAATCAGGAAGGCAGAAAGGAGACATTTAACTAAACCCAATATCCAAAGGGTGTAATAATTTGCCCTTATTTTAAGAAACTTTTCTCTATTGTGCTTCTGACACCCCCACCCACAAGATTCAAACATGAACCCAATAACCAAGTGCTGATTTGACTTCATAGAGAGAATAATATTTCCACCAGAAGGGTGTCCATTTCATCAGATATAGTGGGCACCAAACCTAGTAATCATTTTCCGGATCCAATATTAGATAACATATTTATGTTGTCACCCAAATAAAGACATGAATATTTATGTTGGATCAGACATTTTCATAGGAAGGGATTTGATATTCTGAATTAAGGATGAAAGTGATTACCTTCTCACAGTGCTTGCACTGCTGGTCAAAGCCTAGGTGGGAAGCTGCAGACTTTGTGTTTAACCTTGCATTCTTTCCAACAATTACCCAGCTTCTAATGAAGCTACTGTACAGAAGAGTTTAGCCAAGTGAGAAGCATTTTTGCATTGTTATCTACCCCAACGATATGACACATGCAAAAGGCTAGTATGCTCCTTTAGACTTGTACTTAAATGGTACAAGCAAAGGACTAGGAAAAAAAGGAGTGGTGTTGTCTTAACTAAACCTTGAATCTACTTCATCTTGCATGCTCATAAGGGCACGAATGCCTCCACAGCGACTGTGGCCAATGACTAAAATGTTCTCAACCTGCAAAAGAAATTATCATTTCACCATTAAAATAAATAAATAAATAGATAAAGAAATAACAAACCTCTAGATTTGTTGCTGAATAGCTGCCCATTTTGCTTTATATTTAAGATGCTATACATAGAGTTATTAAGTCATTGAATTTATATTCTTTAAATTTAAAGAAACTTTGTCATGCAGGAAATTGACATAAGGTTATGGTCATGATTTGATAAATATTTTATGTCTATATTCTAATTCCTAAATTATTTCTATTAACTTTGCAAAGGAAAGATACACTTTGATTTCTGAACTTTTTTTCCCAAACACAAGTTCATTCACTTACTTGGATTTATACATAAATAGTTTTTGTAGGACTTTGGACTGTACTTCTCCATAATCATTATGTGACTCTAGCACCCTATTTTTATCAGAGCATTTTATTGATCAATCCCATACTGGCCATAACACCAAGTGCTTAGTAAATTATTGTCACCTTGACCACCATCAATATAATATCATACATAAAATGGCATCTAGGATGCATATGTCCTGAAACAAAGAAGCCTATGTACTAGAATTCTGGGCACAAAATAATTACCTTAAGAGAATTTACAGCAAATTCTAATGCCGCATTTGTTTCTGAGGGTCCACTCTGCAAAAGCAAAAGAAAAAGGAAGGGAAGAAAGACTGTGGCCTCAATTTTATCTGCTGAGAAGTAGACATTCAAAATAAATGAAATGCAATGTGATGTGCACCTCAAATGGGGGCACCAAATTAGCTACATTTCGGACCATGAATGCTTCTCCTGGTTGAAACCCCAGGATGACTGAGGGGCAAACCCTTGAGTCTGCACAGGCAATAATCATGAACTGTTCTGGAACTTGTCAGTTTTAATAGGCTCTCTATGCTGACTTTCAGAAAAAAAATTAAGCAAAAAAGCCATAGCTTATCCATCCAAGATGTTCTCAACATTTGTATAACACAAGGAATACATAATTGGGAAAGGACTTTATCCCATTTAAATCATCCAATTTCTCCAATTTTAATCCAAATGTAAAACACAAGGCATTTAAAAAATCCAATGATCTTAAAAAAAGACATGTAAACTATACAAATTCAAATAAATGCCATATGTCTAAAGATTGGAGGAAATTGGAGGATTTAATGGAGGGGATCTTATCCCTAATTGGTAAAGACCAAAGCAGAAAAAAAGCTATCACCTTTGGTGCTTGACCCTCAGCAAGATTTTGAAAATGTCCCAAGTTCTCCCTGTGCAAATAATATAAGTCAATCTAGAAGAAACTAACTGCTATAGAGCCCAACAACCTTAGGCCAGAGTTATCTGCTGCTTACTCGAATTTATGCTTTTTGAATCTTAGAAATCGATGTTTCAGATCTTGAAACAAATCACATCCATTTTCAGATTCAGTTAATCTATCCAGCCTGTTCCTGTCAAGTTTCTGAGTCAGTCCTGGAGGCTCCTTCATAGCCTTCAATTCTAAACGTGAACCGGTCCTGACACTTGTAGCAGAATATAAAGAGGTTTGTATAAATTTAAGTTCAATGAATTATAAAGCTGTTGCTTTTTAATTAAAATAGAGAAGTATTTTTTATCTGTCAGGGTAAATAGTGAAGTTTGCACAGTAGTTGTATTCTCAAAATCTACAACTCTCCTGTTTCCCCTATAAGAAAATCACAAACAATAAGAATTAAAAGCTTATGACACCACACGGTAACCCATAACATCAGTATTATTACAAGAGAAACGGTCCATGGATCTATAGTTCAATACCCAGGCTCAACAAAAGAAAGTTTATTTGTACAAAAAGCAATGAAATCATCACCCTTCTAGGTGAAAATTTCATACCCAGATCCTAATTTTTGGTTCAAAATGAATAACTATGGGAAAGAACAAATTTCTAAAACTTTTATTGGTGTATAAAGAGGTTAAACTTCGACATTAAAACAAAAAGGCATTGAACAAATAAAGAAATTTCAAACATTCTCAATTCTATTAGAATTGGTATTGGAATCAATTTCAAACTACAATTAGAAAGAACATAACTGATGCTCATAAGCCTATTACAAAAACTGCGTAACAACATGGAAATTAAACAGTTCGATAAAAGAAATGCTGGTCAAAAGGGCCAGTTACTTGAAAGAAGTCGATAATCTGAAATGGGTCTGCTCAGTTTTCAGCTTTGAACCAAAGATCTGCAGAGAAAATGACAATAAATTATCAAAACCAGATAAAACTTAGAATAGAGAGTGAAAGAGAGAGCAAGCAATGGGACTTACTGCGAATGTCTGGAATGAAGTTATTGGAAAATCAACTGAGGAATTGAAGTTCTTTGTAAAAGAGGTTGGAGAAAGAGTTGCCATTGGAGAGGTGTCAAGGTGAGGGACTTGGATCGTGAGAGTGTGAAATGAATGGAGCAGTGAGTGGTTTGGGAATTTTCATAGGAAGAAGAAGTTCGGTGAGTTGGTTGGTTGGATCAAGAGACATTTGTTATTTTTAATGTTGGTCTCCAAGAAAGACGGAGAAACCAAAGTTCAAAAGACATTTGATTTCATTTAAAGTTAATGGACAGCTAGGTAGCATATGTTTGTTTGGACTTTCCACTTAGAGCTGTGACTTGTGAGTCTGTGATGTAAGGCACTACAGTCTACAGTACGTGCCTCTTTAACCGGGTTTTAATTTTTGTGCTTCTTGTCTTTTTTTTTTTTTTTTTTTTTTGTCTTTTTCTTTTTGTATTGATTTTTCTTGAGTTGGTAACTTGGCATATTAGTATATAGATTTTATTTGTACGTTGTTTGTTCATTTATTTATTTTAATGAAATTACATTACAAAAATTAATTTGTGAAGGCTTAACGGGTTTATGTTATATTTGAGTTGACACAACAAATCTGTTTAATAAATGAACCGTGTTCATATCCAACTCAAAGAACTTGTAGGACATGTTTAACTAAATGTTAGTTTACCAATTTAACCTTTAAAACTTAGGTATGTAAACTTATTTTCTTTCCTAGTTGCATTCTCCAAAGCCTCATGGCCGCCTCTCACTCTTAGACCCCAATCTCACCTTATTTTGTTAGTCATTTTCACCCTTTTGTCATTGTGGTGCCAAGCCACCGTCATTGTCATCGTCACCCTTCACTTCCCTCTATCACTCGAAACCCTAGTCGACATCGACATTTACTTAATCTTTGAACTCTTTGCCACCATCACATCATCGTTGTCGTCCTTTACTCTTATCTTTAGCTTTTTCTGTTTTCCTTAGATTGATTGTTGGGATTTGATATTAGTTATTGCAGTTTATTTTGTGTTGGCATATTGTGATTGATTATTTATAATATTGAGATATGTTTTAATTTTGAATGATTTTTTGTGATGCAGTTACTTTGTTAGTTTTGAATTTTATATTAAAAATATCTATTTGTTTGGCTTTTCGTAATTCACATCAATTGCATTAATACTAAAATTTGTATATTTTTTTTGTTTTGATAAACGGGTCAACATGACTAGTCCATTTAATAAATAAGTCATATTAGGGTTGAAATTTTTTTACTCATTTAATAAACATATCGGGTTACTGTTGACCAATATAGTTTAATACTCATGAGTTAACAAAACATGAACTTGACACGTGATCACAAATTTTCATCCCATAATAAACTAGTCACAAATCTATGCTATACATGGGAAACTTTAGTAAAAAAACACACAAAATGTAGAATAAATTACTATTTGCATAGACACAACCATAAAAACAAAAACAAAATGAAATAAAATGCTAAGGATATGGTTTATGATAAGACTGCCTGCACCTAATTCAATTCGGAGACAAAGCATTAATTGATTCCAAGCAAAATTGGTAAAAATTAATTGATTAAATAAATAATTAATTAATTTGATATATGGAATTGATTTGCTATGTTTGAGGACCAAGGAAGATTCAAAAAGATGTCAAAATTTAGAAAAAATCATACCACAATTGAAATGGGAAAGAAAAAATTCATAGGGTTCCTAGAGCTAGTATTGATCGACACTTGGACAAGAAACTCTAGATTTCATTCATTTTTTTTTTGTTCTGGCTTGTTTACCACCCAATTTAATCTAGTACCCTACATTTTTACTTAGAAAATATGAATTTCCTTGAGTCTCACATTGCCTAGAGACTCATCTCTGACCCCCACCCCCCCAGCATTCAGTATAAATACCTTCCTCTAGCATTAGTTCAAAGTACTCCAAAATTTCTTCACTTCTCTCTTTGTTCCTATTCTCTATATTTAATAGTAGGAATGCTTCTTTGGTGTTCTGGTCCTCTTGGTCCCAACTCACTAGAAGGGGTAGACTGGTCCTCTTGGTCTCAAGTTATTAACTTCCTATTAGCGAATCACATCCTAGAGATCCTTTCTTGCTTGGAGTATCTGGGAGTGCTAGTGCATGCAGGTAAAGTTTTTAAACCTCTCTTGAATTATGCCTTAGTTCTTTTAGATTCAAGTATGTTTTATTTTGAGTTCTTCACATCTTCTTGATTATTAGCATGTTAGATCTAAGTTGTCATTACCTTTTCATATCACACATGTTTCTAGAGTTTCAATTCAAATAACATGATTAAATGCTCTTAGATTAGGATTTATCACATAGCCACAAATATTCACAATTGCTTTGATGTTTTGCATGCCTAGTGTAGGGTTTTCATCAAGCTTATAAATGTTTATTTCAATCTTTAATCACATGTTATTGGATCATATAAATTGTTTGAATTATGCAATATAATCATTCGCTACCAAAGTATAGAAGACCGGTTTCACTGCGCAAGATAGGTGCCTAACACCTTCCCATCTTGTAACTTAGCATTTGAATTTAGATCAAGGGTTAGTTAACTATGGTTTTCCTTATAATTTTCAAATTTTAGATCGTAACTAGGAACCAAAGGTATGCACTTTTTTTCTTAGAGATGTTTTTTCATAATTATTTGAAAGTAATTTACAATTTCAATTTATCAATAAAGATGCACTTTTTTAATTTTGGTTTATTATTATTTTTTCAATTAAATAAGTGACGACTCAATGTTAAACCCTTAATTTAGGGGGAGGCGGGGGGGGGGGGGGGCGAATAAAATTAGTAAAATCTCCACTCTTGAGAGGCACCAACGCAACTCTAGCCATTCACGTGGATTATGCCAAACCATTTGAAAGGTTGGGCAGGAGACACGGTCTCAAACAAAAACACATCCTTTCTTCAATTAGAGAGAATTCTTTACAACTTGGTAAAGCTAATTTTTCCTGCATAACTTTACATCGCTAGAAATATCACGCGAAAAATGGGAAGAAAACACAAAATTAAGTTGGTAATGCAAAAATCAATGTGGAATGCATTCTTTGTACACAAATATGCTACAAACTATATACAAGTAACCCAAAAAGCACCCACTTTAAGAAACAAGGGAATATTTTCTACAACATGATTGAAACGAATTGTCTTTTGAAAGTACAATTTGTTGGGAAAATGATGCGAAATAAGGAAAGAAATATTGATCTTAAACTAACCGTCCAAATTTTATGAGAAAAGAGAGTGAAAGAGAGAGCAAGCAAGAGTACTAACTGTAAAGGTCATGAATGAAGTTTTGGGAAAATCCATTAAGGAATTGAAGTTCTCTGTAAAAGAGGTTGTCGAAGGAGTTTCCATTGGAGAGTTAGGAAGGGTTGGGACTGGGATTGTGAGAGTGTGGAATGAAAGGAGCAGTGAATGGTTTGGGAGGAGTCATAGGGAGAAGAAGGTGGGTGAGTTGTGTCGACGCCGGGCCGCGAACGGCTGGAAAACCGTCGGGCCTTCGTTCGACCACCCGCCATGGCGACGCTCCCACGAGCGTGGGGCTTGTTAGAGGCCCTCTCAATAATTGCATGTGGTTCATGCGGTGCTTCGGGTGCTCTGTCTCTCAGTGGAGGAAGGTATTTGTCTACCTTTAGAGGTACGGCAGGAATCTTGGCCAAATTTTAAGGGAATTACCAAAGGTAAGTGAAGTCGCCACCAATTATTAGGTTTTTCTAAGGTATGATTGGTCACCTATTTCTAGTTGATTTTATTACCGATTATAGGCTAAGAAAAAGATCTTTTTTCCTAATCTAATGTGGATGGTAAAAAATCTTGATTCTTGAGTCCAGAAGTTTGGTTACGTGTGGGGAAGGTGTTAGGCACCCCATAACGCCTGTTCAAAAACAGTCCTTTATTTTGATAAAACCTTAATTTTTAGACATTGGCAGTAAAAATGTGATTTTGACAATAGCTTTCAGGGCTTTGCATACATGGGAGGGTTTTGAGGTTTGGTTTTTGAATGAGTGTGGTCCCAATCTATGCTTTCCTAAGGCTTTAGGGCAAATACTAGATTTCCACGGCGAAAATCCGGCGACATGTCACCTTACTTTCACAGCGAAAATTAGGCATTGCTTTGCCTTAGGTGACATGGATTGTGACAATTATACCGGGAGGGGGCGAGCAAGTATATATATACATACATCATACACAATGCTAGCACACAAAGCAGGAAAGTAAATGCCTACATCCCTAAAGCATAGCCCAAAATATAGAGTAGGAAAGTAAACAGGGGTCACCATACCCTAGAGATGAGGAATGGTACACAGCATGATATACCTAATACAACCCATCTAAGAAAGAAAGGAGCAAGGAAGGAAAGGGGTTTAAAATGATACATAACCAACTGGGAGAGGCTAGACCCCTAAATCTACTGAACATTGCCGCTTGGCTTATGTCTACATGCTTGCATCCTCGCCCTTTTTGCTTGCGCTTGGGAGACTGTGCCCTAACTCCATGAGGCCTCGCTCCATATGTGTACATGCAAAGGTAAAGACAAGAAACTAGCAGATAAGCAATGGAAGGAAAAATATGCAAAGAGCATGTGAAAGAGGCATAAAAAAGATAAGCAAGATAGACATGGCAAGCATAACCTATGGCAGGAGACATGACGAGTCACAAGATAAACAAACAAACAAGAAAGCAAGAAGGCAAATAGGCAAGCAAGCAAACAAGAAAGAAGACAAACAAGCAAAAAGGCAAACAAAAGGTGGTGTCCACGGGGGACAAATGTAGGTTTGGATTGGATGTCTTTAGCTTCATTGTGTTGAAGTATGGACAACACACTAGCAAGTAAGACTCATGCATAGACATGTAAGCAAGCGTGTAAAGATGCATAGAAAGCCAATAGATGACACAAACAAGCATGGCAAGCATAACATCACATAGAGCGGAAAGGGAAAGGGTATGCGCGAAGCAATCGGCATTATGGAGATACATCCGAAGCAGTTACATCCAAACAAGGCCTCATGGGCATTGGATGTAACCAAACAAGATCAAGCCCACAGAGGGCGCCAAGCATGGCAAAACCTAGAACTAGAAAGGCTGCTAAAGAGCATAAAGCATAGAAGCAAGCAAGCATAAACATGCAAATAAGGGTGATCCAAACCCTTTTATGTAGGCCTTGGTGTATGGACGATGACAAAGGCCATAGGGTCTAGATTGGGTCTAAACCAATAGGCCAAAATGCAAGAAAATGATATAAAAGGAACAAAAAGGCTATAATAGCACATAGCATGACAAACAAGGTTTAGGCCCAAGCACATAAACATGGCATATAGCATCTAAGCATATAGATCTAACACAGGAGATGGCACAAGGCATGTAGCAAGGAAGAGCCAAACACTAAAGCACATAAGCTAGGGTTGTCCATCAACTTGTCAGACCCGACCCACCCGATTAAATCGACCCGACTCGAAGACCCATGGTCGGCCCAGAATTGCATTGCGGGTTAGATGCGGGTTTGTTAGTGTAAAAAATTTGGTTTTTGGTTCGAGTTTAGGTCTTACACATCTTGACCTGCAAAACTCGACCTGACCGCTCATAAGTTATTCACATTGGAGCCTTTCTGTCTGATCTATTTTTGGCCTAACATTAAAATCCATTTTTCACACACACACACACACACACACACACACACACTCTCTCTCTCTCTCTCTCTCTCTCTCTCTCTCTCTCTCTCTAAAAGCCCTAACAATGGCGTCGGAGATTGTAAAAGACGGGTTCGCGACAACACATCTGTTCAACCAAGGCTACTCCTACACCTACGACGACGTGATTTTCCTCCCGCACTACATCGATTTCTCCACCGATGATGTCTCTCTCTCCACCAACCTTACATTCTGCCTTCCTCTCTACACTCCGATTGTCTTTTCTCCAATGGACACCGTCACCGAATTTGCCAAATCACTAAATCTAGCAGCCGCCGTCGCCAACTTTTCCCTACTGCCACCATTCTGGGTTGAGTCACTCTCAAACCCCACTGATAGTGGATGTACTGATCTGGTGCAATCTGATCTTCGCCGTAAAACATCCTTGAATCTGCTTCAAATCTCCTCCGATGCTCTAATCTTGTGCGATCTAACGGTGGTTGTATTGATCTTGTGATGGATCATGCGGTGATGGTAGGGCGAGGGAATGGTGATTGTGCATCTTGTTCCGGTTTTGGTCTTATCTCCTCTTTCTCTCTCTTCGTTTCATTTTCAAATTTGGGTTTGTGGTAGTTTTGGTGTTATTTGATTTCTCTAGCTTTGGATTATGGTTGTGAGCTGTGTTTTTGTGGGTTTGATTTCTTCTGAGATGTTCTTCAAACCCGAAATCACCCGATGACTCTGACCCACTCAACCGATAACCTAAGTCACCGGATTTGACCTGAATGTTCAGTTGGCTGCGGGTTTATTTTTTGTTCACTTGATTTAATCGAGTCGGGGGCGGGACAACCTCAAACTCGATCCGACCCAACCCGTGAGCAGCCCTAATATAAGCATGTAAATGTACATCTAAGCATGTGGATATGGTTATAAAAACATGGAAGAACACAAATATGAGCTTGGATATAGGCATAGAAGCATAGGACATGCAAACAAACATGTAGATCTAAGCAAGGCATAACCATAGACATGATATCAAGCATGTGGGCATGTAGACCCAAACATCAACACATAAGAAGAAGGATTTAAACATGGCATAAAGCATAAAGCATGAAGAAAAGGCAACTAGCACATGAATAGTCATGGAAGCATATAGAAATAAACCAAAAACATGCTAAAGGCAAAATAAAGAGAAGAGCATGCTAGATAAAGAAATAAATCATCTTATTAAGGCAAGAGAAGCAAGATAAAAGCTAGATGAAGCTTTAAAGAAAAAGGGGTATGGATAGTAGCTAAAAAGCTACATCCATACCCCTTAAACCTTAAATCCAAGGTATGGAACCAAGGAAAGGAAGATGGAGGGTATGAGAACTACCTCGTATTTTTGGTGAAGGGAAGAATCAAGAGGATTTGATGTGGCTTTTGTGTTTGGAAGAGATGAGAAAAGCTCAGAATTCGCCCAGGCAGAGAGCAGGCAGCCAGGAAGTCTCCCCTTTTTTTTTTTTTTTTTTTTTTTTTTTTGGTCTGGAGGTGCCTGGGGCCTTTTATAGCCCTGGCACGGATTACGAGGCGACGGCCCTTCATGGGCTGCCACCTTCAAATGGTCTTGGATGGGGTTTATGTTGACACCCTTGAAAAGATCTTGACTTCCAGTTTCTAAAGAGGTATGGAACTCAAAAATCCAACGGTCGAATCAAAAGTTATGGCTCCGGGAAGTTTGCAGTGCATCAATCGGTGCGTTAACACGGTTTTCATGATATTTCGGTCGTTTTAACTCCGATTTCGACCCATGAATAGTTTTTGGATTGAGAATTTGATAATCATCACACTGACATTGGTTTCAACCCGTTCTGACGACCGGATCAAAATTAGGGTTTCTAGAGCCCGCCCAGAGTCAGCTTTGGGTTAAACTAGGTCAAAGTTGCTAAAAATTTCCAAAAAACTCGGGTTTGATGTAAAACTATGAAAGGTGCTATTTTGAGGGGATTTTGACTTTTTGACTTTCAGTCAACTCAGGGCTGACTAGGGGCATTTTGGTCATTTTAGTTGAAAATGCACTTTGAGTGCTCCGATGTCCGAATGGGTTGCCCCACATCATTCTGGATGTTCTTGCAGCTCCATGTAAAGAAAATAATATTTTTGGATTTTTCGGGAATCGGCCCGCAAATCGAGGGTGGACAAAATACAGTATCAACAAGTTGGTTGGTTAGATCAAGAGACATTTGTTTTTGTCTGCAAGAAAGACTTAAGAAACCAAAGTTCAAAACAAAGGGAGGGAGGGTTGTATTTAGTTGATTTCATTTAATCATTAGCTAAGCTCTAGCATGATGTTGTACTTTCCACTTTGAAATGTGATGTGAACACTACAACATGTGACTTTGTGCTTTATCTATCTTTTTTTTTTTTTTTCAACTTTGGTCTAGATTTTTATTAGTTGCCAACTTCGCATATTAACATATAAATGGAGCACCAGTATATTTGTTTGTTTGTTATTTGTTTATTTATTCATTTTCCAAAACCTACAAAATGACAAGATATCCTTAAAGCCTCTCCAAGGACCAAAATACCTTCAAAACTTTTAATATGATTAAAATATCCCTAAAATCTAAAATAACCTTGATGTTGTTGTGTTATGTAATGGGTGTGAATTTAAATGCATTCAAATTTTTTGGTGTAAAATTTACGAAAGTAGATTGCTATAACCATCCTATTAAAATTTGGTTTAATATAAAAAAAAAATGCATTCTACACTTAAACCAATCACAATTTCATTAAATATTTTTACTTTTTAATAAAAGTTACACCATAATATCTTTTGTCAAATATATTCAAAATGTATTTCTTAAGTAGAGTCACCAAACGCAGTCTTAAACTCTTTAGTAAGTGAATTTAGTTTGTTACAATCAGTTAGAGAGCTTATTGACTTAAGACAAGGGCTGTATTAATATTTCTAAATTAATAATACATGATGGGACAGGCATAAGAAAATCAATCACGAACATCCTTTCACTTTCATTTTCTCATTTTCAAATTAGTCAATTCTTGGACACTCTTTTTTTTCTCTTTCTTTTCTTCTCCTTTTTTTCTCCTTCTTCTATCTTTTTTCTTTTCTTTTCTTTCTTGAAGCAATTCCTGGACACTCTTAAATTCCACAAGAATCCAAGAAACCAGTTTAATCATACATTGGCCAAAACAATTTTCCACAATCTTTTGGAAGAATTGACTGCTCACAAGACTCAAAGTTTGGCTGACACCTTTACCTTTGCACCAGATGACGTCCACCTTGTGTAATCCATTAATTATGATTATCATGTGTCATGTCAATGTGTTAGTCAAATGAACTCTTGCCTTCAAAGGGAAAAGATAAAGAATGAGAAATACCATCACACAATTTTGAGGGGTTGGCCAAGTGGTTAGGCGCTTGGTCTTAGGATGTTTGTCTTGGGCTCGATTGGGTGTGCTCTCCAGTTCGAGTCCTGCGACCTGCATTCTGAAAACATCCCTCGGGCCAGCACTTTATTCCCTCGGGACCCACCCGATGCGAGCAGTGATTAGTCTCTGGTTGTCCGCCTTGAAGATACACTGTGCGTCAAGCAAAAAAAAAAAAAAAAAGAAATACCATCACACAAAAGTGGAACAAGACAAGACAAAATACTATGTATTCAGCACATGCCTAGAAAGAGAAGAGCAATATTTCAGAAATAATCAGGTAAATAATTACTTAAATAACTTACCTAAATAACATATAATATATTAAAATTTACACAAAAAAAAAAAATGAAACGAAGAGTAAATGATTTGGTATATATGAGATTGAAAAGAATAGTAGTTAAAACAACTAATGAACCGGAACAAGACGGGAAAAAGTCCCTTCTGAATTATCCATTACAAAACAGCCCCAAACAGTAGGAGGGGGGTAGAAAGACAACAAAATCCAACATGCGCAAGCATCCTAGTCTGGCAAAAGCATTAACACTCTTGTTTGCTTCTCGGTACACATGATGGAAAGTGGAGTTAGGGATCCTCCGCAACAGTGACCTGCAATCATCCACCAACGTCAACAATAGAGGATGAACTTCAACAGAGCTATTAAGAAAGGAAACTAGAATTTGAGCATCAAGTTCAACAATAAGGTGGGACTGGCCAAGGGACAGAGCAAGTGTAAAGCCATCTCTGAAAGTCCAGAGTTCAGCCAGAACGCTGGAGGCAGATTTAATATTCTGAGCATAACCACTGATCCAATCCCCATTAAGGCTTCTAATTAAACCTCCACCCCCCTCTATCCCCAGGTTACCCAAAGATGAGTCGTCAGAATTAAGCTTGAACCATCCAAGGGGCGGAGGTTCCCATTTAACTTAGGTAATAACAGAGGGTTTATCAAGCTTAGAGCATCTAGCAATTGCAAAGAACTTAGTAGCTTTATCCACGCAAGATCTAACCATACCATCAAGGAGATTGGGAGGAAGGGAATCTTGGTTAAACACAACCTTATTTCTTGTAAGCCAAATAGGCCAAATGGCAAAGGGGAATAAAAGGTTCCACGGAATATGAAATTTTGAGGTAGACTTG
This sequence comes from Lithocarpus polystachyus, assembly GCA_033629205.1. Taxonomy (NCBI): domain Eukaryota; kingdom Viridiplantae; phylum Streptophyta; class Magnoliopsida; order Fagales; family Fagaceae; genus Lithocarpus; species Lithocarpus polystachyus. The sequence continues at coordinate 27,038,438 of CM066172.1, read as the reverse complement.
GATTTGCAATTCTTAAAAAGCCACTCCTTTAGGGGAAGGCTGAAGAAAGACATCACAGAATCAAGAATGCCAAGTCGGTTCCAAAACAGACGTGAGAGACCGCGCCCCCGGCTCCTCTTTTTTATAGGGTATGTTGAGCCAAACCCATGTGAATGGGTGGAGTCGTGTTATTGCCTCTCAAAATGGAAGTTCGACTAGTTATATTTTCCCCTTTAGATTTAAGGGTTTTACAATGGAGTCGCCACTTATTTAATTATTGGAAAAATGAAAAAACTACAATTGAAAAATTCATTATTTTATTAATTTGAAATTGAATTTACATTGATCATAGGAAAATTACATGGCTTTGGTCCTAGATACAATCTAAGATAAAGTACATGACTTTGTTTCCTAGTTACAATCTAGAAATTGAAAATTACATAGATAAACATTGGTCTACTAACCCTTGATCTAAGCTCGGAGGCTATGTTACAAGGTGGGAAGGTGTTAGGCACTCATCTTGCCCGGTGAAACCGGTCTTCTAGACTATAGTGGCCAATATTCATATCATATCATCCAATATGCCAATCAATTTACATGTTGAATTTAAAGTGTGTGCATGTGATAAACCCTAATTCAATTTTATTAAGCATTGTATTTGGATTGAAAAATAGATTCTAGTGAATGTGTGTGTATGGTGATATCCTAGATTCAAGGATTTGAAATAATTACGAAACAAACATGTTTTTCATATTTTTGATGTGGATTTAAGATTAAAACTAGTGTTATGCATGAACATGTGATGAATAACCAAGAACATGTGAAGAACAATTAAGAACATTCAAACATATTCAAAGGAATTTAAATGATCATTATCATGCTTTAATCTTAAACTCTCATCATGGCAACACAAAAATACAATTAGGGAAAGAGATTATACCTTCATGCAAGATCCATATAGAGGATGAGGAGACTCTTTAGGGAGATCCTAAGGGTGGAGGAAAAGAAGAGTTAGGAGAGGAAGAGTGAGTCTTACTCAATACCTTGAGTCTCAGGAAGACCAAGATATGACAAGACAACTCAACTTCACTAGAACTCAAGAGAGGGGAAGAGAGGGGGTTTTTGTGTGTCCCTTGAAATGAAGGAGGGGGGGTTTATATAGTAGTAGTGGAGGAAATATGAATGGAAGGCCATTAATAAGAGTTGACAAAGAATTATGAACCTAGACCTCATTTTAGCCTTTGGGAAAATCTGGTGCATTAAATGGAAAGATTGGTAGGAGTGAGGAGCAAGCCAAAATTCGGTTTTCCCGTAGCTGTTGTAACAGCCTGTGGAGCCAACTTCGAAAAATCATATTTGACTCAATTCTGATCGGAATTGAATCGTTCTTGTACTCAAATTGAAGCCCCGGATGTCTAGTTTCTGGGAAAATTAACCTCATTCACAGATTCAAAATATTCTAAGAGATATTGATGAAATGGTGAGCAGAGGTCATTTGTTAGAAAATGGTTTCAGCACAATTAACATTAATAGGTCCCAAATTAGCTCCCAATTAACATTAAATGGCTCCAATCACTCCCATTTCAGACTTAATTGGTTCCAAATTTACTCTAATTAAAAGATAATTGCATAAATTACTCATTGAATAATTAATGCTTAACTATCTAATTAATTAGGTGTGTCCAACCTTACCATAAAATGTAGTCCTAACCAATAAAATTATGACACATCATTGATCTCAAATTGATTATACTTATAACCAATCGAAATCAATTGTTCATAATCACATAGGCTTATGACTAGTCGATTTGATTGTTATAACATTAAGATCATTTTGGTGGAATGAGATTAAGGATCTAATGACCAGAATCAAGAAGTATATTTCCAAGGAAAAATTACCCTTTTACCCTCCCGGTGAGGTTAAATGCGGGTTGCAAAATGGGGTGTCAACAGAATACCCCTCATTGAAAGAGCTTGAAAAGCGAATGTCAAGGTATGAAAGAGACACCTAGCTTTGCAATCAGTATTTAACCGTGGTGGATGTATGATGCATGCAGATAAGAATGCAGATCATTATGTAGTGGATCAAAATGTGGACCGAATCTCAAGGGAAATTGCCTACGTACCTCTTGGTGAGAGGATCAGGTCCAAACGTAGTTCATACATGCAGCTCTCTCTTTTTTCTTTTTCTTTTTTCTTTTTTTTTTGGAAAAAAAATGAGTACAAGACATGCTTACCAGTGGTGATCTTGAATTTTGAACGTACTTCCTAGAGGTCCTCGGATTTGAATTTGGACGTGCTTCCTAGAGGTCCGATGGATGGATTTGAATTTGGACGTGCTTCCCAGAGGTCCGATGGATTGAAGTTTGGGCGTGCTTCCCAGAGGTCCGATGGATTTAAATTTTGGACGTGCTTTCCAGAGGTCCGATGGATTGAATTTTGGACGTGCTTCCCAGAGGTCCGGTGGATTGAATTTGGACGTGCTTCCCAGAGGTCTGATGGATTGAAATTTGGACGTGCTTCCCAGAGGTCCAGTGGATTTGAATTTGGACGTGCTTCCTAGAGGTCCGGTGGATGGATTTGAATTTGGACGTGCTTCCCAGAGGTCCGTTGGATTGAAGTTTGGACGTGCTTCCCAGAGGTCCGATGGATTGAAGTTTGGACGTGCTTCCCAGAGGTCCGATGGATTTGAACTTGGACATGCTTCCCATAGGTCCAAGGATTTGGATTTTGGATGTGCTTCCCAAAGGTCCGATGGATTGAAATTTGGACGTGCTTCCCAGAGGTCCGGTGGATAGATTTGAATTTGGACGTGCTTCCCAGAGGTCCGTTGGATTGAAGTTTGGACGTGCTTCCCAGAGGTCCAATGGATTTGAACTTAGACGTGCTTCCCAGAGGTCCAAGGATTTGGATTTTGGACGTGCTTCCCAGAGATCCGATGGATTGAAGTTTGAACGTGCTTCCCAGAGGTCCGGTGGATGGATTTGAATTTGGACGTGCTTCCCAAAGGTTCGATGGATTGAAGTTTGGATGTGCTTCCGAGAGGTCCAAGGATTTGGATTTTGGATGTGCTTCCTAGAGGTCCGATGGATTGAAATTTGGACGTGCTTCCCAGAGGTCCGGTGGATGGATTTGAATTTGGACGTGCTTCCCAGAGTTCTGATGGATTGAAGTTTGGACATGCTTCCCGGAGGTCCGATGGATTTGAAGTTTGGACGTGCTTCGCAGAGGTCCGATAGATTGAATTTAGACGTGCTTCCCAGAGGTCCATTGAAATTGAATTTGGACGTGCTTCCTAGAGGTTCGATGGATTTGAATTTGGACGTGCTTCCCAGAGGTCCAATGGATTGAAGTTTGGACGTGCTTCCAAGAGGTCCGATGGATTTGAATTTTGGACGTGCTTCCCAGAGGTTCGGTGGATTGAATTTGGACGTGCTTCCTAGAGGTCCGGTGGATTTGAATTTGGACGTGCTTCCCAAAGGTCCGATGGATTGATGTTTGGACGTGCTTCCCAGAGGTCCGCTGGATTGAAGTTTGGACGTGCTTCCTAGAGGTCCGATGGATTGAAGTTTGGACGTGCTTCCCAGAGGTCCGATGGATTTGAACTTGGACGTGCTTCCTAGAGGTCCAAGGATTTTGATTTTGGACGTGCTTCCCAGAGGTCCGATGGATTGAAATTTGGACGTGCTTCCCAGAGGTCTGGTGGATGGATTTGAATTTGGACGTGCTTCCCAGAGGTCCGATGGATTTGAATTTGGACGTGCTTCGCAGAGGTCCGATGGATTTGAATTTGGACGTGCTTCCCAGAGGTTTGGTGGATTTGAAGTTTGGACGTGCTTTGCAGAGGTCCGATGGATTTAAATTTGGACGTGCTTCCCAGAGGTTCAAGGATTGAAGTTCGGACGTGCTTCCCAGAGGTCCATGGATTTGGAAGACATTATTCATGCCGATGTTTGTGGGCCTTTTACCCCAATACCTACAAAATAAATATCTTCAATTAGTGACAGAGTCATTCATTGAAAAGAATTCAGCATACCTGGCGAATGCCCCTAGTTTGGGACATATTCCATGCTTCGATAAATGACGAGGGTAGACAATTGATTTGATGTTGCACCACTGGAGAATATGGAAGAGGATAATAGCTTTTTGTTCTTGAAGAAGAATTTAATGAAGATTTTTTTTTTTTTGAAAAATTTGGAAATCTTGAAAAAATTTTTTTTTTTGGAGGAATTGAAAATTTTGATTGATGAATTTTTTTTGAAAAAATTTGGAAATCTTGAATTTTTTGAAGGAATTGAAAATTTTTATTGATGAAATTTTTATTTTTATTTTTATTTTTTTTTTTGAAAACAACCTAAGAGGTACGAGCCCAATGCCCCTAGTCTCAAGGCTTTTTGATTTTTTTTATTTCTTTTTTTTTTTTTTGTTTCAAAGATTCGGAAATCTTGAAAATTTTTTTTTTGAAAGAATTGGAAATCTGTATTGAATTTTTTTTTGGAGAAAGCAAACTAAGAAGCACAAGCCTAATGCCCCTAGTCCCAAGGCTTTTTGAAAATTCTCTCTTTTCTTTTCTTCTCTTTTTTTTTTTTTTTTGAAAGATATGGAAATCTTTTTCTTTTTATTTATTTATTCATTTATCTTTAAAAAAATTGAAAAAAAAATTTTTTGAAAATTTTATCTTTTATTTTTTTTGGAGATTTGATTATTTGTTCATTATCAAAAAATGAAGATGGAGTAAAAGTGATGAAGATTTATTCATGATGATTTTTTTTATTTTTGAAAAACCTATCTTTTGAATGAGAATAACTTTGGCAGGAAGTTGATCTGGATTGCTAGACAAGTCCTTGCTTAATTCCTGCAAAAAGAAAATTTCAATTAGAAATGGATTTATTCATTGAAATGAATTGGAAGTACTTACCTAATGCCCCTAGTTTGAGGCATATTCCATGCTTAGATTGAAGTTGAATTCATTTGATGTTGTGACCATTAGGGAACATGAAAGAAGATCATGGTCCGTCATCCTTGGTTCCTGCAAAAAGGTTTTCTTTCTCTAGCTTATTAGAAACCAATTATCATGAAAACATTTTTGGCCATTATCATTAGTGTAGACATGCTTGCAAAAAATGGATTGATGCCTCAAATGAAAACATGCTTTCATGCAAGAAGGACATATTCGCATACAATATAAATAGGCCAATGCCCCAAGTTTAAGCGTGCTTGATGCAACACAAATGGGCTTAACCTAACATGCACCTAAACAATTTTGTCACATTGTTTTGACTTTGTTCTCCAAGGTTGTTTGGGTGATTGAGATCGGGCCTCTGCAAGGATGTCTACGTACCTCTCTCATAGAGGATTAGGTCAAAACGTAGTTCAAGAAGAACTAGATTTTGAAAAAGAATGATTTTTTTTTTTGAACAAGAGATGATCCTTTGAACAACCATTTTGACAAATCAAAGTGTTTAAGAATCAAACAAATCTCTTTGATTAGGAATGATCAAGATCATTAAACTCATGTAATCAAATTTGCTTCATCCTTTTGAACATCGTCAGATTAAGTCTTTAAAGGCAATCAAGAAATGAAATGTGATAATATTTATGAATCACATTGTTGGGAGCAAACAAGGAGAGTGCTTCTGGTTTGGAAGTTCTTTTGAGTCATTTTGAGGATTTGAGAAATTTTGTCCTTAGACATATCATCCTGTGGGGTTTGACAATTTTAAGCATTTTTCCTTTTTAATTCAAGAGAAAAATATTAATAGAGTTTACAATTAGCAAGACTTCAAAGAGGTCTTTACTCATGGGTTGTAATGTAGGCCGGGTTTGGGTTATGAAATGAAAGATATAAAAGGCTCAAAATTCCCTATGATGTTTCCCACAAGTATGCATTACTCAAAAATCAAGTATTGGAGGAGTTTTTCCATTTCTTCTTTGTCATCTTCTCACTAGTCTTCATTGATCACTCCCAACAACAATCGTTTTTATGCTTATTCCTTTTGATTCATACCTCTAGACTTTCATTTTGTAAAACTCTTTTCTTTTTAGATTGCATCCTCAAGTTTCCAATTTGGTATGATTTTCCAACCTTTTTTTTCTTTTCTTCTTCTTTTCTTTGGTCCTAACTTTTGCCTAGACTGCCCTTTTGGGTTTTCAGCCTAGCGGGCTTCTTTTCTTTTCTTTCTCTCTTTTTTTTTTTTTTTTGACCCTAACTTTTGCCTAGACTGCCATTTTGGGTTTTCAGCCTAGCGGGCTTCTTTTTTTTTTTTCTTGATTGAATGAACTTTTTGGGGATGTTTTGCCTCCTTTGTTTTTCTCAGCATAAGTCATTTTGATGCATTCTCTATACATCTTTTTTGCCTCGATGCACTCTCTAGATTTCTTTCTTACCTCGATGCATTTGCACCTTTTTGTGCTTGATGAATCTTTCATTTTTTGATGAAATCTCTTTTAGATGAATCTTGTATTCCTCTTGGCATGATGAATTTTGGGCTCTTCAAACTTGATGCACACTTTTTTTTTTCTTACATTGATGGAATTTCATTTATCTTTCCTTGATTGAGTGAAACCTCATTTTTCTTTGATGATTTCTTATTTTTCGCTTAATGAATCATCTACTTGTCTTTCATGTCTTCTAGGAGAGTCTTATCACTTAGTTTCAAAGCTACAAGGTTGAGTCCTCTTCAATATGAGATTTAAGTATGCATAACTTGATTTTTCCCACCCCAACTTTAGATTTTAGTGGGTTCATGCAAAAAAAAGCTAAATGTTTGAAGGCTCAAATGGGCTAGCAATGGATAATGAACATTCTAGGTAATAGGAAATAATTTGGTTTAACCAAAGATTGCCTCTTATCCCTAGTAATGCTTTCTTGTAGGCACAGTGACTCAAGCTCTTTTAATAAATTCATCTTAAAAGAAAAAAGTATAAATGCTCTAATGTTGTGAAACAAAATACCTTTGAAAATTGGATCAAGTGCATGGATTCTAGGGATTTTTCGATGAATGGATTCTTTTTAATTGCCTTTTAAGACCATTTCTTCTTACATTCTAAGTCAAGTAGCAAAAGTCTTTACATGGATCAAATGAAATTAATCATTTCTTTAGTACAAGTCAATTGCTCAAGCCTTTAAACATTAAGATTTAGAAAATGTTTTGTTCAAGGGATCCTCATGTACCATTTTGAAAATGAGACTTCTTTTTCTTCTTTTTTTTTTCTTTTTTTAAATCTTGAAAGAAAAAATTGGGTTTTTTTGAAAAAGTCACTAGGAAGTTCAATGGTCCTAGTTCAAAGCTTTTTTTTTTTTAAATGACTCAAAGGCCCAATGCCCCTAGTCCAAACACTTTCTCATTTGAATTTTTTTTTTTTTGAAAGATTTGGGAATCTTGATTTTTTTTTTTTTTAGAATTTTTTAAAATATATACATGAATAAAGTATATCGAATGCTACATGAATTTTTAGAATTCAAAAAAATATAGAAACATGGAATAAACAAACAAACTTTAAACTTAACTATGATGTTACAAACCAAATGTGGAGTGAGGCAAAGTTGGGTCACTTGCTTCTTCTTGGTCCATTTAGGATGCTTGAACCTTGATTGTGATGAAATGGCTTGGGCTTGCACTTGGAAGGCTTGAATCTTGATTATGATCTTTTGGTATTTGCTTGAAATGGCTTGGGCTTACACTTGGAAGGCATGCATCTTGTGAGCTTTTGGCCTTTGATGTTGATCATGTGTATACACCTTTGATGGGCTCAAGTGTTGGGCTTAGACTCATTCAAGAAACAAATTGGGCTTCCATTTCAAGTAGAGTTCAATCATAGGCTTTTGGGTTTGAGTTCATTCACAACATACAAGGTTCAAACAACCATGATGGCACTACAAAAAACGTAGGCTATAGCCACGTTTTTTTAGCCGCGTTTTCAAAACAGAGCTATAGGTAATGTCTATAGCTGCGTTTTTAAGTGTCTTCAGCTACGTTTTTTTGAAAACGCAGCTATAGGGCCTATCAAATAATTTCTTAGAACGGACCTATAGCTGCGTTTTTAAAAAAACGCAGCTATAGACCCGCGAAATTTTTTTAACTGGGACCTATAGCCGTGTTTTAAAAAAAAAAAATGCGGCTATAGAGCTGCTGAAAATTATTCAGCTGGACCTATAGCCGCGTTTTCAAAAACGCGGCTATAGGTTCTCCCTCTTTAACAAGGACCTATAGCTGCGTTTTCTAAAAACGCGGCTATAGGTCCTTGTTAAAAATTTTCAGCCGAAAGAGGGAGGACCTATAGCCGCGTTTTTGAAAACGCGACTATAGGTCCAGCTGAATAATTTTCAGCAGGTCTATAGCTGCGTTTTTTTTTTAAAACGCGGCTATAGACCCCCAAAATAATTTTATAACACGAATCCACTTTTCCACCTACCTCTCACTTTCATCTTTTCTCTCCTTTCTCTCTTTTCTCTTTCTTTTTTTTTTCCTTTCTTCCTTCTTCACTCATTCCGGCGTGCTTCAGTGAACTTTTTTTTTTTCCTTTTTCTTTCTTCCTTCTTCACACCAACGTAGCTCTTCTTCTTCTTCTTTTTTTTTCTTTGTTTCTATGAAGCAGCTGATCATTTGGAGCACACTAGGTACGTTCTTCTTTCTTTTTCTTTTTTTTTTTCCCCCTTTTTCTTTCTTCCTTCTTCACTCCTGCAGCACAACTCTTTTTTTTTTTTTTTTTTCTTTGTTTCTTTGAAGCTACTTCTTCTTTCTTTTTATTTTTTCTCTAGCACACTGATTTTGTATAGATCTAGTATTTGAGTTATGATTTGAATTTTTTGGATCTGTGCTAGAATTTGTGCTATTGGATTTACTGTTAGATTTGGGTTAGTTTTGTTTAATGAGAGAAGATTCATGGGTTTGTGTTCTTATATTTTGATGCATGTTGTGTTTGTATTGTGAGTATGTTGTGTTTGATTTTGAATTTTTTGGGTTTGTGGTTGATTTTGAATTTTCTTGGTTTGTGTTTGATTTTGAATTTTTTGAATTTGTGTTTAATTTTAAATTTGTTTTTGGTTTGAATTTTAATTTTTTCTAGGAAAAAAAAACCCAGAAAATTAAAAAAAAAAAAAAACCCTATAGCCGCGGTTATAAACGCGGCTTAAAGCGGGTCTGTAGCTGCGTTTTCTAAAAACGCATCTATAGGTGCGAAGACTCTAGCCGCGGTTAAGAAACGCAGCTTTACGTTCGACCTATAGCCGCGTTTTCAAAAAAGCAGCTATAGACCCGCCGGGGGCTATTGCTGCATAGCATAGGCCTGGGTTGTAAACGCGGCTATAGGAAACGCGACTATATCCTATAGCCGCGTTTTTGGGGTCTATAGCCGCGTTTTTGAAACGCGGCTATAGACCTTGTTTTTTGTAATGTGGGCCCAAGCGTTGGACTTGGGTCATGATGGCTCAAACAACGGCCAAACAAATGCGTAATGAAATGCAATTTACGTGAACCGACCTAAAGGTAGGTTCTATGGGTCATTACAACATGGATAGAAGGTAGGTTAAAGGTCCCCACAAGTTATGATGTCGTACCTCCCAACTTGTGACGCTAGGAGCGCCGCGTTGGTCCAAACGGTACAGTTTGTCCCTATGAACCGTCATGGTTATGCATAACCATGATGATCCTTGTCGTGGTGGGTGGTAGGTTCACCGCTGGGTATGTGAGTCTCAGGAAGACCACAATCCACGGTTAATACTACCGGGCTTTCGGGCTAGCACACAAATAAAATAAATTTCATTCAAGTAAATGATGCATGACATACAAAATAATGACATATTAGACATATTATATACAAAAAAAAAAAAAAAAGCAATAAACAAACAATGACATGGTTGGCCACCATAATCTAATTGATACTTAGCCCTCAATATTCCCCAGTGGAGTCGCCACTATGAGAGACCGCGCCCCCGACCCACCTTTTTTTTTATATAGGAGTGGTGTGTTGGGCCAAACCCACGTGAATGGGTGGAGTCGTGTTATTGCCTCTCAAAATGGAGGTTCGACTAGTTATATTTTCCCCTTTAGATTAAGGGTTTTACAATGGAGTCGCCACTTATTTAATTATTGGAAAAATAAGAAAACCACAATTGAAAAATTCATCATTTTATTAATTTGAAATTGAATTTACATTGATCATAGGAAAATTACATGGCTTTGGTCCTAGATACAATCTAAGATAAAGTACATGGCTTTGTTTCCTAGTTACAATCTAGAAATTGAAAATTACATAGATAAGCATTGGTCTACTAACCCTTGATCTAAGCTCGGAGGCTATGTTATAAGGTGGGAAGGTGTTAGGCACCCACCTTGCCCGGTGAAACCGGTCTTCTAGACTATAGTGGCCAATATTCATATCATATCATCCAATATGCCAATCAATTTACATGTTGAATTTAAAGTGTGTGCATGTGATAAACCCTAATTCAATTTTATTAAGCATTGCATTTGGATTGAAAAATAGATTTTAGTGAATGTGTGTGTATGGTGATATCCTAGATTCAAGGATTTGAAATAATTACGAAACAAACATGTTTTTCATATTTTTGATGTGGATTTAAGATTAAAACTGATGTTATGCATGAATATGTGATGAATAACCAAGAACATGTGAAGAACAATTAAGAACATTCAAACATATTCAAAGGAATTTAAATGATCATTATCATGCTTTAATCTTAAACTCTCATCATGACAACACAAAAAAACAATTAGGAAAAGAGATTATACCTTCATGCAAGATCCATATAGAGGATGAGGAGACTTTTGAGGGAGGTCCTAAGGGTGGAGGAAAAGAAGAGTTAGGAGAGGAAGAGTGAGTCTCACTCAATACCTTGAGTCTCAGGAAGACCAAGATATGACAATACTACTCAACTTCACTAGAACTCAAGAGAGGGGAAGAGAGGGGGTTTTTGTGTGTCCTTTGGAATGAAGGAGGGGGGGTTTATATAGTAGTGGTGGAGGAAATATGAATGGAAGGCCATTAATGAGGGTTGACAAAGAATCATGAACCTAGACCTTATTTTAGCCTTTGGGGAAATCTGGTGCATTAAATGGAAAGATTGGTAGGAGTGAGGAGCAAGCCAAAATTCGGTTTTCCCGTAACTGCTGTAACAGCCTGTGGAGCCAACTTCGAAAAATCATATCTGACTCAATTCTGATCGGAATTGTTTCGTTCTTGTGCTCAAATTGAAGCCCCAGATGTCTAGTTTCTGGGAAAATTAACCTCATTCACAGATTCAAAATATTCTAAGAGATATTGATGAAATGGTGAGCAGAGGTCATTTGTTAGAAAATGGTTTCAGCACAATTAACATTAATAGGTCCCAAATTAGCTCCCAATTAACATTAAATGGCTCCAATCACTCCCATTTCAGACTTAATTGGTCCCAAATTTACTCTAATTAAAAGATAATTGCACAAATTACTCATTGAATAATTAATGCTTAACTATCTAATTAATTAGGTGTGTCCAACCTTACCATAAAATGTAGTCCTAATCAATAAAATTATAACACATCATTGATCTCAAATTGATTATACTTATAACCAATCGAAATCAATTGTTCATAATCACATAGGCTTATGACCAGTTGATTTGATTGTTATAACATTAAGATCATTTTGGTAGAATGAGATTAAGGATCTAATGATCAGAATCAAGAAGTATATTTCCAAGGAAAAATTACCATTTTACCCTCCTGGTGAGGATAAATGCGGGTTGCAAAATGGGGTGTCAACAACAGAATAGAACAATTACAAACCCTCAACATGTGAATGATAGACTCGGAATCCTTATTGCATCTGGGACACATTGTGGTAATGTTAATCCCCTTATGAGCAAGATTTTCACGAACTAAAACATTATTGTAAAGGCACAGCTACAGAAAGATTTGGATTCGAGGAGGAATAAAGGCTTTCCAAATCCACTTACCCTGGAATATTGCTCTATTATCTTGTTTGGGCTCATCACAGGCCAAGAGATAGGCCGATTTAAAGGCAAAAACCCATTGGGGGAGTTCATCCATATGCGAGAGTCTGAGATGGTCCCATACACTTGGATAGGAATAGCTTTTAAGAGTAAGAGGAGATCATTGGGGATATAGAAGGAAATAATGGCCAGGTTCAGTCTCCCATTCCCAAGAAAAATATCTTTGACAAGCAACTTGCTCTCTTATATCAAAATAGGACTTGTAAGCAGCTTGCGCAGAGAGTGGTCTCCAATCCATCTCTCCTCTCAAATATTCACTGAGGGCCCATTCCCAATAGCACACTTAGAGCCTTTAGCAATTAGGGGAACAACTTTCATAAGCCTTATCCAAGTCCTAGACCCTCTTTGACAAAGCCCAGAACTGCTGCCCAAGTGGCCCAGATATTTGCAATTGAAGGCCTTGGCCTACGGATCATCACTCTGATGAGCCCTTCATATGAGCTTTGCCATAAAGTCCGAGCTTCTAGCCTTAGCAGAGTGGAGACCAAAGAGTTCTAAAAGCTCATTTTGGGAGAAAAAAAAAATGATGATTGCCTTAGAGATTGGAAGCCTCGTAAAGTTTTTTTGTAATCATTTTGTAAGAATAAAGAACTTTTTCAATTAGAGTTCTATATTAAAAAAGCTTTTACTAAAACTCTTCAACAAAACCTCTACTTCCTACTATAAAGATAGCTGCAGAAGAGAAAGTTTAATCTGTTAAAAAGAAGAACAAAATGACTTGTAGTTTAGGTATCAAGACGCAAAACTATATGTAGCTTATAAGATTCTGTTAGAGACTCAATTAGTTACATAATGGGACACGTGTTCCTAATCTATTGGTCATTAGGAATTCTGTTAGAAGTTGGAGTAGTTGGCGCTAATCTATTAGAGGTAGTTAGTTTGTAAATCTCTTGAATAAATATCCTAATCTTCTTGTAATCTATTCAGTTAATCAATACACAACAATTCTATTAGTTTCTCAAATATTCTCTCTAGAGCTTTCTTTAGGAATTGCTTTCTTCACATGGTATCAGAGCTCCATTAATAGCATCCTCTGGGAGTTCATCTTCCTCTGCTACGACAAGCTTTACCACAAGTGCTTTGGTTACTCATGGTGTTAATACTTCTTTGTTGCTTTTGTCAAACATGGCGAGCTTGATGACTGTCAAACTAGACTATAACAACTATTTGGTATGGAGGCACCAAATAGAGGTGATCTTGGAAGCTTATTCAATGATCAATTTCATTGAAGATAATGATCATGCTCTAGATCCTTTTCTAAAGGATAGCTTAAGGAATTTTACAACTGAAGCTAATCCCGAGTTTCTTCAATGGAGGAACCGTGAACGAGCACTGTTTACTTTCATCAATTCAACTCTCTCTTCATCGATCTTGGCTCTAATTTTAGGTTAGAAGTCTGGTAGGGGAGTTTGGAAAGTATTTGAGAAGCATTTTGCTTCCATTTCTTGATCTCATATTCTCAGCTTGAGAAATGAGTTGATGAGTTTCAAGAAGAGCTCAGAGTCTATGGATTCTTTCTTCCAAAAGATCAAGAAAATCAAAGATAAGCTTAGAGCTGTAGATATTTGTGCTGATGAAGAGGAGCTTATTCACTTGGCTCTTGAAGCTTTGCCATCTGAGTATGATGATTTCTACTCTGCAATCAGAACCAGAAATGATATACATACTCTTGAAGAGTTGAACACATTGTTGAATGCTGTAGAACGATCAATCAAGAAAAGGTCTGATCTTAGGGATTCTTCCTCAATCAACCATTTCACTCAAAGCTTCAATACTGGCAGAGGTAGAAACGGTAATCATTGAGGTCGTGGTAATGGTAAAGGAGGTAACAATGGTGGTGGTGGTCAATTTTATGGTGGTCACAATGATCAATTTCCTGGTGGTGGCCAATTTTACAATGGTAATGGTCAATTTTCATCTCCATCACAATCCAAGACTAATTCTCCACATTCACAAGGTCAGAAAGTTGCTTGTCAAATTTGTAGCAAGAATGGCCATACTGCTTTGGATTGTTACCACCATATGAATATTGCTTATCAAGGTATGCATGCTCTAGCCCAGCTTGCTTCCATGGCTGCTACTACTAGTGCTAATCATAATTCAAATTGGCTAATAGATACTGGTGCTTCTAATCATATTACACCAAATCTGTCTCAGCTCTCTCTTCATCAATAACCCACAGTTGGTGAGATTGTAACAGTGGGCAATGGGCAAGAATTACCTGTCACTCACATTGGTAATGGTAAGTTACTCACTCCTTTCTACAATTTTAGCCTAAATAATATACTTAGAGTCCCTCAAATTGCTTCTAATTTTCTCTCTGTGCATAAATTGTGTCTTCAAAATAATGCATTTTGTTATTTTGATGCTCATTAGTTGTCAATTCAGGATTTGCCTACGGGGAAGGTCATTTACAAAGGGTTGAGTAAAGATGGTGTTTATCCCATCCCCCCCCCCCCCCCCCTGCTTCTCTTTCTTCTTTATCCACCTTTAATGTCAGTTCCAGTTGTCTTGTTGTTGTGTCTGCTTAGGCTTTACTTTTGCATAACAGACTTGGTCACCCTTGTTCCAAGATCTTGCATTCTGCTGTTTCTGATATGTCTTCTGTTCATGTTTCTACTACTAGTGACATTTGTTCACAGTGTACTTCTTGTATAAGTGCTAAAATGCACAAACTTACTTTTCTAGGACATGTATCAAATTTTGAATATCCATTGCAATTGATACATTCTGATGTATGGGGCCCCGCTCTTGTTGTGTCTGTACTTGAACACAGGTTTTATGCAATTTTTGTTGATAATTTTACTCATTTTACTTGGTTTTTTTTTTTGTTGAAACATAAATCTGATTCTTGTCCTTATTCTCCTTAACAAAATGGCATTGCTGAAAGGAATCATAGGCAGATTGTGGAGAGTGGTTTGGCTATGCTTCATGAGTCTAATCTCCCTCTTTCTTATTGGTCGTATGCATTTAGTACTGCTGTGCTTCTTATTAATAGAATCTCATCTTCTGTTTTGAACTTTCTTTCTCCATGGAAAAAGTTGTATCATTTAAAGTCCCCTCTTTAGGCTTTGAGGACTTTTGGTTGTGCTTACTTTCCTCTTTTAAAGCCTTACAATTCTCATAAGCTTGAACCTAAGTCCAGACAATGTATTTTTCTTGGTTATCCCCCTCAGTCTAAGAGATATATCTGCTTAGATGTTCAAACATGGAAAATTTATATTTCTTGTCATTGTTTATTCAATGAATTTTTTTTTCCTACCTATCATGTTCCTAAACCTGTTTCTATGTCATATTCACCTTCATGCTATTGTTCATGTGTCAACTATGCTTACTTGTCCTCCCACAACCTTATGCTTACCAGATCCAAAAATGGTATTTTCAAGCCTGAGGCCTATGCTGTTCAGCCTGATTACACCTGTATTGAGCCCCCATCTAACTCTATGGCATCTAAGTTTCCTCAATGGATTGAGGCAATGGACCCAGAGTTCTCTAGTTTACAACAACACACTTGGTCTCTTGTTCCCTTACCTCCTAATAAGAATGTAGTGGGTTGCAAGTGGGTGTTCAAGATTAAAAGGCATAGTAATGGTAGCATTGCTGAGTACAAATCTAGGTTGGTAGCCAAAGGCTATTTGCAGCAGTATCGCTTAAATTATGCATAAACCTTCAGCCCTGTAGTTAAACCAACTACTGCAAGGATTATCTTGACTTTGGCAGTTCATCATGGTCGGTCTTTGAGGCAATTACATGTCTCAAATGCTTTTCTTCATGACATTTTGCAAGAGGGGGTGTATATGAGTCAGCCACCAAGGTATAGGGATCATGCCAGACCTAGTCATGTGTGTTTGTTACATAAAGCTATCTATGGACTTAAACAGGCCCCTAGAGCATGGTTTGATAGTTTTACTACTCAGTTGTTCCATTTGGGATTTCATGCTTCTTGTGCTGACAATAACCTTTTCATCCTCATACACTGTGCTCATATATTTTACTTGCTTGTCTATGTTGATGATATTATCATCACTGACAACCATCCTGCCTTTGTTGTTGAGATCATCAAGCAGCTTGGTGATTCTTTTGCTCTCAAAGATCTTGGTCCCTTGAATTATTTTCTGGGCCTTCAGATTGAGCACACTGCTAATGGTATTTTTGTGCATCAGTCCAAGTATGCCAAGGACTTGTTATCTAAGTTTCATATGCTGGATTGTAAGCCTTGTTCCAATCCATGTGCTTTTGATCATCACCATGTGCCACCTAACAGTCCTTTGTTGTCTGATCCCACTGCCTATAGGAGTCTTGTTAGGGCATTGCAATATTTAACCTTTACCAAACTAGACTTGGCTTATGCTGTTCAACAAGCATGTCAATTCATGAGTAAACCTACTCAACATCATCTTGTTGCTGCCAAACGAATCTTGAGATATATGAGAGGTTCCTTGCACCTGGATATACATTTCCAACCTGGTCCTCTTACTCTCTCAGCCTACTGTGATGCAGATTGGATTGAGAATCGAATTGATAGAAGGTCCATTACTAGCATGGTGGTTTTCTTGGGTGGTTCTCCTGTCACTTGGTCTGCTAAGAAGCAACCAATTGTTTCTAGATCCTCTATAGAAGCTGAATACAGGTCTCTGGCTATCACTACTGCTGAGTTGTATTGGTTGAGGATGTTGCTTAAGGATTTGGGGGTTTATTTGTATCAGCCTCCTATATTGTGGTGTGATAATGTTTCTCTAAGCACAGAGGTTGATTACTACTTTGTTAGAGAGAAGGTTCTTAACAGAGACATGCTTATTAAATACATTTCTACTACAGATCAGTTGACAGACATTTTCACTAAGAGTCTTTCCTTCTCCTCGGTTTCGTGATCTTTCATTCAAACTCATGGGACTTCCTCCTCTTCGTTTGAGGGGGGATGTAAAGATAGTTGCAGAAGAGAAAGTTCAATCTGTTAAAAAGAAGACCAAAACAACTCGTAGTTTAGGTATCAAGACACAAACTGTATGTAGCTTATAAGATTCTGTTAGTGACTCAATTAGTTACATAATGGTACACATGTTCCTAATCTATTGGTCATTAGAAATTCTATTAGAAGCTGGAGTAATTGGCGCTAATCTGTTAGAGATAGTTGTAAATCTCTTGTACAAGTATCCTAATCTTCTTGTAATCTATTCAGTTAATCAATACACAACAATTCTATTAGTTTCTCAGTATTCTCTCTAGAACTTTCTTTAGAAATTTCTTTCTTCACACCTACAACGACGTGAAGAGGACACAAAGGCCGAGTCAATAAAGGGAAATGAAACTTTCAGTGCTTATTACTCATGTATCAAGTAACATAAAATTTGACAACCAACAGTTTCCAGCTCAAAAGTTCTCCAATTATATACTTGAATCCAATCATTAATCTTAATAGAAAAGAATCATGGAGGTGAAGAGTTCAATACTAAAGGTCGAAGTATTCTGTCTGAGAGAGAGAGAGAGTTAAGAATATCTTAGTGCCCAACCAGTTATTTAGTTGGCTTAGAACTGGTTAACGACTTTAGGGCTTCTAATCAGAGAGAAAATTTACATACAGCTAGTCTGCTTCTACATGAAACAGAAAATGGAACCACCGATTACAGTAAAATAACATACAGAAACCATCACAAAATTAAGTACATTTGAGCCGACCAAAGGAAGAGAAATATTTGGCAGTGTTGCCAGTAACAATAATGAATCCAGAAAATTACATCAATGTACTGGGTCAAACTCATTGAGGTGATTGTTGAACACAACTTAAACATGTCTTATTGATAACAAGTTAACAACACCTTTGCCAGACCTACTTCATGCCCTTAAAGATATCAACCTCAATGCATGTGGTCTGTATTCGCCTGAGAGCACTCATACAGCTTTGATTGACACTAAGATATGCACAAAAAAACCATGGTATACTTTAGCGCACATATTTTTTGTTAAAGTACAAATTTGGTCCTCCAACTATTGGGTAACGTTCAATTTGGTCCTAGTGTCCTACAAATATTAAGTTTGTCAAAAGAAACTTTTTTTTTTTTTTTTTGACAAGTAATAGAATAGATTACTTCATCCTCACGATGATCACTCCATAACTAAAAGGATTACAAAAATTTATGCACAAAATAGAAAACTGGTTTAATAAATTGTAATCTTTTACACCATTAACTCTTACAACTGTGTTTTCAAAATTAAATAACAAACCAGAGCATTTTGATGAAATTTTTCATCAAGTAAATTTATTGCTCTAAATTATACAGTCAACTCACATTCCAAATCAAGTTCATAACATTTTACAATAGAGTAATTATACAAGCCAATGCCTCTCATACCACAGTACAAAGAATGTGGCATGCAGAATTCTTATCCCTGCCGTTCAAACAAAAATGCATTCTATATGATATAGTGCACATAATAAGAAGCCAACTTTGAAGCACGGGGAACACCGTTCTAACGATCACCTTTTAGTGACCTCAATCCCATCAAAGCACCTTTACATTGTTACACTGTTTCTCAAGATATCAAAAGCCAAAAGAGCCAAAACTTAAAGAATGATCAAATGGCTTCTACACATAATTCCAGCTTGAAACATAGAGATATACCATCAAAACAAGGAACTTAAAATAAATATAAATAAAAAAAATAAAAATAAAAAGGTTCCAACCATTATATACATGACCAGCACCAGCTCTAAATTTTATTATTGATATGTAAAATCAAATGAAAAATTCCTCAAGATAAAGAATATACGAACTCCAATTGTCACCTAATCTGGGGGAGAATAGGATTCACAAGATCCTTTGATGACTAATATTTGCTTCTCTGCTTGCTGAACATTTCACTTTTCAAGAACATAAAGCCTGCAAGATAACGAAATCAGAACACAAGCAAATGGGATGATGTGTCAGATTTTTGAAATATGCCCGAATCAGGATTAAAAGAAATTTTTCTTCAGGATGATGATGTACAGGCTCCGGAGAATGGCAAGTGAACTGCAAAAGTGAAATAAACTCGAAGCATAAGGTTTAATTAGCAGTCTAATTCATGACGGCTGTGCATTTCATTAGAAATTCCTCCAAGAAAGAATAGCTTCTGTTCCCACTAGCTTAAGAAATGATACCATTTGAGTCACAATTTTGTACCGCCTATTCCAATTCTTGCAATTGTACATAACAAAACAGAGTACTCTGGAGTTTAGGGTTTTTTGTTTTTGTTTTGATTAGTGAGTTTTGGCCCTAGGGGGCGTGCGAGGGCAGGGAGGGTGGGAGTGGGAGGTGCGAACCAGTGAACTCTGCTTCAATGTCATTGCCCAACAGATATTACTTTGTTGTGAATTCTCCAATCTCTCTCACAGCCTCAAGCACACAAAACAATCCTGTTTACTGAACTTAAGAAATTAGTTGTACCAGGTCCAAGCAACTCTTCTACACAAAAGCATCAATAATCAGGACCAAGTTCTAGGGAATACCCACCTGGCTTCTGGCTTCTGGCTGCTGGCTTCATGTCTTCAATCATTTTGTAGTAAAGAACAACTAATATTAGCAAAATTCATGTGGAACTGATATTAATATCAACCCCATGATTGAAAAACTGTGCCTTTTGTCTTTCTGTTACAACCTTTCCTTTTATTTGTTAAGTTACACATACACTTAGTGAGTTTTGAACTGACAAGCTCACCCTCTGCCCATATTCTTATGGAAGAAGGAAATACCATTTTTTTTTTTTTTGAGAAACAGGGAAATACCATTTGAGCTAGAGCTCATTGACTGTGTACTTTATTAAAATTTGTCTGGACATTAGGGTTCGTAATAAATTATATTTCCTTATGCAAAGCATTTAAATTTAAGGATTTAAAAGACAATTCCTAATGTAAATTTCCTAAAAGGAAATTTAATAACACATAATGGTTGATGACTTTGAGCATTGACAATTTTACTTCATACTTATGTTATGAATTTGGAATTAATTATTATACCTAATCATTTCAAATCCATGATTAAATCTATTCAAGAATTTCATTAAAATAAAAATTTATAGTTCTATAGTTTATTCAAATCATTTAAACTAAAAACTGAAATCCAAATCTTTCTATTCAAATATTTCCATCCAAATGAACCATATAAGGTTTTCCTAATGGGTATGCTAAGAACAGCCATTAAGGAGCATTCAATCCTCTCTACCAATCCCAGTATATATTAAGAAAGTGCTACAGAACACAAAAGAAAACTGATAGATGCATATCCACAAGTGTACTCTTTTATCAAACAACAAAAGCATTAAATTCAACTCAACATATGGACATCCCATTAGGAAAACCCATTTTTATATAAGAAAATGCAAAAAGTGCTATTAGTTACTACAAAATGCTCACAAACTGATATGACAATAGCAATTATTGTGATTGGTGCCATATCAACAACATGATAAATAAATTTCTTAATTTCTTTTTTGTCTTGTGTTTGAAACTTGACACGTCAATTTGTCAGGCTAGCATAAAAAATTTATAGTATCCTAGTATCACTCATATTAAATGGCAACAACTTTGGGAGCATGTATAACTTTTGGAGAAAGCAATCGAAACCAGATCCTTATATGATTAAGCATGCAGCCAAATTTAAACTAAAAACTAAATCATTCAGTCCTCCATAGGAGAAATCAATCCTCTTTTCATCAGTTAAAAGACTAAACTACCAGCAAATTGGTGCAGATTATATAAAATACTAACTTAAACGGGGAGCATTGAACAAAATGCAGAGAACATCTACATAATATACTTTTACATAGCATAATAAAGCACAACAACAACAACAACAACAACAAGCTACAACAGCAGCAACATTAACATTAACAACAACAACAACAAGGAAAGGATCGAGTCTTACTTCACCGAGTACCTAGTACGCCCTAACCTTTAAGAATAGGCAAGCTACTCAAAAACTCATCGAGACCCTCGAAAAATCCAATCCCTTCAATGTTATCCTCCACTCCATGCCCAGCCCCATTCCCTTCACTAGCCCCGGCTGCAGCCGGCTCCTCCACCTCATTACTAAACTCCACATTCAAATCCAACTTTCCCAACTCTGCGGCCCCCGCCCTCCTCCTGGTACCACTACCCACTACGGCTGTCTTCTTCCCTTTACTCGACTCCCCCTTCGACCCACCGCCACTGCCGCCGCCGCCGCCACCAGCACCACCTCCACCACCACCATCCGCTGTGACACTCACATTATTCGAAACCTCCCCGCCACCACTCGCCTTCTTTACTCTCTCATGCTGCACTTTTTTCGAAGTTCTAATGGCCCTCGCGGCCGCAGCCGAGGCTCTTCTTTTTGATCTCCTCTTCCTCCTACTATTCTGCCACTCATCATCATCATCATCGTCATCATCCTGGTTATCATCACTCGAATCAGATATTGCGACGAAACCTTCCTGGTCGTCGTAATAAACCCATGGCCCAGTCTTAGTAGGCTGCTTCCGTTTCGCTGGGGTCTTAATCCCAGTTGCTTCTTCTAAAGAACAAGTGAACATAGGAGTAATCGGTGACCACTTACCTGACCCGCCTGTGCCTTTATCAGAGAAACCCAATGGGAAAAAACCCCAACAGTAGTAGTAATTCTCTTTATCTTTATCAATGTCACTCGTCACAGGCGGTGACGGTATCACCACCGCTTGGAAAGCTCTCTTACAGTTCTGGCACCGAAGGCTACACTCTTCGTAAACCCTAGGGTACTCGAAGAGCAAGTAACAGTACGGACACGCCGTCCAGAAACTCCCCGATTCCGATTCCGTTTCCGACTCGGCCCGAGCCGGAGCCTGATGCTGAGGCGGAGGCGGAGGTGGGGAAGGAGAAGGCTGACGTGGCGGCGGAGGCGGAGGAGGTTGCGCCCGAGTCGGTTCACTATGCCGAGTTGACTCGGGGACATTGTGGAAAATCGGTCTTTCTTCGTCAACTATCAACCTCCCGTCTTTCGTTCTAGGGCTTCTCCTCACCGCTTGCGGCTGAAGCGGCGGCGGAGGCGGCGGTTGTTGCGGCTGAGGTTGGAAATGGAGTTGCTGAGTCGAGCCGGAGGCCGACGCGGCGGAGTGAGAGATGATAATGAGCGCGTGATCGTACTCAGCTTTCTTCGACGAGTTCGAAAGCACAGACCAAGCCTCGGAGACGAGCCTAAAAGCATGATCGGCGAAGGCAAGGCGGTTCCGGTCAGGGTTGAGCAGCAAAGCGAGCTGCCGATACCGAGCGGCGATGAGCTCGAGGTTCTGAGTCAAGCGAGCGAGTTGAAGTATCCCGTAGCAATCGTACAGACCATTAGCGATCCGTGACTCGCCGGCTAAGACCGTGTCGGCCACGGCAATAATTTGCTCAGCCAACTCGATCCTGAACCTGGGCTCCGAGTCACGCGCTCTGATCGCAAAGCTTTTAGCCGCGTGCAGGTCACGCGCCGTTAAGAGCCTCTCTGCTATGCTTAGCCACCGCTCCGCCTCTGCTCTGTAAGGACTACCGTCCATTCTCTCTCTAAACCAAACTTTCTCTCTTTCTCTCACTCTCTCCTTCTCTCTCTAAAATTCGAAACTCTATTATGTTTGGTTTGGTTTTGGACAGTGAGTGGAAATGAGTGAGAGAGGAATTGGGGAGTGTGAGGTGAACTTTTAGATGGACGGAAACGGGCTTAAATTTGGTAGGGAATGGGCGGATTTGCACATTAGATAGGAGGGTGTTTTGGTCATTTTTCGTAGAACTGATGTGGGTAAACGTAATTTCGAAGTTGTAGATTTGCTGCTGCTGCAACAAGTGTGTTGTCTACTTGTCTGTGTTAGAAATTGGAAGGGCTTTTAAGGCTTTATAGAAGTTTTGAGTACTTTTATTGGTCATTGGAAAGTAAGAGAGAGAGAGAGAGGGACAGAGGTCGGTCTTCTTGAGCTTTGACTTTTGCTATACAAACGTAGTACTTTGATAAATTTTTCTAAAATTTTTTAGATTTTCTAGTAAATTCAATCATGTGCTTTGTTAGGAAGTCTAAGGGTTTTGGATAAAGAATTATATTTAAGTTTTGTCAAAATTATATTCCATAATGATGGTAACAAAAAAGGAGCGGGAGAGAGGAATCTTACTTAAAAATGTCCATGATTTTCACTTTGTTTCAAATTAGAGGTTTTAAGGTTTTAATTTGTCAATTTAAGTCTTATACTTATAAAATCGATTTAATTTGAAATTGTTGTCAATTTTTGTTATTCATTTCCATTGTTTTGGACAATAATAGAGTAAAGAAAAACGAAAAAAAATCATTTATAAATATTTTTGTTCTGCCTTGGTAACTTGTTTTGGTTTTCTAACAATTACATTATCACTTTAAACACAACTTTCTTTCTCTAATCTCTATATTTAGTAGTTGTCAAATTGATTTCTAAATAAGCACTAAGTGGAATGTAGAGTTTAATTTATGGGTTTCCTTTTTCTCTGCTCTATTATTATCTAAAATAATGAAAATGAGAAACAAAGATGGATAGAAGATTTAAATTGAAATGATTTAATAAACATAGGGCTTTAATTGACAAAATTAAAAACTTGATACGTAATGTGAAATATAGTAAAAACTTTGTGACTTTTTATGTATTTTCCCAAAAAATAAGAAGTTAAAACTAAATTCTCCAATTAAATTTAATGCAATTAATGGTCTAATTTGGTTCACAAACAATTGCAAAATGAAGTAAGGATAATAGAGACTCTTCTGGATTTGACAAACTGTGGACTTTTCGATGCTAAAATCAATTAATTAAATTTAGAAATTGAGGCCTATAGAAGTAGTATTTAGGGGTTATTGTTTCAAGGTGTGGCTTGTGTCCAGTGAAAGTTTTCACTGGACACTTTAGATTGTGGACACGTGTTCGAATCCGGACAATTTCCACTAGACACAAGCCGTGTCCATTGTTTCATGCCTGCTCTAGTGTTATCCATCCTTATTTATGCATTTTAGGGATTTGATATATTTGTAATTCATGTGAAATTATTATGTTTGATCCACCCACACCAATTCTTAGGCCGTGAACTTAAGTCCACAACCTACTTAGGCAACTTCCTTATTCTTTGAGATTCCCATGAGGGGAGATGTATCCTTTCCTTTGTATTTTTGAATTTTTCTGGATGATGGGAACACTACCCATTGTTTAATGCAACCATGGTAGGAACCTCTTTGTAATCTTATAATAAATGTGTAATTCTAGTGTAATTGTTATTCTTATGGTGGGATTTGGATAGTGTTAGTTAGAGCTCTTGGCATAGGTGTGTGGCCAATTAGTTTAGAGCTTGAATTGAATACATAGTGACATGTAACCACCATTTGGGATATCTTGAATAATAAAGCAATTTGTTGCTTTTCACTTCTATTTTTTTTTCTTTTTTTTTCTCTCTCTCTTAATATTTCTCTTGGAGGATGACTACCTCAAAAAAAGTCAATGTATTTTCTATCTATTATTTCTTCGGAAAGTGACTACCTCAAATCAAGTTAATTTCCGATCAATTATTTTAGGAACCACTAGATTCTTAACAAGTTGAAAGATTTCCCAAGTATCAAGGTCAAACTTAGGTGTAGATACTATGATTTTTCATGGCTATGCTCAGGAATCCTTTGGTTAGGACATGTACATCAGGTTTGGACGGTGTTTGGGCCAAGGTGCTCTATAATTTTGAGTTGTTTGATAGTAAAAAATAATGTAATATGTTTGTAAAGAAAAATGTAAATAATTGGGAAGAAAATCTATAATGAATTCAAGAAAAAAAATTAGTTAATGTTGGTAGTAAATTGGACACTGAAAACATTTTTATTTAGAATTGCTCGTTTTGTTGATAAGTAATGTCATTACTATTTTCATCTACAATTTAGAAAATTTAATATAACTTTATCATACATATGTATATTGAAAATGAGTTGATAAAAAATTAAATTAAAATTTTAATAATAAAGGCTTGATGTGTGGATTGGGTCGTGTACGAGTTTGATCCTACTAGGTCGGGTCAAAACTGGGGGCAAGTAAAAAGCTTATTGGGATAAAACTGGGTGTTATTCCTATTACCCATACCTAAGAGCATCCACAGTAGTGGAGCTAAAAATTTAGCTATTTAGCACTACAAAAAAGTTACTTTATCTATTTTACCTACACACATGCTGCAGCAGTGAATCTATTTTAGCTTTCAACACAATAAAATAGTATAAATATCAAAATAAAATAAGATATCTACTATAATAAAATAATATATCCACTACACACAACCATCACAGCCACACACACAACCGGGCAGGGAATAATTTTTTTTTTTAAGCTCTGATAGATGTGCACTGTAGCAATGAAGCTAAAAAAAATAGCTTGAGCTCCATTGCTGTATGATTATTTTTGTGTTTTGGTGGAGCTAAAATAGCTATATAGCTTTTTAGCTCCGCTGCTGTAAGTGTTCTAATTATGTTTGGATTTAGGGTGAGTTATTGAGCCTAAGTCTAATTTTACTAGCTTTACATAACCTTATCTTAAATAGGTATGAATAATGACTTTAAATAGATCATTGCGATTGAAGTTGATCTTAATATATGTGCTCATATATACATACAACCTTTGGATTGGATTTTTATATATACAATATTTGGTATATAAAATAAGGAAAAATACAAATTACACAATTTAAATTTGGTCAATGTTATTTTCATTTTGTAACTTCACATTTTATGTCAATTTAATATGTCCATCCATTTCATGAAAAAGGATGCCATAGTCCAATCAAAATGACGTTGTAAGGACATGAAATAGACAAAGGCCCAAGGAGCCCAATACAATAAATTTTTAGAGAGTGGGCTAGAAATTGAACTTCAATGAATTGGACAACAATCACAGTAGGTTAAAGATGGCTAGAAAATGAAAACAAACAAGTTTTATGCAAGGAAAATCTTCCTCGGCAAAGTCCGAGGAGAGTAGTTCTTATATATATATATATATATATATATATATATTTCTTTTGAACTTAAGTACAATTACAGTTCTTGTGGCTACAAAGTTTTTCTACCGATTTTTAGATGATCCTTTGTTAATGGCATTTTTCTTCCTTATATTCTCCTGCTTTTCTCCATCTCAGTCTTTCATGTGTAGATCAATTTGCTGGCTTTGATATTTATCCCATCAGCACATTCTTGAAGTCTTGATAGGTAGCTGTAAGGTTGAAGATTACTGTTCAGGTATCACCTCTACATTAATGTGGCTAGAAAGTTAGCTGCAGAGCATTCAATGCGATGGTAGCAGCTTTCCCTTGAGATATTTCCCAGCTCTTCTTTGTCTTATCCCCTTTTGATGTTTATCCTTACCATTATGGTCATCTGCTGCAAGGCCAAACCCTTGACCTCTGCCCTGCCTAGCTGAGGAGGTACCCCACCTCGGACTATGATCCTGACCCCTTATCACCATACCTCTTCCATGGAATATTTGACTTGTATACTTTCACTAACATTTTCTTGTCCTCGAACGTGTCAACGTCCTCGAACATGGCCCATGGCCCAATACCCATTTCTAGGACCTTTGCCTTATAGATGTAATTTTATATTTTCCTTAATTTGCTTTTTAATTTTATTCAAAAAATTAATTACCTTTATAATAAAAAGTGTTAGTTACAATTTATCTTCGTGTAATTAGGTCGTTAAATTTTTTTTAAAAAAATGAATATTCAAAAGTTTGGGTTTTATAAAAATCAAAAACAAAAATGTTTTCTCAAAAGAACAAAGTTGAATCTTCAAGTACATACCCAAGATAAACAGACAAACAAAACAAGCACATATACATGACGCAAAACTCAACAAGCGCAAACCTAGGGTTTGGACTAAAACGAAATTGCAACAATTTTATCCAAAATAATAGATTTTTCATTTTGTGAAAAATGTTTCAATCACAACTTATTTTGGTGTTCTTTGTTTTTATCGCAATTTAATACCATGAGCTTTCAATTGCTACGTTTTTACCCCCTAAAAATGAATTAAAAGGAAATTGTTAAAGGACCTCTTGACAAATCTTAACGAATTCATTTTAGACCAAACCTTAAGAAATTCAAATATAACCATTGGAAGTTGGTGAATTAAATTGTGATAGGTCCGAATCACAAAAATATAAATTTTAGCCAACTCTATATATGGTGTGGTTTATGAGATAAATTTAAAGGCATGAATTACAAAAGTAATCAAAGTAACCCTCAATGAATTGGTCAGAAGGTCTCTATCAATTGTAAGAAAATTTTGATTTCTTTAATTGTTTACTTTGTCATTCGAAAAGAGACACTACTTAACATGTTTATGTTTATTTTAATTTTCTTTCTAAAATATTTTTTGCTCTAACAACTATAGGGGTTGTCATTCCTTTCCCGTCTTTATTTTCTTTCTTTCTCTATTCTTTATAACAATCATAATAGGATGCATACCATATGTTCCATTCGTTCTCTATTAGTTCTTCTTCTTCTTCTTCTTCTTCTTATTTGATAGTTGGGAAGGGAAGATTTGAATTCTGAATTTCTCTATTTAAAATACTAGGAGTTGTCAACAAATTGAACTACAAGACTCTTGACTATTATTATTGTTTTTAATTGGCTTATGAATAGAAGAATATAGTCCCCTTTGACTCATTTCTTTTGTTCGATAGTTGGGAAGGGAAGATTTGTATTCTGAATTTTTCAATTTAAAATACTAGGAGGTGTCAATCAATTGAACTACAAAATTCTTGACTATTATTTTTTTAATTGGCTTATGAATATAAGAATATTGTCCCCTTGACCCATTTCTTTTGTTCAATAGTTGGAAAAGGAAGATTTGAATTCTGAATTTCTCCATTAAAAATACTAGGAGGTGTCAACCAATTGAACTACAAGACTCTTGACTATTATTATTGTTTTTAATTGGCTTATGAATATAAGAATATTGTCCCCTTTGACCCATTTCTTTTTTTCTCATGAAGGCTCTTATTTTGTTCTCTAAATTTGTTACTTTATATACAAGGTTTCTTATAATTTGGGGATTGTTCTAGTGGTTTCTATGATCTTGTGAGATTTATGGGGTTTTATAACTCAATAAGGGGTCAGTTAATTGATCAGCAACTCTTTTGCATGTTATTTTTGACTTTAAGAATTTCAAGTGTTTATTTTTTCTGTCAATCCTTTCTTTATCAATTTTCCTTACTATGGAAATATGATTAAGTGAATAGATTTCTTTAAGGGATGGGTGGTTGGATGAATTTAAAAAGTATATCTTTTCCTAACACATTGGTTTTAATTCCTTCTTTTGTCGTTAAAAAGGGGTAAAGTAGAGCCATAAAGGGGTTTCCTAAAATAATTTTAGAAGAAAGGTCTTTAATTAAAACAAATACTGTCTCGAAGCATATTCCGTCATTACATATGTGGACATTAGGTATTTTATAATTAATTATTAGCTTTTCTCCGTTAGCTTGAGTTAATCTCTCTGAAGATTTTTCACAATACTTTAAAGGCATTAAGCCTTCTTGTATACCGTTCATATCAGTACCTAAGTCTATTAAAGCAATTTCTGTCAAAGAAAATTCTTTATTGATTACTAAAGTGATTTCTGTATGCCATTTTAGAAAAATTACTTTGTCAATTAAGCTTAATAAATTCTGTTTATTGCTATTGTTTTCCAACATATCTTTTTCCAATGGAGAGGGGTCTATAATGGGTTTAGGCAATTCTTTCAAATTTATTATTTCTGCAATATTTTGTTCATTTAATTCTATGGAATTATCTTCTTTAATTTCTTATTTTACCATTTTAGCTTCTGTCCTTAGGTCTTATAGAGTTACAGGCTTTATATCTATTTCTACTCTATTTTGTTTCTTCTCTATTTCTTCTTTCTTGTCTTTTTCTTTCTTTGCTTGTTCTTTCTTTCTACATTCCGTAACATGGTATCCTTTTTTCCTACACTTAATAAAAGTAATAGGTATGTCTATAGAATCTTTCAAATTTAGTAAATAATCTTTTTTATCTTTTAAATGGTTAGGTAGATTATCTATCAATTTTATTAATGTCTTTTTGTTTCCTTTTTCTTTTATTGACTTTAAGTGGGTTAGTTGATTTTAGTTCTTTCTTTTTCTCAACTTGGTCTATCTCTTTTTTACTTACATTAAATATTTCCATTAATCCATCTAGTATATCTTTTTCGAATTCTAATTTATTGATTTGTTTAACAATTTTATTATGCCTGTCACATTGTTTTTTAGTATGACCATATTCTTTACATCTATGGCAAATAGTATTTTTAAAACTCAAAACTCTTTTTTTTTTGGTTTTGTTTTGTTTGGTTTGGTTTTGGATAGTGAGTGGAAATGAGTGAGAGAGGAATTGGGGAGTATGAGTTGAACTTTTAGATGGACGGAAACAGGCTTCTTTGGTAGGGAATGGGCGGATTTGCACATTAGATAGGAGGGTGTTTTGGTCATTTTTGTAAAACTGATGTGGGTAAACGTAATTTCGTATAGGCCTGTCCAGACCCAATCGAGACCCGACCTACCCGGAGGACCCGATCGGCGACCAATTCGAAACCAGCTGACCCGATCAAGTCACCAGTCGGCGACGGGTCATTTGTTCCAAAAACCGACTCTGGCGGGTCGGTCTCGGTTTTCCTCCCCCAAAACCCAAAAAACACGATCCGACCGACGTACTAAGAAGTTCCAGCAAAAAATTTCCTGATTTCAGCATCAATTTCCAGATTCCGGTGATTTTTCCTAGAATCCGGCGATATTTTCCAGAATCCGGTGAGATTTTCCAGATTCCGGCCTCAAATTTCCAGATTCCGACTTCAAATTTTCATATTCTGGCAACAAATTTTCATATTTTGGCGAGTTATCAAGTAGATCTAGTGATATTTCGTCCAAATCTAGTGAAATCTTATCGAATCAGGTGAGATTTTTGCCAGATCTAGCAAAATATCACTGACTTTTCGTCTATTTCTCGTCGGAATCCCAGATATTGACACCGACCGACCCGCTTGAAACCAACCGAATGTCTGCACCGCCCGATCCGATCAGTTTCTCGGTCGGCGGCGGGTTGATGGCAGACTCCACCCGATCAGGTCGGGGTTGGCGGCGGGTTGATGGCAGACTCCACCCGATCAGGTCGGGTTGGCGGCAAGTTGAGCACAAACCCAACCCGCCCGACCCATGGACAGCCCTAATTTCATAGTTGTAGATTTGCTGCTGCTGCAATAAGTGTGTTGTCTGTGTTAGAAATTAAGGGCTTTTAACGCTTTATAGAAGTTTTTGAGTACTTTCATTGGTGATTGGAAAGTAAGAGAGAGAGAGAGAGAGAGAGAGAGAGAGAGAGAGGGAGAGACGTCGGTCTTCTTGAGCTTTGACTTTTGCTATACAAACGTAGTACTTTGATAAATTTTTCTGAAATTTTTTAGATTTTCTAGTAAATTCAATCATGTGCTTAGTTAGGAAGTCTAAGGGTTATGGATAAGGAATTATATTTAAGTTTTGTCAAAATTATATTCCACAACGATGGTAACAAAAAAGGAGAGGGAGAGAGGGAACTTACATAAAAATGTCCATGATTTTCACTTTGTTTCAAATTAGAGGTTTTAAGGTTTTAATTTGTCAATTTAAGTCTTATACTTATAAAATTGATTTAATTTGAAATTGTTGTTATTCATTTCCATTTTTTTGAACAATAATGGAGTAAAGAAAAATGAAAAAAAATCATTTATAAATATTTTTGTTCTGCCTTGGTAACTTGTTTTGGTTTTCTAACAATCACATTATCACTTTAAACACAACTTTCTTTCTCTAATCTCTCTATTTAATAGTTGTCAAATTGATTTCTAAATAAGCACTAAGTGGAATGTAGAGTTTAATTTATGGGTTTCCTTTTTCTCTGCTCTATTACTATCTAAAATAACGAAAATGAGAAACAAAGATGGATAGAAGATTTAAATTGAAATGATTTAATAAACATAGGGCTTTAATTGACAAAATTAAAAACTTGCTACGTAATGTGAAATATAGTATAAATTTTGTGACTTTTCAAGTATTTCCCCCCCCCCCCAAAAAAAAGTTAAAACTAAATTCTCCAATTAAATTTGATAATGCAATCAATGGTCTAATTTGGTTCACAAACAATTGCAAAATGGAATAAGGATAATAGAGACACTTCAGGATTTGACAAACAATGGACTTTTTGATGCTAAAATCAATGAATCGATTTTAGAAATTGAGGCCTATAAAAGTAGTATATGTCATGCTAACGAGTGCCCTTAAAGAATTAGTTAATAATTCATTTTAGGAAAGTTTTGACACCACTTTTATGGAAAATGAAATAAGCTGTCAATATATTAATTACTTTTTTTTTTCTTTTCCCATAAGAACTTTCTTTAAATGGATTATTAACTAATACCCTAAGGGCATTCGTTAGCATTTCCCAAGTAGTATTTAGGGGTTATTGCTTCATGCCTGCTCTAGTATTATCCATCCTTGTTTATGCATTTTAGGGATTTGATATCTCTGTAATTCATGTGAAATTATTATGTTTGATCCACTCACACTAATTCTTAGGCTGTGAACTTAAGTCCACAACCTACTTAGGCAACTTCCTTATTCTTTGAGATTCCCTTGAGGGGAGATGTATCATTTCCTTTGTATTTTTGATTTTTTCTGGATGATGGGAACACTACCCATTGTTTAATGCAACCATGGTAGGAACCTCTTCGTAATCTTATAATATATGTGTAATTCTAGTTGTAGGGGCATTTGGCCAAGAATTCCTTATCCCTGTATAGGTTGGGCCTAAAGCCCAAGCCGAGGACCAAGATTTGTTTGAGGATGGGTAATTTCTGTCAAGATAATCTATGTTGGTAAATAAAGAAGTTAGTGATTGAAAGTAGGGACCCTGGAAGTGCACCGAGGATGAATCTAACCTCGGATAATCAAAGCTGAGGTCTGTTTTGGTGATCTGCCATTCAGAAGAATACTCCAGAGAGTTCTGTTGGAATGGATAAGTGTTGTAGAAATGTATAGCAGAGAAGGGTCCTAAAGTATCAAAGAAGAAAGCTGCTACCACCACATTAAATACTCTACAACTATCCTCTGGCCGTATTAATGTGATTAATGTGGAAGTGATATCTGAACAGTGTTATTTAGCCTTACGGTTATTGTGCAAAGACTTCCGGAAGGTATCGATGGGACAAGTTTCACCACCAACCATCAAGCTTGCACATCGAGGGCAATGGAAGGAGGAAAAGGGAGTATAAAAGGAAAGGAGAGATTCAGAGAAGAGCGGGAGGGAGAAAAAAGAAAAATCGTGGCAATAGAGAACTAAGCCTGTAACCATCTTGTGAATCAATATACTGAAACAAATTCTCCTCGGATTGAGCCGATGACGTTTTTCTTTGAATAAGTCTGTTCTATCCATATTCTTTGGATTTCTTGGATTTATTATGGTTGTTTTTAGTATATAAAAGCCCAGTTTTTCCAACCTACTCTCTAAAAATTTATTGTTTTGGGCTTTTTAGGCTTAAGCCTATCCCTCTGATGGGCTAGGAATCCAAATTGTGACCTTACAATTGTGACCTTACATATGTCATTGAAAAAGGGGTTTCCCCAGTAGATCTACGAGGTGTAGTCTTCTAAGTCCAAAGGACATGTGGTAGTTCTTCCATCCATCTTCCTTTCGCATCATCCAATCTCTTCTTGAGCCCACTCACTATGACCTTATTTACAGCCTTAGCTTGCCTATTCCCCCAGGGGTAAGCTGGAGTGGAATATCTATTAGTTATTCCTAACTCGCAGCAAAATCTCCTGAAAGATTTACTGTCAAATTGAAGTCCATTATCCTAGATGAGGGTGTGGGGGACTCCAAACTGAAGGACAATGTTCTTCCAAACAAACTTCTTGGCGTCCACATCCCTAATATTTGCCAGCGGTTCAGCTTCAACCCATTTAGGAAAATAATCCGTGCCGACCAACAAATATTTCTTATTCCCTGCTGTCTTGGAGAAATGACCTATAATGTCCAAGATCCACTGAGCAAAAGGCCAAGGGTTGGACAGAGGATTAAGGGTTCCTCCTGGTTAATGGATGTTTGGTGCAAATCTCTGGCACAGATCGCATTTCTTCATACACTCTTGTGCTTCTCTTTGCATGTTGGGCCACCAATACTCTTAAGTGAGAGCCTTGTGAAATAAAGACCTTCCTCCTGTGTGGCTTCCACAAATTCTTTCATGTAACTCTTCTAGAAGTATCTCGACTGCTTCAGGGTGTATGCATAGTAGATATAGGCCAGAAAATGATCTCTTATATAGTTTTTGATCCTCAGATAGCCAGAACTGAGGAGCTTTCCTCTGTACCTGTTCGCCTCAGACTTATTCTCAGGCAGGACATCATCTTTAAGGAATAGTATGATAGAGTCCATCCAACTAGGACCTACCCTTATCTGATGGACAGAGACTATCTCTCTTCTTATCCTAAAAGGTTTAGTTAGATCTTCCACAAGAATTACTCTAGATAAACTCTATGCCGAGGAGGTTGCTAATATTGTAAGTGAGTCTGCATGTGTATTTCTGCTTCTAGGGATTTGTAATAAATTCAAAGACTCAAATCCAGACTGTAAATATCTAACCTGGCTCAAATATTCCTGCATTCTGGGATCTCTGGCTTCTAACTCTCCTCGCACTTGACCAACCACCAGTCTTGAATCCGAGAATATTTCCACTACCTTTCCACCTCCTCTGAACCATGGTCATTCCAACCAGTAAAGCTTCATACTCAGCTTCATACTCAGCTTCATTATTTGTGGCCAAGAAGCCTAGTCTCAAAGATTAATTAAATGTGATCTTCTCAAGGGATACCAAAACTAGCCCCACTCCAGATCCTTTAAAGTTCGAAGTGCCATCAACGTAGACCCTTCAAGACAAAGCTTCTTGTAAGGAGATTACACCAACTGAATTTCCACCCATGTTTTCCTTCTTCACTTTTTCTTCTACTGGGGTTTCCGCAAACTCAGCCACCAAGTCGGCGAGGACCTGACCCTTGATAGAGGTGCGAGGCATGTACTTGATATTAAAAGCTCCTAGCATCGTTCCCCATTTAGAAATCCTTCCTGTATAATCAGCGCTTTGAAGCAGAGACTTAAGTGGAAGTTGGGTTAGGACAATGACTCTGTGTGATTGGAAATAATGGGGAAGCTTATGAGTGTGAGGTCTCTTTTCAAGCTAAGGAAGACCTCGTGCTTTCTCATTGACCGCCAATCTGACATATCCTCAGGAAGCAGTAGAGCTTGCTTCACTACGTCGGCCATGTAGCCGGCCTTCCCACTCTGGAAGTCCCTGATTGATGCGTCTGCTGGCAATGGTGCCCCGTCCAGTACCAAGGCAGGTGCCCATGCAAGAGGGCCGACCTGGGACCCAACTCTTTTGTTTGTTATATTTTAGGTCCTGGCCTGTTTGGTCCCCTTTTAGGACTTGGTATCCTTTGGAAGAGGACCCTTGCCTCCTTCCTCCACAACCTGACCTAATTAATCCCTCTTCCTTTTTAGGTCGGCAGGATCACCTCGAGAGGGTTGAGTGGGAGGAGGTAGAGGGAGCTTGGTTTGGACACCTTTTTCTGGCACCTTGCTTCTCGAGGTGGCCTCCATAACGTTCATCAGACCTATCCTTGGTTTCCTTTTTAAACCCATGGAGTCTATAGTAGGGGAGTCCTCTTGCATCTGGCCTTCTTTGGTTGTGGGTTGAAATTGATCGAATATGTTGAAGTCATCCTCAGAGTTGGACAACTTGATTACTTCTTCTTCTTTTTCTTCTTCTTCTACCTCCTTGATTGAAGGACGAGAGGAGGAAGCCCCCACCTTAGGAACGCCTTCGGGTATAGGGTTGATGGTGAGAGCGTGTCCTTGGATAGGTAGAGTTAGTAAAGTGCCTTCTGGAACGGGAGCGCCTTTAGGTAGAAGAAATCTGGGAACAGCTACACTGATCCGAGGAAGGCGGGGATCCTTGGCCTTTATGATGCACTTAGGTGCCTGGAAGATTGTCGAGATCGGTTTGTATCCGAGGATCAGATGAGCCGCTCGTAATTTCCTGTCCTTGTTCACAAACTCCTCGGCTTTAAGGATCTTGTCTAAGCTGTCGTTATTAACCAAACTTAGGTTTGGCTTAACAGCATGTTTGTCTGTGAAGTCATCAAAGAAACAAAAAGCTATTAGGATCATAAACGGTACAAACGAAAGGGAAAAGGTTAGTTAAAATAATCTTCCTAAGCCTAAAGCCCCACCTGGTTGCCCCTCTCTCGTCGGGCAAGGGAGGCCATCGTGCCACTCCCTTGACACTATCAAAAAATCTTTATTTAGCCCCTTGTTAGATTCGGAGAGGCACTGGATCAACCTAACCTCAGGGTACTTTGATTTTAAGTAGTATCCTTGCCCCTTTTAATGGTGTAGATTGTATACCTAGTTGACATCTTGGTGTGTCAAAACTAAGCCCATTTTTTCATTTAAGGCGTTTACACTTCCTAATATTCTAAACATGTTTGGGGCACATTGAGTAGGGGCTAACCTATTGGCTCTAAGGTAGTCCCTAGTAACAACACCCATAAGAATCTTCAGCCCACCCTCTATAAAGGCAATCATCGGGATCACTACTTCTCCCTTATGCCTTTTTTCGTGCCACTCACCTTCTTTACAATACCTAATGGACACCCTATAGGGAATCCTATACAGAGCTTTAAAGCTCTCTATGGCCTCCTCAGAGTCCACCGGGTTCTTAAATCTACCTATTTCTGAGAAAGGATTGGGGAGAGCTACGAATGTTGAGAGAAGGAAGTAGGGTCGAGAACGAAAAAGCACAAAGAAAGGAAAATGTACGGAAAAACAAAACGTAAAGGTTCGAAAAAACTTACAGAAAAAAGGAAAATAACCTCGGACAGGCTATTTGAATTCGAGAGGGCACAAGTGGTTAAGGAAGTTTAGTAAGTTCACTGTATGTGCTTTGAAACGAAGTGAATGGAAAAGATAAGGTAACTAATTGAGTTGAAAAGTATTTATACCAAAAAGGAGCGGGAAAATTCCCGCTCGGTACCCCATAAATCCTCAATCGTTGATTTCTCATCACGCCGTAGAACGTGAGGGACAGTGAGCCGTAAAAATTTAATGGAGACGCGCCTCGAACACTGAAGTGTCAGGGGCATGCCGATAGGTAGCTAAAAAGGAGTCTTCACGGGCAGAGGTGTGATGCGATAGGTTAGGAGCAACTTTGGGGATATCGAAATTCTCCTTTCTTCCCTAGGATCCAGAAAGAAGTATCTCGAGGGGCTATTGTAGGGGCATTGGGCCAATAATCCCTTATACTTGTACAAGTTGGGCCTAAAGCCCAAGCTGAGGACTAAGATCTGTCCGAGGATGGGTAATCTCTGTCAAGATAGTCTGTGTTGGTAAATAAAGAAGTTAGTGATTGAACGTAGGGACCCAGGAAGTGTTCCGAGGATGAATCTAACCTCAGATAATCAAAGCCAAGGTCCGTTTTGGTGATCTGCCATTTAGAAGAATACTCTAGAGAGTTCTGTCAAAACGGATAAGTGTTGTAGAAAAGTATGACAAAGAAGGGTCCTAAAGTATCAAAGGAGAAAACTGCTATCACCGCATTAAATACTCTACAACTAACCCTCTGGTCGCATTAATGTGGAAGTGATATCTGAATAGTGTTATTCAGCCTTATAGCTATTGTGCAAAGACTTTCGAAAGGTACCGATGGGACAAGTTTCACCACCAACCATCAAGCCTGCACGTGGAGGGCAATGGAAGGAGGAAAATGGAGTATAAAAGGAAAGGAGAGATTCAGAGAAGTGCGGGAGGGAGAAAAAAGAAACACCGTGGCAATAGAGAACTAAGCTTGTAACCATCTTGTGAATCAATATACTGAAACAAATTCTCCTCCTATTGAGCCGAGGACGTTTTTCTTTGAATAAGTCTATTTTGTCCATATTCTTTGGATTTCTTGGATCTATTATGGTTGTTTTCAGTACATAAAAGCCAAGTTTTGCCAATCTACTCTCTAAAAATTCATTGTTTTGGGCTTTTTAGGCCTAAGCCTATCCCTCTGGTGGGCTAGGAATCTGAATTGTGACCTTACACTAGTGTAATTGTTATTCTTATGGTGGGATTTGGATAGTGTTCGTTAGAGCTCTTGGCATAGGTGGGTGTCCAATTAGATTAGAGCTTGAATTGAATAAATAGTGACATGTAACCACCATTTGGGATATCTTGAATAATAAAGCAATTTGTTGCATTTTTCTCTCTCTCTCTCTCTCTCTCTCTCTCTCTCTCTCTCTTAATATTTCTCTTGAAGGATGACTACCTCAAAAAAAGTCAATGTATTTTCTATCTATTACTTCTTTGGAAAGTGACTACTTCAAATCAAGTTAATTTATGATCAATTCTTTTAGGAACCACTAGATTCTTAACAAATTGAAAGATTTTCCAAGGTCAAACTTAGGTGTAGATACTATGATTTTTCATGGCTATGCTTAGGAATCCTTTGGTTAGGACATGTACATCAGGTTTGGACGGTGTTTGGGTGAAGGTGCTCTATAATTTTGAGTTGTTTGATAGTAAAAAATAATATAATATGTTTGTAAAGAAAAATATAAATAATTGGGAAGAAAATCTATAATGAATTCAAGAAAAAATTAGTTAATGTTAGTTGTAAATTGGACACTGAAAACATTTTATATTTTAGAATTGCTCGTTATGTTGACAAGTAATGTCATTACTATTTTCATCTACAATTTAGAAAATTTAATATAACTTCATCATACATATGTATATTGAAAATGGGTTGATAAAAAAATTAAATTATAATTTTAATAATAAAGGCTTGATGTGTGGATTGGGTGAGTTGATAAAAAATTAAATTATAATTTTAATAATAAAGGCTTGATGTGTGGATTGGGTCGGGTACGAGTTTGATCCTACAAGGTCGGGTCAAAACTGGGTACAAGTAAAAAGCTTATTGGGATAAAACTGGGTGTTATTCCTATTACCCATACCTTATTACGTTTGGATTTAGGGCGAGTTATTGAGCCTGAGTCTAATTTTACTAGCTCTACATAACCTTATCTTAAATAGGTATGAATAATGACTTTGAATAGACCATTGCGATTGAAGTTGATCTTAGTATATGTGCTCATATATACATACATACAACCTTTGGGTTGGATTTTTATAGATACAATATTTGGTATATAAAATATGGAAAAATACGAATTACAACATTTGAATTTGGTCAATGTTATTTTTATTTTGTAACTTCACATTTTTTGTCAATTTAATATGTCCATCCATTTCATGAAAAAGGATGTCATAGTCCAATCAAAATGACGTTGTAAGGATAAGTTTTGGTTCCCAAGCCCAAAAATGAAAAGTACAAAGGCTTAAAGAGCCCAATACAATGAATTTGTAGAGAGTGGGCTAGAAACTGGACTTCAATGAGTTGGACAACAATCACAGTAGGTTAAAGATGGCTAGAAAATGATAATAAACAAGTTTTATTCAAGAAAAATCTTTCTTGGTAAAGTCCGAAGAGAGTAGTTCTTATATATATTTCTTTTGAACTTAAGTACAATTACAGTTCTTGTGGCTACAAAGTTTTTCTACCAATTTTTAGATGATCCGTTGTTAATTGCTTTTTTTTTCCTTATATTCTTCTGCTTTTCTCCATTTCAGCCTTCCACGTGTAGATCAATTTGCTGCTTTTGATCCTTGTCCCATCAGCACTTTTCTGAAGTCTTAGTAGGTAGCTGTAAGGCTAAAGATTATTATTCAGGTATCACCTCCACATTAATGCGGCCAGAGAGTTAGCTATAGAGTATTCAATGCAGTGGTAGCAGCTTTCCCCTGAGATTTTTCCTAGCTCTCCTTTGTCTTATCCCCCTTTGATGTTTATCCTTACCATTATGGTCATCTGGTGCAAGGTTGGGTCCTTGACCTCTGCCCTGCCTAGCTGAGGAGATACCTCATCTCGGACTATGATCCCGACCCCTTATAACCATACCTCTGCCACGAAATATTTGACTTGTATACCTTTACTAGCGTTTACTTGTCCTCGGACGTTTCAACGTCCTCGGACACGGCCCACAACCCAATACCCATTTCTGGGACCTTTGCCCCTATAGACATAATTTTATATTTTTCTTAATTTGCTTTTTAATTTTATTCAAAAAATTAATTACCTTTATAGTAAAAAGTGTTAGTTACAATTTATCTTCTTGTAATTAGGTCGTTAAAAAAAAATTAAAAAAATGAATATTCAAAAGTTTGGGTTTTATAAAAATCAAAAACAAAAATGTTTTCTCAAAAGAACAAAGTTGAATCTTCAAGCACATACCCAAGATAAACAGACAAACAAAACAAGCACATATCCATGACGCAAAACTCAACAAGCACAAACCTAGGGTTTGGACTAAAACGAAATTGCAACAATTTTATCCAAAATAATAGATTTTTCATATTGTGAAAAATGTTTCAATCACATCTTATTTTGGTGTTCTTTGTTTTTATCGCAATTTAATACCATGAGCTTTCAATTGCTACGTTTTTACCCCCCTAAAAATTAATTAAAAGGAAATTGTTAAAGGACCTCTTGACAAATCTTAACGAATTCATTTTAGACCAAACCTTAAGAAATTCAAATATAACCATTGGAAGTTGGTGAATTAAATTGTGATAGGTCCAAATCACAAAAATATAAATTGTAGTCAACTCTATATATGGTGTGGTTTATGAGATAAATTTAAAGGCATGAATTATATAAGTAATCAAAGTAACCCTCAATGAATTGGTCCGAAGGTCTCTATCAATTGTAAGAAAAATTTTGATTTCTTTAATTGTCTACTTTGTCATTCGGGAAGAGACACTGCTTATCATGTTTAAGTTTATTTTAATTTTCTTTCTAAAATATTTTTTGCTCTAACAACTATAGGGGTTGTCATTCCTTTCCCGTCTTTATTTTCTCTCTCTCTCTCTCTCTCTCTCTCTCTATTCTTTATAACAATTATAATAGGATGCATACCATATGTTCTATTAGTTCTTCTTCTTCTTCTTATTTGATAGTTGGGAAGGGAAGATTTGAATTATGAATTTCTCTATTTAAAATACTAAAAAGTATCAACTAATTGAACTATAAGACTCTTGACTATTATTATTGTTTTTAATTGGCTTTTGAATATAAGAATATTGTCCCCTTTGACCCATTTCTTTTGTTCGATAGTTGTGAAGGGAATATTTGTATTCTGAATTTCTTAATTTAAAATACTAGGAAGTGTCAACCAATTGAACTATAAGACTCTTGACTATTATTATTGTTTTTAATTGGTTTATGAATATAAGAATATTGTCCCCTTTGACCCATTTCTTTTGTTTGATAGTTGGAAAAGGAATATTTGAATTATGAATTTCTCCATTTAAAATACTAGGAGGTATCAAACAATTGAACTACGAGACTCTTGACTATTATTATTGTTTTTAATTGGCTTATGAATATAAGAATATTGTCCCCTTTGACCCATTTCTTTTTTTCTCTCGAAGGCTCTTATTTAGTTCTCTAAATTTGTTACTTTATATACAAGGTTTCTTATAATTTGGGGATTGTTCTAGTGGTTTCTAGGATCTTGTGAGATTTATGGGGTTTTGGATTGAAAATACCTAGCTCTCATTTTGAAGCGATACTTGATAAATAGCCATCTTTCTCATTTCTTAACAATGATAATAAGAATAATAACAACAAATTAGAAGAAATAGTGATTTGTGATCATAACATTTTAAAGTTTATTGCAGCAATAAATTTCTAAGGACGATAACATGAACATGAAACTCCAAGGAGCATGATATATAATAAACAACAACTCAAACCCAAATGTAAATCCTCACATAACTAAGATCCTAGAAAAAAAGTCCCTCAATTTGAAATGCAACACGATAGTCATTTCTTTTATTTTTAGTATTGCAAACCTTGTAATTCAACCAAATTATCGTGGAGTATACACAAATAATCAAGGATTAGCAATTGGCTTACGGATTTGGGATTGAGGGAATTGTAGCGGGGATTAAGGGAATGGTAGGCTTTGGCAAAGTTGGAATAAGGGGAACAGATGGAATTATGGGCTTTGGCAATAATGCTAAAGGAGGTATTGTTGGCTTTGGTAGGGTGGGTATAACCAAACTTGTTGGTTTTGGAAGTATTGGGATAGTGAGAATAGCTGTAATTGTGGGCTTTCACAATTTTAGCAATGATAGCAAAGGTGGCACAGTGTTGGCTTTGGCAAAATGGGTATGATCAGTGTGGGCTTTGGGAGATTTGGGATATAGGTGGAATTGTGGGTTTTGGCAATGTTGGCCATGACAAAAAGATGGTAATGTTGGCATTGGAAGAGTTGGGATACTGGGAATAGGTGGAATTGTGGGCTTAGGCAATGGTGGTAAATAAGGCAATGATGACAATTTCGGGTTGGCAATGTAGATATGACCAGCAATACTAGTATAGTGGGTTAAGCAAATGTTAAAAGATGATTAGCTGCTAAGCTGGCATCAATGTTCGAAATGAACATTGCAATGAATAAAGCTACGATGAAGCATTTGAAAGTTGTCATTGCTAGTGTTACAAGATTAGAACAAGAATGATACATCTTATAGCATGAAAGGAGGTTACTGTTCAAGTGGGTTTACGGAATGACTTATGTATTGTGGGTATTGTAATAAAAAATGTAACTTATAATCTCTACTCATTTATTGAATATGAACATGGAAGAAAAGTGACAAATGCTTTAATATGTACTTAGTTACATAAATGTTGATTTGCACTATTT
This sequence comes from Lithocarpus polystachyus, assembly GCA_033629205.1. Classification (NCBI taxonomy): domain Eukaryota; kingdom Viridiplantae; phylum Streptophyta; class Magnoliopsida; order Fagales; family Fagaceae; genus Lithocarpus; species Lithocarpus polystachyus. Next base: position 26,996,561 of record CM066172.1, on the reverse strand, counting down.
TGTGTTGTAAACTTGTAAATCTTTGTGAGTTACAACTTTTTGGACTTTGTTTAGTATTTATTATATTTTTTAAACTCTGTAAACTTAGTGTATTTTACTAAAGGGTCGTGCTTGGGTCTAGTGTCCCTTACTAAAGGTACTCTTATTAGGAAAAAATACATGTTCGTATCACATACAAAACATACGCAGCGAAAAATTAACGGATCTACTTCATTCGCAATTGATAACATGCACTATGAAAGTTTCAGAATTTAAGAACAAGAAAGCGTACCTTGGTGCGGTGAAATTCAAAACCAAAAATCAGAAGTTCTTGGGAAGACTTTTAATCTTCACTCCAATTCCACTTAATGCCCAAGATGTGTGGTCTCTCAATCAGTTTCTAAGGAGAGAATAAGAGAGTGTCCAACACTCACATACAAACCATTTCATTCCTAGTGTAATCTTGATGAAAAACACTTATGAAAAGACTCTCTTAAAAGAACCTCTGAAATTCTGTATGTTTCTCTTCTTATATATAACTAATTATCTAATTGGGCTAGCCTATTGGGCTATTCTAATTGGGCTCTAGTGTGTGGCTTGGAGTGGGACCAAAAGGGAACAAATAAGACTCTAGCTCCAATGGGCCTTGGGCTTTTCTGCCAACTCTTGACAAGTCCAAAGTTACCATTAATTATATTCAATACTACTATATGAATATAATTGCACTCTAGGCCTTATTAATAAATTATATCCCAAGACTTTATTATACATGCAACTCCTTCATTAAAATATTCGTAGTAATACAAAATCATGAATGTAGACTGCCACTTTGAAGATTACTACATTTTAATCTATGAGTACCTGATTTAATCCTTTATGTTATTCATAATATATTTATGAAATCCAATTCCATAAATATATACTTTAGTAACTCCTTACTAAAGTGGTTGGGCTCAACTCTCTAAATAACCAAACCCCTTAAATTTATCTCAAGGGAATATTTTATATCTCCGTTAAGAGATTATGAATTCCATCTTGAGAATATATGTTCCATCAATACTAAATGTGACTGCCCAACATACTAAGGTTTTGACCGTAACTTATAGATCTCACTCCTGATATATTAAAGCAACCTACATCTCATGATCAGGTCCATTATTCTCTCAGGATTTAGAGTTGATGTAAATAAAAGTCGTGAGATTTATTATTCAATTGACAGTCGTTAGGAGAATAATAAATCTCACAGCGGTCCAATTTAATATGTCTTAACTCTTAAAACATATCAACATACCAACTAGAAATCTTTATTTCCATGATCAAGACAAATCATTTTAGTTGATATGTTATAGTCTTTGCAGATGAAACCCCCAATTTCATCACTGATTACGAACTACATTCTGAGTTTACAAAGAACTTGCGATTTATATCTTCTGTGACTAAATCACATAAATCACATACTATGCATCTCATGGACTAAGATAATGTCCCATTAGTTCATTTATAGATAATCTCATATAATTAAACAATTTAATTATTTATGACATGCCAATAAATTGGATTTTAAGGCATAAACCCCAACAACTCTTTGGTCTCAAACTCATATATATATATGTGAGAGAGAGAGAGAGAGAGAGAGAGAGAGAGAGAGAGAGAGAGAGAGATTTAGAATGGTTATTTTTTAAGTTTGTTTATTTATTTTAGTTTTCTATGCATATTTTTGTATTCCGTTAAATTCAATTTATTTTGTAAAAATATGCTCATCTATAACGAAATATAATTGGCGTGGCTGAGACGAGGGGCTTGGTGAATTGGGTTGATAATTATTAATTTGGAACCCACTACGGGAATCAGAAAGCTAAAAGACATTGTTTTGAGTTTCAATATGTTAGAAACTGAAAGGAATATGGACAGACACCTAAAGTGAGCATGTCCCTTTATTTGCCTCAATCAGATTGTAACATCTAGGAGTTATGGAGTAATGGTTTGGACCGTTACTCTACCCCACTAAGTCCACTATCCCACTCAATATTAATAGAGTGGTGTGTATAAAAACACCAAGAGTGGTACCCATTGAGGTGTGAACGAATTCTGCATTTCTCATAGTGTTTACCGAGTGTTGTGAGGCTCTTAGTTTGTGGGTTATGTTTGCATCACTCTAGTAGTGTGCGACACCGTCGGAAATTTTTTTTGGTTTGTGGGTTACACAAACTGGAATTCAAAACGTGTTTGGATAGCTGGTCTGTGTGGAGGCTGGCTCTAGACAGCGTAGAACAATCTCAAAACTCCTGTGTGATCATCGGTTTAGGCCAAGAGAGGTATGCCGAAAAAAACCGATTCCTTATATTCCGCTGCGAGTTTCTATTTCTAACATTGGTATCAGAGCATTTATAGGTTGTTCTCGATGTCATAGGCATATATGATTAATTCTTAATGTGTTTTATGCTTTTGTGATATGCTACGAATTTCTATGCACCTCACATGTCCTTCAATGGCAAGTTTTGATTCTGAGCATTTCGTGCCTTGAAACTAATGTATGTTGTTTATATTACATGTATTAACATCTACCTTAAGTTTTGTAGCAAATCTCTAAGTGTGCCATGAGATATAGTTTCACAAAGCTTAGAACACCGAATTTTTAAGGACAAAACTGCTCTTATATGTTTTTTATTTGCAAAATATGATTTCATATTCTGAATCTATATGTTATAAACTTTAAATCGATATGTGGAACGTCAAAAACGGATTTGAAATGGAAAAGATATAAACTTTTAAAGTTTCAAAGTAAAACTTGTTTTGCTGGAAAACTTCGAATGAAAGAAGGTTGAAGACAACCTGCTGATCACGTGGCTTTCACGTGCCAAAAAAAAAAAAAAAAAAAAACACCAGCACATCACGTGGTCTTGAATGATAGCAAATAGTAATAATAATAATAATAATAATAATAATAAAAGGAAAGGAGAAGGGTCCCACAATAGTTGATTTCCTAAACTATATTTATTCCACCGTAATGTAAGCTTATTTGCTTCATTTGGAATTTTTGACCTTTTGTAATATTTTCCTATTATATGCATATTAATGCCTATTCATAAATGAGTTTCTTTAGGTGAAACGTATTATTTAACTTAGCATTTATTTCTCATGAAACACAAAAGATATATGCTTCAATAATATGGAATTGATTTAATAAATTATTTAATTCCATTATTATTTCTCATGAAACATAAAAGGTATATGCTTCAATAATATAGAATTGATTTAATAAATTATTTAATTCCATTATTATTTCTTAGTGAAATATGGTATTAAATATATATAAATATATATATTTACACAACGTTAAATATAATATTTAACATGACAAAGAAATAATTATTTCTTAGTGAAATAATGAGATGCCTATATGAATTGTTCTCATGAGTTTAAATTGTGATGGCATGTTTAGCTTAATAGTTAATATTGGTGAATTATTTTCAATACATATATTTTGTATAGAATTGAAATATGGAATAGTGGGAGTATGGTTGAGTTGTGTTTTTTCCCATACATAATTTTGCACAAATAGATTAAAATGTTTTCTCCCATACATAATTTTGCACAAATAGATTAAAATTAAGCTTAGTAATAAGCACTAGTGGCGCAAGAGATGATTAAGAAGCTTAGCGAATTTTCGATCTTGCGACGTGTGTTGATTATCTAAGTTTATTTTAGATCGAACGTCAAAATTTTTGAAATATGTGTGTAATGTCCCATTTGTGAAATTTTGTAGTGAAATGGCTTCTAAAGGTATAGTTGCTGATCTCAATAAAGGAGAGAAACTGGATGGTGAAAATTACAATATTTGGCACCGCAAAATCCAGTATGTGCTGAATGAACAAGAAGTCCTAGAGACTCTAACTCATTCGTTGAGTAAACCTGATGAGGGAAGCACTGAGCAACACCAACGTGACCTTGCTGCCTATGAAAGTTGGCGCAAGAAGGATTTGTGTGCGCGCTTTACAATGCTGAGCAGCATGTATAATGACTTGATTGGTGAATTTGAGCAGTATACAACTGCACAAGACATGTGGAAAGCTCTAAAGCTAAGATATGGAGGGACATCAACCACTAGACTGCGTGGCTTGACAATGAAATTTGATTCATATAAGATGTGCTCTGAACATACGATGAAGCAGCATCTTAGGGCGATGTCCTCTATGATTCGAGAGCTCAAATCAGCTGGAAACAATCTTACTGACGAACAACAAGTCCAGGCAGTGATTCGTTCACTACCAAGTTCATGGGAGACGATGTGTCAAAATTTGACACACAATGAGAACATCAAAACATTTGATGATGTGGCTCGTCACTTGGAACTTGAAACTGAGCGCCTTGAAGCAGCCAAGCCGATTAGTTCTGTGCACATGGCTGAGAGTAGCTCGCATAAGGCGTTTAGGCCTAAACGCAAGCAACCTGATTATGCTCCTGGACAAGAGAGACCTAATGGGCCACCGCCTAAGAAGGCTAAGTTTGTCAAGCGCAATACTAGAGAAAAGCGTGCAAAGAAGGACAAGTCTAAGTTGACTTGTTATAATTGCGGAAAGAAAGGACATTTTGCTCGTGATTGCACTGAGCCGAAAAAGGTAACACCTAATCCTACATCTCACCATGTTTTTGTAACTAGTCATGTCCTTGTTGCTAATTCTGCTCCTATGTGGACTGTAGACTCAGCAGTAACAGAACATGTAGCGAGAGATAAAGTGGGATTTGTGGAGTACCGCCGGATTCCTATTGGGAGCAGAGATATCAAGGTGGGAAACGGAGCTAGCGTGGAGGTACTTGGAATTGGTACCTACAAGCTAAAGTTGCGAGGTGGTCGCACTCGGTTACTCCATGACGTATTGTATGCTCTAGAGATCCGGAGGAACTTACTTTCCGTAGTTACTTTGTTAAGACTTGGTTTTCGGTTTATTTTTGAAAATAATCATGTTTTATTGCATTTGGGAATAGTTTATTATGGTTGTGGTTTTATTTCAAATGGTTTTTTAATTTTGGATATTGAATATTATAATAATGATAGTTCAGTTTTTTTGACTTCATCTGATAATGCTTCTGATAATTCAATTATATGGCATGCTAGGCTTGGCCATATAGGGCAAGAGAGTATGACTAGGTTAGCTAGAGAAGGCCTTATGGGCAATCTCGCTAAGGTCACTTTGTCCACATGTGAACATTGTCTTGTGGGAAAGTCAAAAAGAAAACCGTTTGGAAAAGCCACAAGGGCATCTTTTCCATTGCAACTAATCCACTCTGATATATGTGGTCCAATGAATGTGAGGGCAAGGCATGGAGGTTTCTACTTCATCACATTTATAGATGACCATACACGTTACGGTCATGTCTATTTGATTTCTCATAAGTCTGAGGCTTTAGATTGCTTTAGACAATACATGAGATTGGTTGAGAATCAATTAGACAAGAGCATTAAGGCTCTCAGAACTGATCGTGGACGTGAGTATCTATCTGAGCAATTTAAGGAGCTCTGTGATGAAAAGGGAATTGCAAGGCAGTTAACGATGCCTTATACACCGCAACAAAATGGTGTGGCGGAAAGGAGAAATCGAACACTGCTGGAGATGGTTAGGTCAATGATGGCACAAGCAAACCTACCGATTTCGTATTGGGGGGATGCACTTTTGACTGCAGCCTATATACTTAACCGAGTGCCCTCTAAATCAGTATCTTCCACACCTTATGAACTATGGACCGGCAAGAAACCTGACTTGAATAACTTGCGGCCATGGGGTTCAATAGGTTATGTTCACAATACTTCTCATAGATATGGGAAGTTAGGGCCTAGAGGAAAGAGGTGTATCTTTATAAGATATTCTGAGCATTCCAAAGGCTATGTGTTGATAGGTGAACAACTAGATGGAAGTGTGACTGAATTGGAGTCACATGATGTTGATTTCATTGAAAGTGAATTCCCTAATATAGGTGAGGTTAAAAAGAACTTGACTCTTTATGAAATGATAGATCAAGAAGGAGGCACCTCAAGTAGGCTAGTAGAGGACAAGGAAGAAATTCCTGAAACTCCTAGAGACAGTGGGAGCGACTCACAACCTAGTGGGAGCATACCACTAGAAGTTGATCCACAACAACCTCAGCCACGTAGAAGCAACCGTGGTAATGTTCCTCGTCGTTGTTTTGAGATTGAGGGGGAAGCTTTCATGATTGCTTCACAGGATGATGATGAGCCAAAAACTGTGCAAGAGGCTCTCTCATCTTCTATTAGTGATGAGTGGATGAGAGCAATGAATGAGGAAATGGAGTCTATGAGGACTAATCAGGTCTGGGATCTGGTAGACCTACCGTCAGGGCGAAAAGCAATTGGGAACAAATGGGTTCTTAAAATCAAACGCAAGGCGGATGGGTCAATAGAAAGGTATAAAGCTCGATTAGTGGCAAAAGGATATACTCAAAAGGAGGGTGTTGACTACGAGGAAACCTTTTCTCCGGTTGTGAGGTTTGCCTTTGTTCGACTCATTCTGGCCATTGTTGCAAACTTGAATTTGGAGTTATACCAAATGGACGTTAAGACAGTTTTTCTCAATGGAGAACTAGATGAAGAAATCTATATGGATCAACCTATTGGCTTTATGACCAAAGGTCAAGAGCAGAAAGTGTGCAAACTTAAGCGATCCATATATGGTTTAAAGCAGTCATCTAGACAGTGGTATCTAAGATTTCATCGAGCCGTTCTATCAAATGGGTTTACGATGATCGAAGAAGATCACTGTGTCTATGTAAAACGATCCAAGGGAAGTTTTATTATTTTGTCATTGTATGTCGATGACATATTATTGGCCAGTAATGACATGGAGATGATTATCGCCATAAAAGAGTGGTTGTCCTCTAACTTTGAGATGAAGGACATAGGTGAGGCAGATTATATTCTGGGGGTTAAAATCCTTAGGGATCGCTCAAAGAAACTTTTAGGTTTATCACAACAAACCTACATTAAGAAAGTTCTTAAGCGTTTTCAAATGCATAACTACAAACCCATAGATACTCCAATTGCCAAAAATGAGAGCTTAAGCCTGGATATGTGTCCTAAGACTAAAGATGAAAAAGAAAATATGGCTCGTGTTCCCTATGCTAATGCAGTTGGAAGCTTGATGTATGGAATGATGTGTACTCGTCCTGATATATGTTATGCTGTTGGATTAGTCAGCAGATTTCAGTCTAATCCAGGACTTGCTCATTGGAAAGCTGTCAAGAGGATATTAAGGTATCTTAAAGGGACAGCAGACTACATCCTTTGTTATCAGGGTTCAGATTTGCGTATGATTGGCTATAGTGATGCTGATTGGGGTAGTGACCTAGATGAACGCAAATCTACATCTGGATATGCTTTCTTGCTGAATAATGGTGCCATTACTTGGAGTAGCAAGAAACAACCCTGTATAGCATTGTCAACTATGGAAGTAGAGTATGTAGCATGTTCGGCAGCCGTTCAGGAAGCAGTTTGGTTGAGGAGGTTCTTTCAGAATCTTGAGGTTGTCAAGGATGCCTTAGATCCAGTTACGGTACATTGTGATAGCATGTCAGCACTTGCCTATGCTAAAGACTCTAAGTATCATGGTAGAACCAAACATATTGATATACGATATCACTACATTCGAGACATGGTTGCTCACAATGAAGTGGTTCTAAAACACATTTCTACAAGCCTCATGATTGCTGATCCACTAACAAAGCCTATAGGAAGGGATGTCTTTCAGGCTCATGTTAGGAGTTTAGGGCTACGTAGAATATGATGATATGTTGTTTTTAGTTACCATTTGTTGTACTCTTTTGGGATATTTTGTTTTAAATGCATATGATGTTATTCAGTTAATAATATGTATGTTTACATACACACATATCATATGATAAGTTCTGTGGTATGAAAGGTATGTCGGCAGGCTTAGGTCGACTCACTCACACGAGCGATCGCCTCTGGCGCTTGAGTAGTGAGCAGAGATGAGACATGTCATTAAATGCTTATGTAGCATGTATAGATGATTGACACAAACAGATGTCGCCTTAGTTGGAACTAAGATGAGGTCTATAACATATTTATCTTAATTAGACCGTACATGGATAGCCCATGATCCATGTAGCCTGTGGTTAGCCAAATGCGAGACCTTATTTGATGCCTAAGGTGGCAAGCAAATAAATGACTCGAGTTAGGCGCTTGAGTAGCGACTAGACTAAGATTTGTACGGTGTATTGAGTTAAGACATACGCTCTTACTTAAGAGAACTCCACCATAGCATGTATTTCATACTACATGTGCTTGCTCGACCAAAAGCGGAGGTGAGAGAATAAATCCATGCTTCTTCACCGTGTGAGTCCCATGGATTTTTCATTAAGATCCAACTTATGCCCTTGTTACTTTTGACTATGTCATGAAGCTGAGGTTTTGATGTCTGCTACTTTGGCATGTTACCTATGGCCATGTTAGATTCGGTCTAAAGGGACATTGCTGGGAAAGCGATTAGACCAAAGTTAAAAGACATGAGTGCAAAGGGAAGACTATTTTTGTAACACATCCTTACATTTGTACTCACTGTCGACAGGTTATAGCGCTTATGGTAGCAAAATAATCGTGAGTACATCTGGATAGTTATGAAGGGTCAAGCATAAAGTTTGAGTATTAAACTCAAGAGGGGTTAGAGATGCTTGATCCGATGTGTTAATATATGTCTAGGGCATAACGAGACACTTTAGGGATGTTGCTATACTGGTCTTGGTATAGATTTAGTATAGTGCTCCCAAATATGTTTTTTCAAGTGTGCTCAGCGGTCGCACAACCTATTTGCTAGTATGAACGCCCTGAGAAACACATTGAGAGATGGATAATAGGGCCATGCCCACAGTGGATGAGTGGGAGATGTTAGAAACTGAAAGGAATATGGACAGACACCCAAAGTGAGCATGTCCCTTTGTTTGCCTCAATCAGATTGTAACATCTAGGAGTTATGGAGTAATGGTTTGGACCGTTACTCTACCCCACTAAGTCCACTATCCCACTCAATATTAATGGAGTGGTGTGTATAAAAACACCAAGAGTAGTACCCATTGAGGTGTGAACGAATTCTGCATTTCTCATAGTGTTTACCGAGTGTTGTGAGGCTCTTAGTTTGTGGGTTATGTTTGCATCACTCTAGTAGTGTGCGACACCGTCGGAAATTTTTTTTGGTTTGTGAGTTACACAAACTGGAATTCAAAACGTGTTTGGATAGCTGGTCTGTGTGGAGGCTGGCTCTAGACAGCGTAGAACAATCTCAAAGCTCCTGTGTGATCATCGGTTTAGGCTAAGAGAGGTATGCCGAAAAAAACCGATTCCTTATATTCCGCTGCGAGTTTCTATTTCTAACACAATATATTTAACTTCCTTATTAACTTGAAAGAAAAACAAAATTATCTGTCAGATGCAGTTGTATATCATTGTTGAGGAAATGCCCCAAGTCCCATATGTAGACGATCCTAGATCATGGATAAGTCTCATGTAAATTAGCTCAAGGGATTGAATGAAAATGCCACCAAATTCTAGCCCATACGATACGATTGAATCTTGTTTGTCTATAAGTAAGACCAGATTCAACTAGAGCATAAAAAATTAAGCTGTGCAAAATCATTCACTCATGGAGAGCATAAAAAACCTGCTGAATCAACCAAAATAATCTTGGCTTCCAATAAATATTCAACGAGCATTTAATTAATGTTGGTTCATTTGTATCTCTCTAAGCCACTTGCTGAAATTAAGGGTGGTTGTCACTTGTCACTGAGGTTTTAAGCTACTGTTATGCTTAGACCACTTAGACTAATCTGCTTTGTCACTATGCCCTACTGAACGTACCTCTTTTTAGTTTTCTGCGGTATATATATATATATATATACACATTTTTGTAAACCTTTACATTCAATTTATTTGCAAAATATGCTCTTGAAACAACCAATAGTTGGCGGCGTTGGGACTGGTGAATGAGTTGGCAATTTTGAACTCAGTACAGTACGTAGGAGAAAACTGAAGGACGATTCTTTGGGAAAAAAAAAAAAAGGTTTTATTGTCAGGTGCAGTTGTATACAGTAAACAAAACTATGACAACGAGAGTGAAAAATTAGGGTAATCACCTTTTTTTTTTTTTTTTTTTTTTTTTTTTTTTTTTTTTTTTTAGTATGTGTACCAGAGCTGTGCAAAAAAATCACCTAACCTGGTAATCCATGCGGGTCCATTAAATGAGGTGGATTGGGTTGGGTAAGTTAAATAGATAATTTAACGGGTTGGGTTGAATAATAGGTTGAGAGATTTCTAACCTGCAACAACCGACCCGCCCACCTATATATATATATATATATATGTATGTATACTTCCTCACATACGCTCCCACTTTATTTCTCTCATCTCTCTCTTTCTTTTTATTTTTATATTTTCACATTTCTCTTTCTTAATAAACTCTAGCCGCTCTCTTTAAAATTATGTTATTATTCTTCTCTATGCACACGTCTAATTTCAATTTCCAAGATTTTTTTCTTTTTAGTGTAATTAAATTTCAGTCATTCTAATAAAAAAATAATGTAGTATTTGCAATTATTTTTTTTTTTATAAAAATTACAATTTTTTCTTTACTTTTTTTATTTGATGGAGCAAACAATTATCCAATTTAATTGAAACATTTCATTTAGTCTCTCTCAAAAAAAATTCAAGTCAATTGAATTTACCTACCCACCCCGCTTGCTCAAGCTACTGAGTTGAAACCGTTAAGGTTTTCAACCGACTCGCTAGATTTATAGATTTGGTAGGTCAGCGGCGGATTGAAAATTTCCCAACCCACCATTGGCGGGTTGGTTAAAAATATTGCCCTCCATCCGCCTAACCCAACCTATGCACACTCCTAATATGTACTGTGTGTGTAATAGTATTTTTCTGGCAAACTACACTATTGATAATTGAAATTTACCTATTGAATGCTATTCGTCATTCAAATATGAATTTGGTGATAAGAGATACTTCGGGGGAAGGAAAGGTTATTCAAATTTTGTTTTTGTTTTTGAGTAGACGTTATTCAAAAATAGATATAGGTGATTAATGCAATAATAATTTGAGCCAATATTATACAAATACAAATTTTTTGTACCATTTTTTATGTACCATCCTATGTTCCACTAGTTTCTACGTGTTATGTTTTGATTTTACTTTTCTTATACAATAACTGAAGTTTAAAATAGAAAATAATCATACACATAGTAAGTAGTGATTGTGAATATAAAGTGGTACACAAAAAGGGGTACAAAGGATTTGCATTCATATTATACGTTATCCAATTCCCCATGTTCCTACTAATGTCATGAGAGCATGTGAAAGGAACATACATTGCTTAGGGTTAATTCTTTTTTTTTTTTTTTTTTTTTTTTTTTTTTTTTTTGTGAGAATGCTTAGGGTAAATCTGTAAACTGAAATATTGACATTATCAATCACGAGTCACGACCAAAATCTCAACTCATTCATTTGTAAAAATATCTGCATTACTTATTCAGCCCTTACTTAAAATTATATTTGCGTCAATTACATGCAAATAAAGCTATTTATTGGACTTAATTCTTGGTACATGGCTTTGAGCCTTTGAGCATGAATCAACAGATTTATCTACTTTCTCTCCATCTGTCCAAAATAGAAAAGAAAAGAAAAGATTAGGTTATGTTTGATAACTGTTTTTGTTTTCTATTTTAAAAAACTTGTTTTTGAGAATATAAAGAAAAAAAAAATTCTTGTATCTTTGAAATAAAAAATATGTTTAGTTAGTTGAAATTAAAAACATAGTTTTTTAAATAAAAAAATAGAAAATACTAAAATATGTTGTTACTAAGGATTTGACTCTGATGCTAACTAATTAAATGAGACAGATTCATTAAATTAAATGCGTGTTTTCGTTGACTTTTGAAAATTAGGAATTGAAAACAGTCTTTTGCATATTTTCAGTTTCCTTCACAAATTAAGTTTTGAGAATAGTTTTTGTTTCTGTTCATTTTGGGTTACTAAACAAGTTTTTCAGTCTCAAAAATAGAAAATTATTTTTGGAAACAGAAAATTAGGTGAAAAACAATTACCAAACATACCCTTAGTATTTGTAGACTTCATTAACAACTTAATTCATAGAAGAACATATGATAAGTTGGGTCTCGTAAGAATAAGAAATGTTATGTCCATAACATTTTTACAACAAATTAACCTTAAGTTTAAGTGACAGGTTGTTATTGGTAGGTAAAAAAATAATTTAAGTTGTGGAGTCAAATTAGAACTAATAATAACTTACTACCTATGATTTATTTTGAAAGCGTTGTGAAAATGTTATAGACGTAACACTTTTCATATTAGAATAGATAGTTTCATATACAAACAAAACCATAATAAATAATTATTAATAAATATCATAAATGTTCATTAATAACACAAGCATAATAGATACTCATTAATAACTATCATAATGATCAAATTTCATATTTAATAATATTTCATATATGAACAAAAATATAATAAATATCTATTAATAATTATCATAATATCAAATTTTATATTTAGATACAAAATAAAAGAGAGAGAAAATCATTTTTTTAAGAAAATAATTATATTCTATTATACTTTCTTGTGTATTGCACGGATTACAGACTATTTATTTATAGAATTCGATTAACAGATGTTTTTAAAGTATTTGCATTGAATTTTTGGAAGCATGCCTAGTATTAAGTTTAGGCCTCCAGCGTTCCTACGGTAACTTGGCCATAGAAATGTTAAAATCCTAAAAATTCATTTTAATAAGTTGTTCAAATTTTACTTTGTCTACAATAGTTTTAGACAATTAAAAAAATAAAAAGGAAAAATGCTAGACGATATTGGTTTAAAAATTGATGACAGATGACTAAAAAAAATTGAACCATTCTTATAACCATGAACGGTAAGGAGTAAGGGCTTCCAAACTCCGGTAGAATTCTTGTCAGAATAATAGAGGACCTCAATTTCTAAATTTTGGCACTGTATATTTTGATTTATTTTCGTAATAAGCTAAATTAAATAGTTCGCATGACTTACCAACTTTGGCTTCAAAAATTCCCATAATGTAATCTAATGTTTTGATGGTAAGGAAAGAGAAATGCTACGTCCACAACATTCTCACAACAAATCCTAATTGGCAAGTTGTTATTTGCTATTACTAGCGGGTAAGAAAGTAATTTCAGTGTTAGATTTAAATTTAAAACCTGTAACAACCTGCCAACTAGGATTTGTTGTGAAAATGTTGTGAGAAATGTTGTAGACGTAGCAGTTCTCGTAAGGAAATGTAAAAAGAGGTTAAAAGTTTTGAGCTCTATTTAAGTTTATTCCTTCATAAATAGAGCTTACTAATTAAATTTTTGAGCTATGTTTATTTTCTTGAATAAAGAGTTTAATAATTAAATCAATGAGCTATTATTCTTAAAATATAAATGGTACTAGTTCATTAAATCATATGAAATACCTCCCTCACTCTAAATGTTTGTTGAACTACCGTACACTCTTGGTGCGATAGTCACTCTACAAGTATAAGTGCTTGTGGGGTGTAGGGGGCACGGGTCGGGGTTCAAGTCTTCAGGGGGAGCTTCACACACACATACACTTAGATTAGGCTAGAGTAGAATTCTATCTTCTATAAAAAAAAAAAAAGTTTTGTTGAATTTAGAGTATGTTTAGTATACTGAATAGAAATTACATTAGGAATGATAATCTTTATTATTGACAAAAAAAATTGTAATAGAATTAATTTATTGGAAATAAAAGATATTGTGATGGAGATTTTCTTTGGTGCTAATATTGATGCATGAAATCATATCACAACGAAGCTTATAGAAGTATTGGAAGTCTGTAGTAGGGGGCTAGCATTCGTTAAAGCAATTAAAATTTAAAATCACATTCTGTGACATTTTCTAGATCGACACAAAGAAGCATGCAACCTAAATAGCATAGCTTGAGAGTTGAAACTAAAAGGATGTTTGGATTTATGATTTTCATAACTCATAATTCTGTTCCATCACTCATAACTCAAAAATGGTGGGATCCAGTGATGAGAAGTCTGTTTGGCATCATAACTCAGTTATTGTTTTCGTCACTCAATTTTCTGATTTTTGAGTGATGAGTTATGAAAACTGAAAACACATTTTAGGTGTTTTCAGTTTCCATAACTCTGTTTTCAATGGCATTTTCGTAATTAAACCCACATCATGGGACCCACGGTCAGAGCAAGATCACATCCAAGCGCTGCTTTTGATGGGTCTTCTTTAACGACTCTTCACTAAAGCAGATCACACTCTCAAATCTCATCTCCATTTTAGGTGTTTTCAGTTTTCATAACTCTGTTTTCAATGGCATTTTCGTAATTAAACCCACATCATGGGACCCACAGTCAAAGCAACATCGCACCCAGGCTGTCACGACCTAAATCTATGGAACATGAATTTAGATGCACGACTAACTTGCAGAACTTATATAACTCCATAAAAACAATTATTCCAAAATACATTAAACTCCAAGGAAACAATGCTCTTAAATAAAACCTCTTACAAAAAGTCTAAACTCCACAAATTGGAAATAATCTCCACTATAAAAAAAATGAATTACAAAAAAAAGGTAACTGAAATTCTATAAGTCTTCAGGTAACACTGAAGTCGCCTACAACTTCCACGCTCTACCTTGCACCTTACAAAGCGATCCTAGGTTTTATATTCCCAACTACACTTTAATCTGAAAATATTAATTGATGGGATGAGCCACATATCTAGTAAGTAATTATACTGAATACACAACGGAATAGAGTCAAGCAAAGCACGAGTTTGATTTCACAATTTCACTCAAAATATTCGATATAGTTTTCCAAACATATAAAGAACCACTTATTACATATATAATCAAATCTTAGAGTCATTCGAAAACACACAGATAATTGATCAGAGCACAGTGTCACATATACAAATCACATATTCTCACATACAATCTTGTAAGCGGATACCAACATCTAACCCCTATTGGTGAGGGATCAACATATATTCTCACATACAATCCTGTGAGCGGATTTACACATATATCTGATCAATTCTAAAAACACACATTTTGAGTCACATATCACAAAACAACATATATACAAAATAGAATTATTTTCTTAATATTAACAACTATTCCAACAATAATAGCGTATCGAAAATCACAATATCAAATTTAAGACATAAATCAAAGGATGCTCGACTCCCTTAGGGAACAAATAGGAACCGAGGAAATATATAAATATTTTACAATTTTTGAGTAAATCTGGAAATTCAAATTATTAAAAGAACTTTTTAAATACAATTTGGAAAATAGGAATATGAATTTGAAATCATTTTTTTAAACAAATTCAAAGATCAAAAAACTTTTTAGAAAACTTATCTTGAAACTCAATTCTTTAAAAAAAAAAAAGGATTAATTTAGAAATCATCTTTTAAAGGAGATTTGGATGTTTTAAACGTTATTTAAAATTCAAAGTTTCCCTTTAAAACATCATTTAAAAGTCGAAATTTCTTTTTCATTGGTATAAAATATGCTTTTGATAAACTTTTAAAAACGTAAGCTCAAAAACATAACTTTTGAAAACCTTTGACTTCTAGGAACCTAATAAACAAAATTGTGCATATTATGCATAATTACTTACAGCACTTGAATCAATCTGAAAGTCCAGCTGAAACACCTTCCAAATAGTCTCAAATACTCTTAAATAAGACCTATAATCAATCACAAAAATATACTTAATATCTTCTACAAAATATAAAGCTTATAGAACTATACCAATTGACTCATTAAAATTATACTTTGCTGAACTAAAAGATAACACTAATGCAAAGCATCTCTACCCAAGAATATGATTCCTTGAATTTACCAAACCTTAGAGCTTGTAGCCAAAACCTTAGGATTTAATAAATGTCCTAAACAAAAGTAAAACCTTAAACATGAATTAGGCTCTATAATAACTTGTTCTAAAATACACACTATGGGCAAACTTAGGATTTAATATATATATATATATATATATATATATATATATGTATCCCAATGAAAACCGTAGGCCAAAACTATTATGACTTGTTCATGGACTTAATATCATTGACCATAGTGTAATAATATCTAAGCATTTTAAGATGAATTAGAATTTGGGTAAAAGGACAGATTTGCCATTATCCTTTAAAAGCATTTGTAGACGTGTTGAACCCTTAAATGGTTCATTGAGTTAGGAATGGTCAACACCTAGGCATAGACTATTAAGGCTATCCATAAAAGAAAAATAGAACCTTGACAAAAGTGAGAGCAAATTAGTGACACAAGGGTGGGGTTGGGTGCAAAATCTCCAGCAAACAGAATCAATATTACGTTATGGACCAGCAGAACAAAAGTTTTTATAGCCCTACAAAAGTGACGCAGTCTAATTCATTCTTTAATAGCATATAATCCCATCGGCAAAGAAAATGGTGGCAGCATTGTTGACTTATTTTATATATATATATATATATATATATATATATATATATATATATATCCTAATGAAAAAGTAATAGTCATGCCTTTGATCATGGATACACAGTGGCAAATCTAAACGTAAAATATAAGTAGAATTTTAGGACCAAAATCAAACTTTTGAACAATCTAACATCACAACTAATTCCAAGTTAACCTTATAAACTTTTAATTATTTGTTTCTAATGGTGAGAAATCATACCTCAAACAATTTGGTTGCCTCTAAACTTCAAGGAAAAAAAAAAAAAAACACCTCTTAGCCACTTTGATAAAACCCTTCCTATGAAAACCCTAATTATCTCTTCCTTTACCCTCTAGTTTGTATTAGAGATGTGGGCTTAGTGAGGTAGCGGGCTGCAGTTACTAATAAAAAGAATACTTACGGCCCATCAATTATATTTAAAAGAAATTTAAAAATAACTTCAAATAAAACTATGTGGGGTATTACACAGGCGCTGCTTTTGATGGGTCTTCTTCAACGGCTCTTCACTAAAGCAGATCACACTCTCAAATCTCATCTCCATTCACTGGGTTTTCTTCAACGGCTTTTGATGAGTTGCAATATTTTTCTTTTTTCTTTTTCCACTCCTTTTCACTCGGTTTTTTGGCTTGGGTACTCCTTTTTTTTTTTTTTTTTTTTTCATGTTGGTTTCTGGGTTTGCTTGCAATTTTTTTCCATTCCTTTTCTTTGGGTTTCTGAGCTTGGGTTCTCCTTTTTTTTTTTTTTTTCTTTTTCTTTTCTCGTGGGTTTCTGGGTTTGGTTGCAATTTTTTTTTTCTTTCCTTTTCATGTTGGTTTCTGGGTTTGGTTGCAATTTTTTTCTTTTTTCTTTTCACCAGACCGATATACCCACAGATTGGCACCAAACAGAGTTATGGGTTATTAAGAATTTGCTGTTTTTCTTCTCCATTTCCACTGTCGGCACTTCTATGTCAGTCTCAAACCCATAAAAAAAATCAAGAACCAAACTTTTCAAACAGAACAATACCCACAAAAAATCTTTACAAATTTCACCGATAAAACTTAAGGGATCTATGAGGAATCAAGCCTTGGTGACGGTGGGTTGAGAAGGTGGGAGATCGGCACCGCCGCTACACGTCAGAGGAGATTGGTGCCGTCTTCTATCTTTGCTGGGTTCGAGTTTGTGTTGGGAGAATAACAGGGCAATGGTGACTGAAAGGGAAGAAAATGAAATGAAAAGAGTGAGGGTGAGGCGGGTAGGCTAACAGAACTTATGACATGAGGCAAGGGAGCTTGAGAAATTTTTATGGGTTTGGGTTTGTGCTTTAGGAGAGTGATAAGGCTGAAGGGGGAAGGGGAAATGAGAAAATAGAAAAAGATGGGGATGAAAACCTTCCGCAGGTAACAAAACAGCTTTGCTCTGACCAAGTGACAGGTATAGGGCCATAAACAGTGTGAAAAATATTGAGTGATGACAAGTGAGTGATGGTGCCAAATGGGTGGGGTGTAGGGAGTTGGGGTATTTTAAGTGATGAGTGATGAATGACAGAAATTGAGTGAGGAGTGATGAGTGATGAAAAAAAAAATCCAAACATGGCCTAAGTATGTGTTTGGATCCGGATGATTTGCGTTTTGCGTTTGTGTTTTTCTCTTTTTTTTTTTTCTTTTTTTTTTTCTTGCTGCACGCGTTTCAAAGTGGGAAAAATTCACTGTTCACGCACTGTTCATGTACTTTTTACACACTGTTCACGGGACCCACAACCACTTTATTTAGAAATAAATATTAAAAATGGGTCCCACGGCACTATTCACATGTTTAAAAATTATTTTGCTACAGTATTTTCAGTTTTTAGTTTTCAGCTGTATCCAAACGGACCTGTGGATTGCTCTACAAGCATCGCTAGGATCAAACAAAGCATCACAATTGATCCAACTCTTCTTTCTCCCATCTTTCATACACTTTGTGAGACTTATATAGACTATCCAATAAGTTTTTACATATACATGTATAGACATTACAACTAGAACTGAGTAAAAAAATTTAAAAAGAAACTACAAAAATCTACATTGATTTAAATTAATGGATATGATGCATTACTCTTTAAAAGTAACTAGTAAGTAACTCGTGCTTACGCATGGAAATGATGAATTGTAGTGGTGCTATTGATGTTAGTTTGAGTTATTAAACATTAGGACATAGTTCGACCAAGATATATGGAGGTACTAAAATAATTTTTTCTTGCAATTTTCATGATATTGGTTACGCCAAGTTTCTCATTAGATTGTTATTATGTATATAATCTTGAAAATTACTATTAGATATTATATATACAATATCAATTCACAATTATTATATGTGAAAGTCTACTAAATACAACACAAAATAAAAAAATAAATTGGTCAAATAGTATCTCCTAAATTGAATGACGATAGTTCATGCTTGAAATCGTTCAACTCAATTACAATTTATTATGTTCAATATCTTTGTGTACAAAATATCTTAATAGAGACAGTATAAAAAATATGCTCATTAGTTCAAAAAAAAAAAAAAAAAAAGCAAAAATCTATATGATGCATTTAATTGGAAAGCTAACAAAAGAAAAATCAAATTTTGATTCTAATTGAATTTTCTAAACTCTGGTTTAAAAAAGCATATATATATATATATATATATATATATATCTTAACATATAAAAAGCAGCATTGCCGCTACAGGGCTTCGGCACTGTGCACCCAGTGTTAATCACTGTGCAGCACTGTAGCGGCAATAGTGCCTTCGTTTCGTGAGTCCCTTTTTTTTTTTTTTTTTTTTTTTTAGTATTCAGTTTGTGTGTTTTTTTTTTCCTTTTAAATGTTGTTGTAAGCTAATATTTATATTGTTATTCTGACACAACAAATTTCACAATATTTTCACAATTATAGTTTCGTTAGTCACTTTTTTTTTCCAGTAATTGGTTTGTGTTTTTTTTTTTTTTTTAATATTGATGTAAGCTGGCAGTTATATTGTTATACTGACACAACAGATTTTATATAACAATGTTTTGGTACTGTTCATGCAGTGTTATTCACTATTCATCTGTTCATGCAGTGTTATTCACTATTCATCTATAACAGTGTTTTTTTTTCTTTTAAATGTTGTTGTAAGCTAACATTTATATTGTTATACTGACACAACAAATTTCACAATATTTTCACAATTATAGTTTCGTTAGTCACTTTTTTTTTTTTTCCAGTAATCGGTTTGTGTTTTTTTTTTTTTTTAAATATTGATGTAAGCTGGCAGTTATATTGTTATACTGACACAACAGATTTTTATATAACAATGTTTTGGTACTGTTCATACAGTATTATTCACTATTCATCTATAGTGCTGTTTTCGTGAGTCACTTTTTTTTTCAGTAATCGGTTTATGCTTTTTTTTTCTTTTAAATATTGATGTAAGCTGATATTTATAATGTTTTACTGACACAACAAATTTCACAATATTTTCACAATTATGGTTTAGTTAGTCACTTTTTTTTTTCCAGTAATTGGTTTGTGTTTTTTTTTTTAAATATTGATGTAAGCTGACATTTATATTGTTATACTGACACAACAAATTTCTTATATATAAAAGCGGCTATGCCGCTGCAGTACGTTGGCATTGTGCATTCAATGCTTTTGCACTGTTCATCTACAGTGTCATTTTGGTGAGTCATTTTTTTTTTTCATTAATCGGTTTGTGTTTTTTTTTTCTTTTAAATATTGATGTAAGCTGACATTTATACGGTTATACTGACACAATAAATTTCACAATATTTTCATAATTATGGTTTACTTAGTCTTTTTTTTTTCAGTAATCGGTTTGTGTTTTTTTTTCTTTTAAATATTAATGTGAACTGACATTTATATTGTTATACTGACATACCAAATTTCACAATATTTTCACAATTATTGACGTGTCAATTTTTTACAAGTCGAAATAAAATAATAAAATATGAGACTGTAGCCAACCATAACTGAAAATAAATATTTTGACAATGCCGCTATGGTGCTTTCGCACTGTACATCCAGTGTTTTGGCACTATTCATTTACAGTGTCATTTTCGTGAGTCATTTTTTTTTCCAGTAATCGGTTTGTGTTTTTTTTCTTTCAAATATTGATATAAGCTGGCATTTATATTGTTATACTGACACAATAAATTTCACAATTATGGTTTAGTTAGTCACTTTTTTTTTTCAGTAATCGGTTTGTGTTTTTTTTATTCTTTTAAATATTGATGTAAGCTGACGTTTATATTGTTATACTGACACAACAAATTTCACAATATTTTCACAATTATTGACGTATCAATTTCTTACAAGTCGAAATAAAATAATAAAATATGAGATTATAGCCAACTACAACTGAAAATAAATGTTTTGAAAAAATGTTACAGCACTTATTGTTGTCACAATATTTTCACAATTGTTGAGATCCTAGTTTCTTATAGATTAAATAAAAAAAAAATGCTAAGTTCACAACATTTTAACATTAATTTCTATAGTGCCTAAAGTTTTTTTTTTTTTCCAGCAATCGATTTGTGTTTTTTTTTCTTTTTAAATATTTATATAAGCTGACATATATATTGTTATACTGACACAATATTTTTACAATTATTAAGGTATCAATTTCTTACAAGTAGAAATAAAAAAATAAAATATGAGACTATGACCAACCACAATTGAGAGTAAATGTTTTGAGAAAATATTACAACACTTATTGTTATCACAATATTTTCACAATTGTTGAGATCTCAGTTTCTTTTATATCAAATAAAAAAATGCTAAGTCCACAACATTTTAACATTAATTTCATAACAAATCATAGGTAAGCTATTATTGATGGATAGCACTGGAGCTATAGTGCTTTTGGTTTATTCAATTGGCATTGTAGCTACAATGCCTAAAGATTTTTTTTTCCCCAGTAATCGGTTTGTGTTTTTTTTTTCTTTGAAATGTTTATGTAAGCTGACATATATATTGTTATACTGACACAACAAATTCCACAATATTTTCACAATTATTGACGTGTCAATTTCTTATAAGTAGAAATAAAACAATAAAATATGAGACTGTGACCAACTACAACTGAAAATAAATGTTTTGAGAAAATATTATAACACTTATTATTATTATAATATTTTTACAATTGTTTAGATCTCAGTTTCTTATAGATCAAATAAAAAAATGCTAAGTCCACAACATTTTAATATTAATTTCTACAGTGCCTAAACTTTTTTTTTTCCCAGTAACGGTTTGTGTTTTTTTTTTCTCTTTTAAATATTTATGTAAGCTGACATATATATTGTTATACTGACACAACAAATTTCATAATATTTTTACAAATATTGAAGTATCAATTTCTTATAAGTCGAAATAAAATAGTAAAATATGAGATTGTGACTAACCACAACTGAAAATAAATGTTTTGAGAATAACAATAACAATGTTATCAGTTTAAAACCAATAACAACTTGTCATTTAGAATTTGTTCTAAAAATGTTATGAATGTAGCATTTCTCTCAAATAAAATAGAAAAATATCTATTCGGATCCTAAAAATGAAGATATTGTGAAAATATTGTGATATTTTGTTGTATTCTTAGACTTCTTTTTTAATATAGTCAAATTGAGTGAGCCAAAATTCACGATTTTACACACAAAATCCATAAATTTTTTCACTCAGCATGTGCCTTGCACGTGCAGCCAACACTAGTGTATATATATATATATATTACATTAGTAATGGACTGTACATAGTTATGATATATTACATAAATGACTAATAAATTTGAATTTTTTTTAATTATAGAAAAAAAAGCCCATAAATATAAAATCATTCAAAATCTCTCTTCCTCAAATGTTATATATAGAGTTAGATATTTGATTAGGTTTTTTATGGTTTATTTATATTAGACTTCTTAACAAGAAATTTAAAACTTAGATTAGATGAGACATGTTAACAGAATCTTAACAAGAAATGAGAGAAAAATCTAGAAGGAGTTTGGAAAATATCTAGAATTCTCATTAATTAATCTTTACAATGAATTTCTTTGTTATATACACTAATGCCTAAGAAACAAACAAACTAACTCTAACAAAATAGTTTTAGTACATGTGAACATGTTAGGTTCTAATGATTTAGGTTTGAATGTTTAGAATCATATTTTTATTGTGTTGGCAAACCGAGAATGTCTAGTCTAGGTGTTAGGAAATGCTTAAAAGTGTTGGTTTCAAGGTTCAAGTCCAGTTGATTGTAGAAAAAAGAAGACAGTTTCTACCTTGCTCGACCAATCGAGAAATTAGCGTCAACTAATCGAAAATCACAGGAACAAAAATCCTACAGATTTTTAAATCAAGCCCAAGCCTGCGAAACCGTTTAGAGTTTCATTCCAACTTCTCCACATATAAAAGGGAAACCCTAGCTACGTTTTTCAAAATTTTGGAAGACTTATGTGTTCCTTTTTGTGAGATCTGAGAGGTTTTGTACCTTTTAGCTACACAAGAATCTACCGGAGCAAGATCTACAAACAAGTGTTGGTAGAACATAGTTGCTGCATTAAGATTATTACTGATGGTGATCTGAAACCTTTGAGTAGAATCTTAAAGTCACAAGCAAATGTGCTTATGTTGGTATAAATCCGAGAAGAGAAGGAGTCCGTGGATTCGAAGTTTGCACGTGGTCGTGTCAGTAAGTTACTACATGAGGTAGCAATTGATTTAGGGTTAAATCTGATTGTAAAAACTTCAATCCTCTTATAGTGGATCTACTTTACTTTTAGGATAGCTAGGTCAAATCCTCCCCAGGTTTTTACTTTGAAATGGTTCGTTTCATTGGTTTTTCTAGGTCGTCATATCGTGGTGTTATTTATTTTCTACTACTTTGCATGATATGATTCATTTGTGTTTAACCTAGATCTGAATAATTAATCTAAGTAATCACTTGATTAATATATTAGGTTAAGCAATCTGGTGATTGGTCATCAGAGGGTGGAGGAGGTGGAAAACCGCTCCTATACTCGGCAAAATCAGCTCTCAAAGAAGTAACCTTCGTCAATAACTCATCCAAAAGCTGTCCATGAGCTGTCTGAGTAGTTATGAAAGACTCCATCATGGCACAGAGTGAGAAAGGAGGGATAACAGTAGGGTCTACATCATCAGCACCACCTGAAGGATCCATAAAAGTCTCCTCAGCAGCAGGCATAATACCAAAGGTAGGAGTTGTAGTAGAAGCTTCTCCTCATGATCTCTTTGACATTCCAGTGCTTGGTTCAACCCTCTTCATTTGTGCCTATCGCTGTCTAAGAAAGGTGGCTTCTATGGAGGCAGTGATGTGAACTGACTCTAAGGGTGGAAACTTAGACAATCCTAAAAACCTCAAATTTCTATAAATGTACATGGGAAAGAACAATTTCTAACCTTTACTCTTACTCCTAGAAATATCAATAATGGTTTGGATAAACAAAGAGGGAAAACACATAGAACCATCAGTAACAAGATCATAAAGAAAAGCACATCTATCTATGGGAATGGTATGAACATGAGATATAGGATAGATGTTATGACAGGAAATCCTCAAATATAAAGAATTAAGCTCAGTAAATTCACAAGAATTGATTCTTGGTTCAAAACCCCAATAAACAGGTCTATAAAAAGAAGTGACATAATGTCATCAACAGAAGGAAACTCTATGTATGGGTATGTGGGTTTACGAACTAAAGGCAGTCCTAAAGCTTCAGAAACAGTTTGTTTAGTGATCGTAAACTCTTGACCTAGAATTCAGCAAGTCAAGTAATGACCACCTGTAACCTCAGAATAGACAGAAAGGTTAGAGTAAAACTCTCTAGTTAAAGCTGCAAGAGAAGGATCAGACACCTCACACAAAGACACCCAGTTCCTAGATACAAAGTTTCTACGAATGGAGGGATCTAACTCACTTAAGACAATCTCCCTTTCACCCCACATGGACCTATATTTAGTCAAGGTCTCATAAATTTCCTCACATTTGGTAGACAGTAACCTAACTTTATCTGCTAAGGCTGAACTAGAAGAGGATGACCTTTAGCTCTAGTCTTAAATTTCCTACCAACCTCAGTAGCCATGACTAAAGACAAAAACAAAAACAACACAACATAACCAAGAGCAAACTACATTAAGAAGGGTTAGAGACAAGATAACATGGAATTTTTGAAGAACTATATGATGCATGACATTAGAATTTATATGATGCATGCTTTAATGCTCTAAAATAGTCTAATTTATCACAATCTTGAAAAATTGACCAAGAAAATTAAGAATTTTAGAAAACCCCAATTTTGAAAAACCTAATTAAAAAAAAACTTCATATTGATCAGTTGAACAACATAACAAGCATAAATCATGTTACAATCACCCATATAAGGACTTGTTGAGCTTGTAAACTAACTCCCCTTTGTTGTGAAAGCCTTGTGGAAGCTGCATATAAACATCTTCTTGAAGATCACCATATAGAAATGCGTTGTTGACATCTAATTGAATCAAATGCCAACCTTTTTCAGCAGAAATAGCAAGTAAAACTTTGACAGTAGCCATCTTTGCCAGAGGGTAAAAAGTTTCTGTGAAATCCAACCCTTCTTGTTATGTGAAACCTTTAGCTACAAGTCTGGCTTTATACCTCTCAATAGAGCCATCTAACCTATGTTTGATTTTGTAGACCCATTTACATCCATTGACCTTTTTGTTTGGAGGTGGGGAAGTAAGGGTCCATGTATTATTGGATTCCAAGGTAGCAATCTCAACTACCATGGCTTCTTGCCATTTAGGATCAAGAATAGCCTCATGGTATGAATTAGGTTCAACAGCATTGGTAATAAGAGAGCAAAAATGGTTATAGGAAGGAGATAGTTTTGAGGAATCAAGAAAGAGAGATAAGGGATAAAGAGTATCTGACTTGATGGATGAATTGGAATAAGTAGATTTGGCACAAACAATAGAGCTACACTTGTAAGATTGTAAGTAAGAAGGAGGTTGGAAACTCTCTGAGACCTCCTAAAAGTAGTTTGAGGCTAAGGTTTAATAGAAACACCATGAACAACATCAGATTCTGCAGAGCAGAAATTGGTGTAGTGGATGAATATGCAAAAATGGCAGATTGAGGTGTGGACTGAAACTCAACAACAGGTATGGGATGATGAGCAGATAGGTGTGGACACAATGGGGGGAGTCGCCACCTAGTTTTTGAAATGGTCTAGGAACCATATATATAGCGTCCTTTCGAGGAAAGATTTTTTGATCTTACTACAAGAGATATGGGTTTGGAGTTTAGGTACGGTTTTGGGAGGTGTTAGGCACCCAAAACCGCCTAACCCTAGGGGTAGCTTCCACTCATTGTACCTTATGTCTTAACTCTATTAAAGGCATACTCAATATTGCATTCTAACTCATACACACACACTAGAATACATCTAAGCATACAACATAGTATCAATCATCCCAAAATCCTAATCATACATCTATCATGGCACCCCAAACCTAGCATACATGGCATCTTATATCAACCTAGCATTCATCTAGCACGGCATCTCATATCCAAGCCTAAGCATACATGACATCTCATATCAACCTAACATTTATCTAGCATCTTATCACATCCAAAACAGAAATATATAATCATTAAGTCAAGGCAGAAACCTAAGCATAGAAAGATCTAGGCAAACATGTGATTAAGTATAACTCATCCAAACAAGCACGTTCATATCTATCATTAAACATACAACATCTGCGTCCATGTGAATGCATGACTTACCTCACTTTCCTCGTTGCATCTCAACACCTATGACATTAATGCAAGAACACGTGAATGCGTGTTCATAACATCAAAGCAAGAAAAGGAAAATAAACCCTAATTAAACATATGGAAAGCAAACAAACAACAAGCATATGAAATAGAAGCTCCAAACTATACATATATGAAAAAAAAGGATTTAAAACAGACGCATTAAATGTGAAATAAGAAACAGAATTGGAAAAAGTAGGGCTAGGGTTTCTAGGTAGGATTATGCGCACGCATGAACAAGCCTGCGTGCGCAAGCAGGATTATGCTCATGTGGGTTTGGCGATAGAAACCCCAGCAACACAGAAAACAGAGCATGACTTCAAAAACAAAAGCTCCTAGGCTTGATTTTGACCGTTCCCCTAAGGTTGATTTTGGACTTCAATACCTCAAAACAAAAGTTGCTAGGCTTGATTTTGACCGTTCCCCTAAGTCAAATCTATTGACAATTGAAAACAATTGTGATTAGTAATCTTAAACTCAAAGATGAAGGCTAGAAAAGGCCTAAATCAAAAGAAAATTGATTTGAGAATGTTTTGTGAAAAACTCCCTCTTTGATTCACTATTTCTAGTGACTTTTGGTGTTTTCCCTTAGGAATTCTGTGTGTTTTGAAAATATATCATGTATGGGTATTTATGTTGTGAAAATGGGGGTTTGGGATGGCTTCTAGAAGATGTGAGATTCGTTCCAAACCTCAACATTAATGTAGAAAATTTGCATTTTTTATGTTTCCGGAACCTTACATGCATGCGCATGATCGGGCATGCATGCGCATGCATCATGGCTGCGTGCGCAGGCTGATTTCGTGCGTAGGCCGAGGGCTTCATTGGCTTTACTTATCCAATAATAGATTTATTTGCTCATTAAAAGTTATATTTTTCATTTTAACATTTCTCAAGTCAATTTAACATTTGATTGGGCCCTAAACTGACTTTGGGTCTTAGAATTTCAGTATCATTAAGGAACGAGGACCCGAGTTGTAAGGGGTACAAAATGCGGTGTCTACAATGAGGAAGGTAAAAGGGAATCAAATGAATCAGTGTTAGAAGTAACAGGAGGGAAAAGATGAGGAAAAGTAAGGGTGGAATGAGGATTAGTATAATTGGATGAGATGAAAGGAAAGACCGAGGGCTTCCTTGGCTTTACTTTTCCAAAAATAGATTGATTTGCTCATTAAAAGTTATTTTTTTCATTTTAACATTTCTCAAGTCAATTTTACATCTGATTGGGCCCTAAACTTGGGTCTTAGAATTTCAACATCATTGGGGAACGGGGACCCAAGTCGTAAGGGGTACAAAATGCGGTGTTTACAATAGGGAAGGAAAAAGGGAATCTGATGGGTCAGTGTTAGAAGTAACAGGAGGGAAAAGTTGAGGAAAAGTAAGGGTGGAATGAAGATTAGTATAATTGGATGAGATGAAAGGAAATGTGATTTCATGAAAAACCACTGGAAATGAAAGTTCTTTTAGCAACAAGATCTAGAAGTTTATAGCCCTTCACTCTAAAAAGGTAACCAATAAAAGCACAAGGAATGGATCTAGGAGCAAATTTGGACCTGGCATGACTCAAAGTGAATGCAAAACAAAGACAGCCAAACTCTTTGAGGTGAGAATAAGAAGGAACATGATTGTAAAGCATTTCAAAAGGAGTTTGGTTTTGTAAAACTGAAGTAGGTAGTCTATTTATGATATACACAGTAGTGAGAACACTGTCACCCCACAAATATAAGGGAATATTAGATTGAAATTTAAGAGCTCTTGTTATACTCAAAATATGCTAATGTTCCCTCTCCATAACAGAATTTTGTTGTGGAATGTCAACACATTAGTGCTGATGAGTAATACCATGAGCAGAATAGAAATCTTTCATAAAAAATTCTTGAGCATTATCAGTCCTAATAGCCTTTTTTTTTTGTATCAAACTGAGTGTAAATCATGTTATAAAAAGATTGAAGGAATGGTTTAGATTCAGTTTTAGATTTCATAAGATATAGCCATGTGGATCTAGTGGCATCATCAACAATAGTAATAATGTATCTAAAACCTTCTTGACTGGACTAAGTAAGAGGTCCCCATACATCACAATGGATAAGGTCAAAAACAAGTTGAGACTAGTGATTAAAGGAAGGAGAAGGAAGCCTTCTCTTTTTAGCAATAGGACAAACAACATAATCTTTATTACTATGGAAATCATGTACATCTGAAATGATAGATTGTAAAGCTTGAAGCTTGTTGTCAGACACATCCTAGCCTAAGATGCCATAGATATGGCTTAGAGACAACAGGAGTACTTGATACAGAATTGACAAGTGAAGTAAAAACAGACTTCAGAATAGAAGAAACATCTAAAATGGAATTACAACTTGTAGAGATCTTTGTGCAATATACCCACTCCAATCGTTTTTCAACAAGTGAGGTCCTGGATAAAGCAATAAGTGGAAATAAAGGCAAAACGTCAAGAGAGTGTCTTGGTCAATTTGCTAACAGAAATAAGATTGAGAGAAAAGGAAGGTACACAAAGCACATTTTCAAGTTTTAAAGTGGTTGTGACTTGAATAGTGCCTTTATGGGTAACTGTGGCTCTTTTTCCATTTGGCAATTGAATAAATGCAGAAGTTGAACTAGTAATTAAGGTAAACAAAGTGATGGAATGTATAATGAGATACGTAGCTCCAGTGTCTAAAACCCAAGTTTCATTACCACAGGTAGTCCTCTTAATAGGATTAGCAAATATTAAATGTTGCATGTTTGGGCAATCTTAATCTTGAAAAGAATCATAAGATGTACTTGAAAGTGCAGAAGCATTTACAGTAGAATTTGCCATTTGTAGAGACAAATAGAGCTCAACAAAGACAATAGTTAATGACATTGCTTTTAAGTAAAAGGGAAAGCACTTGTATTGTTGTTGTAAGGGAAGGAACCATTGATATTGTTGTTGTAAGGGAAGGAAGAACTGGAAACTTCAGGTGGATAGTATTGATCACCTTCAATAGAAGCGACTTAATTAGTTGAGACCTGATTTGCCATTGTAGGCCTTCCTCTCTGCTTGTAACTAGGTGGAAATCCAACCAACCTATAAAATTCCTCCATAGCTTGAATTCTGAGTCTTGACAGATAAGGCAGTAGTCTCCACAGATGGATTAGAATTGAAACCTAAAGCCCTTTGCCTTTCTTCTTGTGTAATCAAAGAAAAGGCCATGTCAACTGATGGAATAGGTTCCATCATCAGAATATGAGTTCGTACTTGGAAGTAATACTCATTGAGGCCATTCAGAAACTACATAATAGTGTTGATGACGAAAATCAATGATCTTATCATTCACTCCACAGGCACCTTTACCACAAGAACAACAAGGTAATGGCCTAAAATTCAACAATTGATCCCACAATGCTTGCAAATTAGTGAAGTAATTCGTAACAAATAGGTCACCTTGAACAACACTAGGGATCTACTTCTGCAATTGTGAAATCCATGGTCCATTGGCTTGAGAAAAGCTATTCTTGAGTGTTCTCCTAACCTCAAAAGCTGTCCCTATAGATAACAATAGCTGTGATGTGAGGCGAGACAGAGTTCAAGATCCAAGAAGAAATCATATTGTTGTTTCTTGACCAAGCTTGTTTCTAAATTGGAGTGGCAGCCATTGAAGCAGTGATGCTACCATCAATAAATCCAAGCTTACTTTTAGCATCCAATGCCATTTTCATGGCTCTTGCTTCAGTCAGAGGTTGTGAAACGAGTATTGCTCCAGGAGTTTCACCGTGATGAAGAAAGTAAGGAGTGCTAGGATCCTTCATGACTGTGAGAACACGATGAGAAGAACCTGCATTTGCTTTTGCAACCGAATCTGAATTCGACTCCATTAGAGCTCTATAGCTCTTGCTCTGATACGATAACAGAATATTAACAAGAAATGAGAGAAAAATATAGGAGTTTTGGAAAATATCTCGAATTCCCATTTACAATGAATTGCTCTGTTTATATACACTAATACCTGAGAAACAAACAAACTAACTCTACAAAAACAGTTACAGCACACACACACACACACACATATATATATATGTGTGTGTGTGTCCATTATGATGAAAATTTCCCATAATCTCTGTACATTTTTACAATAATCAATTAGCATTTCTTTTCTTGCCTCCGAAAAATAATTTTTACATTTTTTTAGTTAATTATTTAGAATGAGATGAATTACATATCAATTACGTATGAAACAGCCAGGTTGATCGAACTGATGAGTCACCTATTCAAATTACATATTTAATTATCTGATTTTTTTTAATGAATTTTTTCTTCAATTGGTTTCGTGCTTAATCTTTCAGCAATGAAAAAAATATAAGAGCACAATACAACATTTTCCAAGGTTTATTTGTGACTTTTTCTACAATTGTATCTCCTGATTTCTGTAAAATTATTATATAGCAAAGTCATAAAAATTAGGAATCATAATTTTGAAACATAAGCTATTAAGGCCTCACAATTTTACACATCAAATATTTTAATATATATATTTAATTGAGTTTAAAATATTATTCTATTTTTAAACACTCAATTATAATATTAACATTTCATAGTTTCTTTAAATAGTATAACACTTGACTTTTTTAAATATTGAAAACTTTGTAACACTTAACTCCTTGCTATTTATTTTGATGTTAAGTCTAACCGAATTTAGCATTAAAAACCAATTTTACCAAACTTATAGATAACTCATAGGAGGAGTCTCATACTTTAGAATTGCCAGGCCAGCTCAGGGCCTAGGTATTCACATTTTTAAGCAATTTCACATTTCACACGTGATGTAAAAGAGATCAGCCTCAATGAGTCTTTGCTCTCTAAAATGAGGGATTCTACAATGGTACCAAGCCCCATAACTATCGTGAACTCAAACAAGTTTCAATTACACCTTCCTTCAATTGAGTGGAGTTCTAAATCATCATTCCAAAATAAATAAATAAAAGTTTGATCTATTTAGTGGTCTCTAACTCCAACAACGCATTAACGCAGACAAAGTGTTCTTTGACAGTTTCGGCCTACCATTTGTCAAAACTCATCCAAAGCATGTTCCTACCCTCCTAAGACCCTAGGTTTTCATCTAGACCCATCCCACAACAAAATCCAAGCATTTATAGCTCCAAAAATATATTAAAATGGAAGATCAAAACAAAACTCAAAAATGAGAAAGTTTTGAAAAACTTTCCAATCCGGCCTATGAACCCTCCAAAAGATGGTTTTGTGGCCTATAGATAAGTGGAGGAGACTCCGTTAGCTTGATGGCTCCATCTCAACATGTGATGTTGAAAACTTCACCGAAAATCACGTAAGGGGTTTTCTTGGTTTTGGACTTGGGTGCCATTGGAGAGGATGAGAGAGTTTGTGAGAAGATGAGAGAGTTTGAAAGAGAAGGAGAGAGTTAGATGGTGAGAGGTGAAGAAATGAGGAAGAAGCAGAGGTTTTTGTAGAGAGAAAATGGAACTTGAAGAGTTAGAGAGAATGTGAAGAGATGAGGAAGATGAAGAAGAATGAGAAAAAAAAAAGAAACAATTCGTAATTACTGGGAAAAAATGAAGAGGGGGGAAGGCATCTGATGACTAAATTATGTGTAGTGTAGGCCTCCCATTAAACTACGTGTAGTTCAGAAAAAAAAAAATCAGTCAACTCCCTAATGAGACATAAGATAGACAAGTAACTCCCAAAAAATCATCAAGGGCTCCCTTGTGGGTCCAAAACACCAAGGCAACTCCCTCAAGGGTTGTAAGGAAAATAGTTTTCCCCAAGGAGTAGAGAATTACCCAAGAAACTCCCCTGTAAGTAGAACTAACACAAGCTCTTTGATGAGTCATAAAAGAGAAGAAGATTTTTTTCCCCATTGGGCTTCACACTTTCAAGAGACCTTTTCGTAGGCCAAAAATCACCAAACAGGCTCCCTCGTGAGTCACCAATACATAACCTCAGCAAGTCATTTTCCCCGATGGATCATACATCACCAAAGATTTCCTCGTAAGTCAAAACTACCAAGATCGCTACCATACTTATGCACATATCCCATGGGAATTGAATATGCAGGCACAAGCCATAGACAAGTCAAGAAAAGAGGAATACAGAAGTGGAGTACATATCCTTTTTGGAATTGAACATGTGCATTAGAATTGAGGCAAGACCCACCCAGAATAGAAGAGGTTGAGATAGAAATAGAAGTCACACAGAGGCAAGAGCCTCGCCAGATTAGAAGAGATTGAGATAGAGACAGAAACTACCCAAAGGCAAAAGCCACCTAGATAAGTTTGAGGCAAGAGCCCCAGGTGGACACCATAGAGACATATCATTTTAGTTCATAAGGGCACTTGGTTTGCTTGGTTGATGGTTAAGGCCGTTGGTCATGTTTGTTTTTCTTTTTAGTGACTTTAGGATAGTAAATCACTTGCCTTTTGCTTGCAACTGGCAAAATAGGTTCTTGGATAGCGAGCCTATCATTGCTCATTTCCCGAGTAACAATGGTGGGAATTCAGACATACGAATCCCACGCAACTCCACGGAGTTGCACTCCACCTCATGTATGTGTGTTGCTTGCTGTGTGTGTGGGCTAGGCCAAGCTGTACGTTGAAACAAAATATTTTGTCTTTTATTCTTTTGATTTGGTTAATGGAGCTCACAAATCAAAAGAGAGGCATCTATAGACACTATATTTTGTACCCGTTACGACTTGGGCCTCCGTTCCCCAATGATGTTAGAATTCTAAAGCCAAAGGTTGGTTTAGGGCCCGATTAGATGAAAATTGACTTGAGGAATGTACTTATGAAAAATATAACTTATTTTTGGATTAAATAAACTATTTTTGAAAAATAAAGACCACGCAAACCCTAGGGCATGCATACACATAAATGCGTATGCACACGCTTGCTCAAGCTCTGCGTGCACATGCTTTATGCATGCATACGCATACACGTTCATGCGCGTACATGCTAGGGTTCCAGAAACTATGAAAGGAAAGTAGTGAATCACAAAAGACAAAAGACAAAAGTAGTGAATCACAAAGGACGAATTCTGGTGGTAAAACACAAAAGATTCACTAGAAAATAGTGAATCAAAGAGGGAGTTTTTCATAAAACATTCTCAAGTCAAATTTTGTTTGATTGAGTCCTTTTCTGGTCTTGATCTTTGAGTTCTAAGTTTACTAACTCATCTTTGATTTGGTTGTGAATAAATTGACTGAGGGGAATGGTCAAAATCAAGCTCTAGAGAGTTCTTGTATTGAGGTAAAGTTTCTAACTTTGGCTCTTTGCTTTCCTTTGATTTTCTTTGTTCATATATGTTTTTATTTGAGGTTATGCATTCTAATATGTTTGTTTAAGTTTAGGTTTTCTTTGTGTTTTCATTCTGAGCATGTTAGGTTGTTAGTTTCTTTGTTTTAGGGTGCGTTCGTTTGGAAGGAAAACAGGGAGGATGGAAAATAGAGGATGGAAAATAGGGTGGAAAATGCTGTTTTCCATTGTTCGTTTGGGGAAGGAAAATAAGGAGGATGGAAAACTCGAGAGAAAGTTTTCTCTCCGAGCCCACTTTTTTTTTCCTTCCAAATCGGAAGAAAAATCTGGAGAGAAAAGTTCTATAGTAGTACTTTTACAAAAATACCCTCTTTCTACCTATTTTTTTCAACGTTTTTTTTTCTTCTTTTTTTTCTTTTTCTTTCAACGTTGACCTGAAAGTTTTTTTTTTTTTTTTTTCTTTTCAACTTTAACAACAACAACGTTGTTGTTAACGTTGGTTTTTTTTTTTTTTTTCTTTTTACTGAACAACGTTGGTCTTTTTTTTTTTTTTTTTTCAACTTTGACAACAACGTTGTTAACGTTGATTTTTTTTTTCTTTTTACTGAACAACGTTGGTCCTTTTTCTTTTTTTAACGTTACTGAACAATGATTTTTTTTTTCTTTTCAACTATATTGGACAATGATGTTTTTTTTTTCTTTTCTTTTCAACTTTACTGAACAATGTTGTTTTTTTTTTTTCTTTTCAACATTACTAAATGCTGTTTTTTTTTTCAACGTGACTTGATCTAATTTTTACATTATAATAATATAAATTTATATATATGATGTGATAAATTTTATATTATTTAAAGATTAAAAATAAATCTATTTCTTATATATTATGTAACAAGGGTATAATAGTCAATTTATATAAATTACATTTTCCATCCTTTCTTTTTTCTCTCCAACCTAACACAAGAGTTTTCCATCCTCCCACTTTTCCACTCCTCCAACCGGACACACAAGAGAGAAAACTAAATATTTTCCATCCTCCCACTTTTCCATCCTCTCACAATTTTCCATCCTCTCACTTTTCCACTCCTCCAACCGAACAGACCCTTAGTGTTTCTATTATGTACTTTCTATGTTAGGGTTCTTAGGGTGTGTATGTGTGCGCATGTTGCTTATATGCGCACGCATACATATGGGCTGCTTACGTATGCCCTATGTATGCGCACACATAATCTTGCCTAGAAACCTTAATTCACTTTCTGTTTATTTTTCCTTTGTTTTATCCATATATTTAGCCCTTGTTTAACCTATTTTATCTGTCCCTGGGTCTCTATTTCTTTGTATTATTTTGTTTTGATCTCTTTTATGTTTATTAGGGTTTTGATTTTCTTGGATACTATAAACATGCATATTAACAAGAACATGCATTGATGTATAGGTGTTGTGGTGTAGTGAGGTAAGTCATGCACTCATATGAACATGCATTGGTTGGAATGTGAGCTTCATATGTCTAAATAACATGAACACAATTGGTTGAATGCCATGCCTTTGATGTTTGGATGTCATAACATGCTTGTTTACTTCTGCCATGCGATGTTTCTGCCATTGGAGATGTGAGTTAAATGCCATGATATATGAATGATTAGGTTTGGGATGATTAATGCCATGTTGTGTGTCTTAGATGCATGCTAGAGTGTGTGTGAGTTAAAAAAACGTATTGAACCTACCTTTTATGAGATTAAGACTTGGAACATAATGAGTGGAAGCCGACTTATGGGTCGGATGGGGTTGGGTGCCTAACACCTTCCCATCCCCATACCTAAACTCTAGACATGTGCTCTGGTAAAAGATTAGTCCTTCTACGAAGGGCACTATATTTATGATTTCTAGACCTAATTTAGGTGGTGATTCTATTTCTCTGCCATGGTCCACCCTAGGCAAAGGCGTACTCACCCAACCTTGAGAATGACAACACGCACTCATGGGCGCTTGCGCCCACAAATATACCTTTAATTAAATAAACTTGAAACTTTGAAAACTAAAATGAAATCTTGTGAAACTTAGAGGGTGGATTTTTTTTTAGCTTTTTATTTTTATTTTTAAATCATGGCATTTAATAACTTTCTGGTACAGCTTGCAGACTTTTCACTAGTCACTACCTTTTTTATAACTTCTGGTTGTGATTATAATAGGAGGGAATTGTTGTTTAAAGTTGAAACAAGTGAATTGCTAACCAAGATTTGGTGCACTGAGTTTTATAACTTATATGCATATATGATATATGGATGTTCTTAACAAAGATTTTTGGACCATAGCCTTTGAAAGAGTTGGTCAATATGGAAAACCATAAGGAACCAAGGATGTTCTACACCAAATAAGATCATTTAACCAAGTAATGTTTTCATATGCAGCCATATGGTAAGTTATAATGAAATATCAAAATTATTTTTTTAGATTTCTAATTATCTTCAATTCTTTTCTATAGTGGCCACTTTTTTTTATTTTCTCTTTCATTTGGCTGGTCTTGAACTAGTTCTAACACCACTATAGAAAAGAAAGGAAGCCAAAACAGTGAGGGGGGGGGGGGTGGGAATTATAATTATCTCTAGAACAAAAACCATAACATAGACACAATTACTTAAAACACTTGAAACCATTTGATTCTGATTCAAGATTTATTTTATAGAACACAATGAAAGATTGAATCGTCAAAATTAGGATTTTCTACTACATTGCAAAATAATTGTTTTACCATTTTGTGAAGTTAAATAAGGGTTGCAAAATAGGGTGTCTACAAAAGGAAAATTTTTTATTTTTTATTTAATAAAAAGAAAAAAAAATCGAGTTGATATTGATGTCAATGAAACTATCATTTCAGTTAGATCGCAAAATCCATATAAATTTCCCTTCATAAAATCATCAATTTCATTTATTTTGATACTTAAAACATTTCACCACCTTGATTATTTGCTTCAATCATGAAACTTCACATTTTGACCCGAACCCATATTATATAAGTAGAATCCACCCTCCTGTATCGTCCAAATGCAATGGTCCCCACCACATGCGGCTTCAAGCTTACTATCTTCTACATATACATCAAAAGCAGCATGGAAGATTTTATTAAAAAAATAGCAATAGTAATCTGTGGTCTTAAAAATAGCGCCTTCAAAATGGAATTCCCACTCTCCATTGGGTTGAAGAGTTTGAAGGCCAAAATCATCATCTGCAGATTTACAATGATAGGTAAGGGGTTTGTTGTTCAAATGGTTGACAATTCGTACATAGCGCGTTAATACGCTGTTTATTGACTTAGAAGAAGCAATTTGGCCGAAGGTTGAGAGAAGGATAACCACAAAAGAATAAAGTTGGGCTATGATCATTTGATTCATTTTCTAGGGCTCAAAAAAAAATTTTGGTTACACTTGAAATGCATCTGCCTTCTCATTTATAACTAGAAATTGTCAATTGTACATTTACAAAGCATATTCAAATATTAAATGATTGGTAGACAAAATAAATGCACCTTAACTTTATATTAGGAAAATAGCACTAACCTCCTATAAGGTTTATTGAAATTATAATGACCTCCCTATTATTGATACATTGAATCTTGCAATAGTGACACATTTCATATTTTTGGTTTGTTATTGAATTTTAATTTTTTTTTAAATTTCTTATATTTTTAAACCCATATAAATTTCTTATATTCTCTGACCTAGGTTTGGTGGCGCTAGTCCCTTGGTCTGTAGAATACTGTTTCCTACTTTGTAGGAATCTTGTTCCCTCACGTATTTTCCTGCGTTGGGGCTTAGGTTGTTCGCTGTTTCTGTAGGGTTGGTTAGATACCCTACAATGGAGAACCTAGAGGAGGCATGGACCCGTTTATCATCGTCTGAACATGAGGGCGAAGTCTTCAACTTTGAAAACCAAGTGTGCAGAAAAGATTATACGTTGGCGGCTAAGTTTTTCACGAAATGTGCCCTAAATATTGAAGCCGTTGCGCGTTCTCTAAAACCTTTATGGCGCACTAAACAGGATTTTGAGATTCAAGACATGGGCAATCATATTTTGCTATTTGTTTTTGAGAGTGAAGTTGATGCCAACCGAGTTTTGCTAGGAGAACCATGGAGTTTTGATAAATATTTAGTTGTGTTGCGTAGGTATGAGGATGATAGTTCCCTCAGAAGGCTACACTTTGATACTGCAAAGTTTTGGGTTCAAGTACATGACTTACCTGTTCGACGAATGGTCACGGAGACGGCAGAGAGTCTATGCAAGTCTGTGGGTAGGGTGATTCATTCTGCTCATAGGTCTGAGACGGAGTGTGGTGATTTTATGCGAATAA
Source organism: Lithocarpus polystachyus (assembly GCA_033629205.1). Taxonomy (NCBI): domain Eukaryota; kingdom Viridiplantae; phylum Streptophyta; class Magnoliopsida; order Fagales; family Fagaceae; genus Lithocarpus; species Lithocarpus polystachyus. The sequence continues at coordinate 26,958,588 of CM066172.1, read as the reverse complement.
GGGGTGGAGGTAGACATTCACAAACCATTGTGCAGAGGGAGAAGGGTCCGTTTCAGTCCGGACAGGGACGGCTGGGTGTCGTTTCGATATGAACGATTACCTATATTTTGCCATTGGTGTGGGTACTGAATCATGATTCTAAGGAGTGTGATCTGTGGCTTCAAAGTAAAGGAAATTTGAGAATAGAGAACAAAGAGAATGGCTCATGGTTGAGGGCTGATCCTCCAAGTTTGATTCAAAAAAAGGTGGTAAAGATGTGTGGTGTGGGAGTCCCTAATTCAACTTCAAGCTGAGGGCAGTTAATGATGGAGAGGCCAGCCATAAACACGGGTATTGAAGGGCCTAGTAATGTTGATAAGCAACAAGGGGAGCAGAGGGTGTCTGAGGTAAAGATGGATGGTGAATGTGAAACAGGGACGGTGCTTCCAATCAAGGGTGTAGTATCGAATATATTGAGGAATGAGGAGGTGTTCCAAACTCACCTGAAGGAAATTGATATGGAATTAGATGGGCATATGCATAATGACAAGGGAGAATCAGGTTCATCTTCTCTGAAAGTGGGTGGGGCTGAAAGTCAAGGGGTAGGATTACTTTTGGTGGAGGAGTCAACTTTGGCATGCACTAACTTAGGTGTGGTGGAGTCTTTAGTTCAAACTGAAGTGGGTTTAGCAAAAATTGTCTCTAATACAAAACAGGTGGAAGGCAGTCAGTCAATCCAGTCAAGTGTGGATGAAGGGGCTGATTTGGCGTAATCAATTCAACAAGAGCACGTGCAAAGCACTGAGGGAGGGGCTGGGCTGAGCAAAATTAAAAAGCAGCCCACATGGACTAGGCTTGTCCGTATGGATGCTGGGCCTGTAGAATTAATTAAAGAAGGAGCAAAGTCCATTTTGGGTAAAAGAAACATGCTGGCTATGTTTGCTAATGGGGAGGCAGAAGATACAACAAGTACAGGCTAGAGGGGGAAGGTTGGTGACGATTTACAAATGACTGAATCGACAAGGGTGTTGAATCACCCTTGCCGAGAGCAATGAGGCTTTTATGTTAGAACTGCCAAGGGCTTGGGAACCTTTGGACAGTCCAAAGCCTTCACAAATTAGTGAGGGAACAAGCTCCCGATGTATGCTTCTTGATGGAAACAAGGTTGGATAAAAGTGGTTTTGACAAGCATTGTGGTGACTTACCTTTTAAAAATAAATTGATTTTGAAAAAGCCAAATTCGGGTGGTGGGTTGGCCTTACTTTGGAAGGAGGAGATGACTTTAGATGTTATTAACTTTACAGATAACCATATTTTAGCAAGGGTAGTGGAAGATGATGGTTTTGTGTGGCACCTCACAGGGTTCTATGGATGGCCAAAGGCAAATGAAAAGCGGAAGTCATGGGCTCTTTTATCTCATTTACGGTCTTTCATTGAGGGCTCTTGGTGTTGTATTGGTGACTTCAATGCCATACTTCATGCTTCTGAGAAGCAAAGTGTCCATGCACCTTATTATAATCAGATGGAGGATTTTCGGGTTGCTTTGGAGGAATGTGGGCTGGCTGACTTGGGATTCTCTGGGCATAAATTTACTTGGATGAATAGGCGGCCAGGTTCAGCTCATACAAAACAAAGGCTGGATAGAGCTACGGCTAACAAGGTATGGATGGAAAAATTTCCTGCAAGTTCAGTGTCTCATCTATTTAGCCATGCTTCGGATCATCTACCAATTCTTTTGAAAACTATGAAGGATAAGCAAGTTAGAGGAAGGGGGGTTGGTGGCTTCAAGTTTGAAGAGAACTGGTTGTTGTGGGCTGATTGTGAGGAAGCCGTGACTAAGACATGGGCAAAAGGTGGTGGTGACAGTTTGGGTTTGAGGGGTGTAAGGGATCATATCAAAACTTGTGGGGCTGAATTGTATGCTTGGGGTTCTTCAAAGACCAAACCCGAAACCGAGGAGATTAAGAAGCTACAAAAGAAATTGGAATTGATGAATGAAAGTGAGTTGACTAAAGAAAGCAGAAATGAGTTCCTACTAGTGAGCAAACAACTTGATGATCTATTGTTAAAGCAGGAGATATTTTGGCGTCAGAGGTCTCGAGTTTCTTGGTTAAAGTATGGAGATATGAATACTAAATTTTTTCATTCCAAAGCCTCCCAAAGAAGGCGACGGAATTATATTGAGGGAATCAAGAATGCTAACAGGGTTTGGGTGGAGGAAGTTGAGGAAGTGGCAGAGGTGGCGTCAGATTATTTCATGAATATTTTTACAACAGGCATGTGTGACAGAATGGAGGATTGCCTTAAAACAGTTCCTACTAAACTCACAAGTGATATGCAAGAGGTGCTTTCCAGGCCGTATAGTGGTGAAGAAGTTAAAGCAGCGTTGTTAAAAATGGGACCAACAAAGGCTCCTGGACCTGATGGTATGAATGCACTTTTTTATCAAAATTTTGGCATATTGTGGGGAATGAGGTGATTGATGCTGTGTTATATTTTTTACAGGCTGTTAATATGGAGCTTGATGTTAATTATACTCATATTGTTATGATTCCTAAAGTAAAGAAACCGTAAAAATGGCAGATTTTAGACCGATTAGCCTTTGTAATGTGATATATAAAATTATTTCAAAAGTTTTGGCGAACAGGTTAAAGTTGATCTTGCCACAGATGATTTCACCTACTCAAAGTGCATTTGTACCAAGTCGCCTTATTATTGATAATGTGCTTGTAGCCTGTGAGTAAGGCCTATGACAGGGTGGAATGGAGCTTCCTTAAGGGTATGATGATCAAATTGGGTTTTTCGGAGGTTTAGGTGGATAGGGTTATGAAGTGTGTTTCTACACCTTCCTTCTTTATTCGGATTAATGGAAAGGCCTATGGAAATGTCATTCCTTCTAGAGGTCTTCGACAAGGAGATCCATTGTCCTCTTATCTATTTCTGATATGTGCTAAAGGTTTTACTTCGCTCCTTGCTAAAGCAGAATTAGATGGGAGGTTGCATGGAGTGGCAGTCTGTAAAAATGCTCCTTGTATTACTAATATGCTTTTTGCTGATGACTCTTTGATTTTTTGTCAGGCTAATACAGATGAAGTGCAGGTTGTCTCAGATACTCTACAGCTATATGCTGAAGCTTCTGGCCAATGCATTAACCTGGAGAAGTCTTCTGCCTATTTCAGCAGTAATGTGTCTATAGAGCATAAAGCATGGATTGTTGATAAATTGAAGGTGAAGGCTGTGGAAAAGTTTGATTCTTACTTGGGGCTGCCTACTTTGATTGGGAGAAGGAAATATGATTCTTTTGCTTTCCTTAAGGAACGGGTTTGGAAAAAGATGCAGGGTTGGAAGGGGAAGTTGCTTTCTAGGGCGGGAAAAGAGATTTTGATAAAAGCAATGGCTCAATCTATTCCCACCTATACGATGGGGGTGTTTCAATTACCTAGAAAATTATGTGATGAATTGGATGCTATGTGTGCCAGATTTTGGTGGGGCCAAGTTGGTGAAGAGAGGAAAATACACTGGAAAAGTTGGAGCTTTTTAACACAGTCTAAGAAAGAGGGTGGGATGGGCTTCAAAGACATTAGATCCTTTAATTTAGTTATGCTAGCGAAACAAGGATGGCGGTTGTTGCAGGATAAAAACTCTCTTTTGTATAGTTGTTTCAAGGCAAAATATTTTCCATGGTGAGAGTTCCTTGAGGCAAAGGATTGTCATAATAGCTCCTATGTTTGGAAGAGTTTACTGGCTGCCCAACTGATTTTGAGGAAAGGGTGCTATTGGAGAGTGGGTAATGGTGCTCCATTCATGTTCTGAAGGATTGTTGGCTACCTAATCAGCCAACCAGAAGAATTCTGTTCCAACCCAAAGAGGAAGTTTGGGAATGGAGGGTTTCAAACTTGATTGATTGGCAGAATCACCAGTGGGATAGAGAACGAGTTCAAGCACTATTCCATTCATTTGATGCTGAAGCTATTCTTCAGGTCCCTTTGAGTAGGCAGGTTGTGCAGGACTCCTTGGTATGGTTGTTTACAAAGAATGGCAGATATAGTGTGAAGTTCGGGTACCATGTAGCTAAGCAATTGAGGATGGCAGAGAATTCTACTGGAGAGGCTTCAGATCATAGAGCAAGCACTTCCTTATGGTCATGGTGGAAAGCAAGGGTCCCCAATAAGGTAAAAATATTTTCCTGGAGAGCATGTCAAAATATATTGCCTACAAGGGATAATTTGGTTCAGCGAAGGGTGATGGATGATGCGAGTTGTTGCTTCTGTCATAGAGGTACAGAAACGGTATTGCATGTGCTTTGGGAGTGTGGGGTTGCGTAGGATGTGTGGGCTGGTAGTGCTATCAGATTTCAAAAATCCAAGACTGAGCAAGTGGATTTTTGACAGTTGGTAGCTAGTTTCATGCCGAAGCTGTCATTAGAGGAATGAGATTTATTTTGGGTGATCTGTTGGCAAATTTGGCTGCAAAGGAACACGGTTTTGAATAGGGGTGCTTTCCAACATCCATCACGGTCTCACCAACGTGCCTCGGATTATTTGAGAGAGTTTGTTGATGCACAGGATCATCTGAATGTATCTATTTCCGTCCACGTCCCAGCAAGACAAGCATGGCAGCCACCGTAAGGAGAGTTCTTTAAGCTCAATTTTGATGGAGCTTGTTTTGATAATGGTGCGTCTTCAGGCAATGGTGTTGTCATTCGTAATGGGAATAGTGAGGTTATGGCTGCTATATCTGCCAAGGGTGGTGTTGTGAGGGATTGTGAAGAGTTAGAGGTGATGGCTTGTCGCAAAGCTCTTGAATTTGCTATAGACGCTAGTTTTATGGAGGTGATACTAGAAGGTGATAATGCTCTGGTGATGAAGACAGTGTCTCAAGCTCAACCAAATTTCTCTCGGCTTGGATTGATCTATGAAGATATTTGGTGCTTGGCTGCAGGTTTTAGAGCCATCTCAGTTAGCTGTGTTAGGCGTAGTGCCAATAGTGTTGCTTATGCTTTGACAAGATTTGCTCGGTTATCTGATAATGAAATTGTATGGATGGAGGAGGATCCTCCCCCAGCAATGGATGCTTTGTATTTGGATTCCAGTCTTTTGAATTAATGAAAGTCATTTGGTTCCGATTTCAAAAAAAAAAAAAAAAAGGTTGCAAGAAATGTGATTTTAGTTTATTTTTAAAAACAAGGGTCTTTTTACAATTAGAAATACATGGGATGTTAATGTAATTGTAGTAAACATCAAATCGGACATTGCAATTTTTTTTTTTTTTTGACATTCATTAACAAATGTCCTAACGGATGTGCTTTGTAATATCCAACATTAAATACACTAGCATAGTAAATGCCTTAACACATTAAATGTATTTCTAAATTAAATTTTCAATATTTATATTAAAACCTGATTGCCATATATCAATCAAAAAAATTATTGTGATAAATATTCAACATTAAATACACTTGATTATTAAATGTCTTAGCATATTAAACGTATTTCTAAATTAAATTTTCATTATTTATATACTAAATTAATTACCATATATCAATAATACAAAAAAAAATCATTGCAATAAATATTGTTAGGACATATATGATTTGATGTGAGGAACATATGTCAATATTTATGTAATTGGCTAACACTTTACCTGTAATTGGGTAGATCTAGGATATGTTTAATGCTTCAAGGAACAAGGTTTCAAGTTCAAGTATTAGAGCCGTGCAAGTCTATCCAATAAACAAGTGAGAAAGTGCTGGATTTTAAAGCTCGACAGCTAGCATCTATCGAAGTTTAAAAGCTGTTTCAATCCGTGGCTCGACAGCTAGCTCGATAGATGGCTATTTATTGAGGTTTATGAAATTCAGTTTTTCAGAGCTAATTTCAATTCAATTTGTGGGTATATGTTCGGGATTTATTTTCTTACAACTCTAGACATATATAAGGCTTATTTTAAAGGTCGTCACATAAAATATGCAAAAGGTAACCGATTCTTTATTCTCTTTAAAAGTTGCTATTTCTTTGTGCCTTATGGTTTTGTAACCAAGTGCTTCTTAATCTTCATTGTTGATGAAGTGAAAAACTTTGTAGCCAACATCTTCTTCCAGTTGGTGTGTTAGTACTGGGAGCCGTTTATCATTAATTAGTCACGTACTGGGATCCGTGCAAAAGGGTAGCATTCATATATTGAAGAGTTCAGAGATTTTGAAGTGGTAGAAGATTTCTACTGTAAGTTCATCTATGAGTATTGTAGAGTTTAGGAGCAAAAGTTTTATACTAGATCTGAAACTTCTCTTTACTATAGTGGATTGTTTTTTGAGAAGGTTTCCTCCCAGGTTTTTACTGTGAAACTAGTATGTTTTATTTGGTTTCCTGGGTCATCATATCTTGTCTTATTTACTTTTCCACTGTGCATGATTTTGACATGATATTGATGTTTGTTTATTTTAATAAGTTTTATTCATAATAAATCTAATTAACAACTTGGGTTTAAAACTTGTTAATTTTATCAACTAGGGTCTAAAATTTCCTAACAAATATCTTATATTTATTTGATGGGATATATTGAATCTTGCAATATTAATACATTTTCATATTTTGTTTTGTTATTGAATTTTGATTTTAAAAAATTTCTTTTATTTTTTAAACCCATACGGATAAGAAAATGAGATTTTCCTTTGTAAAGGAAATTAAATGTAGAAATACAAAAATTTTCTAAATTATAATTAAAATTACTTTAATTGATTTAATGGTTTTAAGTTGCAAGAAATGTGTTTGTAGTTTATTTAAGAAAAAAAAAAAACAGGTCTTTTTACAATTAAAAATACAGGGAAGGTCAATGTAATTTTAGTAAACATTAATGGTGAACAATGCGATTTTTTTTTTTTCATTTTTCATTTTTGGCGTTCATTAACAAATGTTTTAACAAATGTTCTTTTTAAATCCAAGATTAAATAGACTTGCATATTAAATGTTTTAACACAATAAATGTATTTCTAAATTAAATTTTCAATATTTATATACTAAATTTATTGCCATATATCAATTAAAAAAAACTATTGCAATAAATATCTCACATTAAATACAATTGCTTATTAAATGTCTGACACGAAACTTGTTTGTTTTATAAAAAATGATTTGCCATAATTAATATTTTTATTAATAAAAATGAGTATTTAATTAAATGTACTTGCTTGCTAAATGTCTTATCACTAATTAAATATACCCACCAATACCACTGCTCACCCTTGGTGCGATGGTCACTTCACAAGTATAAGTGCTTATGGGGTGTAGGGGACAAAGGCCAATGTTCAAGTTTCCAAAATGGATCTTCACACACATATGCACTTAGATTAAGTTAGAGTAGAATTTCTATCTTGTATAAAATATATATATACCCAACAATAAATTAGTTGTAGTCCATTAATAAATATTTTGCTTAACAAATAATGCAATGACTACTTTTTTTATATTAAGATTTATAGAGGTAGTAAGGAGTTTATTGGAGATGATTGTAGAGTTTCAAAAACTAAAAATTCTTTGGCTTTTTATGGGGAAATTGTTAGGGATTAGTGCTTTTAAATTCTATTGTATGATGCTATGTATGATATTATGTATGACTTAATGTTGTGATTAATAAAGTTGTTTTATTATTATCTAGAATAGTGGTAACATGAATATTTGGAAATTATTATATAGTCCATGAGATACATAGTATGTGATTTATATGATTTAGTCACAGAATATATAAATTACAAGCTCTTTATAAACTCAGAATTTTAGTTCGTAGTCGGTGATGAAATTGGGCGTTTCATCTGCAAAGACTATAACATATCAACTAAGATTATTGTCTTGATCATGGAAGTGTAGACTTCTAGTTGATATGTTGATATATTTTAAGAGTTAAGACATATTGAATTGGACCGCTGTGAGATTTATTATTCTCCTAACAACTGTCAAATGAATAATAAATTTCACGACTTCTATTTACATGAACTTTTAATCCTAAGAGCATAATGAACGTGATTATGAAGTTTAGGTTGTTTTGATATATCAGGAGTGAGATCTAAAGTCACGATCAAAACCTCAGTATATTGGGCAGCTACATTTAGTGTTGATGGAACATATATTCTCAAGATGGAATTCATAATTTCTTAACGGTGATATAAAATATTTCCTTGAGATAAGCTTAATAGATTTGGTTATTCAGAATGTTAGGCCTAACTACTTTAGTAAAGAGTTACTAAAGTATATATTTATGAAATTGGATTTCATAAATATATGATGAATAACTTAAAGGATTAAATCGGGTACTCAAGGATTAAGATGTAGTAATCATCAAAGTGATAGTCAACATTCATGACTTTGTATTACTACGAATATTTTATGAAGGGGTTGCATGTACAATAAAGTCTTAGGATATAATTTATTAATAAGGCTTAGAGTGTAATTATATTTATATAGTAGTATTAAATATAATTAATGGTAACTTTGGACTTGTCAAGAGTTAGCAGAAAAGCCTAACGTCCATTGAAACTAGTGTCTTATTTGTTCCCTTTTGGTCCCACTCTAAGCCACATACTAAATCCCAATTGGAATGACCCAATAAGCTAGCCCAATTAGATAATCAATTATAATGAAAGAAATATACCGAATTTTGTAAGTGAATGAAATGGTTTGTATGTGAGTGTTGGACACTCTCTTATTCTCCCTTGAACATACATATATAAACTAATTAAGAGATACACTTCTTGGGCACAAGTGGAATTGGAGTGAAGATTAAGAGTGTTCCCAAGTACTTCTAATATTTGATTTTGAATTTCACCGCACCAAGGTACACTTTCTCGTTCTTATATTTTGAAAATTACATAGTATATGTTATCAATTGTGAATGAAGTAGATCCGTTTATTTTCCATTGCGTATGTTTTGTATGCGATATGACCATATGGCCATATGGGAGGCTCTAAGGCTATGAGTTTAATTTCCAGATATGGCCATATGGGAGGCTCCAATTGCTATTATTTTTTGCTCTCTCTCTCTCTCTCTCTCTCTCTCTCTTGTCCTTTTACTCATGCTTTCTCTTCTTCTCTCTTTTCTTTTCTAGATATGGCCATATGGGAGGTTCCAGCAGTTTCATCCAATTTTAGGGTACAAGAAATGACTTAGAGGTTATGATGAAGTGGGTACACATAGTTGAGAAAGCTTACAAAAAGTTCAATCAAAAGAAAAGGACTGACCGACCACCTTGATATGCCCCAAATTTTACTTTTCTGCACTGTTCCAAATCCCTATGGAAACAGTTTATCATCTTAGCAATGAGAGAACCATTCATTCATTATCTTTACTTATTTTCATCATTTTGCTTTCTTTTTTCTTTTTCTTTTCTTTTTGCCATGCCATGTAATTTTTGCCCATGACGTCCTTTTAGGAATTTTCGCCATGCCCATAGTCTTTTCTTCTATCTTTTGTCTAGTCTGCCCTTTCGGGTTTTCAATCTAGCAGCGTTCTTTTGCCTTAATTTTTTCCTAGACCGCTCTTTCGAGTTTTCAACCTAACAGGCTCTTTTATTTTCTTCAAATGTTGTATCTTCGAAGTCTATCCATGCTGATCGGGCGAAGCATCTCTTCCCCATCCAAATCTGTAATTCTTGTAGCACCTTCTGACATGATCTTCTTAATAATAAAAAGCCCAGACCATCTTGGCTTCATTTTTCCTCTTGGATCAAAAGTTTCATCTCTGAACACCTTTAGGACCAAGTCCCATTCTTTAAGGTTTCTAGGTTTCACCTTTTTGTTAAATGCCCTAACAATCCTCTTTTGGTACCCTTGTGCATGGTATTATGCCCTAACTCTCTTCTCATCTATCAAAGCCAATTGTTCATATCTTTGTTTCATTCAATCTTCCTCTAGGACCTTCGTTTCTACTAGCACTCTCAAAGATTGTATCTCCACCTCAATGGGAAGTACAACTTCATTACCATAGACCAAAGAGTAAGGAGTTGCCCCAGTTGATGCACAGATAGAAGTTTTGTAACATCATAAGGCGAATGGGAGCTTCTCTACCCAATCCTTGTATGTCACCACCATCTTGGCTAGGACATTCTAGACTTTCTTATTGGCTGCTTCTATGACCCCATTGGTCTGTGGTCAATATGATGAAGACTTGTGATGCTCAATGTTGTATAGTTCCATGATTTTTCTAACCTCTTCCCCAAAGTGGGAACCATTATCGGAGATGATAGGCCAAAAACATATTGACCCCTTGTGACGAATTAACCAATTAATTAGCCAAGTGAATTAATTATGTTCAATTACATGCAATAAGCGTGGCAGCACAAACAAATCACCAATTAACTAGAGTATGCAGAGGAAAATAAATTGAGACGGTGATTTGTTTACGAATTGGGAAAACCTACATGGCAAAAACCTTACCGGGTGATTTTAAGGTCACCACTCCCGAAATTCCACTATTATCACAATAAGCGATTACAAGTAAAGGAATCGTAGTATCTTATACCAACCTACAGTTGAACCCTTATCCCAATACAGAATTGGACTTATTCTGTAGTGACAATTTCTCCTTTTGATGCACGGCTCCCAAGTACGTGACTAACCAATTGCGCTGATCCTAGTACGCGACTTCAATCACCAACTAAAGAAATTTGTTGGTTGCAAAGTTCTTCAGTTCATCACACGATGAAGATCCAGAAGATGCTTGGTCACAAAACCCTATAGTGCAAAGTTCTTGGAAAAAATCTGACACGATGCTTCCTTTGATGGTTTTCCTTGCTACATACTTCAAATCGAATTTTGCTACTGGGATCAACCATGTTGATAGTCTTCCACTCAATGCCGGTCTCTCAAACAAGTACTTCAATGGATCTATTTGGTCTACTACCTATATTTGGAAAGGTAGGATAATATGTCTCAACTTCTATTCGGCCCATACGAGAGCAAAACATGATTTTTCTATGGGTGGATCTAGTCTCATAATCATGGAATCTTTTGCGCTTAAATAGTTCACGGCTCTTTCATTCTTATCATCATCTTCTCGTGCAAGCATACTTCCGACCGCATCTTCTATGATAGAGAGATATAAGCATAATGGCTTTCCGTGCATCAAGGATATCAAGATATTCCTTAATGAGCTTAAAAGCTTTCTGACATTCATCATTCCATTTATGAGGTTCATTCTTTCTTAGGAGCTTGAAGATGGGCTTATAAGTGGAAGTGAGTTTGGCAATGAATCGGCTGATGTATTGTAATTGACCCAAAATATCCCCTTATCTCTTTCTCACTCTTGGGTGGAGGCATTTCTAATATGACTTTGATGGGTCAATCTCTATCCCTCTATCTTTTACCAAGATGCCCAACAACTTCCCCACGGTTACCCCAAATGTGCATTTTTTGCGGATTTAATCTCAATCTATACTCTTTGATTCTCTCGAAGAACTTCCTCAAGATAACGACGTGACCCTCTCTCTCCTTGGATTTCACAATTATATCATCAACATACACCTTTACCGCATTGTGCATCATATCATGTAACAGGGTTGTGGCCATTCTTTGATAAGTTACAGTCGCATTCTTGAGCCCAAACGGTGTCACAATGTAACAATAAATTTCCCTTTCTGTGGTGAAGGTAGTCTTGGTCATATCCCTAGGGGCCACCTTGATTTGGTTATATCTCGAGAAACCATCCATGAAAGATTTCAAGGCACTACCAACTGTGTTATCCACTAAAACATTTATGTGTGGAAGAAGGAATTCATCTTTAAGGCAAGTTTTGTTCAAGTCCCTAAAATCCACGCACCTTCTTACCTTCTCGTCTTTCTTAGGTATAGGCACAACATTGGCTATCCATTCAGCTTGGTGTATGAGTTTGATAAATTCTACTTTCAATTGCTTGGTGACCTCTTCTTTGATCTTTAGAAGCTATTCGATTCTCATACATCTTAACTCTTGCTTGACGGGTACCATGTGAGCTATCTTGGGATTAATACTAGGCATATTTTCATAGGACCATGCAAACAGTTCTTGAAATTAGAAATGGCAATGGGCTAGGTTCAGGCCAGGTTTTTTCATAATTGGACCCGCCCCGTGGGCTCGGACTCGTTACCCTGACCTGTCCCGTTTAATAAACGGGTTTTTTATGCGAGGCCCCTGACCTGCCCCACGGGCCCTATTTAGCCCTACCTGATTTGGGCCCAATTCGCTGCCCAAATTGTGGCCCAACAAAAAAAGAATTGAATTGAAGCCCGAATTCATTTTTGCCTAGATTCAAGCCCTATGTCATGCAAATTCAAGCCCATATAATGTAGCCCGAATGCCAAATCAGTCCAAATCATAGACTATTAATTATAAATCAATAAATCACCTATTAATTATAAATCTATAAATCAATAAACCATAGCTAATATCATAAATCAATATAAATCACTTGTTAATTATTAATCTATAAATCAATAAATCATAGCTAATATCATAAATCAATATAAATCACCTGTTAATTATAAATCAATAAATCATAACTAAGATTATAAATTAATAAATTACCTAGCTAAGATAACCAATTAATTATAAATCAATAAATCATAGCTAAAATCACCTGCTAAACATAAAAATAAAATAAATCCAACAAGTACAAGAAATAAGTATCACAAGTCCAACAAGTCCAAAAAATTAAAAAGCTACAAAATAAATCTCACAAGGGACAAGTTTAGAATAATTACAAACCAACAAATTAATCCAACAAGTCTAAGAAATTAAAAAGGCTAGTAAATTAATACAAAAAGTCTAATCTATTATGGCTGTGACACAACTCTCATCCTCTTCATTAAGCTCCCCATCATCAAGAATTGATTGAAGTGTACAATCTCCAAACATAGTTGAAGAACCTACAATAATAATGAATTAAAAAAAGGAATAAACTTCATCAAATTATAACTAGCAAATATAAAAATACAATTTTAATTTTATAAATACAAATTAGTCAATTGCTAACCGTTCATCTCACTCCATAACCAATTCTGAGCACACATCATTGCCTCTATAGTCTTGGGATGAAGCCTACTACGGTGTGGACTTAACAGTCTCCCACTAGTGTTAAAGGCAGATTCTGAAGCAACAATTGTGATAAGAATGGCTAAAATATCTCCTGCAATCCTTTGTAAAGTAGGATACTTGAGACCATTACTTTTCCACCATGCCAAAATATCAAAGTCTTCATTCTTCTTCAACACTCCCTCATCAATGAAATGATCAAATTCCATTCTAGTACTCCCATGTTTCTTTGAACTACTTGAGCTATTGTTTACAAACAAATCAAAAGATGACATTGCCCTACTCAACCTAATTTCATTTGTGCCACATAATTTGAAGTATTTGCAGGCATATGAGAACTTCCTTCATTATCTACAGAGGACTCATCTACGTCTCCATACTCATCAAGCAAATTATAATAAAGATTCTTAATTTTTTCAATCTCCAAATCAGAATTATCACCATAAATGTTAGGATAATAAAACTTCAATAACTTCATCTTATGTCTTGGATCCAAGATAGCAGCAACGACCATAACAATATTAACATTAGCCCAATAAAAATTAAATTTAGCAAGTATGCTTTCTACCATCATACTTATCATCTCATTTGAAGACAAACTCCACTAATTCAATGCAATTTTCAACTCACACACCAATGTAAAATACATATTAGTTGTGGGGTACTTACAACCAAAGAAAAATTCAGTCACATTATGAAACAACTCCAACCTCCCATAAATATCTTTGACTACCTCACAATCATAGTCATGTGGCAAACAAGTATAAGATGCTTCACATTTAGCCAAATGAGAGAAAACATCTTTATAAATCAATGCAGTAGAAAGCATTAAGTAAGTTGAACTCCAACGTGTCTTTTAATCTAAGACCAACTCTATGGTGCGTTGAACACTCAATTGACATGCATTTTCATCAAATTTCTGCCTACTTTTTGATGATCTAGTCCAATAAATCACACTATCACAAATCCTTGCAATACCATCACCAATAAGTGACAACTCATCTTGAACAATCAAATTCAAAATATGTGCAGCACACCTTATATACAACATAGACCCACTCAACATAAGAGAACTAGTATCAAACTTGTTCAAGAAAAGTCTTATCATGACATCATTAGTACTACAATCATCAACAATTATTGTGGACAACTTCCTATCAATGTTCCACTCTAAAAAAATCAACAAGGACTTCAGCAAGGACATCTTTCGTGTGTGGAGAAGGAACATAAACAAACCTAGAAAAGCAATAGGAATAATTATAACATAACTCAATAAACACTCAATTTAACATAAAGTCTTAACATTCAATTTAACATAACTCAATAGGCATTCTAAACATAAAGTTTTTAACATTCAATTTAACCCAATATCATAAACTCAATTCATATGGTTTAATAGATTTAACATTTATAGATCAAAATATTACCTTAAAACTAGGCTTTGCAACATCCAAATTTGATCGATAAAGTGAGCGGTAATGACCATGAAGCCTCTTTTTTTGTTACTCGAAGTCCACATATCAGTTGTAATTGCCATCCTACTTCCATTCTTGTCCGTCATCTTCAAAGTTTTCTCCCTCTCATTATCATAAATTTTAAGAATGTCACTCTTCAAAGTGTCTCTTGAGATAAGCTTAAACAAAGGTTGAAAAGAACTCACAAATTCTCTAAACCCAATGTAGTCAACCATTGAAAGTGGGTATTCATGTAGGATGACCATACGAGCAAGATTATTCCTCACTTTGACTTGATCAAATTGGTAAACATTTAAACTCAATGTTCCATCCATCTTATTTTGTTGTCTAATTAACACTTATTGTCGCATATCCATTATATCTTTAAACTTTAATCGTGGACATCTTGCTAAATAATTACGCAAACGGGATGTACCTTAGTTAGACTTACCACCCAAGTAAAGCTTGCCACAATGATGGCATTGGACTTTAAATTTCCCCTGAACTTTCTTCCTTGTAAAATGTTCCTAAACATCTAAGGTAGTCTTTCTTTTTCTACTTGCATCCACATCCTCATTTGTACCCTCTTGCTCTCCCTCTTCATCTGTCCCTTCTTGTTCCTCTACCTCTAAGTCCTCTCCCACTAAGTCCACCATTGGGGATTTCAGACTCCCACTTGATTCAAAAGTTTGGGAGTTAGAAATTTTATCAATCAAAACAAATATGTACAAATTCATTATTATACATACTTATTGATTAATGGGCACAATTTCATAATTAAACCGATTCACTAATATTCACAAATTCTACCAGTCCAATCATAATTAAACACAATTAACTACAAATTCAAACACTTACTCATTGTTTAATGGGCATAAAAGTGACGTTGATCCTGAGGGTGAGTTTTCAGAAGGCGACAATAGCGAGGTTGATTGTGAAAATGGCAAAGGAGACCGCATAGCTAGCAAGGGACAACGTCCAGTTCTCAAGGGAGAGCTGCTTGGCGAGGGAGAACCAGATTTTTTTTGAATCTCCCATCTTTGTTTTAGGCATTGCATTCACAACAAACACAAAAAATAATAAACACAATTTCTTTCATTAAACAATTACACTTTCTTTGAAAAACATTTTCCCATAGAATTTATTTTTCCATTAAACTACACTCAATTATTCACTCATCAAAAAGAAATGTCCTGCTCACTTTTTTATAGCTAACATAACAAGGCTTTAACATAAATTGACAAACCAAACCATACACCCAAAATTTAAATAATATGAATCAACAAAATAAAATGCAGGGACTTTAATCTTTTTTTTTTTTTAAATAATATGAATCATTGTAATTAATTTTTTTTTATAAATAATATAAATCAATAATATGAATCAACAAAACCCCTCTTTGATGAATACAGGAACTCAGTTTGGGCACAAAAATAATATGAATCAACAAAAAAGAAATTGATGAGTTTTGGAAGAAAAAAAAATACCTTTGCTCAGCAAATGGGACTTGGCAAATTCAAGAAATCAACAAAACCCCTGCCAAATGCAAAACCTGCCAGTTAACTGACAAAACCCCTTTCAAAGACTTTGGCAAATGGAAAGAGAAATCAAAGATGTTTGATTTATCAAGAACTAAACAGAACAAACCGAATACATCAATATCAAAAAAAAAATTTTTGAAGAGAAGTAGAGAACAGAACAAACCGAGACCGGCGGTGACACTGACAGAGCTTGGGCGGCGGGTGACAGACCTTAGACTGACTGGCGGTGACAGCTTAGGACGGCAGCGAGAGCTTCGACCGGTGATGAAAGTTAGGGCCGGTGGTGAGATTGAGAGTAAGAGCTTGGACCGGCGAAGATTGATTGGGCCGGTGGTGAGAGGATTAATTGGACCAGCGAAGATTGATTAAGCGTGTGGTTGTGAGTGTGAGGTGTGAGACTGAGCTGAAATGAGAGGAATTAGGAATAGATTTTAGGATATAACCAAATTAGGTCGGGTCTAGGTTCAAACCAGGTTTTTGCAAAATCCAGATCTGACTTGAACCTGCTTTGGGTTTTTTTTTTGGCGTAAATGCACTTTTAGTCCCTATATTTTGACGTTTTTCCGTTTTAGTCCCTACATTTTAATTCTTTGCACTTTTAGTCCCTGAAACACTATTCCGTCACTAAACTAACGGGCAAACAGACGGATTAATAAAATAATTTTTTTTTACACGTTGGGCAATAAAAAAATAAAAGAAAATGCCACTTCTCTCCCATCCTCCCATCCTCTGCCGAACAGCCACCATTATCAACCATAAAGAAAAAAAAAATCTCTACTAAACTCTTATCCTCCCATCCTATGCCGAACAGCCACCATTATCAACCATAAAGAAAGAAAAATTCCACCTTTCTCTTATCCAGCTATCTCTAATTATGGTTCTCATTCTTGGAAAGCCATTCTTAAAGGTTGCTCTATATTATCAAAAGGGACACGTTGGATAGTTGAGGACCACACAAAAGTGTCAGATGTTCTTGCACCTAATGCACAATGGAACCTCAATCCTCTTAGTTTTGAATTGCCTATATCAATCATTAAACAAATACAAGTAACACCCCTCTCGGACTTCAATGTACCTCAAGACAAGCTCATTTGGTCATCACATGCGGGTATTTGCTCAGTCAAGTCAGCTTACATTTTTCTATCTAAGCAAGTACAAAACAAAAGCCAAGTGCCTAACTTGTCGTGGAGCCAGATTTGGAAAATTCCTATTCCCCCCAAAATCAAACTTTTCTTATGAAAATGTGCCCACAACAGAGTACCATCGCGAGCTTTTATTTTCAAACACGCCAATCTAGCAGCTCAAGCGTGTCCCAGATGTGGCCTTCAAGAAACAACAATACACCTTCTTCGAGACTGCTCATTCCCAAGGGATTTGTGGCTTACTTTCTCTTCTTACCATCCTACTCCAAACTTTTTTGATATCCCTATCCACCAATGGTGCAAAACAAATATTAATACAAACATCATAGTAAACAATATTCCGTGGTACATTCTCTTTCCATTCATCCTGTGGTCCATTTGGTTAAGTCGCAACTCCCTTGTCTTTAGCAATAAATATATTACTCTGTCCCAGCTTCGCAAAACAGGGATACATCATGCCACTGAATTCTTCTATTTAAGCATGCATCCTAAACTTCAACACCAGCCCATCATTACTACATTTGTTGGGTGGAAGCGAACTCCTTTCCCCTTCCTTACTCTTAACATTGATGGTAGCTCAAAAGGAAACACGTGTCATGCTGGAGCAGGCAGAATTATACGAGATCATTGGGGTAAATGGATAGGAGGCTTCCCAATTAACATAGGTATCACTCATAGCATGATGACATAATTGTAGGCAATTAGAGAAGGTTGATGATAATGGTGGTTTGAGAGAGAAGTGGGATTTTTCTTTCTTTATGGTTGATAATGGTGGCTGTTCGGCAGAGGATGGGAGGATAAGAGTTTAGTAGGGATTTTTTTTTCTTTATGGTTGATAATAGTGGCTGTTCGGCAGAGGATGGGAGGATGGGAGAGAAGTGGGATTTTTTTTTTCTTTATGGTTGATAATGGTGGCTGTTCAGGCAGAGGATGGGAGTTCAGTAGGGATTTTTTCTTTTCTTCTTTATGGCTGATTTGGGAAAGTTCTTCACATGTGCGCCAGAAGAAGGTAAGTGACCTATACACACACATGTGGGGAGAGCCAGAGAGACGACGTGTCACTTGCAGCGTGCTTGAGGGGAGACTTGCGCGCCAGAGTGCTTCACGTGATTGACACAGCATTTTCTTTTATTTTTTTATTGCCCAACGTGTAAAAAAAAATAATATTTTATTAATACATCTGTTTGCCCGTTAGTTTAGTGACGGAATAGTGTTTCAGGGACTAAAAGTGCAAAGAATTAAAATATAGGGACTAAAACGAAAAAACGTCAAAATGTAGGGACTAAAAGTGCATTTACGCCTTTTTTTAAACCCAAACCCGACCCTATTCTTTATTAGGCCGGGTAAAACCCGACCCATTAAGGTTGGGCCAGGTCAGGTACTCGCGGGTTAGGCCAAAATTGCCATCCTTACTTGAAATTTTGTTAGTAGCTCTTTGAGATCTTCTCTTTCTTTTTCATTTAGGGTTGAGCCAATTTTAATTAAGCGTGGATTCTCATTATTGCCCAAATTAAGAGTTTCAAAAGTTAGTTCCATAGGTTCAATTTTCTTTTCCAATTGTTTATTAATTTCATTTTCAAATTCATTAGAATAATTTAGGTGCAGAATTTCAATATTATGGGACACATTAAAATAAACCAAATTAGAATTCATCTTATTAAAAATGTTGAAAAGTACATTGAGACTTGCATTACAAACTTCCTTTCCCACTTTCTCAGAAAATTTAACTTAAGTCCAATTATTAAGTTGCCCTACAGTAGGCACGATGAAGGTAGAAGGATCACTTGGTTCCTCATTGGTGATGGCGAACACGTCCTCCTCCATCTTTAGCATAATCTCCATTGCTTCAACATACATATAGTCCACCCAATCGACTTCCTCTTGAACTTCCTTGATCACCACAACAAGCTTCTCCTAAAAAGTAAGCTTCTCATTGAAGAATATCTCCTAACCAGAATACACATTTCCATCCTTGCCTACCCAAAGTTTGGGAAAGCCACAAAAGGGGAAGTCTCCCCATTCTTTCACAAAGTTTTTATTAAGGGTACTAAGGTTCTTCTTCATTCTGTCACGGCCTTTAAAGAATCCCAAACCTTCCTTAGCCAGTTGAGTCTTGAAATTGGGGAATTCAGCCACCCCTTTTCTTTCTCTCCCAAAACCCATACTAGGCATATACCCCATGTTCTTTATCATTGCAATCACCTCATGGCTACAATATGGGAGCAAATCCATAGTATACCTTTCATCCTTCAATCCATAATCAGCCATGTTCACAAACTCGAAGCCACTCATTTGGAGCTCACTTCCTCCTTCCCCAAGTCCACAAACCGGTGCTAGGATTTCACCATCACCTAGTACTACGGCAATCCCCCCCTTCTAGGGGATCTTCATCTTTTGGTTTAGAGAAGAGGGAATAACCCCAATAGGATGAAGCCATGCCCTTCCTAAGAGAAGGTTGTTGTTAGGAGTGATGTCCATGACATGGAATTCCATAATTGTATCCATTGGACCAATCTTGCGAAGAGCTTTGAAAGTTCTCATAATCTTCCTTGAAGTATTGTCATATGCCCCAATGGTTAAAGGAAAAGGTATGATTGTCTCCACATCTAGGCCAATGGTAAAGGCAGTCCTAAAAGGGCATACATTCAATACAGATCTATTATCGATTAACACCATAGGAACCTTGGCGCCCATGCATTTGATGGTGATTTATAAAGGCCTAGTATGAGTTGCTTCCTTGGGAGGTAGCTCCTTGTTGGAAAAAGCAAGAAGAGGATGAGATAGGGCTTTAACTCCTCTGAAGATAGTACTTTGTGTGGTGTAGTTTCTATGGGCACCTTCTTCCCATTCAAAACATTCAAGAGAGCATTACGATGCTTGTGAGAAGCCATAAGCAAGCCTCATACCGATACATGAGCTTGAGTTTTCTTTAATTGAGTCAAAACTTGATCTTCTTCCTCTTTCTCTTCTTTCCCTTTAGGTTTTGTGGGCTTAGACCCGTCTCCTATGTCCCTACTAGGATGATCGTTCTCTTAAAAGGATGGTTTGTAGTGTTTCCCACTCCTAGTAATGTTGACGACATTGTTCTCCATGACTCTTTTCTTTGCTTGATAATTCTTTAGGGAAGCATCCCCCACACAGCTACTGCATGCTTTAAAATCTCATCTTCCTCATCCAATATTCCTTGTACTGCCACGGCATTAACCTCTAGGGTTTTTATCAACTTTGATTAATCCCATTCGATCTCATCTATTTACACCCAATTCTGATATGGAAGAGGAGCTCTATGATAATCAGGCAAAGGGTTCTTCTTGATGCTAGGCATGGTGATGATATTGGGATTTGGGAGGGTTCCAGTGTCTTTGAGATCTTGTATTTCGTGTTTGAAGTGGAAGCAATTGTCGATCTTATGGCTGGATTTCTAGTGAAAGTGACAATATTCATTAAGGTTCCAAGTAGGAGGCACAAAATTAGGTATAGGTGTGGGATCTAGAGGTTTGATGAATCCTTTAGAGGTCAAATTTTTATATGCTTAGGCTAGGGTCATTCCTAGGTCGGAAAATTCTCGACGGGCTTTCTTTGTGAAGCTTGGGTAGGCTAAGGTTTGTTGAGATATAATGGCACTTACATTCACCGGATTGCGTGCTTTAGAGGCAATTGCACCTCCTCCATATGTCTTCTTGATTGGAGGTTTGCTCTCACCCTTCTCTAATTATCCATTCTTGAGGGTATCCTCTATCCTAGTTCCACAATCACACAACTCTCCAAAAGAACTAATAAGCGATGACAAGAGCCTACTATTATACACCGGAAAAAAAAATTCTTTATAATCATGCTAATTTGATATTTCTCATTTGGCTTATTAACCATCCTAGATTCCTACCCTTTTCACCTTTGTCATGTATTTGGAGAATGTTTCCCCTACTGCTTGCTTAGTGGTCTCCATATCTCTTAAAGTCACATCAATCATAGTATTGAAGATGAATTAATCCACAAACAACTCCACTAGCTTATTCCATACCTTAGTCTTGCTAGGATCCAAGCTATAGTACCATCTTAATGCACCCCCTGTGAGTGAGAGAGGAAATGCATGCAAAGTTTGCTTCTCATCCAACCCTTTCATTTCAACAATGCTTAGGTACCTCCTAACATGTTGCTTTAGATCTTCAGTTCCATCAAACTTTTCCGCATCAGAAATCTTGAACTTTAGAGGTAGTGCAATGGGAGTTTTGGAGCTTATGCCTCTTATGTTATAGAGACAATCATCCATCCCTTGGGCCTTGCGAAAGGTTAGTTGCATCTTCTCCATCTTCTTCCTCATTGCTATGGTTTTTGCCGTGAGTTTCTGAAATTGTTTGATTCTTTCATAATTAGCCTTGTCTCTTTCAACCCAATCTTCTACTTCTTCATTATCGGAAATCTTTGCACATGCGGCCTTTTTCAACTTCACTTCTTCTAGCTTGGTGAGGCGACTCCCCATCTTCTTGAGAACGTCGCTTTGCTCTTCCATTGCCTTGAATATTTTTTATGCAAATTGCTAATTGGAGCAGCTGTGGTTACTTGAGATGGTCCCCCTTCTTAAAATACTTCCTTTTGATGTGTGTCCTCAACCTTGACCAAATGCCTTCCGTGCTTTCTCAAACCCAAATTGGAGTGGGAACGTGTTTTCTTGACCTTGGTGGTGCAATAATGCCTGAAAAAGAGTCTCATTTTTATTAAGTCTGTGTCCCATTTAAAAGGTTCCTTTTAGATAGACTTACAATGTATTTATTACCTTTGGGCTTTTCTCTTTTTTCATTTCATTATCATTTTTTTTTTGAAGTAGCCCTTTAGCTAGAATATATTGTAGTCTTCCTCTCAAAGCCCATGAAGTTCTCATCATTTTGGGCCTAGGCATACAACAAAGAGGCCCAAGATTAGGGAAATTCATATTGACTTTGTAGGATTTTGGATGCTAAATCTATAGCATACTTGTTATCTTAGGTTCAAAGTCCTCTTTTTCAAAAGGGCTTTTTAATTTGGGCTTATAATAACAATTAGGCTATGATCTTATGAACCTTTCAAGCTAACATATACCTCTAGATTTAGGGATAAGTCTCTTATATGTGAGAACTTCTTTTCTTTTATCCCAATTGTCTTAGGGTATGCCATAACTTTAGGGTCATCCTTCCTTTTTTTACATCTTTTATTTGTCCTTTAGAATTAGGTGATCATAAGATATATGGTTGAATAAACAAGAGATATAAAAAGATACCCTCTTTTGATAAGATCTAGGATCTTTCTAAGTGTGGGTAGGCTCCTTAAAGCTAAAAGAATAGATAAGTAGGTCACTTACAACTAGGTGGGCCATGATTCCAATCGAGTTCCTAAGTGGACCTTTGTGGATTGGTGGCAAACCGTCAACGTACTCAAAGCCCATCATAGGCAATGTTACACATTGTGAGTTGGTGGGATGAACTTCAAAAGACTTGGGCTCAAATGGAGCCTTCCATCTTCCCACTCATCCCCAACCGAGGTAAAAGGGACAATAGAACCAAGTAATGTGTGTGTAAACAAGTATTGAATAAGCCTTTATTAAGGTTAAGGCATAGGACAAATAAGAATTGAACTCACAATCCCTAGTGAAGTCACCACAATGGACACAACAGGGAGTTGCCACCTAGTTTTTGTGATAGTCTAAGAACCATATATATAGAGCATTCTCTCAAGGAAGGACCTTTTTTATCTTACTACTAGAGATATGGGTCAAAGTTTTGGTACGGTTTTAGGAAGGTGTTAGGCACCTCCTGTCATTATGTCTTATGTCTTAACCCTATTAAAGACATACTCAATATTGCATTCTAACTCACACACACTAGCATACATCTAAGCATACAACATGGCATCAATCATCCAAAAAACCTAATCATACATCTATCATGGCATATCACAACCCAAGTCTAGCATGCATCTATCGTGGCATCTCATGACATAAACCCTAGCATGTTACTATATCATCCACCTAACATTCATCTAGCATGGTATCCTATATCAACCTAGCATTCATCTAACATCATGTAAACATATCATATCCAAGGCAGAAGCATATAAATAATAAATCAAGGCTAGGCAGCAAATAATCATAGTATCATCAAGAGAATATTGGAGAATATTAAGAACATAAACATGCTTATTCAAACCACCATATGATGTTCATCAATCCTAAACAAGATTACAAACAAAATGCATGTACATGTGAATGCATGACTTACCTTACTTACCTTGCTGCATCTCAGCACCTATGGCATTAATGCATGAACATGTGAATGCGTGTTCATGGTATCAAAACAAGATAAACCCTAATTTAACATGTGAAAAGCAAACAAACAAACGAACAATGAAACAAAGACTCATACATACAAAGGAGGATCAAAATAAAAGCATATTTATGCAAGGAAATAAGAAACAAAATTAGAAAAACTAGGATAAGGGTTTTTTGGCAGGATCACGCATATTCATGAGCAAGCATGCGTGCGCATAATCCAGCCTATGCACGCATGCAGAATTATGCACACGTGAGTTTGGCCACAAAAACCCTAGCCAAGAACACAACAACATAGAAAACAGGGCAGGACTTCAAAACAATAAATGTAACATCCTAACATGATTTAAAACATAAAAACTACATAAACCTAAACTACATAAACATATTAAAACATAAAACAAGCCAAGAAACAAAATTAAAAGTAAGATTAAATAAAGAGAGAGATAAATGAGTTTAGAACTCTATACCTCAAAACAAAAGCTCCTAGGCTTTATTTTTTACCGTTCCCCTCAATTAAATCTATTCACAATCAAAAAAAGAGTGATTAGTAATATTAAACTCAAAGATCAAGGCCAAAAAAGGCCCTAATCAAAAGAAAATTTACTTGAGGATGTTTTGTGAAAAACTTCCTTTTTGATTCACTATTTCTAGTGAGTCTTCATGTTTTCCCTTAGGATTTTTGTCTATTTTGAAAAGATACCATGTGTGGCTATTTACATTGTAAAAATAGGGGTTTGGAATGACTCCCAGACGATGTGGGACTCGTTCCAAACCTCAACATTAATGTAAAAAATTTGTCTTTTTTATGTTTCTGGAACCCTACATGCGCTCGCAAGATTGGGCCTACATGTGCATGCATAAGGGCTACGCACAAAGGTTAATTCCTACGTGCGCATGCCAAGGGCTTCCTTGGCTTTACTTTTCCAAAATTTGATTTATTTACTCATTAAAAGTTATATTTTTTTATTTTAACATCTCTCAAGTCAATTTAACATTTGATTGAGCCTTAAACCAACCTTGGGTCTTAGAATGTTAGCATTATTGGAGAACGGGGGCCTGAGTCGTAAAGGGTACAAAATGCCGTATCTATAATGGGTTCCCCACTTCCAACCCCAAGACCGTACTACACTTGCAACCAGTGTCACAACCAACATCCAATTTGTCGAACTGTGCTCAAGAAAGATGATTGGAGAAGATGATGAAGAAGATGACCTTTGATGTCAATGAATTTCCTAGACTCCATCTCATTGTTGCGATCAAGGAGGAAATGGATACTCATGGTGGAGGATACCAAATAAAGTCATAAAGATCTTTCATGTTGCTTTATATACGTTGGAGTTTTTGTGATTGGATAAATGTGTTTTGGTGATCATCGATGTATACACTTCATTTTGTAGTCCTTGTGACTTAAGTCCATTTTCACCAATGAAGATATCACTAAAAGGCCCATGATTGGTTATCATAGATGTAAACATAACTTTAGGCTGATGAATTCTTATGTTTTTTAATATTCTAATTTGTGTACCAACATTTTGGTGTTTTGTTTTTAAGTTCCCCATCACTAGTCCTCTTACTCCCTATTATTATTTTGGTTTGATATTTGTTTGAGTTAATCCTTAGTTAGTTTGAAAGTAAGAATTTGTGTTTATATCAAAACACAAGCTATGTGACTATGTATTAGAATGTGTCTATCAATTATTTGAGAAATATCTGACGAGTAGCGCATGAATGGTTGTCTGTAACTCGCAAACCGTCTATAACAATGACGAGTAAAAGTGCGGATGAGCATAAACGCATTAATTCCAGACAGCATTCAATGATTGAGTGATAAATGAGCACAGAACCATTATCTCCGTCCAATAATGTGCAATTAAAGGCCGGTTACAGACAGCAAACGTGGGGATTAAATGGCCATTATTAAGCATTAAATCCACTAGCTACAGTGTAACGTTAGACTGAGCATTAATTCAGCATAAGGCTATATAAAGCCAGGAAAGACAGGTTAAAGGGACAAGATTTACACATTTCATAATTGAGATTCCTAAATAGTTGAAGCTAACTTGAGCATCAAAGGGTCTTTGGCAAGCCCCAAACCGGTGCCATTATTTATTTGGCGCTTTCTCTTACACAGGATATTAGGTCGTCCATTATACTGACGAGGAACATATTGATAAGGTGAAATTGTGCTTCATCAATATCAATTGTAATTACATAATAAGTTTTGATTATCATGATAATCTCCTTAAAAGAATGAAAATTTTGGATAATAAATTTGAAACTTAAAAATTTTAGTTGTACCAAAAGAAATTAGGAGAATATAATGCATAATAACAATAATTAGAATAATATGGACCACTTCAAAAAGAATCAATAAAAAAAAAACCAAAATGATAAAATTATAGACCCTTAAAAAAATGATAAAATTATATATTTGAAAAAATATAAAAATAAAAATTACTTTGAGAAATTTTTGAATTTTTAGTAAATAAATTATACATTATACCACATTTCAAAATAATCAATATTCCCGCGAACACGCATTGCGTGAGTTTGCAACTAGTTACTATAAATTATACATTCTCATGTTGTTACGCTTCATCTCATCTTTACTGTATAAAACTTCTAATTGTCAAATTGTTAACTAGACTAGCTACATGGTCCCGATTCTAGTTTGATTTGATATATTTTATATGTGCTTACCACTGTTGCTTCTTCATCCTTTCCATGTAATACTTGATATTTTTCTTCATTTTTAGCACTTGAGCTATAAATTTTCTCATAACTGACACCTTGATACTACCATTTTTTCTTCCGTGAATCCAGAACAAATTATCCCAATATCTCGGTCTTAAGTATAATAGATGGCACTCATAGGAGTCCAAATCTTTTGTCTCACTTTTTCTACTCCACTCTATACTCCACCAATAAAAACTTGTCACATGTTCACCTAATTAATTAAATACTATCATTATTGACTTATTAATATTACCGTTATTACTTAATAGTAGTATTTAATTAATTGAACACGTGGCAAGTTTTTATTGATAAAGTATAGAGTAGAGTAAGAAAAGTGGAACAGAAGATTTTAACTCCACGTATAGCTTTACAACAGCCAGGATTTGTTGAAACTTTGCAAGGTGTGATAGGCCCAGACACAAGGTTTATTGAAACTATAAAAGGCGTGATAAGCCCGGAAACACGTGGAAGGTGGATCAAATAGCAGTGTAAGGAGGCTTAAAAAACTTTGGAAGGAAGGGATCAAACCAAATTCAAAAGCTTGAAATTTTTCGTTCTTTCATCCATTTCAGAAATGTGATAACCAAGCAGATTTATGTTTATCCCAACAGCACATTTGTCTGGCTAATAAGTCAAAATCTTATATGGTTATTTATTTTTAAATAATTAAATATTTATGTACCAATATAATTGTTCCATGTATGTTTACAAATAGATCAAACAACACATTTTTCCAAAAAAAAAGCTAGCCTCTTTTTTTTTCCTATAAAATATTAAGTGTTAGTCCCTTAAAAAGAAAAGAATTGATGAAGATAATTAGAAATCTAAAAAGGTAATTTTGATATTTCATTATTACTCACCATAAGGCTGTTAGCATATGAAAGCGTTACTTGGGACAATGATCTTATTTGGTGTAGAACATCCTTGGTTCCTAATGGTTTTCCATATTAACCAACTCTTTCAAAGGGCTATGGTCCAAAAATCTTTGTCAAGAACATCCATATATGCATATAAGTTATAATACTCGGTGCACCAAATCTTGGATAGCAATTCACTTGTTTCAACTTTAAATAACAATTCCCTCCGATTAAAATCACAACCAGAAGTTATAACAAGGTAGTGACTGGCTGTACCAGAAAGTTATTAAATGCCATTTGAATAACCCTGGTTATTTAAAAAATTAAAACAAAAAACAAAAAAAGCTTAAAAAAAAAAAACAAAAAAACCCACCATCTAAATTTCACAAAAATTCATTCCAGTCTTCTAAAAGTTTCAAGTTTATTCAATTAAAGTATATCCATCAACTTTTGTTAAATTTTGTTGTTAATTGTTCAAATTTTAAAATTTTTTTCTTCAAATTTTTTTGGATTTTAAAAAAATTAATGGAAATTAATGAAAAGACCTTAATTAAACTAACTTGAAATTTAGAGGATTGA
This sequence comes from Lithocarpus polystachyus, assembly GCA_033629205.1. NCBI lineage: Eukaryota > Viridiplantae > Streptophyta > Magnoliopsida > Fagales > Fagaceae > Lithocarpus > Lithocarpus polystachyus. Next base: position 26,930,941 of record CM066172.1, on the reverse strand, counting down.
AATGAATAAAGAAAAGTTAAAGTTAGAGGGCTGAAATTAATTATGATAAAACTTGGAGGGTTGATTTTGTATTTTAACCAAAATAAATTAATAAGAAGAAAAAAAGGGAAAAGTTTACTGGCACTAATTTGTTCGCTGAATATTTCACACCATAGCTTTTTTTTTTTTTTTTTTGGGAAAAGTCTACTGACGCAGAAACTATGTATTTTTTGTCTTATGGTTGATCATAGTACGGTGAGTTTGTGAGAAAATACGTGAATTTTTCTATGAAATATTCGGAGTCTACAGCATAACTCTTATTTTTGTGCTGTAGTGTGACTCAATAAGATGAATGTGCGAGGACTGAGTCTGTAATTAATTTTTATGGGTGAAATAATCGGTGCAGTTATAGTAGGTCTCAAAAAAAGGGGAAAATAAATTAATCCTACTGGTTATGCTGTCAATTGCCATATGGCTTCATAATTGATATGATTTACTCGTCTTCATTACGTTGTTTCCAAGTCCTTTCTAGTACATAGATCTAATTAATCATGATTTTGAAATTTGGGGGTCCTCCTAAGAGCATTCGTACCTGGGATTGTAATTGCCATATGTAAAGTTTATTTTAGCATTTTTCCCTCAAAAACCTCTCACACCCGGAATGCTATATACCAAGATTGCAAAAAAAATTTGCAATACTGCTACAGTGCAATTCTAAAGGTAGAATTGCACTGTTGTAAAAATATATATATATTATTCTACTTTCCTCAAAATTACTCTCTCCTCTCTCTCATTATTTCTGTTCTCTTCTCTCTCTTCCTTCTCTCTTTCTCATCTGCTCTCTCCTCTCTTCAGACCCAAACACCATCATCCTCCCAACAGCAACATCACACATCATAGTGGTTCATTTTTTCTGATGGGTTGCAATCCGGCGGGTTCTGTGGTTGTTGTTGTTGTTGTTGTTGTTGTTTTTTTTTTTTTTTTTTTTTTTTTTTTTTTTTTTTTTTTTTTTTTTTGCTGTGATCGGTGCTTAAAGGAAGAGGTGGGTATGGCTGAAGTGGGTTGTGGGTCGTGGTTCTCTCAAGTTCGGTGTTGCTGGGTTTTGTTTGTCGTCGGTGAGGTCACGGCAAGGTGGAGATGGGGGTGGATTTTTCTGGGTTGCTCATATTGGTGATGGGTTTGGTGGAGTGGCATGGGTCACAGCGAGGTGGATTCCGATGGGTTTTGCTATGGATCTCACCACCACTGCCTTACAAGTTGCCAGTCTCACCGCCGCCGACCTTACATGCCGCCAACTTGCCACTGGTCTCACCCCTCACCGATTTGAGTTCCTGGGTTGTGGGTTGATTTCGTGGGTTTATGGTGTGGGCCTTTGGTTGATTTTAAAGTGGGTTGTGGATGGTGTTGTGATGGTGTTGATAGTGAGTTTTAGGTGGTGATGTTGTTGTGTTTTTTCTTTGTTCCTTCGTGGTGATGGGTTTGTGTAATTTTCATTGGTTTTTTAGATGATTTTTGTTGCAAATTTGGTTGGATTTGGGTTGTGGTCATGGTGGCCGGTGGTTATGGTGGCCAGTGGTTATGAGTGGATTTAGGATATATTATTTGTGAGCTGTTATGTTGGTGTTGATGGTGGACGGTGGTCATGGTGGCCAGTGTAAATTTGTGGTTGTTCTTGAACAAAAAGAATGAGAGAGAAAGAATAAATATTATTTTATTGTGTAGAAATATTATTTTAATGAGTAGAATAGGAAAATAAAAGTTGGAATACTGAATGTATTGTAAAATGGTATTGTATAATTGATAAAGTGGCTTTTTGAGATGGTAAAATAGGATAAAGTAGAAATTTCCTGATACGAATGCTCTAATAGTTATATCATGACAATAAGATTGAATGAATTAATGTTGGGAAACAAAATATTGCAAGCAACCAATATGCACTAGAGGGCTAAAGTCACGTTTGATACATTGTAATGGTCTTTTTTTTTTTTTTTTTTTTGAGAAAATAATGGCTATTTTAGGGTTTGTTTGAGATCCATTTATTTTTTTAAAACTGAAAACTTTTTGCTGAAAGTACTGTAAATAAATGTAAAAGTTAGCTGAAATAGTACAGTAGAACTCATAAATAGTATCAAAAAGTGCAGTGAGACCCATGAAAAGTAGCAAAAATAAGTTGAATAGTAAAATAAGTTGGCAAAATTAATCATGCTAAATGGACACTTAGTGTTAGGACATATGTGATTCAATGTTAGGAACATATGTCAATATTTTATGTAATTGGCTAATACTTTGACAAAACGCACTTTAGTTGTAATTGGGTAGATCTTGGATAGGTTTAATACTTCAAGGAACTAGAGTTCAAGTCTAGTATTGAAGCTATGCAAATCTGTCTAAGAGACAAGTGAAGAAGTGCTGATTCATTAAATCTTGACAGCTGCTCAATAGATAGCTATCTATTGAGGTTTAATGAGGCTCGACAGATACCATCTATCAAGGTATCTATCAAGAATTACGGAAATCAGTTTTTCAGATCTGATTTTTAGCCCATGCTTTTGTATTTATGTAGAGCTTTTTTTTTTCTCACAACCCTAGACATATATAAAACTTATTTTAGAGGCCGTCACACAAGAGAATTAAAGGAAAACACATGCAAAAGGTGACCGATGCCTTATTCTCTCTGAAAGAAGCTACTACGTCTTTTGTGCCTTAGGGTTTTGTAACCAAGTGCTTCTTGATCTTCATTGTTGATAAAGTGATGAACTTTGCAGTTAACATCTTTTTCAAGTTTGTGTGTTAGTCACGTACTAAGAGCCATGCGTCATTGGTTAGTTACGTACTGAGATCCGTGCATCAATAGGGTGACGTTCATATATTGAAGAGTTCAGAATTTCTGAAGCGGTAGAAAGTTTCTACTGTAAGTTCATCTACGGGGATTGTAGAGTCTAGGAACAAAGATTTTGTACTAGATCTGAAACTTCTCTTTACTATAGTGGATTGCTTTTTGGGAAGGCTTCCCTCCGGGTTTTTTACTGTGAAACTAGATAGTTTCATTAGTTTTCCCGGGTCATCATATCTTGTCTTATTTACTTTTCCGTTGCATTTATTTTTGACTTGATATTGATGTTTGTTTGTTTTAACAAGTTTTATTCATAATAAATCTAATTAACAACTTAAATTTAAAACTTGTTAATTCTATCAATCGGAGTTTAAAATTTCCCATCACTTAGTGTAATAGAAATAAACATTACAAAGAATAGCATACTAAAAGGTTTTTTTTTTTTTTTTTTTTAGAGTTTCAACATATGGCGTCCGCTTCTGATAATAGCTATTTTTATCATTAGACCAAGACACTAATTAGTTTTTGTTGTAAGCGGAGATAAAACCTCAGATCTCTTATATAACTATCAGAGATTTTATCAATTGAGCTAACTGGAACCCACAAGAATACAAGAAGTTGGAATTGAATAATTATTCTCATTCATTTGATTGTACTTTATAATAAGGTGTGGATTGTAGTATGACATCATATTTCAGCCAAACAATGTAAAGTTTGTGTAATAAAAACTGCTCATTCCTAAAATAACCATTTTTTAGAAAACTATTCCATGTTTACACTTTTTGTGAGTACTGACTACAGAGTATTGCTTAACATTCAATTAAATTAAGTATAACTTTTTTTAAAAAATCATATAATTGATATGAATTTTCTAATGCAGTGACACTTTTCATTTTAAAAACGTTTAAACTAAAACAGTAAAAAAATAATAACATGGCATTCATGCCCATGTCGCACCAGAGATAGATTAGAGAGTAAAATTACTGGGAATTGTGCTTTGCTATTCTTCTTCTTGTTTTTTATTTATATTTTTAAAAAGAGAATTAAAAGAAACACAAACTCATCCATTCACTTGATCACTTCTGTCGGCAGAACTGATTATCAACCAAAAAAAAAAAAATTCTGTCGGCTGAACTACAAAATCAAACGGAAAAAAATAATTCCTTTGGGGAGAAAGAGAATATTGAGAGAAGCGAGAGGAGAGAGTACCTAGCTAGTAACTGGGAAGAAGAGAGTTACAATAGTTTTTGGCATTTTGGGATTTTTATTTTTATTTCTTACTTTACTATTTACTGTATTTAGAGGTTAAGGAATGTAGTTCTTGGCATGTTGGGATTTTTATTTTTATTTCTTACTATTTAGAGGTTGAGGAATGAAGTATTTTCATAATATTTTTACAACAAATCATACGTGGTAAGTTATTATTGATTCAAATTTGAATTCACAACTAAAATTACATTTTTATAATAATCAATAACAATTTACCACTTAAAATTTATTATAAAAATATTATGAAAACATGTCATATTTCTCTCCTATAAGCTTTTGATAAGGAATAAATATTTCTCTTAATAAAAACTCCTATGTAATGACTTTTCTAATAGTTCTATCACAGACTTTACAGCGTACCAAACGTGTGTAAAGTGTAATTGTCGTATTGACTGGTAGAATATGTCACTGTTCTAAATATTGACATAAAACCAAATTTGACATATTTATTACATTCAGTCACCAGCCTACAACAAATTTTTATGCCATTTAAAACCAAACATAAATGAAGTGGACACTCTTCATGAACGATCATCCTTTCTTCACCAAAAAAGAAAAGGAAAGAAAGAAAAAAAGACCATCCTTTCAATGGGAATTCTGAATTCTCAGCCATCCATGAAATTTAACCCACCAAACCTGTAGGGCATGTGACCCCATGTGTCCTATCAATTATATCTCTTACGTGTATCTGATGTATGGTATTAGTATACCACCTCCCATTTACAACTATAAAACATGAGGAGCAAGTTCTCGTCTCCCCCACTAAAACCCTTTCATCACATTACAATATAAAGTCACTCTACTAATTCCTCTACAGACTTAGCTTGGTTCCATATAGTGATGGCATCTTCTCCTGCTATCTTGGTCTTAGCTTTCTTCATTGCTTTCTCTATTTCTAGTGTTGATGTAGCCCTAGCTACTCGAAAACTTTTGGCACCAACCTTTCCTGGTTTGCCCAACTTTCCTTACGTGCCATTGCCTCCTTTGCCCAGAGGGACACCGCTATACCCTAAGTACAGGTTGCCACCACCAATTGCTACAAATCCAATTGTCCCCTACTTTCCCACAGTGCCAACCTTCTCTCCACCAGTTACAACCACCACCCCTTAAGGATGATTATCTTCCCTTTATTGGTTTATATATGTGGCACTACTATGTCCTTTTGTGTAATAGCTTTTATCCTAAATAAAAAGGTCCATTCATAATCATATTGTATGTACTCCTTGTCGGAGACTTATGTTGTTTGTGGACTTAATGTGCCATATATTACTATAAAATAATTTTCTCTGTTTCATGTATGGATTTGTACTGGTAAGAACTATATATATGATTGAGAATTCTAATGTAATTGGTGATATACTGATATATTGATTAATTGCTATGAGGTTGTTCTTAGCTAGCATTTGTCTCGTCATTTTAAGTGTTTGATCTATCTTGCAATTGGGGCATCATTGGCACGATAATTAACAAAGCTCCATTAAATTAAAATTTTCTTTGAACACAGGCACACGGAAAACTCAGTTGGCATCTCACGCATTCACATATTTGAATTAGTCTCCTTCATTCAATTTTCCATCATTTTCCCATCTACAAAATATCTCGTAACAACTCAAAATCTGATAATTTTACATGGAAGATCTCATGGTTGACCATGATACAGCTTAAATGAACAATAATCAAACAACCAATTTGGTTTACAACAACAACAACAACTGATATTCACAACAAACCCAACCAAAAAAACCCAGATCTAAAAACACTCACATTCAACCAAAAAAACAAAACAAAACCATAGATATTCTCTCCCTCAATTTTCATTACACTTCAAAGCTTCAAATCTCAAAGGCGGAAGAGGAAGGAGCGGTGGTGTGCTAGCGAATGAGCTGTTGAGGCTAGGGATGGCCATACCCATTGGGTAATAGATATCCAACCCTACCGGATTCAATTATTCTAAGTAATACCCAGTTCTTAATGGGTAGAAGGTAATTAGATAAGGTTTGGATATTATCCAAATATTTTGGGTAGAGTTTGGATATTACCCATTTAACTAATTAGATCTAACTTAAACTAGACGTGGCAAAACAGTCAGAATTTTTTGACCCGATCCGACCCAACTCGAAAAATACTCGACCCAAACCCGATTTTTTGACCCAAAGCAAAAACCGGTTGACCTGTGACCCAACTCGACCCAAACCTGAACCTGAACCATTTAAAAAAAAAATTTGTAAAAAAAAAAAAATTAAGACAATATTGGTTTAATTGTTTATTGTGAGCTTTAAGGAAACAATTGATACATTTACATAACTACATGCAAATTAATTGAAAGATAAATGGTTGAGCATTCTGTAATGAGTAAAGGTTTTTAGATATCAAATAGCAAAGTACATGCCAAGATAATCTGGTTACAGAAGTTAAAAACATAGATTTAAAATTGTAGACATGTGTGAGAAATATTCACAAGTGTGAAAATAGTGAAGCCAAAATATCAAATTATCATAAATTATGAATGCTTGACCTATTTTTTAACAATTTATGTCCAAAATAAATGACTTTTCAAAATAAATTATGATATTTCCTAGAGTGTGTGTTGCTTAACAATGATATGATATTCATAAAAGATACCATGTATAAATAAGTAAGCAATCAAAATTTAATGTATATCTCAAATTGAAATAGAGTGCCAACCGCAATTGATAATAGTTTATAAAATTAATTTTCAATATTGTAAATTTCTTATATGTTTTTATTCTTTATTAAATGAGTTATCCAATAAGTCATTTATAATTTTGTTTTATATTTTGGAATGTTAATATTGTGTAGAAATAAAACTTGTGTATTTGTTTTACTTATCTTTGTGTTATTTTGTTTTAGATAGCAATGTTAGGATTTGTATAATTTTACAATTATTAAATAAGTATTAATAAGTTTAACTGAGTTCATTCTTGATATAAGTGGTGAATTCAAAATAATGTATTTTACATCAAGTAATTTGTTGCATAACTTTTCAAATGGCAAATAAATATTGTTTTCTTTATAAAAATAAAAATAAAAGAAAAAGAAAAAAGAAAAAAATTCATGTGAAAAATATAGGTCAACCCGACCCAACCCGTAACCCGATTGACCCGAACTCGTTTTAAACCCGCTTAAAATGACCCATTTTTGACCCGTGACCCATTTGACCCCTAACCCAACAACCCAATTGACCTGACCCGAACTCGATCCGACCCGCCTGTTTTGCCATGTCTAACTGAAACCCAACTCAACCAAATTATTATGAGTAAACCTCAACCCACCTAATTACCCAATAATAAAAATTACCAAATTGCTCTTGAAACTTGAAAATGACCAAATTATTCCTAAAATCCTCTAAAATTGCCGAAATGCACTCTAAACCTAAAAAATGACTAAAATACCCTTGAAATCTGAAAATTACCAAAATATTCCCAAAACATAAAATGAAGAAACACTCTCAAAAACCTAAAAGATGACCAAAATACCCTGAAAACTAAAAATTACCAAAATACTCCATAAACCTAAAAAATGATCAAAAGACCACCGAAACCTAAAAATTACCAAATACCCTCTAAACATGAAAAAATGACCGAAACACCAACAAAATATAAAAAATTTCTGAAGTACCCCTTGAAACCTAAAAATAACTGAAAGAGCCCCCCCCCCCCCCCCCAATAAACTTAAAATTACCGAAATACCTTCTAAACCTAAAAAATGACCAAATTACCCCTGAAACTTAAAAATTACCAAAAAAAACCCTCGAAACATTAAAAAAATTATCAAAACACCCACGAAGCCTCAAAATGACCAAAATACCCCTGAAACCTAAAAAAATGACCAAAATACCCCCGAAAACTAAAAATTACCTGTAGAGGCATTGGGCCCAAAAGCTCGTTATCCATGCGTGTATTGGGCCTGAGGCCCAAGCCGAGGACCAGAGGTCGTCTGAGGAGGAGTAAGCATTGTTAAGAGAGTCCATCTTAGTAAATAAAGAGGTTAGTTTTGGTCATAATGGCCCAAGAAGGTGGGCCAAGTATGAATGCCTCCACGGGTAACCAAGGCTGAAGTCCGAGGAAGTGGTCTATCGTTCAGGGGAGCGCTCCAGGAAGTTCCCTTGGTATTGATAAGCATTGTATAAACATAGGGAAGATGAGAGTCCTAACATATCTAAGGAGAAAACTGTTGTCACCGCATTAAATGCTCTGCAGCTAACTCTCTAGCCGCATTAATATGGAAGTGATACCTGAACAGTAGATTTCAGCCTTACAGCTAATACATGAAGATTTCAAGAAGGTGCTGATGGGACAAGTATCAACACCAAAAATCTAGACTACACGTGGAGGGTAAGGGAAAAAAGAGAAAGAGAGTATTAAAGGGAGAGGAGAAGATGACAGAAGGGGGATCGAAAAATAGAGAAAGAAACACTGTAGCAACCTAGAACTACAATTGTAATCAACTTGTGAATCAGTATATAAGAACTAATCTCCTCGGATTGAGTTGAGGATGTTTTTCTTTGGATAATCCACTTTATCCTAATTCTTTTGGTTATCTGGATCCATTATATTTGTTCTCTAACTCATTAGAGCCCATTTTTCTATCCCACTCTCTGCAAATTCATTATTTTGGGCTTTTTTGGGTTTAAGTCCATCCATCTTGTGGGCTAGGAACTTAAATTGCGTCATTACATTATCAAAATAACCCCTAAACCTAAAAAATGACCGAAAGACAACTGAAACCTAAAAAATAAAAAAAAATACCCCCGAAACCTAAAAATTACCAAAAATACCATCAAAACGTAAAAAATTATCAAAATATGCCCGAAACATAAAAATTACCGAAATACCCCTGAAACCTAAAAATGACCAAAATACCCCTTATAAACTTAAGATTACCAAAATACCCTCTAAACTTAAAAAAATGTTGAAATACCCCCGACACCTTAAAATTACCAAAATACCCCAGAAAACTATAAAATAACCGAATACCCCCCTTAATCTAAAAAATGACCGAAATACTCTGAAACCTATAAAATTATCAAAATACCCCGAAACCTATAAAATGACAAAAACGCCCCTAAAAGCTATAAGATGATAAAAATACACCTAACCCTAAAAAATGACTGAAATAACCTCAAAACCTAAAAAATGACCAAAAGATCGCAAAACCTAAAACATGACCAAAATACCCACAAAGCTTAAAAAATAACCAAAATACGCCCAAAACCTTAACAATGAACAAAATACTCCTGAAACATAAATAATTACCCCTAAAACCATGAAATTACCAAAATACCTCTGAAATCTATAAAGTTACGAAAATTGCCCCAAAATATAAAAATTATCGAAATACCCCTAAAACCAAAAAATGACAAAAATGCCCTTGTAATCTAAAAAATGACTGAAATACCCTTAGAATCTAAAAAATGACTAAAATAACCCCGAAACCTAAAAATTACCAAAATTTCCTCGAAACCTACAAAATGACTGAAATTTTCTTAGAACCTTTGATCTTGACAAAAATACCCTCGAAACATCCAAAATACCCCAAATCTCTATTTTTGTAATTTAAGAGGTTACAAATGTACTTTGGTCGTCTTACAAGTTTAGGGGTACTTTAGTCACTTTAAAGGTTTCAAGGGTGTTTTGGTCATTTTAGATATTTTCTAGGGGTATTTGGTTGTTTTGGAGGTTTAGGGCTATTTTGGTCGATTTATAGGTTTCTGGGTATTTTTGGTAATTTTAGAGGTTTGAGGTTATTTTTGGTCATTTTAGAGGTTTTGGGTGTATTTGGTCATTTTACAGGTTTAGGGCTTATTTTATAGGTTTGAGGGTATTTCAGACATTTTATAGGTTTTAGGGGCATTTTTATCATCTTATAGATTTTGGGGGTATTTTGGTCATTTTATAGGTTTTGGGGGTATTTTGGTCATTTTTTAAGGTTTCAATGGTATTTTGGTTATATTCAAGTTTCAGGGGTGTTTTAGTAAGTTTTCAGGTTTCGGGGATATTTCAATCATTTTTTAGGTTTCGGGGGTATTTTGGTAATTTTTAAGTTTCATGGGTATTTCAGTTAAATTTTAGGTTTTAGGGGTATTTTGGTAATTTTCAAGTTTTAGGAGTATTTCAATTAAATTTTAGGTTTCAGGGGTACTTCGATCATTTTTTAGGTTTATGGGGTATTTTGATAAGTTTTAGGTTTCGGGGGGTATTTTGGACATTTTTAGGTTTCATGGGTATTTAGTCATTTTTTAGGTTTTAGTGGTATTTTGGTTATTTTTTAGGTTTAAATGGTATTTTAGTAATTTTAAGTGGTTTTTGAGCATATTTGGTGATTTTGGGAGTATATTGGTCATTTTAGAGATTTCATAGGTATTTTGCTCATTTCAAAGATTTTGAGATATTTTGGTCATTTTAGTGGTGTTTGAGCATAATTGGTGATTTTAGAGATATCATGGGTATTTTGGCCATTTTAGAGGTTTCATGGCATTTTAGAGATTTTAAGGATATTTTGATCTTTTTAGTAGTTTTTGAGCATTTTAGTAGTGTTTGAGCATAATTGGTGATTTTAGAGATATCAGGGGTATTTTGGCCATTTTAGAGGTTTCATGGCATTTTAGAGATTTTAAGGATATTTTGGTCTTTTTAGTGGTTTTTAAGCATATTTGGTGATTTTATAAAAATTGGATTTGGGTAGGGTATGGATATCTATGGGTAAACAAACTGGATAACAATTGGATATGGATACTAATTGAATAAGGTAATTTGATATCCATGAATAAATTAACTGGGTTGGGTATGGGTATACCCTACCCATACCCTACCCATGGCCATCCTAGTTGACGCAGTTGGGGCTTGGGTGAAGCTGCTACATGGGAAATTAATCACTACTGTAACAACCCAAGGAAATGCGCTAGTCACATCTGCGCTATACCTCAAAAGGACTAGTCACAATTGAAACTCTTTGTAGTTGTTAATAAAGCCCAGATCTACCCAGTAAATACCCGATGTAGGACTCATCACACACCCACACACATCACACAATCAATCAAATTGGGACATCACAATCTCCCCCACTTAAATCCCTAACGTCCTCCTTAGGGCCCACTTTAATGTGGCTAGTGCTTTTCCTTGGGTCGTTAAAACTACAGTGTTGTAGGCCAGAGCTGCATCCTTCCAATAAGATATATAGAAATCTGAGGCGAGTGCTTATGCATTAGATGAGGAGATATCTCATGAAACAATCTTATACATGTTATGAGAGATATGGGACTCATAACATGTTATGAGAGATATATCTTATGAATAAATATAATTTAATGCCCACCAAATAAAAAGAATTAAAAGATTGAAATCAGGAAAAAAATTTCAAGTGTAAATTAGTGTGTCCAAACAAAAAGGTAAAAAATGAATGGAGCATTTCAATCTGTATTTATAGTTTTTATTTTTTATTTTTTAGAATCAATCCTTATTTATAGTTAATTGCCATAACACTTGAATATATAGTTTTTATATATACTTATAAATGAGTAAAAAAAATCAACTAGTAAAGCACATTCGAGTCCAAATTTTCTATGCCACTTTTTGTGTACCACTTAATGTGCCACCAATCACTACTTACCATGTGTATGATTATTTTCCATTTTAAACTTCAGTTATTTTATAAGGAAAGTAAAATGAAAACATGGCAAGTAGTGATTGGTGGAACATAAAGTGATATACAAAAAGCGGTACAGAAAATTTGGACTCAGCAAATTCACCAAAATAAAGTTTAAAACATTTGTAAGCATTTACAGATTTAAAGGAGCAAACACTGGACATTTATTATAATTGATTCGCATAAAAATGGATAATTTTTTTTTTTATATAAATTAGTAAAGCAGCATCAACATGAAAAGAAAATCAAGTGAAAAAAAAAAGGAAAAGTAAAGCATTTAGAATTTAGAATAGGTAAAAGTGGATACTTAAGTTTTTTTTTTTTTTTTTTTTTTTTTTTTTTTTGAGAATGATACTAAAGTTATTTTGGTGAAGACATTTGGGTAACATAGGTAGAGTGTAACCGAAGAAATGGTAAGAAATTATTGTGGAAATTGCTTCTTTTTCTTTTTTTTTTTCTTTTTTGTTGTTGCTGGTAAGATAGTGATTCTATTAAGAATTAACTTCTTTTTTTATTTTATTTTTTTATAAGAGAGAGTTTCAACATATGGTATCCGCTCCTGATGATAGTTTTTTATCATCCGACCAAGACACTAATCGTTTTTTGGTGTAGGCGGAGATTGAATCTCAAATCTATTAAGAATTAGCTAATAGTGTTGGTAGGGAGATTTGAGGAGACATCCATGCATTTAAAAAAAGGTTGAGACAATAATTTGTGCATGAGCATAGAGTACATCCATCCAAAGGATAGTTTCACCCACAGACCTTTTCATTTTGAAGCCATGTGGCTTAAAGACGAAAGCTGCCAGTCTGTGATTGAGAACGCTTGGAATATTGAAGCATTAGGGTCAAATTTTGTTAAACTATACAAAAAACAAGCTTCAAAAAGAGATGCTCTCTGCAAATGGAACAAGAAAGTCTTTGGCAGATGTCAGGATAGAATCAACTCACTCCTCCAAAAAATCAAACAGATTCAAGATAAGCCTCCATCCCATGCCTACGATATGACAGAAAAATCCTTGCAAATAGAACTCTCAAAATGGGTGTTAAGGAGTGAAGTTCTTTTGCGTCAAAAATCCAAAGAATTATGGCTCAAGCTTGGTGACAAAAACTCCAAATTTTTCCATCTATCCACAATAATCCGTAGGAGAAGCAACAACATTGACGTCATCAAACAGGATGACGGTAACTGGATTCACGACCAAAACAGCATCCGTGAACTTTTTCAAGCTAACTTCATTAATCTCTTCAAAGAAGAAGACATCTATTTTCCTGCCCATTTAGAGCACCTCATCCTTCCATGCATCACCAATGAAGAAAATGATACCCTGATGCAAATTCCAACTCCGGATGATATTAAATCTACCCTTTTCCAGATGCATGACTTGAAAGCCCCTAGCCCTGATGGATTCCCAGCATTATTTTACAAGAACCTCTAGCCTACAGTGGGCAACGATGTGGTCAAGGCAGTCACATCTTTCTTCCTGAGAGGCTCCATGCCTAGAAAGGTAAACTGTTCTTTGATTGTGCTCATCCCCAAGGTGACTAACCCAACATCTGTTAATCATTTCAGGCCCTTCAACTTGTGCAACGTCATCTACAAAATTATTTCAAAGCTTCTAATTGCCAAGCTCCGACCTCTCCTTGACAAGCTTATCTCTCCTTCTCAGTCTGCCTTCATTCCCAACAGATAAATTGTCGAGAATCAAATCATTGTACAAGAAATTTTACATGGCTTCAAAACTCGAAAAACAAATCCATGACTCATGGCCATCAAACTCAACCTCCAGAAAGCTTATGACAGAGTTAACTGGAAGTTTATTCAGGTAGTCCTCCTCCATTTTGGGTTCAATGACACTTTCACAAATTGGATCATCTCCTGCATTTCCTCTGTCTCTTTCGAGGTTTTCGTCAATGGTGGCAAATCAGAGCGCTTCATGCCTAGGAAAGGCCTAAGGCAAGGAGACCCATTATCCCCTTACCTATTCATTCTTGGTCAAAAAGTCTTATCTAGGATGTTAGACCATGAACTAATACTAAAGAATGTTAGCGGCATCAAAACCATCATTGCTGGCCCTACTATCACCTAGGTCATGTACACGGATGACATTGTCTTGTTCTCTAAAGCCTCCAAGAAAGATGCAGCAAGCCTAAACAGGGTCTTGGAAAAGTACTGCAGCTGGTCGGGCAAGCCATAAACAGAAATAAGTCCAGAGTGTTCTTTTCTAAGCATACCCAAAGTCACACCCGTAGGATTGTGAAGAACATCCTGCAAATCAAAAATTTGAAAAAAGATGCTGTCTACCTTAGTGCACCGATGTTCCTCTTAAAAACACCTTCTAAAGATTTCTTTTACCTCCAAGACAAACTCGAAGCCAAGCTCATGGGCTGGAGGAGCAAATGCCTGTCTTGGGCTGGGAGGAAAACACTCATCAACTCGATGGCACAAACCATCCCAAACTACACCATGTCCTCCTTCAACATCCCAAGCAAGGTATGTGACAAGTTGGACTCTCTTATGAGGAGATTCTGGTGGAAACCAAACCAGCAAGATGGTAGATTTATTGCTTGGAAATCTTGGGAAAAAGTTTGCGGGCCGATAAAAGATGGAAGCCTTGGGTTCAAAAAAGCCAAAAACATCAACAACGCTCTTTTAGCCAAATTGGCTTGGATGGTTGCTTCCAAAAGAGACAGTCTTTGCATGAAGATTCTTAGATCTAAAGACAAGGTCAAAAATGATTTGCTTTGGTCCGAAGCTTCAAAGCGTGCATCCCCAATTTGGAAAGCTATTGAAAGCACCAAGGGCACCATCACCAAAGGCGCTTGTTATCTCATTGGAGATGGAAAATTTGTGGATGTATGGCTCGACCCTTAGGTACCTTAGATTCAAGGATTTATCCCTTCTCCTAGGAGTATTGCATCAGCACGCCCACCTCTCAAAGTCTCCCACCTTATCAATTCGGAGTTGCGCTGCTGGAGAGCATCCGTTATTCTTAATCTTTTCACACCCATAGATGCCCAGGCCATACTCTTCATTCCCATCCCCAACAGACCAAGACCAGATAAGCTTATATGGGTACTTGATTCTAAAGGCTGCTTTTCTGTTAAAGCTGCCTAAAAGGAGATTGTTTCCCTTGACAACCCTAATCCTGCCTCTGCCTTGAATTGGAAGTTGCTGTGGAAACTCAAAGCCCTTGAAAGGATAAATATGTTTCTTTGGAGAGTCGGTACTAATGCCCTCCTGCTAGAGACAACCTCATGAACAGAAAGGAAGTGGAAAATCCTAACTATCTCCTTTGCAACAAGCAAACTAAATCTCCTTGCCACCTCTTCCTCAAATGTCCTGTTGCCAAAGCTCTTTAGTTCACTGCTTGCTGGGGTTTTAAGTCCAACGAGGTTTCTTTAAACTCCCACGTTGACATTGTCAAGCTAATCCTCAATCGTCCTCCTACCCTATGCCAACCTCAAGACCAATGGCTAGTCTCCCTTAATATGGCTCTAACACTTGAAGAAATTTGGCGAACCTGAAACTCAAAGCTCCAACTTCCTGGAACTGTCGATCTTCACTCATCCATAAAGAACATCAACTTCAGGTTCCGTGAATGCGCTTTAATTTTCTCACAAACTGAACCTTCCACCCCTAAGCCGCCCTCTCCTAAGTGGACTCCCCCCCTTTTGGGCTTTGTCAAGCTTAATACTGATGCAGCTATTTCAGATTCCAGCTCTACACTTGCTGTTATTGCCAAGTACTATAATGGTGTTATCATTAAGGTCTAGGCTAGATTTGCTCCCATGCACTCTCCTCTCCAAGCCGAAGCCTTGGCTCTTCTTTGGGCAATACAGCTTGCAAGACGGGAGCAATGGAAGCATGTCCAGTTTGAAGGTGACTCCAAAGTATGTTTCGAGGCCATTCTCTCCAATAGTGACTGCCCAGCTTGGTCTATCGCCCATATAGTCGGCGATATTTGTGATTTAGCACTGTCTTTTTTGTCTTGTAATTTCATTTGGGTCTGTAGAAGCTGCAACTCTGCTGCCCATGTTGCAGCAAAGTTTGCACTTAATTCTAAGGAATCTTATTTCTTTATTTCGGGCAACCTTCCCCCTTGTCTAGTAGATGCTTATAACGAAGATGCCCCCCTTTGTGTTTTCCCCTCTTAGTTTAATTTTATATTGCAGTTTATCAAAACAAAAAAAAAAAACAAAAACTACTCTCTATATTGCTCTTTGTATGGTAACCTTTCATTATATTTATAAAAAAAAAAAAAAAGTGTTTTAAGTGGTTTATGTTGGTTGATAAGTAGGTTAAAGGTTGATCACAAATCAGTCTTATATCAAAACTCATTTTGCAAATCTTAACAATTTTGCTTTAGCGAATGTTAGGCGAAATACTTGTGAATGCTGTCTTGATTATTGTTTTGCTCAAGTGAATAATTGAATATATTAGTTTTGCTCATGTGATATTATTTTGCTAGAGCAAACTAGATTTAGTTTGGATGAAAATCTATTCTTCAATTTATTCTAGTAAGATTTCGGCAGACTTTTACAATAAACCAAATACAGTTAATTCAAATTATACAGATCTTGGGATTTAGGATCCATAACCACAATTAAAGTAATGTTATTGCATGTGAGAGCATTCTCATTAAGAATGCTAAGTGCTATAAATGCTAAATTTTAACATCAAATTTGTAAAAAGCACACTAACAAGAATATTAAATGCTATTAATTTTGAACATCTAGCTACAGTGGGCTGCTATCTCTAGCAGGCCACAATAGCAAGATGTTAAAAAAAATGCTTTGTTTAATAAAACACGTGTGTTCCCTTTTTACTTTTCCTCTCACACACTCCACCTTTTCTGCCTTTTCACGCCTATCTCCTCTTGTTTTCCCTCATTTTTTTTTTTTTTTTTGGTTCTCTCTTTCTCCAACGCCTACGCCTCTACCTCCTCTCCTTTTTTTATTTTCTTTATTCTCCCTCAACCCAAGCCTCGCTTCCCTTCCCTTAACCCACGTCGTGCTTCCTTTCCCTCAACCCACGCTGCCAAACCCATCTCCGCTTCACTACTCCTTCTGACTAAACCCACCATCACAAACACAGCCTCTTCTCTTCTTCCTCTAAGTGAACCCACAACAAACCCAAGCATTCCTCTAAGTTTCTTCTCCAAAACTCTCTCTCTCTCTCTCTCTCTCTCTCTCTCTCTCTCTCTCTCCTAATCAAAAACCCTAAAATTCCCAATCTTGAAATTTGAAGAAAATTCTTGCTCTCTTTCTTCAAATTCCATCGGATTTCTATTTGTATGATCCGATCATTTTGAATACTTCAACTCAAAACCCTACCCTTTTCATCATCTTTTCCTTTTTTTGCGATCGATTCTCGGGTTATTAGGGGAATTGATCGGTTTCTACAAAGGCTTTGGAGCCGTGAAATGCTTTTGATTC
Source organism: Lithocarpus polystachyus (assembly GCA_033629205.1). Classification (NCBI taxonomy): domain Eukaryota; kingdom Viridiplantae; phylum Streptophyta; class Magnoliopsida; order Fagales; family Fagaceae; genus Lithocarpus; species Lithocarpus polystachyus. Next base: position 26,913,757 of record CM066172.1, on the reverse strand, counting down.
AAAGATGAAGTTGAAGAGAAGGAGAGCATTGGAAGTGCTCAGTGTTTTTCTTTCACCAAAATCAAAATTGTTATTTGATTTTTGCTTATTTATATAAATATATATATGCTTTTATGATCAATTTTGTTTTTTGTTTTCTGGGAAATTTTTAATTTTTAGTTGTGTGTATGTTTTTGCTGTGTTATTGGAAGTACAATGAGTGTGTTTGTATTGGGCTTTAGGCGAATTTGATTGGTTTGTGGTGCTCTGGGACTGATTTGGATGGATTAAAGATTTGTTCTTTTATTGTTTTTTTTTATGGCCATGCCTTGTTTGGTTGCTGAGAAAGTCCGGGAAAGAGTTCAAAACTTTGAAACTGATGTATTTTATTTATTTATTTTGAAGTTTGATTTATTGTTGGGGTGTGTGAGTTTGAAAATGTTAAGTTTATTGCTGGGTACAGCTTGGTGCATGTGAACAACATGGCATGTAGATTTTTAGCTAGGGACAAGTCCACCCCACAACTAACATTGTAGTGAATGGTAGTTAATTGAAAACATAAAGAAAGAATAAAAAAATATATTTAAATGAAGTTGTAAAATAATAAAGTAACTTATTGTTAGGGTACTTTTTTTTTTTCTTTTTACACCTAATTTTATTCAAGTACCACCTATTTATACCACTAATAAGTTATTGGGTTTTCCTAAATAATTTTCACTCTATTATTATGTTAATCACAAATGTTTCATATCTCATTATCTAAATTGGGTTATGATATAAACTATCACAAAAAGCCCCAAAACTTATATTTTATTCAATTTTATTATCATTATTTAACTAAACCTAAAACCGGCTCTATGAACCCAATACACACATCCTATTCTATTTAAAACACAAGAATACTTATGCTTGACAATATTTGAAAAGCCCATGTTTCAAGTCCATGACAAAACAATTTTATCAATGGAATTCAAATCCATGATCAAAGCCCACGATTTAAACCCATGGCAATTTATTTATTCAAAACCCAGTTCTCGCTGGCAATATTTAAAGCCCAATTCTCATTGGCAAAATCAAAACCCAATTCTCGTTGGCAATATCAAAGCCCAGTTCTCGTTGCCAATATTTAAAACCCAATTTTCATTGGCAACAACAAAGCCCAATTTTTATTGGCAACATCAAAACCCAATTCTCATTGGTAATATCAAAAGCCCAACTTACGTTGGCAACATCAAAACCCAATTCTCATTAGCAAGAACAAAGTTCAATTCTCATTAGCAATATCAAAGCCCAGTTCTCGCTGGCAATATTTAAAACTCAATTTTCATTGGCAACATTGAAGCCCAATTTTCATTGGCAACATCAAAGCCCAATTCTCATTGGCAATATCAAAAGCCCAATTTTCATTGGCAACATCAAAGCTCAATTCTCATTGGCAATTTCAAAAGCCTAACTTACGTTGGCACTATTAAAAGCCCAAGCTAATTACTTGGCATTATTTTATCAAAAAACCCAAGGTTATCAATACTTGGCAAAATACTATATCATAGTTATTTCACTTAAAAGTCCAATAAACAATACTTTAGATTCTTAAAACTATTACTATTACTATTACAAGCTCATGGAATTTATGAATTATCTATTCTCAAAACTCATGGCAATCATCCTATAAAAGCCTATGGAAAGTTATTATTAGACCCTTGATATTTATTTATTTCATGTTATAAACTCATGTTTACTATCTATCTTACATCACAACATTCATAATATTTATTACCAAAACTCATAGTAATTATTTATCTTACATGTCCATTATGATTATCTATAGAGAAACTCATGAGAACATCACATTATTCCATTATAGTGGTTGTTACCATATTTATTTAAAACTCATGGTAAATATTATTCTTAAGAAAAATATTGGAGGTCATTATTTAAAAAGCCCCAAAGAAAATATCATTTACAAAGTAATTCATAGCAAAAATTATAAGAAACTATACAAGTTATTATTTAAAGCCCATGCAAATTAATACCGAAAATCTATCATATATATTTATTAAAGCTCATGGATTCATTTTATTTCTACTAACAACTAAAGCCCATGAGGAGTAAAAACCTCATGGCAAAGTATAACTTTAATGCCCATTTTGTAGGACCAAGAATCTTATGGAGTAGGGAATAAGCCCAAGGAAAGAAAGGGTTATGTGGCCCAACTAAAAGTGCTGAAATGGAGCAAAGTTCCAGCCCAAAAAAAAGTCCCTAGCAAGAGGCTTGAGAGAGGGCAACCAGCCCTTGTTCATCCCTAACCAAAAAACAACTAGAGACCCCAACAAGAGAACCAAGCTTTTGAGAATGAACTAACGACTGTCCCATCAGTTTTTTGCCACCCTCTGCCTGACGTGAACAGTGCCAAAGAGCTGTCATATCAGCTGAAGTCTAAAAGGTGATCAAATTTCATCATCTTCCTCAAAGCTATACCTCCAGCAGAAGGGAAGCTGAAGCCAAGTTATCCAAACTTCAACAAATTAATGTTATAAATGTCAAAAAACGTTCAAGACATGATTCATGTACCAAGCCCATGAATCCTAAAGGGGAAAAATTGGGAACATGTGGTTTAGAGGGCGTAAAGGGATCTCCAGCGGAGTCCCCTAAAGTAGGCTTAGAACTTGACACCTAGCTTGGGGTGTTGAGTCTTACTTTATGGGGGTCTAAATCTCAGTTGCAGCTTTAGGATTTGCTCTTGATACACACGTCAATTACATTGATTAAGCTCAGCCCCAGAAATCTTGGCAATTAATGCAAAAATCCATCATTTCCCAAAGAAGCAAGGCAGCCTCAAAAGTAAATCCCCTACTTCTGACCAAAAATCTCAGGAAGCTTGACCTTGATTTCGTCATCTCTAAGTCGTCATCTATTTTTAGATTCTTGTCAATTAATACCTCCCTATAGCTCCATTATAAATAGACAAGCAAACTAATCACAAAGACAACCAGTCACCTCCCTCTGAAACTCTGGGTTTGTTTGCCATTTTTGCTGGTGGTTTAGCTTTCCTCAAGCTCACCACTCATCATCCTTAGCCCACTCTCATCTAATCTCAGATGTTCTCTTCCTTTTTTCACACAAACACAGCCTATAAATGTCTCTCAACTAGTCATAAACAGACCACTCACAAAAAGCCTTGATCTTGGTGTTAATCCCATCTCACTCACTCAAAATAGCCCACATTCACCTCATTCATGCCTTATGATTATACATTCACCAAAATCTTAGTTTAATACTTGCTGCACTGAGCTAGGGATCTTTCTCTCCCTTTATTCCATCATATTTTTCCTCTTTTATTTGTAACTATTGAGCCTTTAATCATTGTTTATTATTATTATGATGAAGGATATAATATACTTGTAACAATTGAATTTTTCCCTCATATTGATGTAATGATGGCTGAAAGTATTATAAATTCCCCTAACCAAGACACACAAGAACCCCCAAGAGTGAACACTTTCCTAAATTTATTTAATCATTGACTGCTGGACTCTAAGTATAATTTCCTCCCCACTGCTGGAGATAATACCGTACCACTAAAGGACTGATTTAGACTATGATGCTATAAAAGGACTAATAATATAACAAACTAACAATAGTAACGTGTTTATTATGCTTTATTGTTGTCTTCTTGTTAGGGTGCAGCTTCTATCTCTTGCTTGGGCGGACTTCCACAACATTGAAAGCCTTTGGGCTTTATTCAAGGCCCATCATTGAGTTACGGCTTGGCTACCCCATACTCTATTTGGGAATATCTAAATTTTTCCCTCAACATTTATTATAAAGTAACTTTGATGTTGGGCGTATTGTAAAGTGAGATGTTAAAATGAATAAAGTAACTTTTTGATATACTAAATGTTATATTTTATAACATTCTTGATGAGAATGATCTGACTATTAAAAAACCCCAATTGGGGTATTTGAATTAAGTGGGTTTTTAGATCACAAAGAAGTTATCTATTCTGTTTTTTGAGAAATTAAGGGAAAAATGAGGTTTTGATTTTAGTGATATTGGTAATGTCCCCCTGAAGTATTGGAAATTAGTAAGTTACCCTTTATCATTTCAAATTTCCCCCTCTTTTTTTTATTTTATTTTTTATTTTTAACATAAAGATTTTTTTTTTTTTTTGAAATACACTATACATAATGTTGATACCCTCCCATCAGCGTTCGACCACTTGTATTGCAATCAGCGAGAAAAGGGAACAACATGACACCCTTTTCTCGAAATATGAGTGCGAGGTTTTATGAACACTATGCAAGCATTGTGTGTGTGAAAATTGTGAGTAGTTTACATAATATTTAAGAGTTGACAACAATCATTGGGATTTCTAAAGTGTGATTGGTCACTTATGTCTATTTGATTTTATTACCAAACTTAGATTAAAAGAAAGTCCTGTGTCCCTAATCTAAACAAGGGTAAAAAATTATGTCTATGAGTCATGAAATTTGGGACAAAATGTTTTTAGGGTTTTTGAAATTGTTTTGAAAATGACTTGTGGCCTTTACATATTTTTTGCTAACTAACTCGATGCCCTGTCAGATTTCTATGATGAAAATTTGATAATATGTCACATTATTTTCATAATAGAAATTCAACAAAGTTTTGTACCAGGAGTTTCACAACACATAACATGATCATTGCCAAACTTTTGCAATGAAAATTCAATAGCATTTCACTTTATTTTTTATAGTGAAAATAGGATAGAATTTGTAAAGACTATGTAGCAAAATTTATTAAATTATTAATATTTAAAGTAAAAAAATAAGATTTTCTTCAAGTGGACATTCACATTCAATTTATCATTATTTTTTTTATAGGAATTTTATCATTAATAATTTTTAAAAAGGTGAATTATCTTTTAAACTTTAGAGTATTGGATACATCTATTATTTCATTTTAGCAAATTAGATCCATCACATTCAATAAACCTGAAAGTTTCCTGTAAGTTTCATTTATACCTTAGTATTCGAAAATTTTAATTTAAATCAATCAATCATGTGATTTTTTTTTTTTTTTGAGAAGATCAGTTGAATGATTTAACCGAAAAAATGTAATAGAAGGTTTAAATAAAATGTTTTTAGAAACTTTCAAATTGAAAAAGGTTAAACTTGAGATTACTCCAACTCCTTTACCAAACATTCCCTAAGGTTTTATTTTTTATTTTCCTTCTGAAGAAAAAAAAAAAGGGAAAAAAAAAAATAAGAGGAGTTTGGACTAAAAAGTAAAACTGAGGTTTTTGGACGGCAGTTTTTCCTATAAATATAACCCGAATCCCGATAATACCAAGCTACCAAAATACCCCCACCAACTTTCCATAATGACCAATATACCCATAGCTTGACCCGACTCCCCTTCTTCTCTTCATTTCTCCTCTCTCTCTCTCTCTCTCTCTAACTCGCTCGCTCGCTCTCTCTCTCTCTCTCTCGTCTGCTATCGACGCTGCGACTGCTTCTCCGCCGCGTGAGGCCACCGTATTCCGCCATATCACAACCTCCAACCCTCAAGGAAGTACCTCACTCTATTATCCTATTCCTCGCCACCACCCTTCTCTCTCTCTCTCTCTCTCTCTCTCTAAAATCTCTCTTTTCTGTTCTGCTAAAACAACTAGTAGAATAACCAAGTGTGAAATTCTTAATTCATGGTGGACTGCTTTCAAAACCAAGCTAAGTTTTGTGTGTGTTTTCGATTATTCTATTTCTTCTGCTTCAACAATTTAATTCGTTTTCTTTCTGTTTTTTGTTTTGTTTTGTTTTGTTTTGTTTTTAATTCATAGGATTCTTACTATTTTCATCGATTAGGGTTCGTATTCAACCGATTTGGGATTTTCTTTTCAATCTTTTCATCATATGCTACTTATATTGGGGATTCTAACATGAGTCGGGTAGCCCTTCCCAAGAAGGAAGGGATGAAGGTTAGTTTGTTGCTTAACTCGCAAGTCGCAAATAAACTACAATTTTAGTCGTTAGTTGTTACTTCATTATATTATGACAAATAACACTACGCTATTGTCGGTAATATAAATTGTAAGGCCTGGAGGAGAAGAAAAGGTGCCTAAGAAATTAGAACTGACATACATATGTGCAAAACTGGCTTGCCATTGCCTATTATAGCTATTTTTCCGTAGCCTTCCTCTGTGCATCAGTTTTATTATATTTCTTGTTGTTGTCAAGACAATGGGGAATCATTGGAACTGCCTTCTGAAGATAAGGACTTTGGGGCGGTTGAGAATCACATAACTGCCATTAAAAATGCATCAGATGAAAGATGGAGTGGTAGGAAATTTGAGAAGCTGCCAACAGTAGACGCTTATCCTAAAGCAATTTCAATTTCAAATGTAGGTCCATCCTATTGGCCCATTTCTGATATAGCTCCTGCAACAGGGGCTCCTTCAGTGATAGTTTGAGAAACTTGGGTCATGTGTGACAGGTGCCAAACATGGCGGCTTCTTCCATTTGGTACAAGCATAGTGGATATGTAGCATGCTTGACTGGCTGTAAGTTCTATTCCACTATTATTTTGATTCTCTCTCTCTCTCTCTCTCTCTCTGGTGCTTGACCTACTACAAATTTTTTTAGGCCTGGAATGAATCGGTGTACCTTTACTGAGGCGGAAACAACACAAGCTCTCGTCGCACTGTACCAAGTTGCTCCTGAAAGTCAAACTAATCTGCATGGGAACCCTGGTGGGGCTATAGCTGGAGTAACCTTTGCTAATGTTCGTCACCCTGACCAAAACGACAAAAATATTGGTTTGCATTTTATGCCCTCTGGTGGAAAGAAGAAAGATGGATTTAAAGAAACATCAGGTGCAACATATAAAGATGGACCCTCTCAATTGTCAAACTCGATGGAGAAAAACTTGCAGGCGTCGGTGAAAGGTATGAGCCTAAATGATGTTAACCAATCTCTTCTGATGGGAGATCCTGATTTTCAGCAGCTAAGCAAGTCCAGTGACTTACCTGTAAAAAAACATAAAGAGAGCGATAAAGTATGTGACAACTATTCCGATGGAGGTATTGTATTTGAAGCCAGGAGTTTTTTTTGTTGTTGTTTACTTTGTCATCATTTATTATTATGTTATTAACTTCTTGCCAAAACATGCACACAGGTGATACCAAGAATTTAAAGATGAAAAGCAGAAGGGATAATAGTGATCAAGATAGTTCTAGAGCTTCCAAGAAATTGAAGAGTGAAGGTTTGCATCTTAATGATGAAGACAGGATGTCAGACCACAGTGAGCCCACAGGGAAAACAGGTCCTAGCTCAAGTAGTGGTCGTCATCGGAACGGTCATATATGGATAATCGTTCCTTATTGTGTCATGTGGTGTCTTTGGAGGGAAAGAAATAGCAGGTGCTTTGAAGATAATGAGAGATCCGTTTCAGAACTCAAGTTATTTTTCTTTAGAATCTTAGTCGATTGGCTATCTACTTTGCAAAACCAATCTTACTCTTCCTTTCTCGATTTTCTAGATTTTTGCAATTTTTGTACTTGATTTCTTTGACCCCTGTACACTTCCTGTCTACTAGGGGTCCCTTCTGTCCAACATAACCACATAGAGGGGTAGGAAGTCTCCAAAAGTAATGTAAGAAATTTTATTAATAAAACCAACCAAGTACACTGCAAGTGTACTGTAGCGGCACAACTCAAGAACCTAGATTACAACGATTAATAAGATTGGAGAGAGAAAAACAAGAATAAGAAGGCCAAACTAAACTCCAATCAAGGAGAGTATGAAAAAAGAAAGACTTGATGTTAAGAATAAACCATTCACAATCCTCAAAGCATCTAACATTCCGCTCCTGCCATAAGCATCAAAACAGACAATACGGCACAAACCTCCATAACTCTATATTTTGATGTCTACCAAACTTGTCCTACCAAGAAGCTAACAACTCACTAAATTTATACAGCATAACCCAATTTATACTAAACAAACAAAATACCAAACCACAAACTCATATGCTACAGGACAATGAAGAAGAAGGTGATCCACTAATTCTCCAAACCTTTTACACATAAAGCACCACTCTAGCACTGCAATATGCCTCTTCCAAAGATAATCTGAAGTTAAAATCTATCTTAAGGCAGCATTCTAAGAAAAAAACACTCTAGGAGGAACCTGTGATTGCCACACCATTTTCCAAGGAAAATCAATGACAGAAGAAGGAGATAAAGAGTGATAGAAACTCAAACCTCAAAACCTCTACTCATTGCGGGCTTCCAACAAAGTTTGTTAGCACCAACACCCCGCACCTTCGTGGAATAAAGTGCATCCCAAAATAAATCCAATGATTCTGAATAGGTATCAGAGTACTTCTCCACTCACTAGGCATTTTTTTAACCCTTAAGATCTTACTAAAAAGATTCCTCAACTAGCATACAACCACATCACTCAAGCACTTACAAACTTCAATGAGAATTTCATCAGGTCCCACAGCTTTTCCTGTTTTCATCCTCCTCAATTTGTCCTTTACTTTGGTCGTCATAATTCTTTGGACAAGCCTTTGATTGCTATCCTCAATTTGGTTACTTAATTTGCTCCAATTTTTTGTATCACTTCCATTAAAAAATTGTTCAAAATAAACGTTTGATCTCTCTTTAATCTCATTTTCTGCTACTGGCACTCTTTGATCTTCATCTTTAATGTACTTAACACCATTCAAGTGTCTTGTTTTATTTCCCTTGTCTTAATAAGGTTATAATTTATAAATATACTTTTCTTCGTACTTCATCCCCCATCTTGCTATAAAATTCCTCATAAGCCTTACATTTAGTCCTTGGGCATCCTTTTTCGCTTCCGTCTTCGCAGCTTCATAATTTTCATAAGAAGCAATGTCTTTACATCTTTGCAGGTTTTTGTAGCTCTCGCTTTTTAATCTAATTGTTGTTTGAATTCCCATATTCAGCTACAAAGTCTCCTTAGTCGGTCTCTCACATCCTTTAGATTCTCCAAAATACTTCTTTAGTCATTCTTTGAATACAACTAGCCATTTCATTCCAAATCTTATCAACATCTTCATCTCCCCTTGTCTTCTTTAACCATTTTGTCTTTAAACATACCTTGTTTCTTTCCCTTTGAACCCTACCATCTGATTCTAGGGTTACTTTGTCTAATATCTCTTCTTTCCATCTTCTAAGACGAATATCTAGTACCACCATCCTATGTTGAGTGGTTACACTTACTACTAGTATCACCTTACATTCTTTACAGCATCTACTATCAACTTTTTGAGCAAGGAAGAAATCTATTTGACTAGCATTTGTCCCACTTTTGAGGGGAATTTGGAGAGGCACTCCTAGATAGTTTTCTCGTAGTAAAGGTAGCTATCTTTAAGGACATGTAAGTTTGCATTAAGCCTAAGAATCATCTTTCCTTGAGGCTCCCTTCAATATATTAGTGTGTTAACCTCTTGCAAAGCACTAATGTAATCTGACAAGGACATGTAATTTTGCACTGAGCCTAAGAATTATCTTATCTTGAGTCTCCCGCCAATCTTACTGCATTTGCACTCAGCCTAGGAATGACTCTCTGTGATGGTGTCCATCCTCTTGTTTGATGATGACATTTTAATTCTCTGTGGCAATGATCTGGAACGGCTTGGCCATTTAAAATGTGTCTTGCTTTGTTTTTAAGCTGTCCTGGGTTTCAAAATAAATCTAGGAAACTCTGATATGGTTCTTGTTGGGGAAGTCCGCAAGATTTAAGTCTAAGGCGATCTGGGACCTGATTCTAGAAAAGTGGGAAAGAATATTAGCGGTTTGATTAGGAGTACTCTTTCTAGCTTAACAGCATATATCCTTTCTTTGTTTCCCCTTCTTGCTAGTATCACTCATTGTTATAAAAAATTTCCAAGGGACTTTCTCTGGGGTGGTTTCGATGATGCTTTTAAATTCCATTTGGTTAGTTGGAAGACGATTTGCAAACCAGTCCGACAAGGGAGTGGCTGGCTCACTCTATTTAAGCTTTGTTAAGAAACTGGCTTTGGCACTATGCAACTGAAAAAGATGTTCTGTGGTGCACAATGATTGACCTGAAATATGGAAGTGTTTGGTGTGCGTGGAACTTGGGGTGGTGGCGGACTCACATGGCGTTAGCTTATGGAAACATATTAGAAATGGGTGAAATAACTTTCCAAGGTTTATTTATTTTGAGGTTGGTAGTGGGTCTGCAGTTCACTTCTGACATGATTGCTAGTGCGGGGTTGTGATGCTTAAGGATGCCTTTCCTGATCTCTTCTAATCAGGTTGAGATAAAGAAGTTTCTGTAGTTCTGTGGCAGATTATAGGTACACCCACAATGGAAATAATTTTAGGGATGTACTGTTTATTTATGCAAGATCCTTACTACAATTTTGAGGTGAGTCTTTTTATAGAGTTCTTTCCCCTACGGTATCCCAACAATTTTCATGGAAGAGTATTTGGAAAGTAAAGGTCCCTACTAAGGTAGCTTTTTTGTATGGACAGCTGCTATGGGGAGAATCCTAACAATGGATAATCTTCGTAAATGGAGGTTGTGTGGTCAATTGGTGTTGTATGTGTAAGTGAAGTGGCGAGTCTCTTGATCATTTGTTACTCTATTTCCCCTTTGCTCATGATATATGGTCCATGGTTATTATCGCAATTTAGATATTTGGGGTGCTATACCTCAATGTGTTGTGGCTTATTTGGAAAGAAAGGCATAGATTGCTTGCCCTCTGAATTAAAACTATTATTATTTTGTGCTCTATATGATTAGATGGCTGCTATAAGTATTTATTCAATCTCTACTTTTGCTGGATCTTTTCTACTGGTGTACTTTTATTTGACTTTTAAATACCCACGTACACTATCCGTGTAAGTGGTTGCATTGTTTTTCTCTTCTTTTGATTAAAATGTCCCAATTACTTATAAGAATGTTAGTGTGAAGGCAGAAAGGGACATGACAATTGCAAACTAAACTTGCAAATTACAAATGAGGTCTAACTCAATTGGAACATCTGTTTTTAAGAGCCAGGTGGAGGGTGAGGTAGTAGTTTCAAGATTTAATGGGTGCATGTGTAATTACCAATAACTAAAGAAAAGGCAAATTGCCTTCCTATTTAAATTTCTTTGCGCTTTCTCTCAGTCTTAACCTTGATCATCAGAACTTATTTGGACACTAAGTGGGCTCTTGCAAGCTTGCCTTTGATTGTTGAAGCTCTGTTATAAGCTAATTCTTGATGCAGTCAGATCTGTACATTCTTTCACACCTAGGCATGCCTGGTGCTCGTGTGGAGTTTAAGCTTTTTTGTTTTCTCTCTCTGGGTTGGGAGATAAACCTGTATCTGTAATTCCAATAGAATCTGGGATGTGAGTTTCAATATGCGTACCCATATAAGTTTTGTTGACATGGATACTTTGGGGTGAAGTTCTGAGTCTATGTAACAGAGTTGGTGTTAGAAAGCTTGACATAAATTTTTAACTGATAGCTTATGGTTTTGGTTTTTCTTTTGTTTGTTTATGATATATTGGCTTGGTTTTTTCTTGGAGTCCATAGGGTGGGTAATTTGTCTCTGTTTGGGTTGGGTCAAATTGGCCTTTCTCTATTTCCATTGTGTTCTCTGTTGGTTTTGGAGGTGAGATTGTTAAGGGAAGAACTTTTGCTTTTCAGTTGGATGCTTTAACAAAAATTTGGTCACATAGTGCCTTCACCTTTTTACTTCCTTGTGAGTACAAAGAAAAACCTTATAACTGCTCAAAGCTCAATTTTTTGCAACACCAGAGGTGATTGTTGATAACAATGCATTAGGGGTTTATTAGATTCATTTTAATGGTTTATAGTGGTGTCTGGGTTAACTTACTTTTGCAGGAGTTATTTTATTTCTGGCCTTATGTATTAGTTGATGCATGAGTTTTGCTTCTAGCCTTTTGATATTAGGGTATAACAAGAATAATCTCGAAACTAATTTTGTTTGATGTATGGGTTACAATATATGCATGTGGAGATTTGACTGGAAGCTAATAATTGATTTCTATTTCCTTACTGCTGGTTTTTCTTTGAATCTCTACTAGCCTACTTGTATTGCTTGTTTCCTCGCAAAATCATGTCATAGTTTCCTATCACTAAAGCATTTCTCATCCTGGGGGTAGGCACAGAACTTTGAATGGCTTTTCTTATTTTCTATTTTTTCTTTAGTAGTAGAGGAGAAAAATTGAGGGTAAGATTGTCTACCATGACCTCTCTTAGACCCCACAAAACTGGGAGCTTTGCGCACTGGATACGACCTTTTTAAGCAGTGGAGAAAAATAGTTCTTGCTCTTCTATTGATATTGGAACCTACTAGTATATCCAAATTTTATATTACCTTTTTTTTTTCTTTTTTGCATTTTAAAAGTTGTTTTGTATTTAGCGTAATTCATGTTTTTAATCTCTTAACTGTATATGAATTTACAGGTATTATAACAGTGAGGAGGAAATTGCGAAACTGACTAGGTGGCACCGTGTTGCTATGATACGCAAACTTTCAAGTGAGCAAGCTGCATCGGGGATACAGATTGTATGTACTCCTTGTTGGAGACTTATGTTGTTTGTGGACTTAATGTGCCATATATATTACTATAAAATAATTTTCTCTGTTTCATGTATAGATTTGTACTGGTAGGAACTATATATATGATTGAGAATTCTAATGTAATTGGTGATATATTGATTTGATGCTATGAGGTTGTTTTTAGCTAGCATTTGTCTCGTCATTTTAAGTATTTCTTGCAATTGGGGCATCATTGGCACTATAATTAACAAAGCTCCATTAAATTAAAATTTTCTTTGAACACAAGCACACGGAAAACTCTGTTGGCATCTTACGCATTCACATATTTGAATTAGTCTCCTTATTCAATTTTCCATCATTTTCCCATCTACAAAATATCTCGTAGCAACTCAAAATCTGCAAATTTTACATGGTTGACCATGATACAGCTTAAATGAACAATAATCAAACACCCAATTCGGTTTACAACAACAACAACTACTACAACTGATATTAACAACAAACCCAACCAAAAAAACCTAGATCTAAAAATACTCATATTCAACCAAAAAAACAGAACAAAACCATAGATATTCTCCCTCCCTCAATTTTTATTACTCTTCAAAGCTCCAAATCTCAAAGGCGGAAGAGGAGGAGGAAGAAGCGGTGGTGTGCTAGCGATTGAGCTGTTGAGGCAGTTGGGGCTTGGGTGAAGCTGCTGCATGGGAAATTAATCGCTACAGTGTCGTAGGCAGAGCTGCACCCTTCCAATGAGATATATAGAAAACTGAGGCGAGGGCTTATGCATTAGACGAGAAGGTATCTCATGAAACAATCTTATAAGACCTCTCTCTCATAATATATGGAACTCATACATGTTATGAGAGACATATCTATGAATAAATATAATTTAATGCCCACCAAATAAAAAGAATTAAGAGATTGAAATAAGGAAAACAATTTTAAGTGTAAATTAGTGTGTCCAAGCAAAAAGGTAAAAAATGAATGGAGCATTTCAATCCTTATTTTTTTTTTTTTTTCTTTTGAGAATCAATCCTTATTTATAGTTAATTGCCATAACACTTGAATATATATATATATATATATATATATATATATATATTATATTTATAAATGAGTAAAAAAAATCAACTAGTAAAGCAAATTCACCAAAATAAATTTTAAAACATTTGTAAGCATTTACAGATTTAAAGGAGCAAACACTGGACATTTATTATAAATGATTGGCATAAAAATGGATAGATTTTTTTTTTAATTTTTAAAATTAGTAAAACAGCATCAACATGTAAAGAAAATCAACCGAAAAAAAGAAAAGGAGGAAAAGTAAAGCATTTAGAGTTAAAATTTAGAATAGGTAGTAGTGGATACTTAAGTTTTTTTTTTTTTTTTTTTTTTTGAGAAACAGACACTTAAGTTATTGTGGTGAAGACATTTGGGCAACATGGGTAGAGTGTAACCGAAGAAATGGTAAGAAATTATTGTGGAAATTGCTTTTTCTTTTTCTTTTTTGCTACCGCTGGTAAGATAGTGATTCTATTAAGAATTAGCTTTTTTTTTCTTTTTTTTTCTTAGAGAGTTTCAACATATGGTATCCGCTCCTAATGATAGTTTTTTATCATCCGACCAAAACACCAATCGATTTTTAGTGTAAGTGGGAACTGAATCCCAAATCTATTAAAAATTAGCTAATAGTGTTGGTAGGGAAATTTGAGAAGACATCCATGCATTTAAAAAAAGGTTGAGACAATAATTTGTGCATGAGCATAGAGTATAACCAAATAAAAATGGTAAGAAATTATCAAAGATTTTTTTTTTCTTCTCTTAGTTTTGGTCCACTAACTACTTGACTAATGACCCTTAATTAGTTGTCTAACACATTATTACCAAAGAATAGTTTTGGGGCTATGGTATGGAATTGGAATGTGTTAGGCACTAAATCTTGTGCAATCAAATGGATCAATCTTGGCTAACATTTTGAGGCCTTGATCAATGAAAGATTTAAATAAGGTGGTTCCCTATTCTAGTCACACAATCTAGACATTGAATAAAGTATTAAAAAAATTAAAGAAGAATGGAAAGTAATAACTATCAATACGGGACCTTGGATCTCATTTCATCTAAAATGAGACAGGCATGTGTGCCCAAAAGTGTGTGATGACGTGGGGGGAATAATAAGGGTATAAAAATGAGTTTTTACTGATTAACGTGCTTGTATGGTGTGATTAGTTATCTATTTAAATTGGTTTACATCCAAGGTATTTGTTGGAAGAATCCTAACTCGTCTAACCTAATTTAGTGAAATACATGTCTTGAAATAGAAACATAGATCTAGAAATTCGATTACATGTGTGCAACATGTTAGCCTAGCCAACCCATGACACCCACCCAGATGATACATATTCTATTAAAATGTAGCATCTGATTTAGTTTTGGGGCTCGTGCCTCCATAAGATTGCACATGCTTCAAGTGTGATGCTGAATTGTATCAACTGTTTTGTTTTTATATGAGTAGGTATTGGGTGAAAATGAAATATGTTTAATTTTTGTTTTAAAAATATTTTTGGTTGCAATGTTTATGTTTCAATTGTGACTCAAAGAAAGTACAACTTGATGAAGCCACGTTCTGATTTATTGCCAAGAACAGAAGAAAGTGCATACCATACTAACTAGCCCATTTCGACACTTATAATATCATTAATGCAACATGGACCTCACAAACCAAGGCTAGGCCTAGCCCATTTACCATAAGTGGACAACAAAATGACAAATTTCCCAAATTTATGTACAAACCCCAAGTATGACATGGTTTTACCGAGTTTCATTAAGCTTCTATTGAAAATCCAATCGTTTGATAGAAGAAAATGTGTTTCTACCTTGAGCAAAAATACCCTTGGATATGTTTAAGAGAGATGTTACGTCCATAACATTTTTACAATATTTTCACAACATATTACAGGTAGTTAGTTGTTATTGGTTCAAATTTGAACCTAACACTAAGATTACTTTTCTGTCTCAACAATAACAACCAATAACAACTTGCCACTTAGGATTTGTTGTGAAAATGTTGTGGACATATTATTTCTCTATGTTTAATTATGGATAAAAATTAGTTCTAATTTGATTGAGATACCACAAAGATACAAAAACAATCTAATTTACGGTTTATTCCATAAAAAAAGTTTCTAATTTTTCTTTGAAATTTTTTTTTATAATTTCTAGGGATAATGTGTCCTAATATTTTGCAGATAAGAGTTAGTTTTTGAATTTTCAAAATTGATGTGCCCTAATTCTCTAAAATTGTGTTGTTTTAAAGCGTTTATCATTAATTTTTTTAACACATGAAGAATAGAAGGATCATCTTTAACAACAAATGTGAAACCTTTTGTTTTTAAGAGTCAACAGCAAATATTAGCTTAAAGAAATAAAATAATTAAAATTAAAATTTATAATATAAAGAATAACAAAAGATTTCAACCTTAAATATCTTAATTTAATATATATATATTATTTGAACGATATGAAAGTGAAATTTTTATTTTTTTATTTTTTTTTTTGGTTCACAAAATAGTTAAAGGATTTGCAGTTTTTATTTTTCTCAATCAATAATAGTCAATAGTTACACTTGGCGCACAAGTGGTAAGACGTAAGAATTTAGAGACGTGAATGAATCATCAAATCATCCAAGGACTTGCAGAGCTGCAACTGGAAGTTGACACAAAAAAAAGAGATAGCTGAACTGATTGCTCTCTCTCTCTCTCTCTCTCTCTCTCGTCTGCTATCGACGCCGCGGCTGCTTCTCCGCCGCGTGAGGCCCACCGTATTCCGCCGTATCACAACCACCAAACCCTCAAGTAAGTACCTCACTCTCTTTTCCTAACTCTCTAAAAAAATCTCTCTTTTCTGT
Source organism: Lithocarpus polystachyus (assembly GCA_033629205.1). Lineage (NCBI taxonomy): Eukaryota > Viridiplantae > Streptophyta > Magnoliopsida > Fagales > Fagaceae > Lithocarpus > Lithocarpus polystachyus. Next base: position 26,897,318 of record CM066172.1, on the reverse strand, counting down.
TCTGCTAAAACAACAAGAGTAGAGAAGAAACCAAGTGTGAAATTCATAATTCATGGTGGTTTGATTTGAATAGCGACGCTGAGTTTTATGTGTGTGTGTGTGTGTGTGTTCGATTATTCTTTTGAATGTTTTCATCATATGCTAGAGATCAAGGACTTGCATTTAATGTTAGAGATCGTGAAAGCTGAGGCTCAGGTTTTTTATTATATTTCTGGGCAGTAGGTTTTGATTTTCCAGAAACTGAGTCATTTTTTTTTTGCCGTTGAGATTGGATTGATTTCTCACTTTATCCATGTTTTGATATAGAATGCTGTCTCATTAGCAATGTGGAGTTATATTGAATGATATAAATTTTTTTTTTTTTTCTGTTTTTAAATTTGAAATTAAAGATTGTAGGAATGGGGAGTTTCAATGAAGGGAAACTCAGGTTTTGCATTGACAGAGGAGGGACCTTCACTGATGTTTATGCTGAAATCCCGGGTCGGACTGATGGTCAAGTTTTGAAACTTTTGTCTGTTGACCCATCAAACTATGATGATGCTCCGGTTGAGGGTATTCGGAGGATTCTTGAAGAGTTCACGGGGGAGAAAATCCCCCGTACTTCGAAAATTCCCACAGATAAGATTGAGTGGATTAGGATGGGTACAACCGTGGCGACAAATGCACTTTTGGAAAGAAAAGGAGAAAGGATTGCTTTGTGTGTGACTCGAGGCTTCCGGGATTTGCTCCAAATTGGTAACCAGGCTCGCCCCAGCATATTCGACCTCACTGTATCAAAACCATCTAATCTTTACGAGGAGGTTATAGAGGTTGATGAGAGAATTGAGCTTGTTCATGATAAGGAGGAGAATCAAGGTTCTTCTGCACCATTAATTAAGGGCGTCTCAGGTGAGATTGTCAGGGTTGTGAAGCCTCTCAATATAGAAGCTCTCGTGCCTTTACTGAAAAGGTTGTTGGAGAAGGGAATTAGCTGTTTGGCTGTTGTGTTGATGCATTCTTACACTTATCCACGGCACGAAACAGCTGTAGAGAGGTTGGCTGTGAGTTTGGGTTTCAGACATGTTTCTTTATCTTCAGCTTTGACTCCCATGGTTAGAGCTGTTCCGAGAGGTCTAACAGCTAGTGTTGATGCATACTTGACCCCAGTTATTAAAGAGTACTTATCAGGATTCATATCCAAATTTGATGAAGGGTTGGGGAAGGTGAATGTTCTGTTTATGCAATCAGATGGAGGACTTGCACCAGAAAGTAGATTTTCAGGGCACAAGGCGGTGTTGTCTGGTCCAGCCGGTGGGGTTGTTGGCTACTCACAGACTCTTTTTAATCTTGAAACACAGAAGCCCCTTATTGGGTTTGACATGGGCGGCACATCTACTGATGTGAGCCGTTATGCTGGAAGTTATGAACAAGTTCTGGAAACTCAAATTGCTGGTTCTATAATTCAAGCACCTCAGCTTGACATCAACACTGTTGCTGCTGGTGGTGGATCAAAGTTGAAATTCCAATTTGGAGCTTTCCGAGTTGGACCAGAATCAGTGGGTGCACACCCTGGTCCTGCGTGTTACCGGAAAGGTGGGGAATTGGCAGTGACTGATGCAAACCTGATTCTGGGATTTGTTATTCCTGATTATTTCCCATCCATCTTTGGCCCTAATGAAGATCAGCCTCTAGACATCAAGGCAACCAGAGAAGAATTTGAGAAGCTTGCAATGGAAATAAACTCCTACAGAAAGAGTCAGGATCCATCTGCAAATGACATGACAGTGGAGGAGATTGCACTGGGATTTGTGAATGTTGCTAATGAGACAATGTGTCGTCCAATACGGCAGTTAACTGAGATGAAGGGCCATGAAACAAGGAACCATGCTCTTGCTTGCTTTGGAGGTGCTGGACCTCAGCATGCGTGCTCCATTGCTAGGTCTTTGGGTATGAAAGAAGTACTTGTTCATAGGTTCTGTGGGATCTTAAGTGCTTATGGGATGGGATTGGCCGATGTTGTTGAAGAGGCACAGGAGCCATATTCTGCTGTTTATGGTCCCATATCTGTCCTTGAGGCCTCTCGCAGAGAAACTATGTTGCTGAAGCAAGTAATACAGAAGTTGCAAGAGCAAGGTTTTAGAGAGGAAAACATTACTGCAGAGACATATTTAAATTTAAGATATGAAGGTACAGACACTGCCATCATGGTTAAGAGGCAAATAGCTGAAGATGGATCAGCTTGTGACTATGCAGTGGAATTTGTGAATCTCTTTCAGCAAGAGTATGGATTTAAACTACAAAACAGGAACATTTTAATATGTGATGTAAGAGTTCGTGGTATAGCAGTCACGAATATATTGAAGCCGCAGGCCCTTGAACTTGTTTCTGGTACTCCTAAAGTTGAAGACAACTACAAGGTTTACTTTGGGAATGGGTGGCAAGATACACCTCTGTTCAAGCTTGAGAATTTGGGGTATGGGCATGTCTTGCTGGGTCCTTCAATCATCATGAATGGGAATAGTACTGTGATAGTGGAGCCCAACTGTAGAGCTATTATAACCAAATATGGCAACATTAAAATTGAAGTTGGGTCTACTATAAACACCATGAAAGTAGCAGAAAAAGTTGCAGATGTCGTGCAGCTTTCAATCTTTAATCACAGGTTTATGGGAATTGCTGAACAAATGGGAAGGACCCTACAGAGGACTTCTATATCAACAAATATCAAGGAACGGCTGGATTTCTCTTGTGCTCTCTTTGGTCCTGATGGGGGACTAGTCGCAAATGCCCCTCACGTTCCTGTTCACCTAGGAGCCATGTCTAGCACAGTTCGGTGGCAGTTCAACTACTGGGGTGATAATTTGAATGAAGGTGATGTATTGGTTGCCAATCATCCTTGTGCTGGTGGTAGCCATCTTCCTGATATAACTGTTATTACACCTGTTTTTGATAAGGGGAGGCTAGTATTTTTTGTGGCAAGCCGAGGGCATCATGCAGAGATTGGTGGCATAACTCCTGGAAGCATGCCACCTTTTTCAAAGTCCATATGGGAAGAAGGGGCTGCCATAAAAGCATTTAAGCTTGTGGAAAAGGGGATTTTTCAGGAAGAAGGAATAATGAAACTTCTCCAGTTCCCCAGCTCTGATGAAGTGGAGCATAAGATCCCAGGAACACGCAGGATTCAAGATAATCTATCAGATCTTCAAGCACAAGTAGCTGCAAATCAGAGAGGAATTTCCCTCATAAAAGAGCTTATTGAGCAGTATGGTTTGGACACTGTTCAGGCTTACATGACGTATGTGCAGTTGAATGCAGAAGAAGCAGTGAGAGAAATGCTTAAGTCAGTTGCTACTACAGTTTCATCTCAGTCATCTGAGCTTGGAGATGGAAATTCAGTAACCATTGAGGAAGAGGATTACATGGATGACGGGTCCATTATTCATTTGAAACTGACAATTGATTCTAATAAAGGTGAAGCAACTTTTGACTTTAACAGGACTAGTCCTGAAGTTTATGGGAATTGGAATGCACCAGAAGCAGTAACAGCTGCAGCAGTCATTTACTGCCTTCGCTGTTTGGTGGATGTCGATATTCCTCTCAATCAAGGTTGTTTGGCTCCTGTTAAAATCCATATTCCAGCAGGGTCATTCCTCTCTCCAAGTGATAAAGCTGCGGTGGTGGGAGGTAACGTTCTGACATCACAGAGAATAACTGATGTTGTACTAACTGCATTTCAAGCTTGTGCATGTTCACAGGGTTGTATGAATAACCTCACATTTGGGGATGATTCTTTTGGCTATTATGAAACAATTGGAGGTGGGAGTGGGGCTGGTCCAACCTGGGATGGAACCAGTGGAGTCCAATGCCACATGACCAACACGAGAATGACTGATCCGGAGATTTTTGAGCAGAGATATCCGGTTCTTTTGCATAAATTTGGGCTTAGGGAGAACAGTGGGGGAACTGGACTTCATAGAGGAGGTGATGGTCTTGTCAGGGAGATAGAGTTCAGGCGCCCTGTTGTAGTGAGCATTCTATCGGAGAGGCGTGTTCATGCTCCAAGAGGCTTAAAAGGTGGCAAAGATGGGGCTCGTGGGGCTAACTTCCTTGTCACAAAAGATAAGCGGAGAGTTTATCTTGGGGGTAAAAACACAGTTGAGGTGCAGGCAGGGGAAATTCTTCAAATTTTAACTCCTGGTGGTGGGGGATGGGGTTCTCCTCTTTGATTCTTCTCTGAAGCAAATTGCTTCTGGTTGAGTTCAACTTTTGTATTGGATTTGCTGCAAATGGTATTTGATCTATTCATTACTGAAAATTGAAGGATTCTATTATGAATTAGAAATTTACTTGCGTCTTAAAAGTAAATAGGCTTCTAGACTTGCAAGATAAATAAATGGGTTTCTAGTTTTTAAGATATATAAATAGGCTTCTATACTTTGCTACAACTCACCAGCCAATCTAATGAACAAGATTCAAAGGAGACAAGACCAAACAAGGGAGAGACTACAAGCAGAGACAAGCATGATCACTTCTTAGATTAAGGCAAAACAGTAAAGATTTTTTGAGTGGTTGAGCAGGGTGTTAAAATGAACCCTGCCTTCGTAAACTCTTTTTGAACTGTAATTTTAGCTGGGTTAGAAGATGTTGCAATACTGCTGCCCACGAGGCTGCAAAGTATGCAATTAGGTTTTGTAGAACTTTTTGCTTCAATATGTATAGTCTTCCTGTAGTAATTGCAGATGCTTGTAAGGCTACAGCCATTGTTTTGCTTGTTGAATGATAATGTTTGTTGTTTAGCAAAAAAAAAAAGAATGCAATTAAGGACAGCCCTTTGAATGAGAATCTCGATACTATTAAAGGCAGAGTCAATAGTGATTTCCGTGTGATATACTTCTGGATCCATGTCTATTACAATCTTGTGTAACCTCCTTGTATGTTCCAATTTAGATTGCTTCCATGTATTAGCAATGAAAAATTATGTTGCTCAAAAAAATCAATGAAAAAACTATATCTTTTTTGTTGCTGATGTTATGTAAACTCCCTGTTATTATGTATAATTATAGGTTGATTCTGTGTTCTAGTAATAAAAATTATATCTTGAGAACAAGAATGATGTCCTTACTTTTTCTTCTCATTTACACCTGTTACGATTCAATATAAAACCCATTTTAACTCATAACAATTTAGTTTACGGTAAGGTGTAATATAAAACTTGTCACAAATTCAATACATTGTAACTTTGGAATTTTCAACACATCTCAAAAAGCTTTTAATACATGTCTTCCATGTAATATAAAACCTATCACATTTTTTCAGAAAGTTTCTAATCTAGAATCCAATCATGCGAAATAAAACCAATCACAATTCAAAATACAGGAAGATGATTCTCTCCACCACAGTTAAAACATTATATAGCCAAAAAATGTTGGCAAGTAATCCATTTTCTCTGCCCAAATCTCTTTTGTAGTTCACTTCTCTTGGAATTGTTGGTGCGTGACATCTAACAATAGATTCTATGTAAAAGAACGTATTACCAAATTGTAAAAACATATTAGAATGAACACAATTAAGAAGTAAAAAATTAAAATAGCAAAGCTATCTATCAATATTTCGAGATAGCAAAACCCATATCTGTCAAGATATCAAAATATAGCATAGCCCATACCAAATCAATCAAAATATAGCAAAACACATCAATATCCTTTTTCACTAGTATGCATCCATTATTTTACATCAATATCTATAATTGATGAAGAGATATACACGTTGTAAAACATGAAAATAAATATTAAAAAAGAACATGTAAAAAAAAGAATGTAAGAGTATCATTGCCCTTGATTATATTTTTAATCGAGGACCAATTTTGTGAAGAAATTAGCATATTGCTCACATCATTAGTGAGACTTGTGAAAATGTTTCTTATACTCCATTTGTTTTGACAGAAAATGTTATCACAAACCATAGGGAGTATCATTTAGGTTAAGGTTCAGTGATGAGTGTTGTTTTTTGAAGGTTCATTGGAGGTTGGTGCAATTTACTTAAAAGAAAATTGCTGTTTTGAGTTATATTCTTCAAGAAACTAAATAGCAAGCTTGGCCGTAAGCCTAGGCTTAGAGCCTCCTAGTAGAGAGCAAAGAAAGACCTCCAAATGTGCGGCAATAAGTGATTTTTTTTATTTTTTAAAAACTATATGCGTGAGTTGTGCATTTTTCTTCTACTTTTAAGAAGGCCCAAAAAATTACGGATTAATAGGAATCCAATCCAATTATCATTAAGGGAATTAGTCATGTTAAAAAGTAAATGTACTTTATTTTGAACAAAAATAATAATATAGAACATTAACTAAATGCTATTATTTAAGTAATTAAAATATAAAAACTTTTATTGCCTTAGGCTTAAAATTGTATTGAGCTGCTAAACGGACAAGCATTTACCCACAAACTATAGTCGGTTTTTTGAAATCTAATGATATAAAACTTTTTTCAAAGAAGCCTATGATAGCCAATTATTCATAGTTAAATCTACAATAAGTTCTACAATAAATCGATAATACACCAATGGTTTTGTAGGCTAGTGATATTTCTCTTTTTTGTAAAGGAAAATTTCTTGTTCAACTTTTAGTTTTTGTTTTTTGATTTTTGTTTTTGAGGATTTATAAGATAAGGGGCTGGGGGCCTAAACAAAAACTACAACAAAATTTTCATAATAAATTTTCTAAAACACATGAAAGCTGGAAGAGTGGTTGACAAAAGTGCTAATAGAAACCACCCCTCTTGGTAGTTCTGTAAATTAATAAATGATAGTATAATATTGAGTAATTTTACGGCTGGAAACGTCTTGATGGGCAACAAAAAGTAGTTGTTTAATTAGTTCTTGTTCTATGGCCGCAAATTGTAGACAAAAAATCTAGTTTTTTCTTGGACTAGGGATTTTTTCCTTTTTGAGTACAATTTCTGCTCTTGGCAGAACTAAAAGAACTTGGCTTGAGCTGTGTATTTTGTGATTCCTCTTTTGCCAGATGATCCATTCAATCTTCGAAGAGAAGTTCAATTACACTCTTTGATTTACAACAACATTTGACAGTACTAAAATATAGAACATGTGCAGATAAACCACTTCATTCAATAGCTTGCTTTTAGTGCATTCCAGAATCTGAACCATGCTGACTATCTCACCAAACATATTGGCGAGGCCCCAGATAAGTGAATGCAATAAAAGGATAACATTAAATCCCCATCAATAGGCGTTTATTTCCCTACTAAATTCCCTTGCTTTTTGTTGCTTATTTATGCTCAAACAATGCTTCAGCCTGATATTGATAAGCCATATCTTCACTTCAAGATGGCTCACTTTCATTGTTTGATGTTAGCTTTCTTCATTGCTTTGTTGTTTTCAAGCATCAATGTGGCCCTAGGAGCTCGTCATCTTTTGGACACTGCCAAGGCTTCATCTAAAGCACCAACCTTGCAGGTTGTGCCTCCAGTGCCTAAGCCTAAATTGCCCCCTTTGCCTCCATTGCCGTCAATCCTTACATCACCACCACACGCATCACCAGAATCACGAGAGCCTAAAAAGGCTTTGTCATCACCTCCATCACAATTGCCACCAGCTCCAAGTTCAAATACACCCACATCACCGGAATTGCCTAAGCCTAAAATAGCTTCACCTCCACCATCACAATTGGCACCAGCCCCAAGTTCAACTCCACCCACATCACCAGAAAAGCCTAAGCCTAAAAAAGCCTTGTCATCACCTCCAACATCACAATTGGCCCCAGCCCCAAGTTCAACTACACCCACATCACCAGTAGAGCCTAAGCCTAAAAAAGATGTGGTATCACCTCCACCATCACAATTGCCACCAACCTCAAGTTCAATTGCACCCACATCGCCACCACAAGTACCGCCTAGTACTTCGACTTCATTGACACCCACAATATCACCATTGGCACGACCTCACCCAACATTTCCAAAGCTCATATTGCCTCCATTGCTTCACTTAGATTTGCCACCTTTGACTAAGCCCGTATTGCTCAAGTTACCTCCATTGCCATCTATTATCCCTCCTGTTGGATCACCTATTTCCCACTTCCACTCCCCACCAAAGTCAACCACTAGGCATTCTTAAATAAGTTTAATGATATGTTCCTAGTTCATGGCACTACCACAGTTAGCTAGAGTTGCATGTAATAGGATGCATGGTCGTTTCACTTTCAAGGATGACTAATCTTTTGTGTTCAATGATGTCTTTGGGATGAAGAATGGTTCGCATGAGACTGGATCCCAAGACTGGGGTATTGCTGTTATCAAAATTTGTCATGGAAAGAGATTTTGATATTGAATCTTTTGTTTTTCTAGGCCTTGTGTCATGACCTTATTAAGTTTCTTTCTGTAGTTTTAATATTGAAGCTATTGAAGCGTATCTTGTTATTTTTTGTTTTATTTATGGCTTCATTGTGCTCACAATTTCGGTTATTTTTAAGGAAATTAAGGTTTTGATGATGGTTGAAAATTTCATTGAAGCTCGATCTTGAGATTGTAAGTAACATTTCGCGGTGTTCCATATTTAATTGAATGGAAAATTATTAATGGGTTTAAAGAATGAGGCTTTAGTTAACCAGTGTTGGATTCTAGCTGGTTAAGCAACTGAAAGTGAAATTTCTATATTGTGTTTGGTTGAAGGGAAATTGGATGGAAAGGAAAGTAGGGAAAGGAAAAAGGAGGGAGGTAAAAACAAATGCTTTGTTTGGTTGGAGAGAAATTGATGGGAGAATGGTTTTCCCTTAGACCAACCATGTTTCTTTCCTTCCAAATTAAAAGGAATGAAAGAGATTGACGTGGGAGTTGTACATGGGGGCACACATCATAATTTCCTTTTTTTTTTTTTTTTTTCCTCCCTTGAAAACCAAATGATGATGCACAGAAAATCAGTAGGCTAAACGATCCGGGCTTCAATGATCTAGCAGTTGCTTGGAAAACCTGAAAAGAAAATTAGGACAATCAAAGGAGACCGGGGCTCACCGGCCAAGAACCCCCAATTTTTAAGTTAGTTTTCTCTCTTAAATTCAGGAGTTCCAACTTTTTGGGAGTTGTCAAAAACTTACTTTTCATCTGTTCTGAATGAGTGTTTATATAGTGTGCTTTTAAAGCGGTTACTTGTTTCATAACTTCCCCTATATTTGAGGAGGTCAGAAGGTTCAAGGTTAACTTCCCCAACCGCTATAGGAGCTAAAATATTTTTCTATAACCATTGTTAAAAGTTGAGTACTGAGTAGGAAGTTATAGCAATGAATTTGGATTTCGCTCATGCCTCAAAATGATAACATGTGGTTCAATTTTATTGGCTCTTACAGATAATTTCCATGGAATTTCTCAAGTGCTGCGGGGTCTTCCATATGCTTCCTTCACGAACAACCCATACGCTTTTGGACGACCATTTAGCTAAGTACAGCAACTCTTGCCCCCTTGCCTTGGACGACTCCTATGGACGAGTATGGAGTTGGTTCCTTTCTCTGCTCACCATCAGTTGCCCCCTTGTCCATAGGTCATCTAGAGTATTGTATAGTCTAATGCCATTTTTTGGACGTATGTCCTTATGTCAACAGTTAGGTGTGTCACGTGTCGTGATCTCATTGGTGATTGTAGGGCTGTCCACGGGTCGGTCCGGGTCGGGTTTATGCCCAACCCGCAACCGGCCCGATCAGATCGGGTGGAGGAGTTCCAGACCCGCCGCCGACCGCGAAATGCCACCGGTCGAGTCGGATCGGGCTCGGGTGGGCAGCGGTCGGCTTTGATTTCGACCGAAAAACAAAGATCAAACACTGAAGTTTGATTCTTGAAGAACAAAATCAACAGTCTACAACCCAAAGAGAAGATCTGCAAACCCAAAGACCAGATCCAGAAATCCAAAGAACAAAAAACCAAAGAAGATCCAGAAATCCAAAGAACCAAAACCCAAAAACAGATCCACAAATCCACAGATAAACAAACCTAAGAGATGAAATAGAAAAGATTGAATCTGAGAGATGGAGGCGAAGACAAGCTAGGACGTTGCGGACGAAGAGTGAAGGTTGACGACGAAGAGCATAGATCGACGATGGAGACGCAGAGATCGACGATGGAGACGCAGAGATGGACGACGAGCAGCGGAGCAGGTAGCAGAGATCGTGAGACTGAGAGGAGAGAGTGAGATTAAGAACTAAGAACTGAGAGGGAGAACTGAGTAACAAACATCAGACCTTTAAACCCATTTATATGGCGGTCGGGTCGGGTGGCTCGGGTATTGGAGGAAGAGACCCGCACCCGATCCGCCGGAATCGGTTTTGAAAAGGAAGGACCCGCTGCCGACCGCCGGAGTAGTCGGATCGGGCGGCGGTCGGTTCGGGTCCGGTCAGTTGGTCCGGGTGGGTTGGGTGTGCGGGTTGTCTGGACAGCCCTAGGTGATTGATTGCGTCAATTCAATTTTTCGAGGAGTATGCCACGTGTCATCTTTTGGTTTGTCACGTAGTTTCAGATGCCAAATTCCACTGCCTATAAATAGTAGAATTCCTCTCCTACCCTCTACATTTCTAAAATTTTCTTCCTTGACATCCCTCGTCTAGCGCCTCGTCTAGAAGTTTTTCTGCATCTATAGCCTCCCCTCGTCTAGATCCAAGTATTCTCTTCATCTTTGTCTTTAGGTTTTAAGTTTCTTTCAAAATGTCTGAAATTACAATTTCCTCATCTAGTAATAGTATTGATAAGGCCATAGACGAGTACCGTAATACAACTAGTTACAGTTCTAGTAGTGATGATATTAATGCTAGTAGTAATGGGGAGAATACTACAGACGAGTATACATCTGGCATCCCTTGGTTTCCATTAGAAGCCCTTAAGGAACAATTAAGGGCAAGGGCAGTGTTTGGGTCTAAAGCTGGCACCTCAAGTGCTCCCTCTTCCACTCTTCAAGACGAGGTTGAGATAGTGTACAACTGTGTTGTAGGGGTCCACTCTAAGACAGATGAAACTAGATTAGAATCCCTGAGGAGTTGGTACCAAATTCCTGATTACCTAAACCCTAGATTAGCTGTACATGGGGAATGGTGTTGTCAACCCCGTTTTGGTGTAGGTATTTATGAGGCTTACCTTTTAGGGGGTTTGAGGTTGCCTCTTAATGCCTTTACTAGGAAGTTACTCATCAGGCTAGGTTTAAGAATCTGTCAATTTAATCCTAACGCATGGAGGCTAGTCGTCTTTATGCAAGTTTTATGGAGGGAGGTATTTGAAGGGGATCGTCCTCTTACTATGGACGAGTTCCTCTACTACTACAAGCCCTCAAAGATTAACCAATCCCTTGGCTTCTACCAATTTACAGCCAGAGGGAAAGATTGTAGGCTAATAACATTCCTTGTCACCTCAAATAGAAACTGGAAGATGAAGTTTTTCTTCATCTCTGGTTTTTGGTCTGGACACCCTGTTGAGGTTGGCAGGGATCCATTTGTCCCTTATACGGGAGAATTAGGGAACCTTCGTTCTGAAGTTATGTTTATTATTGTTATCATTTTATCATTATTATATTCATTCTTGTTTGTAATCGTCTAACAATCCTTTGTTCTTTCTCTCTTTTTTTATAGGCGTTAAGAGGACCACATTTGAGCAGGTTCTATCTTGAACGCTCCCAAAAGGCCCGTCTATACACTGACAGGGCTTTTCATTCTTTAGTAAGCCTCCAACGTCTTGCCACTTGGGGACTAGGTCCCAAGCCGTCTAAAGAAGCTTTAGCTCACAAACTTACTATCCGTGGACGTGAGTCTCCTTTTCACTTAGAAATTATCTGAGCATTATTTGATTTGTACTCTTTAGCTAATATTTTTTGCTTTTCTTTCAAGAATGGCAACCATGAAAGAGAATAAGGGGAAGGAGGTGGTGGGCGAGGCAGCCAGACCTAAAGCCCAATCCCAGCCTCGTCCTTCTATTGGGGACAAAAGAAAAAATTTATCAAAGGCGGTTGACTTGGAAAATCTTCCAAGTCGTCGAAAGGAGAAGAGGGCGAAACACAAATCATCCAAAACTAGTGTTGCCAAGCCTATCCTTCCTACTTCTACCTCCCAATAGCTGTCTGTCCAAGTCTTTGACGTGGACTCATCTGAACCTGCCAGGGATCCTCTGTCCATGACAACTGCTCCTACCTCATTCCAGCCTTCTCAAAGCATTCCTATGAACCTTATTGAAAACGAAGACTTGACCTGGGAAATTTTTGAGAAGGCTGTGTCTGGTGAGGACGTTGCTGCATGTTATGATATGTCTTTGAAAGATTTTGAACATTCTAGTGTTCATGATCTTTTCAAGGTACGTGATTTCATTTTTACTTTGTTTTTGTCATTTCAAGCTTTCCTCGTCTAAACATCCTTTTTTTTTAGGCAATGTCAAAGTTCATCGTAGCATCCAGGCAAGCTACAGAGTTGGACAAGACGAGGATCTTGCTTGATAAGAGGATTTCGGAGGTCAAAGAAGACTGCAAGGGTTGGGCTTAGGTCGCGGCTAAGGCCAAAGACGAGGCCAAGGAGCTACAGAACTTGGTTGAAGAGCTGAAAGCTGATGCTGTTGAAAAGGATACTCGTCTTGACCACCTCCAATAGAGGAATGAAGAGTTGAATACCCTTCTCAACAAGGCAAAAGAAGGCGCAGTAGTGGAGTTTAGAGCGTCTAAGTAATTCATTGATTTGCTGGACACCAACTACGCAACGGGCTTTGAAGATTTTAGAATGGACGCCATGGAAAACTTTCTAGAAGTTGACTTTAGCTCCATTAAGCTTAATCTTGGTGCTGCTACAAGCTCTTTCCTCCAAACAAGTTCTGAAGATATTAATATTGAAGATGATGCCACTACTTTGCCTACCTAGGACGTTAAAGATGACCCTCCACAGTGAAAGAATTTTAATCTTATTTTCTCTTTACCTTGTTTCTTTCTTTTTTTATGAGATCCATTGTTTAGGACCATTTGTAATTGTTCAAGTACATTTTACTCGTCTATATCACCTAAAATGCGCTTTCAAACAATTGTCTCTTAAGTTCTACTTTATAAGGGTTTTTGGACAATGGTCGCCCACCCTATTCTAAACGTTATGAATGAATGTTTTATTTTCATTACTTTTTCATTTGCTATTAAACATGTTGTTGTATGGACGAACACATTTCTTTTTTACATCCATTACATTTGTTTCAAGCATGGCTCGTCCATGACAAGAATTTCCTTATGTTTAGCATCCTTTACCATTCATTAAGTTTTACAAGTATAACTCGTCTTGCGAATGGCACTGGTTTTTCCAGCATTACTCGTCCTAAAACTTGGCAGCTGGTTCTATTTTCCATCCATAGGAATTGTTTTTATGTAAAGCATTCAGCTTTTTACTCGTCCAAAGATTAGATTGTTTTAGCTGGCTACCTATCCATGGATTTTGAATATTCTTGTGCACGTATTTCCTCGTCCATGGGCTAGACTATTACGCTTCAGGCTTTACTTTGTCCATTGGTTGGACGAATATGCGTTGAGCTTGTTTTTCTTTGCTTTATCCTTATTTCGAGGAAAACCGATAGACGTTACATCCCTGCGTCCAGAGATTTTTATTCGTCTTTAGGCTTTAGCCTTCTTATGGGTGAAATTATGGAGATTAGATTTATATATCACATACATTGGAAATCCAAACTACATATTCACAATATAAACATCATCCACAAGTATGACACATGCTTAGAAGCTAGTGTCTTTTAGGGAGTTAAAAATACTTATACAAACAGATTAGCTAAGTACGTAAACTCATCCACAACAAACTTGTCTTTAGACAATGCATAAGTTAGAGTAATGCACTTTTAGGGAATTAAAATACTTAAAACATGCAGTAGTAATAGTAGTAATAAACATAAGTGAATACGAGGAAAACACTTTAACTTCGTCCATGATGCTTCTCATCCAGGTTGGCCCTTCATTGATAGTACTTTCTTAGGTGCTCAACGGTCCAAGGGTGCTCCAGCTTTCATCCATCTAGGGCTTCCAGGTAGTATGATCGTTGTCTTTTGCAATTAATGACCCCGTAGGGTCCTTCCCAATTAGGTCCCAGCTTCCCATAGGCTGAGTTTTTGGTTGCCAAGTAAACCCTTTTTAGGACGAGGTCTTCAATATTGAAACGTCTGGGTTTGACCATTGCATCATATTGTCGAGCCATGAGGTTTTTATACCTCGCAGTCCTTTGCTCTGCGTTCATCCTTACTTCGTTTATTAGATCAAGGTTGAGGAGAAGTTGCTCCTCGTTATCCTTGTCCTAATACTTCATCATCCTGTGGTTTGCCATATGCACTTCTGCAAGTATTACTGCTTCACTTCCATAGGGTAGTTTGAAAGGAGTCTCCCCTGTAGGGGTCCTCATAGTCGTCCTATAAGCCCGTAAGAGTCCTGGTAGCTCGTCTGGCCATACTCCCTTTGCCCCCTCAAGCCAAGTCTTGATGATTTTCAATAAGGATCGAATTGCCACTTCTGCTTGACCATTTTCTTAAGAGTGAGAGGGTGAGAAATAATGATTCTTAATTCCAAAGTGCGCACAGAAGTCCTTAAAAAGCATGTTATCAAATTGTCGTCCATTGTCTGATATTAACACCCTTGGCACCCCAAATCTGCATACAATGTTCTTCTAGATGAAGTTCTTAACATTCTACTGTGTGATCTTTGCTAGGGGTTCTACTTCCACCCACTAAGTGAAGTAGTTAATTCCTACTACTAAAAACTTCATCTGCCTGGTTCCAAGTGAAAAGGGACCCAAGATATCCAATTCCCATTGTACAAAAGGCCACGGGGCCATCATTAGGGTAAGATACTCTGATGGCTGCCTAGGGATGTTGCTGAAGTGTTGACATTGGTCACACACCTTAACATAGGCCTTTGAGTCTGCTTGAATGGTTGGCCACTAGTAACCTGCACGGACGACTTTATGGACTAGTGCTTTAGCTTCTGAGTAGTTTCTACAGGCTCCTTCATGGACTTCTCTCAACACATAATTCGACTCGTCCAAGGCCAAGTACCTTAAGTAGGGCTGAGAGAAGCCTCGTTTATACAACACCTCGTCTATAAAGACATATTTGGCAGCTCTAATTCTCAACTTACTAGCCTCGTCTTTATCTTCTGGGAGCCTTCCATCCATGAGATATACTACTATTGAAGTCATCCAATTCTCTTCCGTTTCGATTTGCTGCACCTCTGGAAGGTCTATGCTAGGCATATATTGTATTTTATCATATTCGTCCATAGCACCTCTTGCTGAAGCTACTTTTGCCAAAGCATCTGCTTCCATGTTCTCCTCCCTTGGGAGTCGAACAAAGTTAGCTTCTTTAAATTTTTTGATGAGCCGCTGCACCTTGCTGAGATATGTCTTCATCTGATCCTCCTTAGCGTCACACATCCCATTCACTTAATTAATGATCAATTAAGAGTCTCCTTGGACAACCACTGACTCCGCCCCTAAGGACTTGGCCAATTCCAATCCTTTAAGGCGAGCCTCATATTCAACTTCATTGTTGGTGGTTTGGTATTGTAGATGAGCTGCGTATTTCAACTTATCTCCTTTTGGGGACTTGAGTATAACTCCAATTCCTCCTGCGTGTAATATGGACGAGCCATCCACATTGATGACCCACCTTTGTGCCTCGTCCATCTCGTCCAGCTCTCCTTGATTGGGACTGAACTCCGCAATGAAATCTGCCAATACCTATGCTTTTATCACGTTTCTTGGTTGGTATCTGATATCAAAATTGCTGAGTTCTATAGCCCATTAGATCAGTCGTCCTGCAGCTTCCAACTTGTTCATTGCTTTCTTCAGTAGATGATCTGCCAAGACATTGATGACATGAGCCTGAAAGTAATGCCTTAACTTCCTTGAGGTTGTAACTAAAGCAAAGACCAGTTTTTCCATCATGGGATATCGTCCTTCTGCCCCTTTTAGTGCTAAACCGGCTTCTGTATCTTCCCTTCTTCTCTAATCAATGCCGAACTCACTATATGTGGGGATATCGCTAAATACAAATATAATTCTTCGCCTGGTATAGACGGGCTTAGCAAAGGGGCTACTGTGAGGTAGGCTTTAAGGTCTTGGAAGGCATTTTGACATTCGTCCGTCTATTCAAACACCTTCTTCCAAACCTTGAAGAATGGTAAACATTTGTCGGTAAACATTTGTCAGTAACTTTAGAGACAAACCTGTTAAGGGCAATTACTCGTCCAGTGAGAGACTAGACTTCTTTGATATTCCTTGGTGGCTCCATATCCAAGATTGCTTGAATTTATTAGGATTCACCTCAATTCCTCTGTGTGAAACCATGAAACCAAGGAATTTCCATGATGAAACTCCAAAAGCACACTTGCTTAGATTTAACTTCATGTTATATCATCTAAGTGTATCAAAGGTCTTTTGAAGGTCGTCTAGATGTTTTTTCCCGTCCAAACTCTTTATCAGTATATCATCTATATAAACTTCTACGTTCCATCCGATCTATGGACGGAACATGTGGTTGACCGACCTTTGACAAGTTGCCCCCGCATTCTTCAAACCAAAGGGCATCACCTTGTAACAAAACAGGCCTTGGTTGGTAACGAAGGATGTCTTCTCTTGTTCTGCCTCGTCCATCTTTATTTGATTGTAGCCTGAGAAAGCATCCATGAAACTTAGTAATTTATATCCCGCAGTCGAATCTACTAGTTGGTCAATGTATGGCAATGGATAGCTGTCCTTTGGACAAGCCTTGTTCAAATTGGTGAAGTCCACACACATCCTCCACTTGCCATTAGCCTTCTTAACCATCACCACATTAGCTAACCAGTCCGGGTAATAAACTTCCCAGATAAATTTCACCGTGATCAACTTCTGGACTTCTTTTTTGATTGCATTATATCATTCAGGAGTAAAAACTCTTTTCTTTTGATGGACGGGCTTCGAGGAAGGATACATATTCAGGCGATGGGTAATGACACTTGGGTCAATACTCGGCATGTCCTTATGACTCCATGCAAACTCATCAATGCTTTTCTTCAAGAACTGGACAAGGTCTTGCTTCATTTTCTTCTCCATGTTTGCTTCAACCCTTGTATACTTTTCAAGGTTGTTATCGTCTAAGGAAACATCTTCCAATGCTTTAGTAGGCTCCACCATTACCTTTCTTTCCTCTATATTCATCGTCTGCACATGCTCATCCATAGCCAACATGGCTAGATAACATTCTCTAGTGGCTAACTAGTCTCCTTGCACTTGTCCCACCTCGTATTCTATAGGGAACTTGACTGATAGGTGATAGGTAGAGGTTACCGCCTTCTAACTGTTTAAAGTAGGTCTTCCAATGATAGCATTGTATGACGACGAACAGTCTACAACAAGAAAGTTTACCTCCTTGGTTATCTGTTATGGAAAAGCTCCTACTACCATAGGTAATGTAATGGTTCCTACGGGCTGCACTTTCATCCCTCCAAATCCTACTAAGGGCGAATTCACTGGACGAAGTTGATCTCGTGCGAGCCTCATTTGTTGGAAGGCTGGGTAATATAAGATGTCCACCGAACTTCCGTTGTCTACTAACACCCTTTTAGTAGTATAGTCAGCAATGAGCAAAGTGATGACAATCACGTCGTCATGTGGGTGGTGAAACCCTTTCAGCATACTCGTTCGTGAACGTAATGGCTTGCCCGTCAGTTCCCCTCGTCCTTGGTGATCATCCAGAAAGTTGGACGTTTTGCACTACCTTCAGATATGTCTTCCTTGACTTGGAAGATTACCTTGTCAAAGTCCCTCCTATGATGACTCTTATTTCTCCCAGTAGGAGTCGTGACGGCTCTTCTAACTTCCCCTTCAGCTTCTCGTCTTTGTGACTCTTCCAAGAAAATTTCTCAATTTTCCTTGCCTGATGAGATTTTCTATCTGCTGCTTCAAGTCAAAGCACTCATCCGTGTCATGCCCATGGTCTCTGTGGAAGCAGCAATACTTGTTCCTATTCACTTGTTGGGATCTCCCTTCATTTTTTCCGACCACTTCAAGGATGGATCGTCCTTGATTTGCATAAGCATTTGTTCAAGTGGCACGTTCAAGGGTGTATATTGCTGACTTCGTGCTGAAAAACTTGTCTTCTTATTGTCTTGATCTTTCTTCTCTCCCATACGGGCCTTTCGGGCGGGGACCCTGTTCAGGGTTACGCAGGAGATCTGCTTCCATCCGCTCAGCTTTCTTCCTCCTTTTGGCTATGATTGCGTCCTCTGCATTCATGAAGTTTTGGGCTAAATGGACTAGTTCAACTAGGGTTTGAGGTTCTTGTTCATAATGTTTATAGATAAACAAATCGGAATTAATTCCGTTATGGAAGGCTACCAATAATAACTTGTCATCCATCTCGTCTACTGCTAGGGCTTCTCTGTTGAAACGAGTGATGAAGGATCGCACGTTTTCATTTTCCCCTTGCTCTATAGTCAACAGGCTGGACAAGGAATGCTTATGTTTTTGTCCTCCGATAAAATTGTTGACAAATAACTTGCTCAATTCTTCGAAAGAAGTCACAGTGTTTGGAGGAATCTTGCTGAACCACACTCATGCCGATCCCTTAAGGGTGGTAGGAAAGGCTCTACACATAATTTTGTCTAGAACTCCTTGAAAGTGCATCGTAGTCTTAAAGGTAGCGATATGATCAAAAGGGTCACGCGTTCCATCATATGAGTCCAAGGAAGGCATTTTGAACTTAGGAGGCAAAGGGTGACTGTTGATGGAAGCCGTGAAAGAGGAATTTGTTCGATGAACTAAATCATCTACGGGATTCGTCTTCCTTATGTTTTCCCTCATTTCGTCCATGGCCTTCCTCATTTAATCCATTTCCCTCTCTAAGTGTGGCACCCTTCGTGAAGCAGTACCACTTAATTGGTTCTCGAGCTTAGCATTCTCTCCTTTATCTTCTTGACTCTGGGCTTGTCCTTTCGCATATCTTTCGTGGTGTTGCCTCCTCAGACTAATCTCCCTAGTCAATTCTTGGTTCTGACGAGTTAACTTCGCCATGGCGGCAGCCATGGATTGTATGTGTTGGATAGAAGGTGGTTGCATGACAAGTGCTGATTGACGATCACGGTGGGGGTGACTAGAAGCATCCCTACTCTCTTGGTGGCCTAGACTAGTGGCCCTTGATCTTATCCGAACCATACAGCCTTTTGTTGTAGAAAGATAAATTGCAAAACACAAATTTAATCTTCCCCATTAACGGCGTCAACTAATGATGCACAGAAAATTAGTAGGCTGAATGCTCCGGACTTCAATGATCTAGCAGTCGCTCGGAAAACTTGAAAAGAAAAACAGAACAATCAAAGGAGACAGGGGTTCACTAGCCAAGAACTCTCCGATGCTTAAGTTAGTTTTTTCTCTTAAATTCAGCAGTTCCAACTTTTTAGGAGTTGTCAAAAACTTACTTTTCATCTGTCCTAAATAAGTGTTTATATAGTGTGCTTTTGAAGCGGTTACTTGTTTCGTAACTTTCCCTATATTTGAGGAGGTCAGAGGGATCAAGGTTAACTTCTCCAACCGCTATAGGAGTTAGAATATTTTTCTATAACCGTCGTTAGAAGTTAAGTACTGAGTAGGAAGTTATAGCAATGAACTAGGATTTCGCTCATGCTTCAAAATGATAACATGTGGTTCAATTTTATTGGCTCTTGCAGATAATTTCCTTGGAATTTCTCAAGTGCTGGGGGGTCGTTCATATGCTTCCTTCACAGACGATCCATATGCTTTTGGACAACCATTTAGCTAAGTACAGCAACTCTTGCTCCCTTGCCTTGGACGGCTCCTATGGACAAGTGTGGAGTTGGTTCCTTTCTCTGCTCACCATCACCAAATACACTAAATTTTGGATTTAACTTAACATTACATTAACAGTCAACTTCCTCTAATTTATACACTCCTAAAGTGGAGCTTTTGTAACTAGATAGTTTTAAAATAGTTTTTAACCCAATTCATCGTTCTTTTTTTCATTTTTGGTCTTTAAGAATTCACTTTTTATCTTATTTTAATTTATTTTATGAATCTAAAACAAAAAATTTATTACTGAAAGAACAAAAAAAAAAAAAAAGGATTCTTATGGAAAATATGTTCCAATCACTTCTCTTATCTTTCTTTTGTCTTCTCTCCCCCTTTTTTTCTGGCCAAACGTAGTGTTTAGACCCTTAAACAATTTATGTTGCAGAATTAGTGGACATAGTGCACAAGTTTATTATGAAATTCATACAAATATCTCAAGTAATATATATCAGCCACACATATAATACCAAACAACAAATGCAATAATAATAAAATCGTAAACATTCAACACAAAGATTTGATTATAACGTGGAAAACCACTAAAAAAACCCTTTTCAATAGGAAATGCACTTTAGGAGTCCAAGCTTGTTAGAAAATCCAATATAAATGAACATATACAATTGTCTATTCTCACAAAACCTTTTCAGTTCTAGACTCTCTATATAGCATATGTAAATACCTAGCTCGCTTACCTTCCTACCATAATAGTCCTAGATTCATTGAAATCCTTTTACAATCTCTCCCTTTTCAACATGTTTGCATGAACCAAAACCTTTGGCACTCCAAGAATTTCCTTGAAGATTTGTTGCAGTGATTTACTAAAAAGAATCCATGTGGTTTAAAATAATATCACAAACACTATCTTTGGAATCAGAAGATGAGTGGAGGAAATTTATGTATTTTTAGTTTGGCTCAAGAAAGAAAAGGCATAGGGATTTCTATGGATTTTTTTTTTTCAGAATACTAAGTATTTTTACCACACACACGAGAAGAGGAGAGAAAGTTTTAAAGAAACTACTCTATATTGCTCTTTATATGGTAACCTTTCTCTATATAAAAAAAAAAAAAAAAATAGTGTTTTAAGTGGTTTATGTTGGTTGATAAGTAGGTTAAAGGTTGATCACAAATCATTCTTATATCAAAACTCATTTTGCAATTCTTGACAATTTTGCTTTAGCAAATGTTAGGCGAAATTCTTGTGAATGTTATGTCCTGATTATTGTTTTGCTCAAGTGAATAATTGAACATATTAGTTTCGCTCATGTGATATTATTTTGCTAGAGCAAACTAGATTTAGTACCCGTTTGGATACTGATGATATTCCCAACATCTGCGTTTTGGCATTTTTTTTTGAGAAGCGTGCTTTAGCTTTCCAGTGGGTCCTGTGCACTGTTTACGGGACTCACAAACCTCTTTTTTAGCAAAACTTTTATTAAAAATGGGTTTCACGGCACTATTCACACATTTAAAAACTATTTTGCTACAGTATTTTCAGTTTTCAGCAAAATAAGTTGTATCCAATAAACCAAATACAATTAATTCAAATCATAAAGATCTTGGGAATTGGGATCCACAACCACAATTGCAATAATTTTAGTGCATGTGACTATTATACCCCAATTGGGGTGTTTGAATTAAGTGGGTTTTTAGATCACAAAGAAGTTAGCCGTTTTCTGTTTTGAGAAATTAAGAGAAAAATGAGGTTTCAGTTTAGTGATATTGGAAATGTCCCCCTGAAGTATTGGAAATTAGAAAGTGACCCTTTATCATTTCAAATTTCCCCCTCTTTTGTTAAAAAAAATTATTTTTTATTTTTAACAAAAAGAATTTTTTTTTTTTTTGAAATACACTATACATATTGTTGATACCCTCTCTCATCAGTGTTCGACCACTTATGATTGTGATGAGCGAGAAAAGGAACAACATGACACCCTTTTCTCGAAATATGAGTGCAAGGTTTTATGAACCCTATGCAAGCATTATGTGTGAGAATTGTAAGTAGTTTACATAATATTTAAGAGTTGACAACAATCATTGGGATTTCTAAAGTGTGATTGGTCACTTATGTCTATTTGATTTTATTACCAAACTTAGATTAAAAGAAAGTCTCGCGTCCCTAATCTAAACAAGGGTAACAAATTATGTCTAGGAGTCATGAAATTTGGGACAAAATGTTTTTAGGGTTTTTGAAATTGTTTTGAATATGACTTGTGGCATTACATATTCTTCACTAGCTGACTCGAAGCCCTATCAAATTTCTATGATGAAAATTTGATAGTATTTCACATTATTTTCATAATAGAAATTCAGCAAAGTTTTGTACTAGGAGTTTCACAACATATAACATGATCATTGCCAAACTTTTGCAATGAAAATTCAATAGCATTTCACTTTATTTTTTATAGTGATAATAGGATAGAGTTTGTAAAGACTATGTAGTAAAATTTATTAAATTATTAATATTTAAAGTAAAAAAATAAGATTTTCTTCAAGTCGATATTCGCATTCAATTTTATCATTATTAATTTTTAAAAATGTGAATTACCTTTTAAACTTTATAGTATTAGATATATCTATTATTTTATTTTACCAAATTGGACCCGTCACATTCAGTAAACTTGAAAGTTTTGTGTAAGTTTTGATGGTGAACTAAATATTGAATCAACTCTTATTCATCCATAAGAGTCGCCCAGACCAAAAAGACTATTTTAACATAGAAAGGTCGTTCCTAGTAGGACAACCGTCCACCAGCATGAAGGTCGTCCATGAGGAAAGCCCCAGGACGACCCTAAACACTTGGAAGATTTCCAAGTGTAAGATTTATCTACAAGAGCTTTTGAATCGGACCACGTGTAATCATTTTGATATATGAGCAAGATCCTGATTCATCGCTAAAGCTTCCTACTAAGCACTTAACTTCTAATGACAGTTATAGAAGATAAGAGTAAATATTCTGACTTCTATAGCGGTTGTAGAAGTTAAGTCTAAACCTTCAAACTTCCACGAATATGAGGGAAGTTACAAGATAAGTAACCACTCCAAAGCACACTATATAAGCACTCATCTTCATCAAATGAAGGTAAGTTCTCATGATTCCCAAAGAAAGTTGGAATTCTTGAGTTTGAGAGAAAAAACTAACTTAAGCATCGAAGGGTTCTTGGCCGGTTCACTCCGGTCTCCTTTGATCTTGTGTCATCTTTGATGGAAAAATACATGTTTGTATTACTTACAAAACATACGCAGCGAAAAAATAACGGATCTACTTCATTCGCAATTGATTACATGTACTATGTAAGTTTCAGAGTACAAGAACAAGAGAGTGTACCTTGGTGTGGTGAATTTTAAAATAAAGATCAAAAATTCTTGGAAACACTTTTAATCTTCACTCCAATTCCACTTTATGCCCAAGAAATGTGGTCTCTCAATCAATTATATGAATTTTTTTCAAGAGAATATTAGAGAGTGTCCAACACTCACATACAAACCATTTCATATATTCTTCCCAAAATTCTGTATGTTTATCTCCTTATAATTGATCATCTAATTGGGCTAGCCTTTTGAGCCTTCCAAATGGGCTTTAGTATATGGCTTAGAGTGAGACCAAAAAGGAACAAATAAAACACTAGCTCCAATGGGCCTGGGGCTTTTCTGTCAACTCTTGACAAGTCCAAAGTTACCATTAATTATATTTAATACCACTATATAAATATAATTGCATTCTAGGCCTTATTAATAAATTATATCCCAAGACTTTATCATACATGCAACCCCTTCATAAAATATTCGTAATAATACAAAGTCATTAATGTAGACTGCCACTTTGTAGATTACTACATCTTAATCATTGAGTACCCAGTTTAATCCTTTAAAGTTATTCATCATATATTTATGAAATCCAATTTCATAAATATATACTTTAGTAATTTCTTATCAAAGTGGTTAGGCCTAATTTTCTGAATAACTGAACCCATTAAACTAATCTCAAGGAAATATTTTGTATCTCCGTTAAGAGACTATGAATTCCATCTTGAGAATATATGTTTCATCAACACTAAATGTGACTGCCCAACATACTGAGGTTTTGACCGTTACTTTAGATCTCACTCCTGATATATCAAAGCAACCTACACTTCATGATCAAGTTCATTATTCTCTCAGGATTAAGAGTTCATGTAAATAAAAGTCGTAAGATTTATTATTCATTTAACAGTCGTTAGGAGAATAATAAATCTTACAGCAGTCTAATTCAATATGTCTTAACTCTTAAAACATATTAACTAGAAGTCTCTACTTTTATGATCAAGACAAATCATCTTAGTGGATATGTTATAGTCTTCGCAGATGAAATGCCCAATTTCATCATTGACTACGAACTAAAATTCTGAGTTTACAAAGAACTTGTGATTTATATCTTCGGTGACTTTTCACATAAATCACATACTATGCATCTCATGGACTATATGATAATGTCTAAATATTCATGTTATCATTATTTTGGATAATAATAAAACAAATTTATTAATCACAATATTAAGTCATACATAATGTCATACTTAATATCATATATAGCATCATACAATAGGATTAAAGGACACTAATCCTAACATTTTTTTTCTTTTAGGCTTTACAAGCAATCACTAGCCCATTCACTAGCCCATTGAAACCCAAAGAGCCTACTGATTTTTTGTGCATCATCAGTTGGCGCCGTCTATGGAAAGATTTAATTTTATGTTTTGCATTTTATCTTTCTTCGACAAAAGGCTGCATGGTTTGGACAAGATCAATGGCTACTAGTTCAGGCCACTAGGAGAGTAGGAATGCTTCTAGTAATCCTTACCGTGATCGTCTATCAGCACCTGTTGTGCAACTGCCTTCCATCCAACACATACAATCCATGGCAGCCGCCATGGCGGAATTAACTAGTCAAAACCAAGAGTTGACTAGAGAGATTAGTTGAAGGAGGCAATGCCATGAAAAGCACGCGAAAAGACAAGCCCAGAGTCAAGAAGTTAGAGAATGAGAAAAGGCTGAGCCCGAAAACCAGTCAAAGGGTACCGCTTCACGAAGGGTGTCACACTTGAAAAGGGAGATGGATCAAATGAGGAAGGCTGTTCGACATGAAAGAGAACATTAGAAGAGCGAATCTTATGGATGATTTAGTTCATCAAACTGATTCCCCTTTTGTGGCTTCCATCAACAGTCATCCTTTGCCTTCTAAGTTTAAAATACCTTTCTTGGATTCATATGATGGAATGCGCGACTCGTGTGATCATATTGCAACCTTCATGACTACGATGCACCTTTAAGAAGTTCCAGACGAGATCATGTGTAGGGCTATCCCTACCACCCTTAAGGGGCCAGCACAAGTGTGATTCAGTAAGATATCTCCTAATACTGTGAGTTCTTTTGAAGAATTGAGCAAGCTATTTGTTAACAATTTTATTGAAGGACAAAGGCATAAGCGCTCCTCGTCCAGCTTATTAACCATAGAGTAAGGGGAAAATGAAAGCTTGCAGTCCTTCATTACTCGTTTCAACAGGGAAGCCCTGACAGTAGATGAGATGGACGACAAGTTGTTATTAGCGGCCTTCCATAATGGAGTTAATTCTGATTTATTTATCGATAAGCTTTATAAGCAAGAGCCTCAAACTATGGCTAAACTCGTCCATTCAACCCAAAACTTCATGAACGCAGAAGACGCAATCATAGGCAAGAAGAGGAAGAAAGCTGAGTGAATGGAAGCATATTTCCCTCACCATCATGAGCAGGGTCCTCAACCGAAGAAGGCCCGCACGGGAGAGAAGAAAGATCGAGACAGCAAAAAGGTGAGTTCTTCAACACGGAGTTAGCAATATACACCCTTAAACATGCCACTTGAAAGTGTTTATGCAAATCAAGGATGATCCATCCTTGAAGTAGCCAGAAAAAATGAAAGGGGATCCCAACAAGCGGAATAGGAACAAGTATTGCCGCTTCCACAGAGATCATGGACATGACACAGACGAGTATTTTGATTTAAAGTAGCAAATAGAGAATCTCATCAGGTAAGAGAAACTAAGAAATTTTCTTGGACGAAATCACAAAGACGAGAAGTTGAAGGGATAGATAGAAGAGTCGTCATGACTCCCACTTGGGGAAATAAGAGTCATTGTAGGAGGGATCTCGATAGAGCAATCTTCCAAGTTAAGGAAGACATATTTGAAGCTAGTGCAAAACGTCCGACTTTCTAGACAATCTCCGAAGACGAGGGGAACGGATAAGCAAGCCATTACGTTCACGGACGAGGATGTTGAAAGGGTTCACCACCCGCACGACAACACGATCATCATCACTTTGCTCATTGCTGATTACATAACTAGAAGGGTATCAGTAGACAATGGAAGTTTGGCGAACATCTTATATTACCCAGCTTTCCAACAAATGAGGTTTGGACGAGATCAACTTTGTCTAATGAATTCGCCCTTGATAGGATTTGGAGGGATGAAAGTGCTGCCCGTAGGTACAATTACGTTACCTATGGTGGTAGGAGCTTATCCACAACAAATAACCAAAGAAGTAGACTTTTTTGTTGTAGATTGTTCATCTTCGTACAACGCTATCATTGGAAGACCTACTTTAAACAGTTGGAAGGCAGTAACCTCTACCTACCACTTATCAGTCAAGTTCCCTATAGAATACGGGGTAAGACAAGTGCAAAGAGATCAGTTAGCTGCTAGAGAATGTTATCTAGCCATGTTAGCTATGGATAAGCATATGCAAACAATGAATATAAAGGAAATGAGGGTCACCGCGGAGTCCACTGAAGTGTTGGAAAATGTTCCCTTAGACAATAATAACCCTGAAAAGTATACAAGGGTTGGAGCAAGCATGGAGAATAAGACAAAGCAAGACCTTGTCCAGTTCTTAAAGAAGAGCATTGATGTGTTTGCATAGAATCATAAGGACATGCCAGGTATTGACCCAAGTGTCATTATCCATCGTTTGAACATGTATCCTTCCTCCAAGCCAGTCCGTTAAAAGAAAAGAGTCTTTGCTCCTGAACGAGATAATGCAATCAGAGAAGAAGTCTAGAAGTTGACCACGGCAAAATATATCTGGAAAGTCTATTACCCGGACTAGTTGGCTAATATGGTGATGGTCAAGAAGGTTAATGGCAAATGGAGGATGTACGTGGAATTCATCGATTTGAACAAGGCTTACCCCAAGGATAGCTATCCATTACCATGCTTTGACTAGCTGGTGGACTCAACCGCGGGTCATAAATTGTTAAGTTTCATGGACGCCTTCTCAGACTATAATCAAATAAGGATGGATGAAGTGGATCAAGAGAAGAAATTCTTCATTACCAACTGTCGAGGGCGGTTTTTACGTGTAGCCACATGTCTCTTGTTGGAAGTGTGACTTTGCTAGCTTGGATTTGTTTTTGAGAGTTCAACCTGGAACTAGACATTGGGCCGCATAGACCAATGGCTTCCGATGTATTTTTAAGCCTACAAAATAGATGAAGCTTAAAATCTTAGAATCATGATAATGGTTGAAATAAATAAATGATATGCTTCGCATGATAGCTTTGATTAGGTGGTGAGTTGATACGTTATTATTATATATGTTAAGTGATGTCCAATGTTAGAAGATAATTAATTAGGTGTCAAATGGTCAACAATGAGATGAGTCCAATAATCCATGTCTAGTTGTGGTTCATGGTTCATGTTCAACATAATAAGGTATGTCCGGCAATGGTTTTTGTCTAAATAATACACATCCAACAATGGTTTATGTCCAAGTAATATACATTCAACAATGGTTTATGTCTAAGTAATATTCAACTATGGTAGATCAATTTATTAATATATGTGTTTATTAATGAAGTATTAGTGTGATCATGTTTCATTAAATGGTGAGATGATGGTAAAATGATAATGAGTTAACATATACTTAATAATGTAATTTCAAAGATGGAGAAAAACATTGACTCATCTGTATGTTTCTGACTCCAGCTATGTAGCATCACGTTGTTCTTCATGTGATTTGTGGCTCCAGCCGTATAACATTAGTGAGCTTCATAGTCTTCATAGTTTGGGGCTCCAACCGTAGCATAGTAGTAGACTTAGACATTTCAGCAGCATGATAAAATGATTCCAGCAGTACAATATGATATTATGAGTCCTTCCATTGTGACTTCATATTTAAAAAGGGGAAAAATGAGTGCAACTAGAGAGAGAGAGAGAGAGTATGTCCAGTCGTGTGCATAGGTTGGTTAAGTTTATCCTCTCTTCATCATGCACTTAAATGACTTTCTTCATGTAATGCTCTTTTAGTTTTATTCAAATATGAGTGATGCTACCTTTCATGAGAATGGCTTTTAGTATTATAAGTTTTTGTCTTTTATAAGAACAGCTTTTAGCATTATGAAAGGATTTTTAGTAATAAATTATTGGAAGAGTGTTTAGTATGTTTTAAGATGTGTGGAGATGGTAAGAAATACACACACACACACACACACACACACACACATATATATTGTGAGATATGGTATTTGTAATATGTATAGGAATTGTATGTAGGTACTTTGCTGGATATGAATCTTGTATATGTATACTTTGAGAGATATTGCATTTAAAGATGTATGAGAGGTATGTATGGGTATTTTGTAAGGAATGTGTTTGTAAAATACATTGGAAGTATGAGATAGATAATATGAAGGTTAAATGTAGTAAAAGCTGCTGCTGGAGTTGTTTTTTGTATTATGACATTGGTTATGTTGCTTTCTACGAAGAGAGATCTTGTATGAGAAATAAAGAATGAGATGGAGATGTGTTTTTGGACAAAAAAATAATGAAGTTTCAGAATAATGGAGTGTGAGAAAGATGGGTAATGGGTAATGGTGTTGTCATACGTGTGTTGTGTTGTTATCTATGAAGATGGATTTTGTAAGAGAGATGGAGAAGTATGAGAATATGTATGTGTGTGGCAGCCAAATGAAATTTTAGAATATTGAAGATGAGAGAGGGATGGATGATGTCCCCTCTTAGTGTATAACTTGGTCCTCTTTATATAGAGCCAAGCATGTAACTAGATTAGAACTAGTTGAAGGAAAAATCTTTAACAAAGTAAGTAGTTTTTTTTTTTTTTTTTTTTGAACCAAAAGAAGAAAGTTTAGGACTTTAATGTTGCTGACACAGCTAGATGATGTCATCTGAATGACATCCTTTGCTTGGAAGAGAATACTTGGCATTAAATTCATAGTTTGGCTAAAAATGGTAAGATAATCTTTATGAGATCCTTCTATTCATGGTACCACAGTTGGAGCCACTACAGAATGTGCTAAAGCTGTTGTAGCTTCTACAGAAGCTATTTCTGCAGAAACTGCTTCTGCTGGAGCTATTTCAGCTTTTGTCGGAGCTGTTATTGGTATTTTTGGCAAGTAATAGACCAGTTGGTTGATATTTGATGAAATTTTAGAAATGTAATTTTGGTCTTTTTGTATTTTAACCAAATCTTGGAGAGTAAGGAAAGCATTTAATGCTAAACATGAGATATTAATATATACTTAGCCATTTGCTTGGAATTGATTTAGATGATAACAATATAATTTATATGAAATACTATAATTATATTTTTAAACTTATATTATATGATAGACATTAATTTTTTATGTAAAGAGCATGAAGAGTTTTATCATTTTGAGTGTTATGTGATATGAGAGAATTACCAAATGTTATCTATTGCACACTAACCCGTTAGAGTTCAGGGAATTGGGAAAGACATGCCAAGCAACACGCTTTCCTTTATTAATTTTGAACCACTGGAGTTTTATTGAAAATACTTCTTGGCCCTTCAAACCACGACTTCCAAAATTCTCCCGATGAGACCCATGAGCTTGGATCATGAGCAGAAAATAAGATGTTGTGCCACGAGCTTGAACTATGGACTTCGATGAGATTATATCACCGTGAGCTTTAGACCATAGGCTTCAGCGTCATTTTGTGAATATGGACTTTTTTGGGCTTTAAAAGAGATTTTTCCCAAAAATGCATGATAGTGTTGACGTGGTGCGAGTCGCCAATGAAATTAAGTCATGTGATGTGAAAAATTTGTCCTCAACACCAGTCAAGGTTTATTTTGCTACAAGGTGATGCCTTTTGGCTTGAACGCGGGGCAACTTATCAAAGGATGGTTAACCATATGTTTCGTCCACAGATTGAACGAAATGTGGAAGTTTATGTAGATGATATGTTGGTAAAAAGTTTGGACGAGAAAAAAAATCTAGACGACCTTCAAGAGACCTTTGATATGCTTAGACAGTATAACATGAAGTTAAATCCGAGTAAGTGTACTTTTGAAGTTTTATTAGGAAAATTCCTTGGTTTCATGGTTTCACATAGGGGAATTGAAGCAAATTCTGATAAGATTCAAGCAATACTGGATATGGAGCCACCAAGGAATATCAAAGAAGTCCAATCTCTCATTAGACGAGTTGCGACCCTTAATAGGTTTGTCTCTAAAGCTACTGACAAGTGTTTACCATTTTTTAAGGTTCTTAAGAAGGCATTTGAATGGAAGAAAGAATGTCAAAAAACCTTCTAAGACCTCAAGGCCTACCTCACAGCAGCTCCTCTATTAAGCCTGTCTATACCAAGTGAAGAATTATATTTATATTTAGTGATGTCCCCGCATGCAGTAAGCTTAGCATTTATTAGAGAAGAAAGGAAGATACAGAAGCCGGTTTATTATACAAGCCGAGCACTAAGAGGGGTAGAAATACAATATCCTATGATGGAAAAACTAGCAGTTGCTTTGGTCACGGCTTCTAGGAAGTTAAGACATTACTTTCAGGCTCATGTCATCAATGTTTTAACAGATCATCCACTGAAGAAAGCAATGAACAAGTTGGAAGCCGCATGGTGACTAATCCAATGGGCCATAGAACTTAGCGAGTTTGATGTTAGGTACCAACCAAGGAGCGTGATAAAGGCATAGGTATTGGCGGATTTCATTACAGAGTTCACTCCCAATCAAGGTGAGCTAGATGAGGTGGACGAGGCACAAAGGTGAATCGTCAACGTGGATGGCTCGTCCACTTTATATGTAGGAGGAATTGGAGTTATACTCAAATCCCCGAAAGGAGATAAGTTGAAATACACAGCTCGTCTACAATATCAAACCACCAACAATGAAGCTGAATATGAAGCTTTCCTTAAAGGATTAGAATTGGCTAAGTCCTTAGGAGCGATGTTAGTGGTTGTCCAAGGAAATTCTCAGTTAATTATTAATCAAGTGAATAGAATGTGTGAAGCTAAGGAAGATCGAATGAAGAAGTATCTCAGCAAAGTAAAACGATTCGTCACAAAATTTAAAGAAGCTAGTTTTATTCAACTTCCAAGGGAGGAAAACATGGAAGCAGGCGCTTTGGCAAAAGCAACTTCAGCAAGGGGAGCCGTGGACGAGTATGATAAAGTCCACTACATGCTAAGCATAGATCTTCTAGAGGTACAGGAAATTGAAGGAGAAGGAAACTGGATGACTCCAATAGTAGTCTATCTCAAGGATGGAAGGCTTCCAGAGGATAAGGATGAGGCCAGGAAGCTGAGGATTAGAGCTGCCAAGTATGTCCTCATAGACTAGGTGTTGTATAAACAAGGCTTTTCTCAGCTCTACTTAAGGTGCTTAGCCTCGAACGAGTCAAACTATGTATTGAGGGAGGTTTATGAAGGAGCATATGAAAATCACTCTGAAGTAAGAGCACTAGTCTATAAGGTCGTCCATGCGAGTTACTGCTGGCCAACTATTCAAGCAGATGCTAAGGCTTATGTCAAGGTGTATGACCAGTGCCAACGTTTCAGTAACGTCCCTAGACAACCGTCAAAATATCTCACCCCGATGATGGCCCCATGGCCCTTTGCGCAATGGGGGCTGGATATCTTAGGTCCCTTTCCACTTGGAACCAAGCCAATGAAGTTTTTAGTAGTATGGATCGATTACTTCACTAATTGGGTAGAAGCTGAACCCTTAGCTAACACAACAGAATGTCAAGAACTTTGTTTGGAAGAGCATTGTATACAGGTTTGGGGTACCTAGGATACTAGTCTCTAACAATGGACGACAATTTGATAACACACCTTTCAGGAATTTTTGTAAGCAACTTGGAATCAAAAATCATTATTCCTCACCGTCCCATCCGTAAGCAAACAGACAAGCAGAAGTGGTGAACCGATTCTTGTTGAAAATCAGCAAGACTTGGCTTGAGGGGACAAAAGAAGTATGGCCAGACGAGCTACCAGGTGTTCTATGGGCTTACAGGACAATTATGAGGACCCCCACAAGGGAAGCTCCTTTTAAAATAGCCTATGGAAGTGAAGCAGTCATACCTGCAGAAGTGCACATGACAAATCACAAGGTGACAAAGTATCAGCACAAGGATAACGAAGAACAACTTCGTCTCAATCTTGATCTGGTAGACGAGGTAAAGATGGATACAAAGCAAAGGATAGCTAGATATAAAAGCCTCATGGACAGACAATATGATGCAATGGTAAAACCCAGACGCTTTAATATTGGGGACCTCGTCCTAAAAAGGGTCTTTTTGGCAACTAGAAACCTAGCTTATGGGAAATTTGGGCCTAATTGGGAGGGACCCTACAGGGTATTAATTGCAAGAGACAGGGATCATATTACTTAGAAGCCCTGGATGGGAGAAAGTTAGAGCACCCCTAGAATGTTGAGCATTTAAGAAGATATTATCAGTAAGATATCATCCTAGACGTTGTCACCCTGGACGAGCTGAAACTTGTGTTGCTTTCTGTTACTTGCGTTTACTTATGTTATATGTTTGTGTTTCAATTCCCTAAGGGTGCATAAGTTTCCAAATTGTGTGCTGTCTATGAACTATGGACAAAGTCATGAACTTGGTTTATCTGTTTGGATTTCCAATGTATATGATGCATGAATCTAACTTCCATAATCTCATCCACAAGAAGGTTGAAGGCCCAAGACGAATAAAATCTCTGGACACTGGGATGTAACGTCTATAAGCATTCATCAAAATAAGGATAAAGCAAAGAAAAATAAGCTTAAGGCATATTTATTTGACCAATGAACAATATAAAAAATAAAGCATATTCATCCAATAAATGGACGAGAAAATACGTGCATGCGGGAATGATTAAAATCCATGGATAAATATAACTAGCCAAAACAATCCAATATTTTGACGAGTAAACGCTGGAAACATCTTGCTTAAAGACGAGTGCAAACTGTCCAGCCTATGGACAAAGGGCAAAAACTAGCTACAGCTACTAAATCTCTAGACGAGTAAAGCTAGTAAAAACAACACCATTCGTAAGAAAAGTTATACTTGTAAAGTTTATAGGATGGTAAGTATATTGAACATGAGGAATTTATATGGATGAGCTAAATGCCTCCATGAGTGGACGGACCACACTCAAACCATTATAACATGGATGATGTAAATAAAGAAAAACATGTCCATACAATAACATATTCAACAGAAAATAAAGTGATGGAAATAAACATTTATTCATAAAGTTTAGAAAAGGGTAGACGACCATTGTCCAAAAACCCTTATAAATAAGGCCTAAAAGGCAACTGTTTGAAAGCTCATCCCAAAAGATTATAGACGAGAGAAATGTACTTAGATAAATCTAAATGGTCCAAAACAACGGACCTCATATATGAAAAAAGAGAAAATTACAAAGATGATCTCCAAAGGTGGGATTATCTTGAGTAGGATGGGTAGTGGCATCGTCCTCAATATTGACATTTTCAGAACTTTTTTGGAGAAGAGAGCTTGCAACATCAACATTGAGCTTGATGGAACTGAAGTCAACTTCTGGGAAGCATTCCTCAGTGTCTATGCGAAAATCTTCGAAGTCGGTATCATAATTCGCGTTTAAAAGGTTAGTATACTGTTTGGAAAATTTGAACTCCACAACAGCGTCCTCTTTGGGTTTCATAAGAATGGTGCTTAGCTTGTCATTCTTCTTCTGAAGATAGTCAAGATGAGTGTCCTTTTCGACGATGTCAGCCTTGAGCTCTTCGATGAGGTTTTGCAATTCTTTGGCCTTGTCATTAGCCTTGGCTGCCACCTCGGCGCAACCCTTGCAGCCATCGTTAACCTCCTGGATCCTTGTCTCAAGCAAGATCCTCGTCTTGTCCAACTCTGTGGCCTGCCTGGACGCTGCGATGAACTTTGACATTGCCTAAAGTGAAAAAAAAAATGTTAGACGAGAAAAGCGTAAAGTGACAAAGACGAGGCAAAAATGAAATCACGTACCTTGAAGAGATTATGAACACCAGAATGTTCAAAGTCTTTTAAAGACATGTCATAGCATGCAGCTACGTCCTCACCAGACACAACTTTCTCAAAATGTTCCCAAGCCAAATCCTCATTTTCATTAAGGTTCATAGGAATCCTTTGCGAAGGTTGGGACGAGGTAGGCACAGCGGTCTTGGACGGAATAATTTCAATGGGAATAGACGAGTCTACATCAAAGACTTGGACGGATGGTTGAGAGGTAGGAAGGCTAGGCTTGACAACCCCAAGTTTAGATAACCCATGCTTCGCCTTCTTTTCTGGACGACTGGGAAGATTTCCCAAGTCAAGCATCTTGGATAAAGTTTTCCTTTTGTCCCCAACAGAAGGACGAAGCTAGGATTGAGCCTCAGGCTTGGCTGCCTCGTCCACCACCTCTTTCCCTTTATTCTCTTTCATGGTTGCCATCCCTGAAAGAAAAATATTAATGTTAAGCTAAGGAGAATAACTCAAATAATACTCAAATAAATTCTAAGTAAAAAAGAAAACTCATGTCTACGAATAGTAAGCTCGTGAGCTATAGCTTCAGTAGATGGCTTAGGACCGAGTCCCCACATTACAAGACGTTGAATGGTGACCAACGAATGGAAACTCCTGTCAACGTATATACAAGCTATGTGGACACGGTCACGATAAAATTTGATTAAAGATAGTTGTCCAACAGCTATATAAAAAAAAAAAAAAAAACTTCAGGACGAAGGTTCCCTAATTCTCCAGTATAGGGGAAAATGGATCCCTGTAAGTCTCAATAGGGTGCCTAGACCAGAAACTAGAGACGAAGAAAAACTCCATCTTCTAGTTTCTGTCAGACGTTACCAAAGACTTTGTTAACCTACAATCTTTACCACTGGCTGTGAATTGATAAAAGCCAAGAGATTGGTTAATTTCTGAGGATTTGTAGTAGAAGAGGAATTCGTCCATAGTGAGAGGAAATTTCCCTCTCAAACACTTCCCTCCATAAAACTTGCATTGAGACGACCAGTCTCCATGCATTTGGGTTAAACTGACATACTCCTAAACCTAACCTAGTGAGTAATTTCCTAGCAAAGACATTAAGGGGTAACCTAAGTCCCCCTAGAAGATAAGCCTTATAGATGCTTATCCCAAAACGGCGGTTACAACAACACTCCCCACGGATGGCTAACCTAGGGTTAAGGTCGTCTGGGATTGGGTACCAACTTCTAAGTGCAGTAAGTCTCATTTCTTTTGTTTTGGATGGGATGCCTATAGCACAACTGTACACTGTCTCAACCTTGTCTAAAGGAGGGGACGAAGGAACACTCATCGAGGTACTAGTTCGAGACCTGAAAGCTGCCCTCGTCCTAAGATGCTCCTGGAAAATCTCTAGAGGAACCAGGGACACCAGAGGTGTATTCCTCGTCTGTGGTGTTCCCCCCACTACTGCTGCTACTACTACTACTAGAGCCACTATAACTGGTTGAGTCATGGTAGTCGTCTATAGCCTTATCTACACTATTATTAAACAAAGAGACAACAACTTCAGACATTTTGAAAATTGAAAACCTAAGAACGAGGATGAAGAGAGTACCTGGCTCTAGATGGAGGAGGACTAAGGACGCATAAATGCTTCTAGATGAGGCACTAGATGAGGAATGTCAAGGGAGAAAATTTAGGAAATGTGAAGGGTAGGAGAGGAATTCCACTATTTATAGGGAGTGAAATTTGGCATCCAAAACGACACGACCAACCAGAGAGTGCCACGTGGCATGCTCCTCGAAAAGTTATATCGACGCGACCAATCACCAATGAGATTACGACACGTGGCACGATATCTAGTTACTGACATAAAAAGACACACGACCAAAGAACATCAGTAAATTTTACAGTACTCTAGACGACCCTTGGATAAGGGGGCAACTGATGGTGAACTAAATATTGAATCAACTCCTATTCGTCCATAAGAGTCGTCCAGACTAGAAAGACTATCCTAACATAGAAAGGTCGTTCCTAGTAGGATGACTGTCCACGAGCATGAAGGTCGTTCATAAGGAAAGCCCCTGGACGACCCTAAACACTTTGGAGATTTCCAAGTGTAAGATTTATCTACAAGAGTTTATGAATCGGACCACGTGTAATCATTTTGATACATGAGCAAGATCCTAATTCATCGCTAAAGCTTCCTACTAAGCACTTAACTTCCAATGACAGTTATAGAAGATAAAAATAAATATTCTAACTTTTATAGCGGTTGTAGAAGTTAAGTTTAAACCTTCAGACTTCCACGAATATGGGGGAAGTTACAAGATAAGTAACCACTCCAAAGCATACTATATAAGCACTCATCCTTATCAAATGAAGGTAAGTTCCCATGATTCCCAAAAAAAGTTGGAATTCTTGAGGTTGAGAGAAAAAACTAACTTAAGTATCGAAGGTTTCTTGGCCTATTCACCCCAGTCTTCTTTGATTTTGCGTCATTTTTTCTTTCAGGCCTTCTAAGCAATTACTAGCCCATTGAAACTCGAAGTATTCAGCCTACTGATTTTCTATGCATTATTAAGTTTCATTTAAACCTTAGTATTCCAAAATTTTAATTTAAATCAATCAATCATGTGATTTTTTTTTTTGAGAAGATCAGTTGAATGATGTTAACTGATAAAATGTAATAGAAGGTTTAAATAAAATGTTTTTAGAAACTTTCAAATTGAAAAAGGTCAAACTTGAGATATACAAGACTCTAAAGTTTTTATTTTTTATTTTCCTTCTTAAGAAAAAAAAACAAAGGAAAAAAGAAAAGGTAAAACCGAAAAAGAAGAATAAGAGGAGTTTGGACTAAAAAGTAAAACTGAGGTTTTTGGACGGCAGTTTTTCCTATAAATATAATCCGAATCCCGATAATACCTAGCTACCAAAATACCCCCTCCAACTTTCCATAATGACCAATATACCCATAGCTTGACCCGACTCCCCTTCTTCTCTTCATTTCTCTCTCTCTCTCTCTCTCTCTAACTCGCTCGCTCGCTCTCTCTCTCTCTCTCGCGTCTGCTATCGACGCTGCGACTGCTTCTCCGCCGCGTGAGGCCACCGTATTCCGCCATATCACAACCTCCAACCCTCAAGTAAGTACCTCACTCTATTATCCTATTCCTCGCCACCACCCTTCTCTCTCTCTCTCTCTCTCTCTAAAATCTCTCTTTTCTGTTCTGCTAAAACAACTAGTAGAATAACCAAGTGTGAAATTCTTAATTTATGGTGGACTGCTTTCAAAACCAAGCTAAGTTTTGTGTGTGTTTTCGATTATTCTATTTCTTCTGCTTCAACAATTTAATTCGTTTTCTTTCTGTTTTTTGTTTTGTTTTGTTTTGTTTTGTTTTGAATTCATAGGATTCTTACTATTTTCATCGATTAGGGTTGGTATTCAACCGATTTGGGATTTTCTTTTCAATCTTTTCATCATATGCTACTTATATTGGGGATTCTAAAATGAAAAATATCTCTCTCTCTGTCTCTTTATCTCGTTCAAGCTGATTTTAAGGGTTATGGATTTATTTTTACTTAATAAATTCTGAATTATGACTGAAAATCTGGGCCAGCGAAATTCTTCTTGCTTGGTTAATTTCTTGAAAAGCTGGAATTATAATTTTGAATTCTATGTTTTTGCTACTCTATACTATGCTACTTTTCCTTGTGTTTCTTGGTTGAATTTTCTTTTTAATTTTTTTCTTCAAGTTACTTATATGTCCGAATTCTTGTCACTGACTGTAATGCAGGGCTGTGCAATACACGATGGGTTATGAGTCGGGTAGCCCTTCCCAAGAAGGAAGGGATGAAGGTTAGTTTGTTGCTTAACTCGCAAATAAACTACAATTTTAGTCGTTAGTTGTTACTTCATTATATTATGACAAATAACACTACGCTATTGTCGGTGATATAAATTATAAGGCCTGGAGGAGAAAAAAAGGTGCCTAAGAAATTAGAACAGACACACATATGTGCAAAAGTGGCTTGCCATTGCCAATTATAGCTATTATAGTTATTTTTCCATAGCTTTCCTCTACGCATCAGTTTTATTATATTTCTTGTTGTTGTCAAGAGTTGCTAGAATTTTTATCATGGCATTTAAAGTCTGCCTAATGTATATGATACCTATAGATATAATGCACGCATGGCGTTTATAATTTTTACTTAGTATTGTTTTGTTGTTCACTTGTCATGTAAATAGGAATTGTAGTTTTGTGCTTCTCATAAAATATTGTTTTGAATTACGATTTGGCAGATGATGAGGAAGAATACGAGGAGGGTGGTGGGGGTAATCGGTTTTTGGGGTTCATGTTTGGAAACGTTGATAATTCTGGCGATCTTGATGTTGATTACCTTGATGAGGTATTCTTATTCTTCCCTTGATGTAATATATAGTTTTTAGTTATTACTATAAAAAACAAACAAACAAACAAACATGATGTGTTTATCCATGCTGAATTACTTTGAAAATACACATGGATGTCGAATATACCTATGATGTAGAACACATTTGTAAACCTGCCTAGAATTAACCATGTTAAGGGCTTTGGGGTTTGAAACTTGTGGTTTTAGGGCATAGAATTCTAGATGGAGTTGGGATTTGTAGGTTGATCACGGGTTAGACAAGATAAGAAGAAGAAGCAACACTCTTGCCTTTCATAATAAAATACCTGTACCTTTGAAGATAATGAGAGACCTTTAGATCTCTTAAAGTCTCTACTATTTGGTACTTTGTTTCAGTGGGCTCCTATTTGGGTTTTTACGCAATGTATTTCCATTTATGATTTTCTACAATCTGTTAGCTTTACTTATTGAGTTATATGTATTTGCTTCAAGTACATTGTTTTTTTTTTTGATAAGTAAGAAAAAGTATATTCCAAAAGCTACCTCATGAAAAGACACATAAGGCAGACAAAAGAGAACAGAGAAAGGAACAAACAGACAAAAACAAAACAAAGCTAAATACAAAGGAGAGAAGAGAGGAACAAAGGGAGAGATTCACTAGAGGTGAGTCTCCAAGCCCTAGACCAATCAAAAAGAGAACCACTAAAAAAAGCAAGCAGCTGGTCCTCGGATATGTCCATGTCCTCGAAAGTTCTCCAATTTCGCTCCCTCCAAATACACCACATTAGGCACAAAGGAGTTAAGTTCCAAATGCTAGAAGAGTGCTTTCCAAGCCAATTCCTCCAACCAAAAAGAGTATCCGCAACTGATTTTGGCAAGACCCATGAAATCCCAAACGATCTAAAGACCAAGCTCCACAGCTGAAAAGCTTTCTCGCAATGGAGTAACAAATGATCCACTGTCTCCCCATTGCATCTACACATAATGCACCAATCCACAAGATTAAGGCCTCTTTCCTGCAAATTGTCACCTGTAAGAATCTTATCCCAAACTGCAGTCCAAACAAAGAGGGAAACGCGCCGAGGAGCCTTGACCTTCCAAACACCTTTCCAAGGAAAGATAATAGGCAAGGGACCTCTAAGCTTATGATAGAACGAGCGAATGTCAAAGTCCCCATTTTTCGTCAACGTCCATCTCATACGATCTCTGTTCTCAGTGTGAGGCAAATTAGAATCTAAGAACCGGAGAAATTCATCCACTACACCCAACTCCCAATCGTTAGGATCCCTCTGTAAGCGAACATTCCAACTTCTCTGAGCCTCAGTCCCCAACTGATCAAGGGACAAGGCCACGGAAACCTCTCTATTAGTGGCCATCCCATACACTACCGGGAAGGACAATTGGAGAGGAACATCCCCACACCAACGATCAGTCCAAAACTTCACTCTATCCCCCACCCCTATCTTAAACCGAATATTATTACTAAAGACCTCCCAACCTTTCCGAATACTTCTCCATAATCCACACCCATGAACACCCCTAGCCAGCTTGGAGGACCAACCCCCCCACTCTTCCCCAAACTTCAAAGCTACAAGCCTTTTCCAAAGACGGGTCTCCTCAACCCCAAACCGCCATAACCACTTGCCTAATAAGGCTTTATTAAAAGTAGTTATTTTCCTAACTCCCAAACCTCCGTTCGCCAAAGGAGCTCACACCTTATCCCACCCCACCAAATGAGAATTCACAGGAAATCCCTTTGCAACTTCTCAATCTTATTAGCCACATGGGAAGGGATGGTAAAGAGAGACAAATAGTAAGTAGGAAGACTGGATAACGTATTCTTAAGCAACGTCAGTCTTCCGCCTTTTGACAAATAAAGCTTCTTCCACCCAGCCAACTTCCGCCTAATTTTCTCCAAGATAGGGTACTAGATTGTAGGGGACTTAATAGGGAGCCCCCAACGGCATGCCAAGATAGGTCATGGGTAAAGCCCCAATCCTACATCCCAAAATCTCAGCCAAGGCATGCACATTATTAACCTCCCCTATAGGGACCATCTCACTCTTCAAGACGTTAACCTTCAAACCTGTCACAGCTTGAAAACATAGAAGTAACATCCGAACGTGAAGGATCTGCTCCACATCCGCATCACAAAACAAAATAGTATCATCCGCAAACAAAAGATGAGAGACACTTTCCCCTTCGCCCCGACTACCCTCAGCCTTGAAACCACTGATCAAGCCTGCACCTTCAACTCTTTTCAACATCCTGCTAAGAACCTCCATCATAATCAAAAACAACATAGGAGATAGCGGATCCTCTTGTCTCAGACCCCTCGTGCTCCTAAAAAAGTCCGCTGGAACCCCATTAACTAGAATAGAGAACTGAACAGTTGAGATACAGGTGCAAATCCAACTACGCCACTTCTCCCCAAAGCCCATTCTCTTCAATAGATCTAGAAGAACCTCCCAGTTCACATGATCATAAGCTTTCTTAATGTCTAGCTTACAAATAACCCCCGGAACCTTACTCTTCACTCGGCTATCCACACACTCATTGGCGATAAGAACAGAGTCAAGAATTTGTCTGCCACCCACAAAACTGTTCTGAGACTCAGAAATCAATTGATCTAAAACCACTTTCAATCGATTTGCCAGAACTTTAGACAGGATCTTGTACAAACTCCCCACCAGGCTAATAGGCCTAAAATCTCGAATATTGGAAGCATCATTTTTCTTGGGAATAAGAGCTATGAAAGTAGCATTCAAAGATTTCTCAAACTTACTGTGAATGTAATGTGCTTCTTTTTCAATAAAACTTCTATTACCTATCAAAAAAAAAAAAAAAAAAAAAAGCTTTCAATATTCCAGTATCATTTTTGGTCATACCACAGTATTTGCATGGATAGGGAAGAAATACTCTCTTTGGAAGCTAAACACTAAAACCGTGGGTGGCATGACATCTAAGAAGCCCCTTTTGGCCTGGAGAGAACTGTTTATGTAGATTCTCAAAATGTTAATATTGTAATTCGTATGGTATTATAATTTCAGTTTTACTTGGTTTGTGAGCTAAGGGTATTTTAGTAATTTCCCTGGTTGCTAGACATGGGCTATAATTGTCTGCTATGGGCTTTATTTTCATAGCATGCTAGTCTTATTTGGTTATTGGGCTTTTACGTATAGGCTTTGGTTTTTTTTACTAGTCAGATTAGGGCTTAGTTTTTTAAGTCTTGGTCCTATTTGAAACATTCTAGATTGACTTTATATGTGCGTTTCATTGAATTTATATGTGTGTTTCATTGTACTCGAACATTGACATTCTAGTTTTTTGGGCTCCTAGCTTGTTGGCAAGGGTGGTTTGATCTTTATCGGAACGGTCATAAATGGATAATCGTTCCCCATTGTTGCATGTGGTGTCTTTGGAGGGAAAGAAATAGTAGGTGCTTTGAAGATAATGAGAGATCCATTTCAGACATCAAGTTATTTTTCTTTAGAACCTTATTCAATTGGCTGTCTACTTTGCGAAACCAATCTTACTCTTCCTTTCTCGATTTTCTAGATTTTTACAATTTTTGTACTTGATTTCTTTCTCCTGTACGCTTCCTGTCTACTAGGGTATCCCTTCTATCCCACATAACCGCATAGAAGGGTAGGAAGTCTCCAAAAGTAACGTAAAAATTTTATTAATAAAACCAAGTACACTGGAAGTGTACTATAGTGGCACAACTCAAGAACCCAGATTACAATGATCAAGAACCCAAATTACAACGATCAATAAGATCGGAGAGAGAAAAACAAGAATAAGAAGGCAAAACTAAACTCCAATCAAGGAGAGTACGGAAAAAGAAAGACTTAATGTTAAGAATATACCGTTCACAATCCTTAAAGCATCTAGCATTCCGCTTCCGCCATAAGCACCAAAACAAACAATGCGGCACAAACCTCCATAACTCTATATTTCGATGTCTACCAAACTTGCCCTGCCTAGAAGCTAACAACTCACTAACTTTATACGGCATAACCCAATGTATACTAAACAAACAAAATACCATAGACCACAAACTCATATGCTATAGGACAATGAAAAAGAAGGTGATCCACTGATTCCCTACACCTTTTACACATAAAGCACCACTCTAGCACTGCAATATGCCTCTTCCAAAGATTATCTGAAATTAAGATCTTACTTAAGGCAGCATTCCAAGAAACGCTACTCTTGGAGGAACCTTTGATTGCCACACCGTTTTCCAAGGAAAATCAATGATAGAAGGAGATAAAAAGTGATAGAAACTTGAACCTCAAAACCTCTACTTATTGCTGGCTTCCAGCAAAGTTTGTTAGCACTAACACCCCGCACCTTCGTGGAATAAATGACATCCCAAAATAGATCCAACGATTCTGACTCCCAATCCTGCGGTGGACGATAGAATTGAATGTCCCAATGTAGTCTCCCATCAGAGAAGTGCATAACCTCTGACACAGAAGACTCCCTTGTCCAACTAATACTATTCAAATCAGGAAATGCTTCCTTAAGGGAACAATCCCTACACCATACATCGTCCCAGAACTTTACCCTTGTACCATCACCCACATCAAACCGAAGAAATTTAGAAAAGTCCAACCAACCACTTCTAATGGATTTCCACATGCTAACACCATAGGTCCTTGACACCAGTTTGGTACACCAACCAACCTCTTCATCCCATATTTCGCTTCAATGACCTTCCTCCAAAGGGCATCTCTCTCTGTTCCATATCTCCACAACCATTTGCCTAACAAAGTAGAATTAAATCTTCTCAGCCACCGAATCCCTAAACCTCCATTCTGCATTGGCATACAAACCTTAGACCATTCCACTAGAGGTATCTTAGGAGCATCAATACCACTATAAAGAAAGTATCTCTATATTTTCTCCATACTATTAGCCACTTTTACTAGAACAGGAACGGGAGACAGGAAATAAGTAGGTAAATTGGAGAGAGTAGTACTCTTAATAAGAGTTACTTTGCACCCCTTAGATAAATACAACTCTTCCACCCAGCCAGACGCTGCTCCATCTTCTCCAAAACTGGGTTCCAAATTGTCTCATCTTTATGGGTAGCACCCAATGGAAGGCCTAAGTATTTCAAAGGAAGTGAAGATTGCTTACAACCCAAAATCTCCACTAATTCCTTGATATTATGTACGTTACCAATTGGTACCAATTCTGACTTTAACAAGTTAATTTTTAACCTTGACACCACTTCAAATTTGGCAAGAATCCCATGCAAAGCAGCTAAACGATGTGAGTTAGCATCACAAAAATAAGTGTTTCATCTGCAAATAAGAGATTTTTTTTGATAGGCAATCAGAAAACTATTATAAATGATAGAAAAATGAAAAATACAAGTTCATGATGATGAACAAGAAGAAATAAAAGAAACAAACAACGCAACAAATAGAGGGAAGTCAGCAAACTAAGCTAAGGGAGGACAAAAACTCAGAGAGAGAAGAACAATCAGTAAAATCCCAACAACGAGACCACTCCAAAAGACTACGATGGTATAAAACCTTTAACTCATCCAACTTTCTTCTCTTTGTCCTCAAAGGAATGGCGATTATGTTCCAACCACACAATCCACATTAAACACCTTGGAA
This sequence comes from Lithocarpus polystachyus, assembly GCA_033629205.1. NCBI lineage: Eukaryota > Viridiplantae > Streptophyta > Magnoliopsida > Fagales > Fagaceae > Lithocarpus > Lithocarpus polystachyus. Next base: position 26,853,208 of record CM066172.1, on the reverse strand, counting down.
CTAAGTTCCAAATGTCCGAATTATGCTTCCCAAGCCACTGATGCCAACAAGATAACAAACCCGCCACCGATCCTGGCATAACCCAATGAATACCTAAGGCCTGAAGCATAAAAGTCCATAAGGAATGGGTAATAGGACAATGAAGAAGAAGGTGGTCTACCAACTCCCCATCACAGCAACACAAACAACACCTATTAGCCAAAGGACGACCCTTAAGCATTAGATTATCCAAAGTGAGAGTCCGACCATGTGCAGCTGTTCACAAAAAGAACGCCACGCGCTTAGGAATCTTTGGTTTCCAAACACCCTTCGAAGGAAACAAAGAATTCGAAGCACCTTGAATCGCATGGTGGTAAGACTAAGTGTCAAACTTACCATCACCTTTTAGCCGCCAGTAAAGAGTATCTTTCCTATCACCCCGAGGAATATGAGTTTGGAATAGCTGAAGAAGAGAAAAAGATGCAGCCAAATCCCAATCTTCAAAAGCTCTACAAAACCTTAAATTCCACACTCTAACAGTCCCCCCTTCTGGAATTTACCAAAACCTTAGAGATACAAGCATCCTTGACCACTGAACACGCATAGAGCTCAGAATAGAGATCTTTTAGAGTATTATCACCAATCCACCTATCATGCCAAAAGCGGATACGAGTGCCTTCACCCACTACAAAAGTTAGATGCTTAGAAAAGCTCTCCCACCCTTCATTAATGTTTCTCCATAGGCCACACCCATGAGTTCTCCTGCAAACATTAGTGCTCCACCCCCCTTGACCCTCACCATATTTAGTGGAGATAACTCGCCGCCAGAGATGGGTAACTTCATGACCAAATCTCCACAGCCATTTCCCTAATAAAGCTTGATTAAAAGGCACCACACTTCTAATCCCCCAAACCACCCATCCCAACTAGTAAACACACCTTTTTCCAAGCCACCAAAGGATATTTGAAATTCCCCTCAGAAGACCCCCCAAAGGAAATTCCTCTGAATACTTTCCAATCTAGCAGCCTCAGCTTTATGAATAGTAAATAGAGATAAAAAGTACGTTGGGACTTGAGTGAGTACTCTTTAGTAACATGAGCCTACCACCCTTAGATAAATAGAGACACTTCCACCTAGATAGCTTCTTCTCCATTTTCTTCAAAATAGGATTCCAAATCGAGGCTGTCTTAAAAGAAGTTCTCACTGGCATTCCCAAATATTTCATAGGCAAATTGCCCACTCTACATTGAAGAATATTAGCTTGAGCATCTAGATTATTCACCTCCCCAACAGGGACAATCTCACTTTTCCCTACATTGACCTTCAAAAAGGTCAACCCGTAAATGCCTGGAAACAAGACAACACCAACCTTATAGACAGCAGTTGTTCCCTAGAGGCATTGCAAAATAAGATAGTGTCATCAGCAAATAACAGATGGGAAATACTCCCACCAACAGAGTACACAGCTCCCACATGAAACCCTGAATAAGATTACACTCCTCTGTCTTCTTCAAGAGTCTACTTAAAACCTCCATTATCAAAAGAAACAAAAGCGGGGATAGTGGGTCCCCTTGTCTCAACCCACGAGAGCTTTCAAAAAAACCTTTAGGGGATCCATTTACTAGGACTGAAAAACGGACAGACGAAACGCAGGCCTTAATCCACCCCCTCCATTTTAACCCAAAACCCATCTGGCCCAACAAATAAAACAAGGCCTCCCAGTTCACATGGTCATAAGCTTTTCAATATTTAGCTTGCAAACCACACCCGGTATTCTGCTCTTCAACCTGCTATCTAGGCATGCATTTGCAATAAGCACTGAATCCAGAATTTGCCTTCCACCAACAAAAGAATTTTGAGTCTCAGAGATGAGATTATCCAAAACCACCCTCAAACCTATTAGCCAACACCTTGGATAGCAGCTTGTACACACTACCCACCAAACTGATGGGGCGAAAGTCCTTAATGTTAACGGCATTACTCTTTTTAGGAATTAAAGTGAGGAACGAAGCATGCATAGACAGTTCAAACACAGTGCCGATGAAAGTTATCAAAAAAATCCACGACATTCTTTTCCACAACACTCCAACATTTTTGAAAGATAGCCATGGTGAAACCATCAGGACCAGGGGCTTTATCACCCTCCATCTCCCTTAATACCTGGATGACTTCCTCCTTTGTGAACTCCTTTTCTAAGTATAATCGCTCATTCTCTTCAATACAAGCAAAATCTAACCCATCCATAGTAGGACGCCCCACCTCAGTTTCCTTATACAACCCTTGATAAAAGAGAACTATCTGAGAGCGCACATCAGACTCATCATCCTAAAGAACACCATCCACCTCAATCCTTTTAATTTGATTAGCAATTCTATGAGAGTTTGCTAATCTATGAAAAAACCGAGTATTATTATCGCCCTCCTTCACAAACAAGGCCTGAGACTTTTGCCTCCAGGAAGTCTCCTCTAGAGAAGCCAACTGTTCTATGTCTCCTTTGAGTTGAAGGTCGAATACCTACTGAGAAGCCAGAAAATTGTCTCAAAATAGCAGCCACATCCAACATACGACTCAAAGCCTCCATGACAATATCAAAAAGGAGTAGAGATAATGGGTCGCCTTGATGAACACCCGAGTGCTTCCAAACCGGAGTACCATTGATCAGAATAGAAAATTTGACAGTTGATATACACCCCATAATCCACCCTCCATTTTTTTGAGAAGCCTAACCTCCTAAGTAGATACATAAGAAAATTCCATTTCACATGATCATTAGCTTTCAGTGGATTGATTGTTGGATGACAGATATGCTTTGTAGTTATGTAATGGTTGACAAAGAATCTGGTTTGGATCCCTTCAAGTTTCAAATCTAAAGGATTCAAGTGTAGTGCTACTACAAGGTATTGAGGGGAGAAAGGAAGACTTTTCCTTGGTAGAGCATTTGGAATGGATTGGTACTTTATGTGCAAGAATCAAGGAGAGAGTGTGGCTCAATTTTTTTACATTGTGTGGTGGCTCGGGAGTTGTAGTCTTTGGTTTTTGTTAGTTTGGTGTTCCATGTGGTTTTCTATTTGTGTTTTGTCACGTGGATAATGCCTTCTTTCATCTTTTTTGATAAATAATGATTTTTATTGAGCCCAAAAAATGAGTCACACAAGAATACAAGATGTATACATTTGGGGACCAATACAATCAATTGCAAATTACAAAGGTCCATCAAATCAGAAACTAAACAGGGAATAACTTCCGACTACTGCATCCAAGCCAACAAAGTTTAGTGAAAAATAGTTTAAGATCTGGTAAAGTCCTCTAAGAATCCTCAAAGCTTTGGTCATACCCCTCCCTCCAAACATTCCACATCAAACAATGGGGGACAACCATCCAAATAACACCATTGCGATAATGCGCAAATCTCCCTTGCCTACAAGTTAGTTTCTCAAAAAAAAAAAAAAAAAAGGTAGTAGATCAACAACAGTCTTTGGCATCACCCAATGAACTCCAAACAAACCAAACACCATAGACCACAACTTAGTAGCAATAGGACTATGGATCCTAAGATGGTCTATTGTTTTCCCGTTACTTTTGCACAGATAATACTAATCCAAAATCCTAACTTTCCCTTTCTGTAAATTATTAATCATCAAAATTTTTCCTAAGTCTGTAGTCCAGACAAAAAAAAGCAACTTTAAAAGGGATCTTTGGCTTTCGTATGCTTTTTGAAGGGAATGAATGATCCTTAGCACAATACAAACCCGGTAATAGCCACTATCCTCAAAACTGCTTCTCCTAGTTGGCTTCCAACACATCTTATCCTCCCCACCTCACCTCACAAAAACGCCATAAATAATGTCCATAAAATTCGACAAAGACTCCAATTCCCAATCTTGCACAGCTCTCATGAAATTCAAATCCCAATGGAGGACCCCATTGGAGAACCTTAAGATCTACCACACGTGCCTCCTTATCCCGGCTAATCTTGAATAACTCTGGAAAACGCATCTTTAGAGTGCTCTCCCCCGCACCACAAATTCTGGCAACACTTTACTCTAGACCCATCCCCAACCTCACACTGAATGTAGCGCAAAAAGGTGGGCCATCCCTGTCTTATAGTTTTCCACAAACTCACTCCATATCCGTAAGGATTGGTTACTGAATTGGTCCACCAGCCTCCCCGCTCACAGCCATACCCTTCTTTCATCTTGGAAATGGGTTTTTTTGTTATTATTTTATTTTAAATTTAATTTTTATATATTTTATATATTTTAAAAATAACAAACTTTATTGATTCAGCAAAACTTCGAACAAAGCTCTAACAAATCTGAAAAGAACCACAAGAAAGGGCTTGAAGCGCTCTGTCCAACAAAGAAAATAAGGAAAAAGATTTAAGCTCAATGATACATCGCTCACAGCCCTCAAAAACTTCTAGCGTTTCTCTCCTGCGAAATGCACCAAATTAGGCAATGTGGCATAATCTTCCAAATTGCATCATTACGGTACTGATCAAAATTGCCTTGCCTTGAGGCTAGCAGATCCATAACCTGCAATCTATGTTGCATGGTCATGCCATTTTTGGCATAGTACCAGTGTTGGACACGGTTACTGCTCTGACATGGGTACAAAAGTGTCAGAATTGTACCCAAAAGAAATTATTTTATTTTTTATTTTAATCCAGGTACAGCCTAGATGCAGTGTCGACATGCCCCAGACATGGAAGAGCAAAAAATTTGAAAAAAAGAAGAAGAAAAAAATCATAGATCGGCAACCGGCAACACAAGTTTTACTCTCAAGTTACTCTCAGATCTTCAGATTTCTTTAGATCTGAGGTTTTCTTGTTGTCAAATCTCTGATCTCCCTCTCTCCGTTGTCTCTCATCTGTTGCTTCCTCTCTTCTTATTTTATTTGTTTGCTTCTTATATTTTTCTTCTGTTCCTGTCACTTGCTGATCTTCTTCGTTGCTTGCATAGCGCGATATCAATTTCTCGGCTGCTTTTTTTTTTTTTTTTTTTTTTTTTTTTCACAACAGGCTGGGCGGGTGGGAGAAGATTAATGTTTTGTTAGTACAAAGGGGTAGTGGCTTGGCTTATGTGTTCTCTTTCTTTTACTGTGGGTTAGTGGGTTTTTTACTTATTATTATTATTATTATTATTATTATTATTATTATTATTATTATTATTATTATAGAGGTTTGTGCATTAAAATTTAAAAAGTAGCAGACATTAGTTTCTTTCCCCCTAATATTTTTGCTTGATAATATATTTGCTTGAATTGGTAGTTAATTATCAATTATTGCCTTCATATATTTTATAATTTCTTTTACATTAATTTTAGATATATTTTAAAATTTTAAATTAACTTAAATTATGTCTAAAAATATTTAAAATATACCTAAAAATAATATTAATTAATTAATTAATTGCCCTACTATACTTTTTCAAGAAATGTTGTACCTTCGTACCCGTACCCGTATCGCACCCATGCAACTTAGCCCGCAGTGGCATAATCCAATGGATACCAAACAAACAAAAAACCAAGGACCACATCTCAGAAGCTAAAGGACAATGTAAAAGTAGATGATCCACATTTTCCCCATTCCGTTTACACATGATGCACCAATCAATCACGCTGATACCTCTCTTCCATAGTTTATCTGTGGTCAAGATTCTCCCTAACGCAGTACTCAAAGAAAAAAAGCAACTATAGGAAGGATCTTAGATCTCCAAATAATTTTCCATGGAAAATGAACTGAATTAGGAGGACATAAAAGCCGGTAATATTTTCCCACTTCAAAACCTCTGCTATTATTAGGCTTCCAACACATCTTGTCATCTCCTCTTCCAGAAACAGAGGATGAATAAATTAAATCTATAAACCTATCCAAGGACTCCAGCTCCCAATCTTGTACCTACCTGGAAAAATGAAGATCTCAATGCTTCACCCTATCTTGGAAATGTTTTTGTATTGGAAAAATTAAGTAATGGGAGATATGGAAAGCTGTTTCTTTATGTTTAATGTGGTGTATTTGGGGAAAGAAATGCTCATTTTTTTGAGGGGAAAGTGCTGAACTTGGGGCAAAGCTGAAGTTCTTATTTCTGAAGACTTTATATGATTGGACTTTGATCTCCCATACTTTTTCTACTATGAACTTTCTAAATTTCTTCAACATTCTGAACTTCTTTTAATTGTTTTTTGTACTTTAATTATTTTTTTTGCCTCTTTTCTTTATTTTTCCTCCTTTTATTTCTTTGTTTGGACTTTCCATTGTATACTCCCTGTGTACTAGGTCATGCCTCTTTTGCTTCTTTTCTTGTGATGAATTTTGCTACTTATCGCAAATAAAAAGGTATTGACCGTTGCTGAGTTCACGACCATACTATTCTAGCTTTCAAGTAATGTCTATGCTCAACTAGTTTACTTTTTCACTTTCTCGAAAACCTATTCTTTTACTGTGCAGAATGAGGTTTTTTTATTTATCATGTTTTGCAGGTTGATTTGATTAGGATAATTATCTTTCTGCGATATTATTGTGACATTGACGGTAATTATACCACTATGCTTTTCAGGATGCAAAGGAGCATCTTGCTGCACTGGCTGACAAGCTGGGTCCCTCTCTGACAGATATAGATGTATGGAAATCTCAATCCCGTATTTTTGATTGTAGGGAAAAATGGCAATATAGGTTCTTATTTAGGTTATTTGTGTCCTATGGTTATCACTTTTGCATCTTTATTATTTGGGGGAAGTATAATTGTAGTTTCTTCTTTTCCTTATTTCTGACACTGATCATTGTTTTATTTATTTAATTTATTTTCAGCTGTCAGAAAGATCACCACGGACACCTGCTGATACTACTGAACAAGGTGATGTTGTATGCCCGGAAAAACTTTCTCATGCAGTTTTTGATGTTCTGTTAGTATTTCTTTTTCTTCAATCAAGTAAAATTTGAACTTTTAATTTATTTTAAGTGACATGACTAGTCTGTTGTGGGTCAAGTACTTGTATGTTGAAATTCTTTGAGTTTTGGTGAATGCATATGGCATTTATCTGGTTGGATTTTTCTAATAGTCATGATTTATAACAGCAGTAGTGTGGTTTCTGGGCTTCTGTATGTTTTACTGGCTAATTTCAACAAGGTGGATGTGGGTTTTAAAGATTCCATATGAGCACATTCTCTGTGGATTACTTTTGGAATTTTAGAGCTCAATTAACTAGATCATTTTTGTATCATAATATGTGTTCCTTTGTAAATTTTCTCCTGAAAAGAATTGAAAGATAGAATTTTACAGCACAGAATGTATTTATGCATGTGTTGGAGTGAAAAGCAAACGCAAGAGCATTAGATCATTATTATTTTTTTCAATAAAACTTATTACATACTGTAAGATCTGGAGCAGCACAGTTCAAAAGTTGACTTACGAGTTGGGTTCCCTCGAAAGTGTAAAGAGTTCGATGGGGGTTTCTTTCAAGAGCCATTGTGCTTTATATGCACTTAGGAATGGATAATGTGTAGGCATTTTATTTTGATAAAATAAAATCATTATGAGGGCAATATAATTGTGGTAACAAAATGTAAGGGTGAACGTAGGAGATACCAAGTGAAGTTCATTATGAAAGTCCCAAAAGCTGTAGTCCCAAAGGTTCCAAACCATTTAATGTCTGTCTGTGATGAAATCCCCTTTACCAATCATAGAGATAAAGATGTAGGTGCCATGTTATCTCTATTGGAGTGACCTTGGACGCTAGTCCTAATCTCTCTCTATCTCTTAAAGTCATTTTCTTCTTCCAGATTCAGCTTCTCTAATGCTTTCTACTATTGAGGTTTGAAGAACTTGGTATTGTAAATGACAAATTAGAAACTAATTATTAAATTTACTTAATCTAGAATGTGAACTGGTGTGGGAGGCACCCTTGTGCTGGTTTGCACTTCAAGCTGTAGTTTGTTTTAGAAATGATGGCATAGTGGCTTTCCTTGTAGATAATGCAGATACCTTAGATTTACATTTTGCTTTTATCTTCTCCTCTCTCCCTCTCTCTATCAAAAAGATAAGAAATAGAAAGAAGTGTGATATATCATATATGGGATTTGAATCTGCCAGTCATTCATACTGTGGTTGCAAATGTGATTTTGAGCTTGAGATTATATCATTAATGTCAGATTAGTGTTTTTAACCATAGGCAGCCATAAAGGTGTTGCGGTTGGGGTGGCTGTTGTAGATTTGGTCCCTTACACTTTTCAATCTTCTGATTCTTTTTCTTTATTTTTTTTTGGATTTCTTCTGCTGTCAGATTATGATGAGAAGGCTGAAGATGCAGTTGATTATGAAGATTTTGATGAGCAGTATGAGGGTCCAGAGATTCAAGCTACTAGTGAGGAGGACCATTTGTTACCCAAAAAGGAGTACTACTCTACTGAAGTTTCTCTTGCTTCATTGAAGCCTACATCTGTGTTTGATGATGAAAATTATGATGAGGAACTTGAACAAGATCACGAGGTGGTGGAGAACAATTTGGAAGTTCAAACTACCTCCTTAACAGGTGTGGTATCTATTATCTTTTACTTCCCAATTTCCTCTTTATTCACTTTATAGATGCATTCATATACACATTCACACTCACACGCAGACATGCACGCTGCTATGTAGAGGGAATAACTTCACTTGGTATCATCTTTTGAATCTTCAATAGTAACCTTATAAGACGTTATCTTTTATTGCAAATCGGCAATCTAATATAGTTAGTGTTAAATTGGCATGAGGTAAAAAATTTATCTTTCTTTTGGTCTTGTGTCATATATATATATATATTTTATGATTTTAATTGTGATTAATTGTTCCATGCAAATAAATCACTCTTGTATGCAATGGCTTATTATTGTTAATCAATTTATACTATTGAATCACTTGTGTATGATTTGTGAGTTCGTGGATCTATAATTTTCTCTCAAGATTAAACCTAATGTTTTTGTTATTTTTTTAATAAGTAAATGCATATTTTATTGAACAAGACTACTTCATGTACATGAAAGTCAAAACGAAGAAGTCTTGATTATAAAAGGTACATGAAAGTGAACACAAAGAAGTCTAAAGAATTACAAAAGGTTCATGAAAGTGAATTCATGAACCCAAAGAACCCAAATTTCATCTTGTTAAATGGGCTACTGTTTGTGCTCCACTTTCTTTAGGTGGCTTGAGGATTAGGAATCTGAGACTTTTTAATGTAGCTTTATTAGGGAAGTGGTTGTGGAGATTTGGGCAAAAAAGGTATGCCTTGTGGCATCAAGTGATAGAGGTAAAGTATGGATGTGAATGGGATGGTTGGTGTTCTAGCTCAATCTCTGGTCCCTATGGAGTTAGTTTGTGGAAAAATATTAGACAGGGGTGGCCCTCTTTGTCTCAATTTATCTTGTTTGAAATTGGAGATGGATCAAAAGTGCAGTTTTGGCTAGACTGGTGGTGTGGATCAACTTTTCTTGCTGACTGCTATCCCGAATTATTTAGGATTTGTCGAAACAAGGAGGCAAGTGTGGCTGATCTATTGAGGTACACCAATGGAGTCCTTCATTGGGATATACATTTCTTTAGGGACGTGCATGATCTAGAATTGGAAGGTTTTTGGAGTTCCATGGATACCATTTATGGCACTTCTGTAAGGGGGATTGGGAAGATAAGAGGTGCTGGCTACCTAATAAGAGTAAGGGGTTTATGGTTAGTGTACGTTACCATCTTCTTGCTGGCCATAGTGATCAAGTTTTACCTTGGAAGAGCATTTGGAAACAGAAGATTTCTTCTAGAGTGGCTTTCTTTGTATGGACTGCTGTCCTAGGAAAATGTTTGACAATTGACAATTTAAGGAAAAGAAAGGTATGTAAAGGAGCCTTTCTTGACAAGGAGCCAACCAAAGCATCTCGGTCTAATGAACACTGTACAAGTCAGAAAAGGCTATCCTCAATGGCAGGTCACCGCACCAACTGTCACGCCAAATCTGAACTTAACTGCGCAAACCTGCCTCAATGCGTATATACTGCAGAAAGTTGTCCCACTCTAAGCTAATACCTTTCCATTAGCCACAACGATGAGTTCCATGAACATTCTTCACGCACAATCCTCCCCGCCCCTCTCCATATTTCACAGCTACTATACACCTCCACAACCGCAATGCCTCTGTTTCAAAACGCCATTTCCATTTACCCAGGAAGGCCTGGTTAAAGGATACTAACCTTCTAGCATCCAATCTGCCATTAGCAATAGGAGTACACACTGTATTCCAATCCCCCCAAATGATGCTTAAGCTCATCCCCCAGTCACCCCAAAGGAAATTTCTTTTCAATTTCTCAATTCTGCTTGCTGGTGTGGTTGGCCTTTGGAGACCATTTTGAACCGCACCAACCACACTGCTAGGAGGGAGGAAGCCGGACTGCTTTGGTCTCAGTTTTTCGGTACAATGTGATCAGTTTGGTTGGTGTTGCTAGAGAAAACAACACGGTTCCAACAAGTGTACCTACAACAAATCAAAAGAGTTATCCCCACAGAAAATAAATAATCACAGCATTTAGAATCTCGTTTTCAAGAAAAGAAAAGTGTTGACCATTGATCTAGAGCATGGAGGGATGGGTTGGGCTAAGGAGCTATTCAATCCATTCACAAGCTCTTCCAGTCTTCCCTCTCTGTTCTTGAATAACACAACCCATTTTCTTCTTTTCTGTTCTTGCTTTGATGGATTGGCTTTGCTGTGTTTGATTTGGACTTTGAAAGCTTTGCTCTCTTTGAGTTTGAGTGCGGTGGTCTGGGCTGAGTAGGTGTTGACTGGAGTTCGAGGAAGGCGAAGGTGGTGACCAAGGCAGGCAAGTCTGAGTTGTTGAGGAAAAGAGATGAAGGGGTTGAGGAAAAATCATGGGGGCTGTGGGGGTTAGCGTGGGGTGGTGTTTTGTACTAGTGCAATTTAAAAAAAAAATATGTATTTAATAAAATAAATGCTTTTATATATATATATGGTTTAGTGTGGTTTTGTCATAACCTTAAAATTGAAACTGACGATCGCATCATCCCACGTCAGTAATTGCAAAAAAAAAAAAAAAAAAAAAGAAGGAAGAAAGAAAGAAGCTGAAATTCAAATTTTTTACCATCGGAAGCATCTAGAGTCAGTCAGTTTGGCTTGGCTTGGGCTGGTTTTGTTGGTTTTGGTCTGAATCTTAACAATCGTAGTTGCTAGTCCACAGTGGTGGTTGTATTTAATTTCCTTCTATTTTTTTTTTCTTGAATGTTTCTCCCAAGATGACGTCATTTAATGGTCACATGAAACCTTTTTTATTTATTTATTTTTATAATTCAATAGTTGGGGATGAGGGCATTTAAACCCTGGATGTCTTCTTAGAAACACTAGGAGGTGCCAACTAGTTGAGCTACAAGGCTCTTGGCAATGGTAACATGAAACTCATATGATATCTAACAGCATCATATGGAAATGGGTGGAGGGACCAAATTGGCACCAAGCTGAAACTTCAGGGTTGGGATTGCTTAAATCAGAGCTATAGGGGCCTAATTGTCCGCAAACCTAAAGTTGGAGGGCTTGAATTGAAGCTTAGTCTAAGATAAAATAATTTGCAATTCATAACATCTTGTTTCATAAATTGTATTACAGCTATGCATTTTCTCTTGTATTTGAGTCTCTCAACACAAAGCATAATGTTCTAAAGTCTTGTATGTATGACAAAAAAGTGTCCAATTAGTGGGCTCATTAGAGGTCATGTAATTGAAAGGGATGTGTAGGTCCAATTGTGTGGAATCATTGGTTTGGTTGAGATCATTATGTCTACTACCATCATTATGGTGGCTGTCAAATATTTGGTAGTTTCTCACTTTTAAAACTTTTACTTTTCTAGCTTTTTGTTTTGATGTTCGACTTATTTAAGCATGCTTATTTCAGGTGACCAGGGTGAAATTCTTGGTGTGGTTTCTGAAAGTGAAAAATCTTTTGATGATGATTTACAACATGCCTCCCTAGAAGCTGAAAAGTTGGCTGTTGATTTAGAAGAATTCCAGGTCAGTTTGTGATCTTTTTACCTTTTTTGTTGTGTTTATTTTCTGTTCCAGAGTATTTTTTGCTTTTACCTCTAAGATGTTTATTTTTAGAAAGACAAATTTTGATGGGTATTATGAAGCAGAAAGCTTTTTTAAGTTTGAGTGGCATGATTGAAAGTGGTGTACCACACATTTTAGTTTGGACAAAGTTTTCCTCCAAATTGGTTTGGAAAAACCTCCTCCAATCCTTTAGGTGGCAACTCATAAAACCATCCACATGTATAATTTATACAAGTCACATGACTTATTAAATAGGTCACGTGATAAAAAGTACATTGATGGTTTTATCAATTGCCACGGTAGTGGGTTGGAGGAGTTTTCCTTTGGAGGTAAAGTTTTTCCTTTTAATATTTTATTTTCTTTCCAGTAAGTAAATAGTTTGTAAATATTAACTAAAAAAATGAAAGTCACTGGGTATTCCCCAATATACATTGCAAATGGAATCATCATCAATGAGATTGAGTGTATAGAATGGTTGAGGTGCTCATGAGTTTACTTTGTGTGACATTTATGAAGTTGATTCTAGGTATATACTTCATGGCTGAGCCAAGGAATAATAAATGGTTTTGTCTCTGTATTCGTGCTTGCCCATGTATTGTGAGAGGCAATTGGTGTACTGTTTAAATAAATCTTTCCATGTTTCGGGTAATTTTATTTTTCTTCAATGAATATAATGTAGGGCGAAGTATGGATTGGGATATTTGAAAACGAGGATTATAAGGCCTGAGTTTCAAAGCACCAGTATGGATATGTTATTGAAAAGAGAATACTTCATGCAAAGAAAGGCATGAAGTAGCCTGAATTACAAAAAATACAAACAATTTGTACAAAAAGATAGAGACTTAATAAACATTGGAATGGAATCTCTATTCATGATCCCCAAAGCAAAAGACTAGTCAAACAAAGTGCCAACAAAATAAGCTGGAAGCTGGTCCCTTGTACTCTCCATATCCTCAAACATACGCTTATTTTGCTCTCGTCAAATAATCCACATCAAGCAAATGAAACCAAATTCCAAATATTCAACAAGTGTTTTCCCACCCAATTCCTCCAACCAAACAAAAGATCTTTCATTTTTGATTTGTTCGCCCTTGTATACTTCCTGTATGCCTGGGTGTTCTTCTTTTTTTATCAATGAATCTTTATTACTTATCAAAAAAAAAAAAAAAGAAGATCTTTCACACTCTAGTAAGACTCAAGAAATACCAAAAGATCTAAATACAAGATACCATTGATAAGCTTCCTTATAGTCTATTAGAAGGTGATCCACCCCCACTACACCAGCACATGCAGACTCCCCATTTTTCTTGAACCGCCATTGCACCCAATCCCCACCTGTAGTCAAAGGAATATGAGAGTCTAGAAGATGAAGAAAGGTAGCCACCAATTCCACCAAATCCACCTGCAAATCATTAAAATCCGGAGAGAACTACACATCCCAACTTCACCTCTCCCCCTCGACCTACCTGACCATCAAGGATTCCATGGAAGCCTCCTGATCTATGGAGTTCTCATACAAAGCAGGAAAGCCTCTTTTCAAGGGTTGGTCACCACACCAACAATCATGCCAAAAACAAACTCAGTTTGACATACTGACCTCGTTAAAGACACACAATGCAATGAATTTTATGCTCTTTTACTCTTTTTTCCCTAAATTTTTTTGGATGTACTTTGGCATTATATATGCCACTTTTGTACATGTAATTTTTGATTGGTAAGCTACACATGCAAATACTGGGTCTTGAATTCTTGACCTGACCTTCTGTCTCATTCATATGGGGGAAGTGCCATTTAAGCTAAAACTAATTGTCATGTTGTGTATATGTAATATTATAGACTTAGTTATGATCATCATTTTCAGTGTATTAATTATTATCTTAATCACCATATGCTTTCAATGGGAACCAAAGAAAAAAGAAACATATCATTTGCACCACTCTCTGAATTGTCTACATTGTTGGTCAGTATATTCTATTTTACTCTTTAATAAATATGTTGATGTTTACTTTTTATTTTTTTAAAATTCATGAGTTCTAGCAGGAAGTACCTCAAAGTCAGGAAGAGTCATTGGATGGGAAAGGCTCTACACCACTGCCTGTTTTGTGTATTGAGGATGGGATGGTAATCTTACGATTCTCTGAAATTTTTGGCATTCACGAGCCCTTGAAGAAGGGGGAGAAAAGAGACCGTAGGTTCTCCATTCCCAAAGGTATTGGGATGTATAATATGATATCTTCCTCCAGTTTTTAAAAAATAAGGAAATAATTATTGAAAAAGCACAAACGAGGCACAACCCATTTATATGAGATGGACACCAGAGATAAACAAAAAGTAACAGTTAAAACTAGAAAGATCAATAAGCTCAAATAAAATTGGAAAAGAATAATATGTGGTGGAAGCTATTCCATCATATAAGGATCTCAAGAGGGAAAGCTTCATTTCCAAAACCGAATTCTCACACCCTTTGCAACTTCAGGTGGTGTTTCCCTCCAAATACACCTCATGAGACAGAGGAATTGCAATCTAAATATGTACATTATGATGTTGTCTAAATTGTCCTTTCCAACAAGCCAACAAATCAACCACTCTTCTAGGCATGACCTGTTGAACCCTGAAAAGACACTAAATCATAGCCCACAGGTCTCTAGCAACATCACAACTAAGAAGCAATTGATTCATATATTCTCCACTTTTCTTACACATGCAATACCAATCCACATCTATTATTCAACACTTCTGCTAATTGTCTATCTGATGTATTCATCCATACTTAGTGTTTCAAGCCAGCATAATCCATTGATTTTGTCTAGAAATAGCATGATGGGAATTATATTTGGAACTTGTTCATTTTTGCAAATTTGTATCACTGCTCTTCATAAAAAAATTAAGTAGGTCAACCTCACTACTTTGTCAGAGTTGTAATTTTGACTGTAAAAAAAAAAACTGTTCTTTTATTTGCTAGCCTGGTTCTAGTTTAATTTTTTCTTCCCTCTCTGTTTCATTCTTTCAGATGGGTATAAATCTATGGACATGTCTGATATTGTTGAAGAGGATGAGGAGGAATTTTTAAAGGATGCTGGTCAAGGTTATTCATTTATGAAACAGGCACATTCAATTGAACTTGATGGCTCAGTTTTTGATGATGACAAACCAGAGGTCACAACATATGGTGTTCTGCAAGAGGCTACCTCCTTGCCTCCAGAAGATGATGGGCAAAGAAAGGACTCCTGTCTCAGTGCAGAACCAATGAAAGATGGGGTGATAGGAAATTTTTCTGTTGGATTGCAGGCACTGCGATGTCCTGGGTTTTATCCTCTTGATCAGCAAGACTGGGAAAAGGGAATTCTTTGGGACAATTCTCCCGTAGCGAGTGAAAATTCTGTTGAAAGTTGTGAAATTTCTGGACCTGACTTGGACGCTTCAGTTGTTAGTGAAGCAGAACTCGAGACAGGGCGACAAAATCCTGGGTCAGAGCCCCAAACAGAACCAGATGAGACTGATCATCATAGTTTTCTTCGCAGCTATCCTGATTTGCTGGAGCCCTTTGGCTCAAGAAACTCTTCCCCTCCATTCTCATTAAGACAATATCATCCACAACTTTTGAGGTTAGAATCCTGCTTAGAAGTGGATATTTCTGGTCATGCAGATGGTGGAAAGGAGAATGCTAGTGAGGATTTTCACCAAAGTGATGGTTTAAAGCATTATAACAAACTCACATCACAATATAAAGACTTGCTGGAAGGGTCTTGGTTTGACAAAATAATATGGGAGACAAATAGGCCCATTGAAAAGCCAAAGTTAATCCTTGATCTTCAAGATGAGCAAATGCTTTTTGAAATTTTGGATAGCAAGGATGCTAAACATCTTGGGCTTCATGCAAGGGCTATGATTATAACTCGTTCCATAAAGTCAAGGACTGGGGAGTCTTTTGAGCAACCTGGTCATGGAGGCCAAGCTGGTTGGCGATCTGTTGCTAATGACAAACACTATTCAAACAGAAAATCTTCTCAGAAAATCAAATCAAATTCTGAAAAACGTACAGGTCATGGTGTCAAAGTTTTTCATTCACAACCTGCACTTATGCTGCAGACAATGAAGCTAAAGTTGAGCAAGTAAGCATAGCTATTATTTCCATCTTGTTGTGTGCTTTTTTGTTTGAGAAGTAAATAAGAAACTTTATTAAAGAAAACTACATCTCCAATACACAAGAAGCCTACTGGGGATGCAGAAAGGTTACAAATTGCAAGAGTCTAAAAAATGGGAACTCTAGTGTCCTGGGGTTTTAGTCATCCATTCAAACTAGGACTACAGAACAAGCATCTTTAGCTCCATCGTCGATCATTCCTAACCTTCAAAAGCGTGGCTGTTCTATTCTCGCCAAATGGCTCACATAAGACACAAAGGGATGGCCTTTCAACTTTTGCTGCCCCTAAATTTCAAAACTGCCCTATCTAACACACCAACAAATCCACCACACGCCGGGGCATATCCCAATATTCTCCAAGTAAGCCCAGAACCAAAGACCATTACTCTCTAGTCTCTAGTATACTCGCAATGCAGCAAAATATGATCAACACTCTCTCCGCTCAGCTTGCACAGGAAGCACCAATCAACCACAACAATCCCATGCCTTTGAAAATTATCTAGAGTAAGAGTTTGCCCCAGACTGCAGTCCACGCAAAAGAAGCAACTTTGACCTTCCAAATAGACTTCCAAGGGAAAATACTGCCCCCATTAGAGAGCTGCCTATAAAAAGAGTTGACGTGAAATAACTTACTGTTCTTATAAAAAAAAAAAAATTACTGTTTATTGGATCCAGCAGATACGATCTTCAACTTCTAGTCTGATCTTGACAGAATAATTAAGATTCATAAACTAGACTCAGGGAATGGTCATTCATGGATAATGGGGTAAGAATTTAATGGAAAGTTTGGGGTTTGTTGAGCTTGGGCACATCATAAAACAAAAAGTAGGCAGTAGATGGTGATGATGTGCCTCAACAAACCTGGGGTGCATCCCAGTTATGATGGCCCAACACGACTTTTACGCCCCATTTTTTCTTGTGGAAGTGACTTGTTCTCCTTTGTTTGGTTACAACTTGGAAAAAAAAAATTTCCACTATTTTGCTTGCATGGAAACATTAATATATCATGTAATTCAAGTTAAATTTTTTTTGTTGATAAATAACGGAATTGTATTAAATAATTCAATATAATTTTATAATCAACAAGTTTCATTCACAAAATGAATATAGTGTAGAGCAACTAGAAAATAAACGAAAATCCAATCCAAAAAATCCAAATCCAAATCAACCCAAATCGTCAAATTTAACCAATATTTAAAAACAATATTCCAATGAAACCGCAGTCACCAAACTAAACTCAAATAGCGTTGTCAAACCTGAAACGACGTGAGTGCAAGGGCCAGAGAATTTGGAACTTGTATGGGAAGAAATCTGACTCAATGGGCTTATCCCTTAGGCTGTTTCTTTTTTTGGGTGTGCCAGGCAAAATGACAGTGGATTTAGTGTCGAAGAGCACGGTGTAAGAGTGTTGCGTATGCACTGGGCCTAGCGCAGCAAGGTCAGAGAGTGTGGATTTGGAACCAAATCTGTTGGTGATGAAATTATTGGAATAGATCTTCCTCAATGGCGACGTGGTGGTTGAGTTGATCATATGATTGATGTGCCATTGTTTGTGTGTGTGTGTGAGAGAGAGATACTGTTGAGACTTGAGGGTTTTTTTTTTTTCCTGTCTCGCTGGGAAGGTAACTCGTGTAATGTGGTAAATGTTTTACACTTCTTAGAAGTTTAAAACATTTTAATATTTTATGCCACTTTTGGGTCATTTTCTATTGACTGTGGAAAAGGTTTCCTTCAAGTAGGATTTTATTCTGCACCAAACAGAGGAAAATGTTATATGTTAAAATAAATATAACTTAATGCTTTAATGGAGCCAAACTGCCCAAAGCCCAGGAGCTTTTTTTGTTATCGGCGAAGAATGGTCCATGCCCCTTCATGCATGTTGTCATTGTCATGGTCGTGATGATAATACTTAATCATGATTACTTTTTTGCAGTTTGTTATGATTGTGTATATATTGGGTATTCCTGGTTTATCTCAAGGTTTTTTTTTTGTACTTGCATGTGATCCACAATGGTATTTTTCATGTAGATTTACAGTTAATTCTACTATATTCTGCTCTATATCTTCCACTCATCCTTTGGAGTCTTACCTTTTGTTTTGCAGCAAAGAACTAGCCAATTTTCATCGGCCAAAAGCTTTGTGGTATCCCCACGACAATGTGGTGGCTGTCAAAGAACAAGGGAAGTTGCCTACCCAAGGGCCCATGAAACTTATTGTGAAAAGCTTGGGTGGTAAAGGAAGCAAAATTCAAGTGGATGCTGAGGAAACTGTCTCTTCTGTTAAAGCAAAAGCTTCTAAAAAGCTAGGTTGTCATCTCTCATTTGGAGTGGTTATGCACTCTATTTGTTTAGTTCATTAATTGCTTTTGCTTACTGTCTTTATAATTTTACTATTTTGTGTCTTAGGACGTCATCTCCTATATCTAAATCTTTTCTGAAGACAGAGCGCTTACTTGGCACTTTTTTTTGGTAGACTTCAAGCTACCCGAAGTGGTAAAGTTATTTTACTTAGGGAAGGAACTTGAAGACCATGGATCTCTTGCTTCCCAAAATGTTCAACCAAACTCCTTGCTTCATCTTGTTCGTACAAAAATACACTTGTCACCGAGGGCACAAAAGATGCCTGGAGAGAAAAAGTCTCTGCGTCCCCCTGGGGCATTCAAGAAGAAATCTGAACTTTCAGTGAAAGATGGTCATGTCTTCCTAATGGAGTAAGTGAGTTGAAAGTTTTGTTTCACAGCTTTAATTTAGGTCACCTTATCTCCTAAACACTACCATATGAGGAGGGCTTTCTTGGTTGTTGTGATATCTTTTATTATTTTAGTGTTCTTCTTCATACTTTCTTTTGAATCTTCTTATTTTGTGAGTCATAGGAGAAACATAAATTGGGTGACAACTGTTTCCTATTCTGCTATTGGCAGCAATTAATTTTTGGATTTCACTGTTATACATTTCATAATCTTAGCACAAAGAGCCTCTATTGTGTGCATTTCATTTTTTAAGTTCAGTATTATGGCAATTCCCACATAATAATCAGTCTTAATACCTCTTTAGGTATTGTGAGGAAAGACCGTTGCTGTTGGGCAATGCTGGGATGGGTGCAAGACTTTGCACTTATTATCAAAAATCTGCCCCAGATGATCAAACTGGCTCCCTGTTGCGAAATGGAAACAGCAGCTTGGGGCATGTCATTGTTCTGGACCCTGCTGATAAATCCCCTTACCTTGGAGATATAAAACCAGGATGCAGTCAGTCATCTCTTGAAACAAACATGTATAGAGCACCCGTATTTCCCCATAAGGTGCCCTCGACTGACTATCTCTTGGTTCGTTCGGCAAAGGGAAAACTTTCCATTAGACGCATCGACAGGGTTAATGTTGTTGGACAACAGGTTTGCCGTAGTAGTAGTCTTCCTGGATCTGTCCTTTATGTTATACTTTTTCTCTTTTTCTCTTAATATCTATTGATATTGTTGTTTTACCCTTTGCTGGTGCTTGAAGTTATCATTTCTACTAATGATACTGGTCGTGTCACTTCTGGCTCCTAGCTAGTTCCTACAGAAATCACTATTACCAACTGGACTTACCTATGCATGACATAAAGAAAATAATATTAACAAATTCTTAACAGTAAATATTATTTTGTTAAGGAAATTGTAAGTGATGTGCTAAAGAAAAAATGATATGCAAACCAGGGAAATATCCTGAAATAAGATGTGAATGAAAAACAGAGAGAGATGGAGAAGTGAGAACAAAAGTATTGAGAGAGAGAGAGAGAGAGAGAGTAGCAAAACAAATGGAAGAGGAATATCTTAGATATACTTGGCGCAATTTGGAATATTTTTTTTTTTTTGGGTATATGGATGATCATGGTTTTTTATTTTCTTTAATTCTTTGGGTGAAATTTAGTTATGGGTTGACATGACCTCATGTTTCCCAAGCCCTTCCAATAAAAAAAAATTGTTTCTCAATGTGGGGCAGGGTGGGTTGGGGATTTTATTTCACTGATGGATGGTGGGACTGTGTTTTTGTTGCACTTGGGTGTGGAGCAGGGGCAGGGCCTGGAGAGGGGGAGTGGAATATACCCCTGAACTTGTCCTGTTGGAAATTCATGGTCAGGATGAACTGTTGTTAGTTGATGATTTGTTTGAACTATGACTGCACACCACTTTCATTTTATTGGAGGTTTATTTGTGTTAACGAAAGCTTTTGTGGTGTGGCGCCAATCTGGTTTGGTTGATTTTTCTTTGCAGGAGCCTCTCATGGAGGTGATATCTCCTGGATCAAAGGCCCTTCAGACTTATATGACAAACAGGCTGTTGGTGTACATGGCGCGTGAGTTCCGAGCTTTCGAAAAGCGTCATTTGCTCCCTTGCATTCGTGCAGATGAGTTGCCTGGACAGTTTCCTTACCTCTCTGAAGCCATTATTAGGAAGAAATTAAAGGAGCATGCTAATTTGCAGGTCATCATGCATTTTATAGATTTGTTATTTAAGTCTTTAATAGGCTCTGACACTAACTTCTTTGTGCTGCTTTGGTATTAGATTAATTGTAGTGCTCTGGTTTTTTGGCTTATGTTGTCAATGATAGTTCTATTGTATTCTATACTCACCTAAATGCTTCAAATGCATATGCACCATTCCAGAAGAGGCCAAATGGTCAGTGGATTTGGGTTAAGAAGCGCAATTTCCGCATTTGGTCAGAGGATGAGTTGAGAGAGAAAGTGAAACCCGAAGATGTGAGTTATTTGTTATCTCATTTGCCTTCTTTTCTTTGTTAATGAACTAAAACCTTTCTGATTATTGGAATCTTGTTTGTTATCTCTATGAAAACTTCGCAAGAACTATGTGAAAAGATAATCTCAGCCCTTGCATGATATTGAAAAATATTCCTTGTTGGTGGATATTTGATTTCATGACTGGTGAGTTTATGTAGTTTAACATCAATACTGAAACATAAATGAAGGCATATGCCAATCAAAGTTGTTTGAGTCCCAAAAAATAAAAAGGTTCATGTTGCTAGAGTTGAGTTATTTGTTGCTTTTGTAATAATAGTAGTAAATGCTTTTTTTCTTAGATGAGCTGACCTCACTGTCTTCCCAAGATGGTGAGCTCTTCTTATTCATGTTGACAGTAGCTCTAGCATCCACGCATCATTTACAGTCCTTGATAGCCCTCTGCCATTATTAACTCAAGTCTTATCTTCCACATATTTCATTGATCCAGACAGTATTGGAGTTCATATGTTAAATTCAGTCCTTCCTAAATTGCCAATCTTTCAGCTACTGTTATTGGTTTGACCTTCCTATTTATTATAGAGAGAAGAGGTTGCCAGTTAAGGAAAAGGGAATCCTATCTTTCTTTGTATTGCCACTTATTCATCTTAAGATTCTCTTTTCAACTACAATCATTATATGAACATGTTGCTTCTTAACAACTCAACATTGAATACCATGGTGCATGGTCTTATAGCATTTTTATAAAAAGTTACCCTTTGACTTAATAGGTATTCTACAATCACGCAATTCTTCTGATGTGCTTTGTACTTCATCCACTATCCTCATATTTTATGATTCACATCCTCTTCAATCTCTCTATCTTTATAAACTATATTTATAAAATATTAATCCAAGATATCAAAACCTCTTGCTCTTTGGAACCTCTTGACCATCAAGTCCTACAACCTTGTCAATGTATTTTTTTTTTTGGATAAATAACAATCTTTATTGATAAAAAAAAATCCCAAGTACACAGGCAGTGTACACATGACCAAAAACATTCTCATTGCAAAGGGAGAGATGGTTGGCATCTCTCAACAGGGACAGGAACAGTCTTCGAAGTTACATATTACCTACACACAGTGGATCTTCTGACCTAATTTTATGATGACCCCACGGAGAGTGTCATTTTTTGTTTGGACGGTGACATGGGGGAAGGTACCTACTTGTGATAATCTTAAGAGAAGAGGCTCTACTCTAGTGGATTGGTGTTGCTTGTGCCGATGTTGTGGATTGCCTTTTGCTTCATTGCAAGGTAGCCCATCAGTTGTAGAGCCTTTTTTTTTTTTGGATCTTTTGGGGTCTCCTAGGTCTTACTAGAGAGAGTGATTGATCTTGTGTTTGGGTGGAGGAACTGGATGGGAAAACATTTGTCATATATTTGAAATTTGGTTTCATTATATTTGATGTGGATTATTTGATGGGAGCGTAATAGGTGTACGTTTAAGGATATGAAGAGTACAGGGGATTAGCCCCTAGCCTCATTTGTAGGAACTTTGTTTGATTGGTCTTGTGCTTTGGAATTTACAATTGGAGTTTCCATTCAGGTGTTTATAGAGTCTATCTTTTTTTACATAATTCTTTTGTAATTTTTTTATCTGCTTTTTTCCCCTTTTGCATGAAGTAGTATTCTTTCAGTAAAATTATTCTTAAAAAAAAAAAAAAAAACCATCTCAATGTATAAGAATCAAGCATATCCATTAAGAACACAGAGTGAAAGACCCAAAAGCTAACAACCAGTCAAAAAAAGTTTTAAATAGAAGAAAGCTTAGGATCATGGATAGTCCTTTCATAGTCTTTGAAGCGTCAAGCATTCTATTCTAGCCAAATGCATCACACAATGATGGACTGCTTTCCAAACAGCTATATTCTGATGTTGCCCAAACCGTCCTTGACAAGAATCTAATAACTCCATAACACTCTTCAACATAACCCATTGAACAGCATACAAATCAAACACCTTGACCACAATTCATAAGCTATAGGACAATGGAGAAAATAGTCCAGTCTTTCCATTGCATTTACACATATAACACCAATCTATCACATGTTGGCATCTCTTTCGCAAATTATCTATTGTCAAAATTCTCCCTAAAGCTGCAATCTAGGAAAAGAAAGCAACTCTAGATGGCACCTTTGACTTCCAAATGCTTTTCCAAGGAAAAGGCATACCAATGTAGTGACCCATGCATGATAATAACCTTCAACCTTAAAACCCTTTTTCCTAGCTGGCTTCCAAGAGAGTAAATTAATTTTATAAAAATTGACAATGGCTTGAACTCCCAATCATGCATAGATCTTAAAAAAGCAAATCCCACTGAATGACATAATTACAAAACTTCATTAGGTCCACCACAAAAGCATCTCTATCTTGACTAATTTTAAACAGATCTAGAAAAGCCTCCTTTAAGGAACTATCCCCACACCATACGTCAAGTACCATCACCAACCTCATATTGTATATATTGTGCAAACAACACCCACTCACGTCTTATAGATCTCCAAAGACTCACTCCTTGAGGACCCTGTACCTCCTTAGTGCACCACCCACTCCAGTCACTCTCATACTTCACCTATACTGCTCTCCACCAAAACAACCCTCTCTAAATTCTGTCTCCATAACAACTTCCCTAATAGAGCTTGGTAAAAGCGTCTCAGGTCCTTGATACCCAATACCCCATTATGAAGAGGTGACCAAATCATAGCCCAGTACCAAATGGAACTTAGATTGCTTGTCTTGTCCATTCCATAAAAAAAAATTCCTCTATGTTTTCAATACAATTAGCCACATCAGAATAAAGGAAGAACCAGGGTTGGCAAATGGGAAAGAGTGCTTTTAATTAATGTCACTCGACCACCCTTAGATGGGTACATTTTCTTCCATTTTGCCAATCTCCTCTCCATCATCTCAAGAATTGGGTTCAGGTTGTCTTCTCTTTGAATTTTGCACCCAATGGAAGACCCAAGTATTTCATCGGTAACCTCGTCTCTTTACAACCCAAATATCCACCAACTCTTTTGAATTAGGAACATACCCACTGGGACCAACTCTGACTTAGTTCACATTCAAACCAAAACCAACCTCAAACCATTTCAACACATGACATAGGTGAACAATCTGATCAAAATTGGCATTGCACAATATTGTGTCATTTGCAAAGAGGAGATGTGACACAATCAATGGATTTTGTTGAGAGGTGCCTAGTGAGAATCTTGAAATATAACCTCCATTGACACAATCAATCACTAGGCTTATGGCCTCCATAACAATAACAAAAAGCATTGGTGACAATGGATATCCTTGCCTTAAGCACCTTGAGCTTTCGAAAAAACCACTTGGGCTGCTATTAATGAAAATAGAACTAACAGTGGAAACACAATAGAAAATCCACCTCCTTGATCTTTTGAAAATCCCACCTCTCCCAAGCACATAAAGAAGGAAATCCCATTTAACATGAGCGCATACTTTTTTTACTCATCCAAAAAGTGATCATTTGCTTTTTCCACATTTAATTGCACAGCGCCCTAGCTTTCCAAAATTTAATATGCTATCCAGGTACTCATTCTCAATAAGGAAAAGGTATCAAATTTGTTTTCCCATGACAAAGGCATTTGGGACTCAAAAATAATTTCATGCAACACTACCCAAAGTCTATTAGCCAAAACTTTGGCAATAATTTTATATAACTCACCCACTAAGCTGATAGGTTGAAAATCTCTCACATCCACATTTGATTTTTTGGGATTAGAGCAATGAATGTCGCATTTAGGCTTTTCTTAAACTTACCTTGAGTATAAAAATTCTGAAGTACTAGCATTAAATCATATTTGTGAATACTTCAACAAATTTGAAAGAAAGACATAGGAGAACTGTACGGCCCAGGGGGATTGCCGCTATTAAAATTTTTAGTCACACCAAGAACTTCATCTTCCTCTAAGGGTCTATATAGCCAACCAGCATTCTCCTCTGAAATCCTTGAAAACTCTAGTCCATCCAACCAAGGTCTTCATACGCCATCCTCAGTGTAATGAGGTTTATAAAACTGAGTAACACAAACACTGATGGAAGCTGAATCTGTAGTTAACTCTGCATCCACCACAAGATTGGTAATAGACTTTTGCCTCCGACTTTCCTCCAGAAGTGTAGTCTTTTCAAGCTCATCCACTAAAAATATTATCATCCACAAAAAAGCTTGCACCCAAAGGACTTCATCTTGAATCGATTTAGTGAGCTCATCCATCTCTAGTGCAAAGAGATTGGGCTTAATGTTGAACCTTGATGCAAACCTATAATGATAGGAAACTCACTTTTGGTGCCTTCACTTATTTTTACACTAGTTAAAACTCCATGATATATATATATCTTTAATTTATTTAGTATACTTTATAGGAACTCCTTTCTTTTCTAAAACCCACCCCATAACCTCTCTAGAGACATTCTCACATCTAGAGACATTCTCACAAGCTTTTTCTAGGTCAATAAAAACCATATGGAGATTTTTATGGTCTTCCCTATATTTCCCAATTTGACGTCTAAGTAAGAAATAGCTTCAATGGTAGATTGCTGCGACATAAAACCAAATTTATTTTTCAATATTGTTGTTTTGTGTTCTATGTTCAATCACTCTCTCCTGTAGTTTTATATTATCTGTTCGCTTTTCTTCATATTCTGCTTTGAACATTTATATTCTTCATATTCGCTTTTCTCCAGTGTGAATCATAAGCTTAATCTCATGGTAATTTATAGTGTTTTAAATATCTCTATTGTTCTTGTAAATAGGTATTAGAGTACTTCTCCACTCACTAGGCATTTTGTTAACTCTTAAGATGTTACTGAAAAGATTTGTCTACTAGCATACAACCACATTGCTCAAGCACTTACAAGCTTCAATGAGAATTTCATCAGGTCCCATAGCTTTTCCTGTTTTCATCCTCCTCAATTTGTCCTTTACTTTGGTCGTCATAATTCTTTGGACAAGCCTATGATTGCTATCCTCAATTTGGTTACTTAATTTGCTCCAATTTTTTGTATCGCTTCCATTAAAAAATTTATTAAAATAAACGTTTGATCTCTCTTTAATCTCCATTTCTGTTACTGGCACTCTTTGACCTTCATTTTTAATGTACTTAACACCATTTAAGTGTCTTGTTTTATTTCCCTTGTCTTAATAAGGTTATAATTTATAAATATACTTTTCTTCATCCTTCATCCCCCATCTTGCTAAAAAATTCCTCAGAAGCCTTACATTTAGTCCTTGGACATCCTTTTTTGCTTCCCTCTTCACAGCTTCATAATTTTCATAAGAAGCAATGCCTTTACATCTTTGCAGGTTTTTGTAGCTCTCTCTTTTTAATCTAATTGTTGCTTTAATTCCCATATTCAGCTACAAAGTCTCCTTAGTTGGTCTCTCACATCCTTTAGATTCTCCAAAATACTTCTTTAGCCATTCTTTTAACACAGCTAGTCACTTCATTCCAAATCTTATTAACATCTTCATCTCCACTTGTCTTCTTTAACCATTTTATCTTTAAACATACCTTGTTTCTTTCCCTTTAAACCCTACCATCTGATTCTAGGGATACTTTGTCTAGTATCTCTTCTTTCCATCTTCTAAGACGAATATTTAGTACCACCATCCTATGTTGAGTGGTTACACTTACTACTAGTATCCCTTACATTCTTTACAGCATCTACTATCAACTTTTTGAGCTAGGAAGAAATCTATTTGACTAGCATTTGTCCCACTTTTGGGGGACATTTGGTGCTGAGTCCCTCTTCTTGAACTAGGTTAATATCGAATCATACTCTATTGAAAAGTCTAGAATAGTATCTCTCCTTATTCATTTTTTACTCCATATCTCTGGACTCCATGAACTCTTTTAAAGCCCCCACTATCTTTTTCAACATTACCATTCAGGTCTCCTCCAATAAAATATAAGAAAATATTATTATGTCAAATAGCCACAAAAAAAAAAAAAAAAAACACCTATTTCATAAAATGTTTTAAAAGAAGTCCCGTTACCCTTGGATTTGTGTTTAGAGTGCTCCTAAATCAGCACTAGAACATACAGTGAAAAGATGGAAAACCAATCACGATTGTAGAACCAAGTTCTAGAACCATGGGCATATAGTTCATTGCTATAAGTGTTTCTTTACTTGAACACTGTAGTGCATATTTAGAAGTGAAGTTTTTGGGGCACCATCTTTTGTGAGCTGCACAAGGTCAGAGGCATGGTTGATTCTGATATAGGATTGAGGTAAACTAAGAGTCAGAAGATGATTGGAGCCTGCTGTTTCTATTCATCTTCTTCACCTCTTTTTTGTGCGCTTCCTGTTATGAGGCCACCTTTTGTAATTTAATCCTGAGTTTTAAAATAAATGGAAGATGAATGTAGGGAAAAACCGTTGTGGTATATAGCTTGTAGGCCAATGTGTTCATCTGTGAGCATGTCATGCGATTGTTCTGGTATATTGGGATCTAATGAGTTTTAAATAAACCATATATAGTCACATGTGTCGAAGAGTTTGTTGATGATAAGTGCAACATTGGCCTTATGCATTCCTCAAATATTCATCCATGTTGCTACACATTTGTTTTATCCACCACATTTTACACAGGAACAGCTTTTGGTTGATAATTGCTTATTCTTTTCATATAAAGCTCCTGATTGTTTTTTACTTGTTTTGGGCTTAGGTTTGTTCCTATGAAAGCATGCAAGCTGGCATCTACCGGCTCAAACATTTGGGAATTTCTGGGGTATTACCTTCTTCCATTTCATCCGCAATGAGTCGGCTACCCGATGAAGCTATAGTTCTGGCTGCTGCATCGCACATCGAGAGGGAGCTGCAGATAACTCCGTGGAGCTTGAGTAGCAATTTTTTTGCATGTGTAGTTCAGGTAAAATATGTTAACCTGCTTTTGAGAAATTTGTATGGCATACTGCTGATCATGTGTTGGAGGCTGGCAGTGCTACTTTTTATGATTATTCGTTGATAGTACATGAATATTGGCTTTTTAGTCTCAAGCCACTTTATCTTCATGACTAACTATATTAAGATTTGTTTAGTTGAAGCTGACATGATGTCCAACATACTACTGATAGGCATTTTCCTTTTTCTTGTAGGGAAA
Organism: Lithocarpus polystachyus; assembly: GCA_033629205.1. Taxonomy (NCBI): domain Eukaryota; kingdom Viridiplantae; phylum Streptophyta; class Magnoliopsida; order Fagales; family Fagaceae; genus Lithocarpus; species Lithocarpus polystachyus. The sequence goes on along the minus strand of CM066172.1, from coordinate 26,825,108 downwards.
AGAAAATATTGAGCGTATGGAAATTACTGGTGTTGGTGATCCATCGGGTCGGGGCCTAGGTTTCAGCTATGTCCGCACTGTTCCAAAGGCGCCAATGTCAAGCGCAATGATGAAGAAGAAAACAGTTACTGGTCGAGGAGGAGCCACTGTTACTGGAACAGATGCTGATCTTCGTAGATTGAGCATGGAGGCAGCACGGGAGGTATGTAAATTTTTCTGAGCAAATTAAAATTGTTTCTTTATTAGTTTAAATCAAGTTCAATTAGTCTCTCAGCTCACATTTTATTGCTAAGACATATTTTGATCACATGCGTCTATTCCATTATCCATCTTTATTTTTATAGGTCATACCCATGGTTGGAACTGTACCACACAATCCATGAACAGTGATCTCCATTAAGTTTATTGTGTAACATGATGCATACATATAGGCTTTGAGTACTCTTAATTCTCATAGGACTTTGGACTCCTAATGTATGAACTACATAATCCTTCTATTATGGATTCTGAAACCTTAGATTCTCTTGGTCCAATAGCACAAAGAGGTCTGGGCAAAGACATATGTACCACTACAGTGACTGAAGCCAACATTTAGACAATCTGGAAATTACAAAAAAATCTTTGAATACCATTTTACAGATTAATGTTATAAAAGTACAGTTAAAGAAAAAACATGTAAAACAAAACATGTAACATACTTAATGCAGGTAAGAATATAAGTTTCAAATTTGTCTGGTCTCCTGATTTGTTTTCTCGAGCCTCTTTCAGAGGCATCACTTCTGTGCACATCTTTGGCACTCTTTAAATCCAAGAAATGTTCCACCAAGTGATCGTTTTTGGGACCTGGTGAGGCTTGGAGAGGCACTTCTAGTTAGTTTTCTCGTAGTAAAGATAGCTATCTTTAAGGACATGTAAATTTGCATTAAGCCTAAGAATCATCATTCCTTGAGTCTCCCTTCAATATATTAGTGTGTTAAACCTCTTGCAAAGCACTAATGTACTTTGACAAGGACATGTAATTTTGCACTGAGCCTAAGAATTATCTTATCTCAAGCCTCCCGCCAATCTTACTACATTTGCACTCAGCCTAAGAATGACTCTCTGATGATGGTGTCCAACCTCTTGTTTGACGATGACATTTTAATTCTCTGTGGCAATGATCTGGAACGGCTTGGCCATTTAAAATGTGTCTTGCTTTGTTTTTAAGCTGTCTTGGGTTTCAAAATAAATCTAGGAAACTCTGATATGGTTCTTGTTGGGGAAGTCCGTGAGATTTAAGTCTAAGGCAATCTGGGACCCGATTCTAGAAAAGAGGGAAAGAATATTAGTGGGGTGGAAGAAAGTTTATTTTTCCAAGGGAGGACAAATCACTTTGATTAAGAGTACTCTTTCTAGCTTAACAGCATATTTCCCCTTTGTTTCCCCTTCTTGCTAGTATCACTCATTGACGTAAAAAAGTTCCTAGGGACTTTCTCTGGGGTGGTTTCTATGATGCTTTTAAATTCCATTTGGTTAGTTGGAAGACGATTTGCAAACCAGTCCAACAAGGGAGTGGCTTGCTCACTTTATTTAAGCTTTGTTAATAAACTGGCTTTGGCGCTATGCTACTGAAAAAGATGTTCTGTGGTGTACAATGATTGACCTGAAATATGGAAGTGTTTGGTGTGTGTGGAACTCGGGGTGGTGGCGGACTCACATGGCGTTAGCTTATGGAAACATATTAGAAATGGGTGAAATAACTTTGCAAGGTTTATTAATTTTGAGGTTGGTAGTGGGTCTGCAGTTCACTTCTGACATGATTGCTAGTGCGGGGGTATGATGCTTAAGGATGCCTTTCCTGATCTCTTCTAATCAGGTTGAGATAAAGAAGTTTCTATAGTTCTGTGGCAGTTTATAGGTACACCCACAATGGAAATAATTTTTTTAGGATGTACTGTTTATTTATGCTAGATCCTTACTACAATTTCGAGGTAAAGTCTTTTTATAAAGTTCTTTCCCCTAGGGTATCTCAACAGTTTTCATGGCAGAGTATTTGGAAAGTGCTATGGAGAAATTCTCTGAATTTATTGAGGATCTAAACTTGATTGATCTGCCTTTGGAAGGGGGAAGTTTTACTTGGTCAAGTGGTACTGATCAACCTGCGATGTCTAGGATTGATAGAGCCTTGGTCTCTCCAGATTGGGAGGATCATTTCCCAGATGTTACTCAAAGGATTTTACCCCGTCCTATTTCTGATCACAGTCCGATTCTTCTGGAGGCAGGGGGTATGTTTAGTGGGAAAAGCCCTTTCAGGTTCGAAAATATGTGGTTGAAGACGGAGGGTTTTGTGGATAGGGTTCAGTCTTGGTGGAGTCGGCATTCTTTTGTAGGTACTCCTAGTTTTGTGCTTGCAAAAAAGTTAAAAGCTCTGAAAGAGGACATTGTTCAATGGAATCGTCGAGAGTTTGGTAATGTCGAGCGTCAAAAGAATCAATTATTGGAGGAGTTGAAATCATTAGACGCTAAGGAAGGGGATGTTGGTCTCTCTGATGGGGAGAAATGTCATAGGGCTTATTTGAGGTCTCGGGTGGAGCATCTTCTTTCCTTGGAGGAAATTTCCTGGAGACAGAAATCTAGGATGTTATACATCAAGGAAGGGGACAATAACACCAAGTTTTTCCACAAAATGGCTAATTCCCATAGAAGATATAATCATTTGAGGACCTTGGAGGTGGATGGGGTGGTTTGTGAGGAGGAATCTGAGTTAATTAATCAGGTAGTTCATTTTTATCAAAACTTGTACAAGGAGTCTGACGGGTGGAGGCCTTTTGTGGAGGGCTTGGAGTTTGATTGTATTGGAGATATGGAGAGGGCTTGGCTTGAAAGGAAGTTTGAGAGAGAGGAGATATTTCAAGTCGTTAGTGCTATGAAGGGAGACAAAGCTCCAGGTCCGGATGGGTTTACTATGGCGTTTTATCATCACTGTTGGAGAGTAGTGGAGAAAGATGTGTTAGCGGTCTTTGATGAGTTTTTTCATCATTGTAAGTTTGAAAAGTCGCTCAATGCTACTTTTATTGCTTTAATTCCTAAAAAGAAGGACGCCTCTAATATCAGAGATTTCCGGCCTATTAGCTTGGTGGGGAGTGTGTATAAAATCTTGGCTAAGGTTTTGGCAAATCGTCTGAGAGCGGTTTTAGATCAGTTGATCTCTGAATCTCAGAATAGCTTTGTGGGTGGGAGACAAATCCTCGACTCAGTTCTGATTGCGAATGAATATGTGGATAGTCGTAGGAAAAGTAAGGTTCCTGGAGTCATTTGCAAACTTGATATTGAGAAAGCTTATGATCATGTGAATTGGGAGGCTTTGCTTTATTTAGCTAATAGAATGGGCTTTGGAGTGAAGTGGTGTAAGTGGATTCGCACTTGTATCTCCACAGTTCAGTTCTCTATTTTGATTAATGGGTCTCCAGCTGGTTTTTTTAGTAGCTCAAGAGGTCTAAGACAAGGGGATCCGCTATCTCCTTTGCTGTTTTTGATATTGATGGAAGTGTTCAGTAGGATGCTGAGAAGAGTGGAAGGAGCTGGTCTTATTCGTGGTTTTAAAGCTGAGGGTAGGAGGGGTGGTGGGGAATATGTTTCACATCTATTGTTTGCAGACGATACTATCTTATTTTGTGATGCAGATGTGGAGCAAATTCTTCACATTCGGTTGTTGCTCCTTAGTTTTCAGGCGGTAACAGGTTTGAAGGTTAATGTGCTCAAGAGTGAAATGGTTCCAATAGGGGAGGTTGTTGATGTGCATGCCTTGGCGGATTTATTGGGCTGTAGAGTTGGTTCTTTGCCTATGACTTATCTTGGCATGCCATTGGGGGCTTCGCATAATCTCCCCTCAATTTGGAATCCTATTTTGGAAAAGATAGAGCGGAAACTAGCCGGTTGGAAGAGGTTGTATTTGTCTAAAGGGGGTCGATTGACCTTACTCAAGAGTACACTCTCTAGTCTCCCAACCTATTTTCTTTCTCTTTTCACCATTCCTACTTATGTGGCTAACAAGATTGAAAGGTTGCAAAGGGACTTTCTATGGGGTGACAGTAAGACTCATTTGGTAGGCTGGGATAAAGTTTGTACGCCTATAGCTTACGGTGGTTTGGGCATCAGGAAAATCACTACTTTCAATAAGGCCTTATTGGGGAAGTGGTTGTGGCGGTTTGGGAGGGAAGAGGGTCGGTTATGGAGGAGGGTGGTTGCGTCTAAATATGGGGAAGACTGGGGGGGATGGACCTCAAAGCTAGGTAGGGGAGTTCATGGGTGCGGTTTGTGGAGAGGTATCCGCATGGGGTGGGAGGATTTTAGCAAGAATTGTCAGTTTGTCGTTGGGCTGGGTAATAGGGTGAGATTTTGGCAGGATGGGTGGTATGGGGATCAACCTTTCCAAGTATCTTTCCCAAGGTTGTTTGGTATTGCTTTTGATAAAGAGGCATCTGTAGAGGCTTCTTTGTCAAGGCAAGGGGATAGAAGAATTTGGGATGTTCATTTCACTCGAGATTTTAACGATTGGGAGATGGATGAAGGGCTGCTTTTTCTTCGTTGTTTGGGTGCTATTATTCCTCCAAGGGATGTTAGAGATCAAATGAGATGGAAGCTGAAGTCTAATGGAGAGTTTGATGTCCGGTCGTATTATAATAAACTGCGGGGTTTTCCCTCAATTGTCTTTCCGTGGAAAGGAATATGGAGAGTTAAGGCTCCTAGGCGAGTTTCTTTTTTTGTTTGGTGTGCAGCTTGGAATAAGATTCTTACGGGTGATAACTTGAGACGAGTGAGGGGTTTGGATTTTGTAGACTGGTGCATCATGTGCCGCCATTGTGGAGAGACGGTAGACCACTTACTTATCCATTGTGAGATGGCTTATCGGCTGTGGAGCTTTGTCTTAAATACTTTTGGTGTGTCATGGGTTTTGCCTAGATCGATCCCTTATTTGCTTTTTGGCTGGTGGAATTGGTTGGGGAAGCATTCGTCTCAGATTTGGAACTTAGTTCCACTGTGCATCCTTTGGTGTATTTGGAAGGAACGGAACCGGAGGACTTTTGAGGATAGGGATAGCTCTGCTGATCAGTTGCTTGCCTCTTTTAGTGGGTCTCTTTTTGATTGGTCTCGGGCTTGGGGACTCACGTCTAGTGATTCTCTACCCTCTTTTCTTTGCTCCCTTTCTCTTTTGTAATTTTCTTTGTCGTGTGGTTTTCCGTTTTGTTTATTGTGTTTTCTTCCTTTTGTATCTTTTGGGTCTGCTCTATGTTTTTTTGCATAGAGTAGCCTTTCTTTAATATAACTTTTCTTACTTATCAAAAAAAAAAAAAAATCTTCGTAAACGGAGGTTGTGTGTGGTTGATTGGTGTTGTCTGTGTAAGCGAAGTGGTGAGTCTTGATCATTTGTTACTGCATTTACCCCTTGCTCATGATATATGGTCCATGGTTAGTATCGCAATGTAGATATTTGGGGTGCTATACCTCAATGTGTTGTGGCTTATTTGGAAAGAAAGGCATAGAGTGCTTGCCCTCTGAATTAAAACTATTATTATTTCGTACTCTATATGATTAGATGGCTGCTATAAGTATTCATTCAATCTCTGTTTGTGCTGGATCTTTTCTACTTGTGTACTTTTATTTGACTTTTTAAAAACCCTTGTACACTACCCGTGTAAGTGGTTGCGTTGTTTTTCTCTTCTTTTGATTAAAATGTCCCAATTACTTACAAGAATGTTAGTTGTGAAGGCAGAAAGGGACATGACAATTGCAAACTAAACTTGCAAATTACAAATGAGGTCTAACTCAATAGGCACATCTGTTTTTAAGAGCCATGTGGAGGGTGAGGTAGTAGTTTCAAGATATAATGGGTGCGTGTGTAATTACCAATAACTAAAGAAAAGGCAAATTGCCTTCCTATTTAAATTTCTTTGTGCTTTCTCTGAGTCTTAACCTTGATCATCAGAACTTATTTGGACACTAAGTGGGCTCTTGCAAGGTTTCCTTTGATTGTTGAAGCTCTGTTATAAGCTAATTCTTGATGCAGTCAGATTCTGTACATTCCTTCACACCTAGGCATGCCCGGTGCTCGTGTGGAATTTAAGCTTTTTTGTTTTCTCTCTCTGGGTTGGGAGATGAACCTGTATCTGTAATTCCAATAGAATCTGGAATGTGAGTTTCAATGTGTATCCATATAAGTTTTGTTGACATGGATACTTTGGGGTCAAGTTCTGAGTGTATGTAACAGAATTGGTGTAAGAAAGCTGGATGGCTTAGTTTTTTCTTGGAGTCCACAGGGCGGGTCATTTGTCCCTGTTTGGGTTGGGTCAAATTGGCCTTTCTCTATTTCCATTGTGTTCTCTGTTGGTTTTGGAGGTGATCGTTTGTGTTAAGGGAAGAACTTTAGCTTTTCACTTCGATGCTTTAAGAACAATTTGGCTACATAGTGCCTTCACCTTTTTACTTCCCTGTGAGTACAAAGAAAAACCTTATAACTGCTCAAAGCTCAATTTTTTGCAACACCAGAGGTGATTGTTGATAACGATGCATAGGGGGTTTATTAGATTCATTTTAATGGTTTATAGTGGTGTCTGGGTTAACTTACTTTTGCAGGAGTTATTTTATTTCTAGCCTTATGTATTAGTTGATGCATGAGTTTTGCTTCTAGCCTTTTGTTATTCAGGTATAACAAGAATAATCTAGAAACTGTATAACAAGAATAATCTAGAAACTAATTTTGTTTGATGTATGGGTTGCAATATATATGCATGTGGAGATTTGACCGGAAGCTAATAATTGATTTCTATTTCCTTACTGCTGGTTTTTCTTTAAATCTCTACTAGCCTACTTGTATTGCTTGTTTCCTCGCAAAATCATGTCATAGTTTCCTATCAGTATAGCATTTCTCATCCTTGGGGAAGGCACAGTACTTTGAATGGCTTTTTTATTTTTTATTTTTTCTTTAGTAGTAGAGGAGAAAAATTGAAGATAAGGTTGCCTACCATGACCTCTCTTAGACCCCACAAAACTGGGGGCTTTGCACATTGGTTACGACCATTTTAAGCAGTGGAGAAAAATAGTTCTTGCTCTTCTATTGATATTGGAACCTACTAGTATATCCAAATTTTATATGACTTTTTTTTTCTTTTTTTCTTTTTTGCATTTTAAAATTTGTTTTATATTTATTGTAATTCATGTTTTTAATCTCTTAACTGTATATGAATTTACAGGTTCTTCTGAAGTTTGATGTTTGTGAGGAGGAGATTGCGAAACTGACTAGGTGGCACCGTATTGCTATGATACGCAAACTTTCAAGTGAGCAAGCTGCATCGGGGATACAGATTGATCCGACAACTATCAGCAAGTATGCACGTGGCCAGCGGATGTCATTTCTTCAACTGCAACAGCAGACGAGAGAGAAGTGTCAGGAGATTTGGGAACGACAAGTTCAGAGTCTTTCTGCCTTAGATCGTGAAAATGAGAGTGACTCTGAAGGAAATAGTGATCTTGATTCATTTGCTGGGGATTTAGAGAATCTTCTTGATGCAGAGGAATGTGAAGAAGAAGTAGGTAACTATGAGTCAAAGCATGACAAAGCAGATGGTGTTAAGGGGCTCAAAATGAGAAGGCGCCCATCCATAGCTCAGGCGGAAGAGGAAAATGAAGATGAAGCCGCTGAAGCTGCCGAATTATGCAAGTTACTCATGGAAGGTATTGATATTTTAGTCTCACTAAAGGAGTTTCAAACACAGTGGTATTATATATGGGGGAGCTTTTATAAACTTCTATCTGGGTAAATTCGCATTTATGGGCCTTAGCAATAATTATATTTCTGCTACACAGATGCTATTATATGGAGGGAATATCTTCTTCTTCTTCTTCTTTTTTTTTCTAATTTGCCAAAAAAGTTTAGGAAAACTCATGGAATTGATTAGGCCAATTTTTTGCATGTGATTGTAACTATCTGCCAAAAAATAAAATTATTGTCTCTATAGATAGTTGGATACTTTTTTTTTGTCAATGCATGAAACAGATATTAATAATTGGGCAGAATCCATTCTAAATCTGTAACTTTTTGGCATGTAGTAATTGTTGTAACGTCATCAAATCTCACCTTGAAACTTTTCTGCAGATGATGAGGCTGAGAGGAGGAAGAAGAAAAAGACTAAAGTTGTGAGGGAGGAAACAGGGCTGGCTTTGGGCTTGCAACCAAGTTTTGGATTTGAGAACACGAATCGGATCAAGCAAATTGTCAGTACTGCCCAACCTGATGGGTCCTATTCTTCCAAAGAGATATTTAATAAAGACATGAAGGAGGTAAGAATGATTTGCATTATATATTCCACTCATGCTTATTGGTTTTATTTACGTGTTTCAAATACATATGGAGTTTCTGTCTTTCATGTACCCCCATCCTCTCTAATGATGGTAGTTGTTAAAATTGAGGATAATAGAATGTGCTGTGTGTTTTGGTGGCAGGTAGAAAATGTTATTTCGAAAAAAGGCAAGTATGGAAAGGTGAAAGCTTTAACGAAAAAGAATGATATCACAAGTGTTGGTCTAGTCAGTAAGAAAATCAAAATATCGGGAGATAAAGTCAAGGCAAGTGACCTCATTCATCTTTGTTTCTTCATCTTGGGTGGCATCACACGTTAAAATTCTTTCAGTACTTATTGGAAATTCACTACATTAGAAATTTTTTAAAAGATGCATCAACCACTAGAAAAGCCGCATGAGGATACCCATATCCCCGACCAGGGACAGACCTAGGATTTCAAGCTAGAGGAGGCCGGAGTATAAGGGAAAAAAAAAAAAACTCCAAATAAACATCCATATAGTATTAACAAATTATAAATACACAAAATCGTTGTTTTTTAATACATTAAAATGCAATCATCTACCAACAAAGACAAAAAAAAAAAAATAATAATAATAATGTTTATTTTTAATACTAGGTTGGCTAGGTTTTGTTTTGTATTTTTGTCTTTTTTTTTTTTGTTTTTTTTTTTTTTTTTTTGTTTTTTTGTTTTTGTTTTGAAGTTAGAGCATTCACAGTAGTGGTGCTTAAAAATTTAGCTTTTAGTACTTCAAAAAACTATTTTATCTATTTAACCACCTCACTTTACAATACACCCAACATCAAATTTTCTATTTTTTTACCACTTCATTTAAGAATAATATAAACAACTGATTAAAATAATAAAGGAAGAGAGATAATTTGAGTTTTTTAATTGAAGGTAGAGAGATAATGTTAATAAAATATTGTATTTTATTTTTAACAACTTGCTACAGTCAACTGTTATTTATACCAGTTTACTGTAGTTACAAAAAATTTAGCTTTAGTTTCTCCAGTAACACATGGTTCTTTGGTGGTAAAATAGGTTTTTTGCTAAAATACAATCACTAGTGAATGTTTTTATTGTTCTTGTTCAGGTTTTGCATTAGATAGTTGCTAGTTGGAGGGGGGCCCCAAGGTTTTGGAAGGGGGACCAACTATAGAAAAATGATATATAAAATAAGTAAAAAAAAAAAAAAAAAAAAAGGGCCAGGGTGCCCGGGCCCCCACCTGGGTCCGTCCCTGTCCCCGACTATGTATTTTCCCATCTGTACTAATGTCTTTATAATTGATATGATCATTAGGTCTAGTATAGTGATGCTCAGAGAATCAATAATGTAAGGAAGAGTGTATGACTTACAAATAGGTTAGACCATTTTTACAAATTGGGAGGAAGCAGAGAATATGATTTATGATAAGGTAGAATGGTGGAAAGTAGATGTGGGCAACCCTGATTAGCTAATGAGAATACGTCAAGCAGCATTAAAGGAGAGTGATTTGATTCAAGGTAAGTGAATGAAAAGTGGTAGCAGAAGGCCTAAAATAATACATTCATCAGTGAGAAAAGTTATGGGAATGAAAAGAGGTAACAGAAGGCCTAAAATAAATACTAGTAGAAATAGTAAAAAATAAAAAAGTAAAAAACGACATTTGAATTAAGGTGGTGACAGAGGAATGAGCTCGTGGGTTGGGAAATAGAAGGGGTGAATTAGTTCATGGATGTAGTTCACTCTAAAGAGGTTGTAGAAAGTAATGAGGATTGTTTATTTTGGAAGCCAGATGGGAAGGGGAAATTCAGTGTTAGTCCTTTTAAGCATGTTTGCAGCGTGCACTCAATTCTGTATTCCCTTGTAAAGGTGTTTGGGCCAGTAAGATTCCAAGTAAGTTAGCTTTTTTTTTTTTTTTTTTTTTTTTTTTTTTTTTTTTGTATGGACTGCATCTTTGAATTCTGTATTGATGATAGATAACCTTGTTATACAGAAGCTAGTGATTTTTAATAGATGTATTATGTGTAAGGGCAGTGTTGAAACAGTTGAGCATTTGTTGTTGCACTGTACTATTACTAGGGAGCTGTAGTCTTTTGCACTTGTGGTTTTTGGGGTACGTTGGGTAATGCCATGCCAAGTAATTGATTTGTTAACTATTTGGAGAGGGCTGTTTCGAAGCCACTGTAATAGGGTAGTGTGGCAAGCTACATGTTGCATTATTTGGACCATATGGAGAGAGAGGAATCACTGGACTTTTTAGAATGAAGATCCATGCAAGATGTTCAAAAAAGCTTTTTGAGAACTATACATTGATTAGGGGGTATCCTGAAGTTCTATTATTGATTTTTTGGACATCATGAGTGTCCTGTTGCAATTCTTTGTAGATGCTTGCTTTTGAGCGTTCTTTCTTTTTATATAAATTATTTTTGCTTATAAAAAAAAATGGAGGTGATAGAGAGTATGGTTTTGGATAGGAAAGAATGCCTGAGAAGAGTGTGTGTATCATCCCACTTAGTTTCTTCAAAATCCCCGGCTCCATAGTTTGGGGTTCCCTTCCAAACACTAGAAGAGATATATATATATATATATATATATATATATATATTGGATCAACTACTCCTACATCGATCGTTTGCTATTGCTTTTTATTTGTGCTCTTACATCTTTTTGCAATTCACTGGATGATTTCAAAGAAGGTGATAGATGTCTACTCCTATTGGCAAGGGTTGTTTGGTAGACACATATAGCCTTATTTGGAATGTGACTCCTCAATGCCTTTTTGAACAATTTGGAGATAGAGAAATAATTGTGAACTTTGAAGGATTTACCCTATGATTTGATGGAGGGAGAGTAGAGGAGAGGTGGCTAGAAGGTGGCTGGAATTTCCAGTCTTTCTACTTTCCCTCCATCAAAACATACCCTTAGGATTCATCTATCCAGATCAAATATGCTTTTATACGTTTTTTGTTTGAATGTTCTATAATTATTGGCAAGATTCATCAATCCACTGTCTAGGTCAAAAATGCATTATTGTAGATTTTGTGGATCTTTGAAATCTTAGACTTTAGTTCTTTAAGAGAATCTCTCATATACTCCATATCTATTTGAGTTCTTAAAGCGATACAAATTTGTTATTACTGAAAAAATAAAAAAAAAATAAAAAAAAATAAAAGTATACAAGTAAGTACTAAAAGTACAGCTATCAAGCATCTTAAGCATACTGGCGAAAGAAAAGAGACCAGAAGCATTCACCCACTCAAATATAGATTTGAGGAATAAAAGTTTCAGATTCAGAACAAAATTTTCCCAACCCTCAAAATTTTTGGCATCTTTCTCTCCAAATGCACCATGTAAGAAATGCGGTATCACATTCCAAATTACTATATTACTACATCTAGCAAACTTGCCTTGCCAAAGCTAGGAAATCCATTGTTTCCCCACCCATCTTACACATACAACACCAATCTATAATGATTATTCGCTGCTTCGTGAGTTATCAACAGTTAGAATTTTGCCCAAAGTTCCTGAGGGTACTTAAACTTATTACCAATTCCACCCCACAAGAAATTCCCTTTGCAACTTCTCTATACCAATGTTTTGAATTTCGTTTTGTTCCGGCCGGAATGGCCAGAAAATATTGTACTGATATGCAAAGTAGAATGATAACCCCCTGTTCCACCTCGGACAAAGTTTCGGGCTGTTCCGGTGAGTTTCGGTCAAGACTGGCTGAAACAGAAGATTTGGCCGGAATGAGATTTGGGTATTCTTCTCCTTAAACCAAAAACAAAATATTATTTCAGAGTATAAGGAAAAGATGACTAGATGAGCACCTTACATGCTTACTTTGATGATGTTTGTAGAAGGAAAACAGTGGTTCAGATCTGCTGGTGTGGTGGGGGAAAGGAAAAAGAAAAGAAAAGAAGAAAGATGAGAATGGAGAGTCACAGAGGGCGTATGGTCTGTGAGAGAAAAATAGAAAGAAGATGAAGATGATAGTGACTTTTTGAGAAGAGGACTCACAGTAATTAAGGAGTGGTAAAACTAATCAATGCTCCTAGGGAAAGATGATATTCGTGTGGGCTGGGGGGAGACTTTTGCAAGTAAATGAGTTTTGGGTACTTCTCCTTGAACCAAAAACAAAATATGATTTCAGAGTATAAGGAAAAGATGACTAGACAAGTCCCTTACATGCTTACTTTGTTGATGTTTGTAGAAGGAAAACAGTGGACCAGATCTGCTGGTGTGGTGGGGAAAAAGAAAAACAAAAGAAAAGAAAGAAAGATGAGAATGGAGTCAGAGAGGGTGTATGGTCTGTGAGAGAAAAATAGGAAGAAGATGAAGATGATAGTAACTTTTTTGGGAAGAGAACTCATGGTAATTAAGGAGTGGTAAAACTAATCAATGCTCCTAGGGAAAGATGATATTCATGTGGGCTGGGGGGGGGGAAGACTTTTGCAAGTAAATGGGAAGTTTATTGGAAGGTGTATCATTTATGTAAATTTTTTTTTTTCCAAAACTTGTATTTTCTTTGCAATTTGAATATTTAGCTTAATATTTTTTTTTTAAATTTTTGTTATTATTATGATTATTATCATATACGGTAATCTTGAAATTGAATGCTGAAATAAGCCGGTACCAAGATATTACGTTCCAATGAACAAACTGGAATGGGCACCGAAACGGTATTCATAACATTGTTCTATAGAATGAGCTACCCCCATGAGAATGGGAAATAGAGATAGGTAGTAGGTTGATAGGTTAGAAAAAGTGATTTTAGTCAGTATGAATCTACAACACTTGGAAAGATACATCCTTTTCTACCCAGCTAGGCATTTATCTATATTTTTCAGAACAGAATTCCATACAGCCTCTGTTTGAAAGTTGCCCCTAAAGGAAGGCCCAAGTGGTGGCACAAACACTATACATCCCAAGATGTCAGCTAGTACTTCAACATTTGGCACATGACCTACTAGTACCAATTCTGATTTCCCCAAATTTATCTTTAAACCTGATATAGCCTGAAACCACACTATCCTCTAGCAGTAACTATCAGAGGCCCTTAAATACCAAATGTTGGAGTGCCTTATTGATACCAATGCATCTTTGGTTCATTCATTGTTTGAGAATTACTATACTTTTTTTTTTTTTTTTATAATGCCTAAACGGAATGTAACGAGATAGGGATCCATATGTAAACGTAGTGCTCATTTAAATATGCTTGGGTAATCCCTTTTTATAATTAGAATGTATATAGACTAACCCTATTGTGGTCTGTCCCTGTATGGACTAAACATATATTCATGAAATCAACTCAATTGTCATGCTATAGAATATAAGTTCATATTCCCATTCCCATTTGGCTGGAATAGATGTATTTATTTTTTATTCCAGTCAAGGAAGGGGGATCTTGAACCAAGAAATAGATTCTAGAAGCTAAAAATGTATCATGAGCAACTTAAGTAGTCAGGTTCATCGACGTTGCTGGTATGGTGTTCTTATTGCACATACAATAATATACAATAATACTCAATTCGATGAAATTGTTTGATCTACCGGGAATCATCCCCAAAATGACAATTTTACAAGAATTATTAGAAAGCACGTGAAGAATTTAGTGTATTTACTGGGAAAACATGAATTTTTATTGAATGCGCACATATTATTGTCCATTAGCTTATCATGAGAGCAGAGACAAATGGTTGGCGCCCTTCTAACCTTTTTTTAATGAAATTTTACTTTTTTAAAAAAATTTTGAGAATGGAGACAAATTTTGTCTCAAGGGATTTTTCCTTGATCTGGTTTTAAACTGTGTTATATGCAGTGGTTCCCTCTAAAAATGTTTATTTTTCTGGGTGGATGTAATTTCAAATGTCTGGAAAACTGCTTCATTTTACAGGGGAGTATTGAATTGTACTTATTTTGAGTTCATTTCTGTTCTAGAGCCAATCTGCTGTATTGTTGTAATCTGAAAGTACATGCTTTTTTTGTGAATGGTTGTCATAACATTTAGTGTTTACATCTGCTGCCCAAGACTGCATTAATTAACTCTCCTGACTAAAACCAGGTTTTTAAGGAGAAGAAATCTGCAAGAGAGAGTTTTGTTTGTGGGGCATGTGGTCAGGTGTGTAATTTTACCTTGTTACTTTAGAGATGTTATGATGTTTTAACAGAATAGAGAGAGAGATTAAGTATTGATTGTTCACCTTTCGATGACCAGCTTGGACATATGAGGACAAACAAGAACTGCCCTAAGTATGGAGAAGATCTAGAAGCACACGTTGAAACTGCTGATCCAGAAAAGGCACCTGTAAAAATAAAACCTCTGGATCCTTCTAGTCAGACCCAGCAGAAAACTCAGACAAAGAAGGCCATTCCAAAAAGTGCTACAAAAATTGCTGTGGTCGAAACTCCTGAGGCTGAAAAATCTAGTTTGAAGACAAAAGTTCTTCCAGTGAAGTTCAAGTGTGGTTCCATCGACAAGTTTTCTGATAATCTTGCTGTTGAAGCAGCACTAAGTTCAGACCAACCAGTCACTCCCAATCCTGAAACTGGGAAGTCAGCTGTTAAGGTTAATAAAATAATAATTCCCAACAAGACGAAACCTGAAGATGCAGAGACCCCTAAACCCTCTATCAAAATACGACCACCAGCAAATACAGTTAGAGATCAGCTGGAATCTCATAAACGCTCTATCGTGATACGGCCACCAACAGAAACAGATAGAGAACAGCCTCAGAAGAAAATCATAATCAAACGGCCCAAAGAAATTATTGACCTGGACCAGGTCAGTCAGGATGGAAGTCCTAGTTTTGAGTACCGAAAGACTAAAAGAATAGTTGAATTATCAAATATTGCAAAGCACGGGAAGCTGGAGAGGAGGACTTTGGCTGAGGAGTCTGCAAAAAAGAAACCTAGAGAGGATGGAAGATGGTTCGAAGGGCAAGAAAAGTTAGTAGAGATAAAAAAATATGCAGCAGCGATCAAAAGTGAGAGGGAGGAAGAAGAAAGACAGAAGGCGAAGAAGAAAAAGAAGAAGAAGAGGCCTGAAATAAGAGAGGAGTATGTAGAGGACCCCAGAACAAGAAGAAATGACAAGAGGGTGCCAGAGAGAGAACGAAGTGCAAAAAGGAGGCCTGTTGCTGAGCTTGGAAAGTTTGGTGCAGATTATGGCCCACCAACAAAGCGTCGTAAGGGGGGAGAGGTACTGTGCTTAGTCTTACCTTGTTATCTTAATTTCTTCTGTGTAGGTTTCTTCCTCATGTGCTGCTCCATTATTATCAGTGATGGTGGTCTTATCTTCTATGGTATGATATCTCACCTCATAGATAAACTTTAGGTAAAGATCAATTGCAAGAGACAACTCTATTCAATTGATTGTGGACGAATTTTTCGTCGATCTTGCCTTGCAAAGAACATCCACCTATCCGTTGGACTTAAAATGAATGGAATAAGAGTTGCAGTATACCTAAACTATCATATGTTAGAGAGAGAGAGAGAGAGAGAGAGAGAGAGAGAGAGAGAGAGAGGTTTCTTTTATTATTGATGAAGAATGGGTTTAACAGCCCTTATCATATGTATTCAAAAGTTTGATTAACTAGGTGAGGTTACTTTTATTATTTCACATAATATTAATTTTGGCGTTAAAAGGTTTCTGTTTGTATCAGTAATAGATTGGACTCAAGTGAATAATAAATATGAAACTTGGGCAGTAATTGAGTAATTTTTAAAAATACAAGGGAGTTTAATGCATTTTTAATAAAATCTAGGGGAGGTTGGATTATTTTATCCAACCTGTTCTTTTGTGAAGCTGCTTTAAATACACCCCTATTGGTCACACAATTTTTTTTTTTAATTAAAAACAAAATCTAGGGAAGAGATTCATCTTGTTTCTTTGCCTTTAATTTTCTTTCTTTCTTTTTTTATTTTTGTTGAAGTGTCTACTTTTATAGATTGGCTGTTAGCGGGGATGCTAACATTTGTAGTTTCTGTTCACATATATCAACTCACTTTGTAATGTCTGCATGAATTCCCATTTATATCAAATTCTTGATTAATTGCCCCACAGGTTGGTTTGGCAAACATCTTGGAGCGCATAGTGGAGACTCTTAAAGACCGGTATGAAGTATCCTATCTTTTCTTAAAACCAGTCTCAAAAAAGGAAGCTCCTGACTACCATGACATCATAAAGCGCCCTATGGATCTATCAACAATCAAGGAGAAGGTGAGGAAGATGGAATACAAGAGCCGGGAAGATTTCAGGCATGACGTGTGGCAGATCACCTTTAATGCCCACAGATACAACGATGGCCGCAATCCAGGAATTCCTCCTCTTGCTGATCAGCTTTTGGAGATTTGTGATTATTTGTTGGTGGAGAACGATGAACATTTGACTGAAGCTGAATCTGGTATTGAGAATAGAGAATAGTAATAATTAGATATATATTGATGTTAACTTAGAAAAATTCTGCCTGAAAGCCCCTCTTTGGTGGAGCAAATTTTTAAGTTTCTGGGGTTTTTTCATGGCTTGTACATTAAGAGGTAAGTTTGCACGGCAACGCATTATATGTCAACTGCGTCCTTGGTAAATCATTTGGGGAGAGAGAGAGGGAAGGTCAGGGTGGGGGGGATTTATTTGCTTCCCTTCTACATATTTGTACATACGTTAATCAGCGACACGAACTTCGAACCTGTATAATAGCAATAGGAAATGTATGCGGTATTCATCAAACTACCCAAGGTAATTAGTTTGTGGTTACATATCTTTGGCCAACTAATAATATTATAAATTTTGCAAAATCTCTATACATATTTTTTGTATAGAAGTGCTTGGTCTCTTAATCAAAGATAAATGTGAATCTAAACTTTGGAATCCTGTTGGAGTTTCTAGAGGTGGTCCAGATTTCTCTCATCTTTTCTTTGCAGATGATCTTGTTCTTTTTGGCAAGGCAGATGAAAAAAATTGTCGAAGCATAAAGGATGCATTGGATATCTTTTGTGATCTATCTGGACAAAAAGTGAATAATGGAAAATCTTGAGTTTATTTTCTCCCAAGCTTCTCTGCAGATACAAGAGGTGAGCTTGGGTCCTGTCTAAATCTTCACTCTACCCCAAACCTTGGGAAATATTTGGGTTTTCCTTTAAAGCTCCCAGGTTCCACCAATTAGGATTTTGATTTTGTCATCAAAAGAATCCAAAGTAAGCTTGCTGGTTGGAAGGCTATCTATTGTCCGTCGCAGGATGAGACGTTCTAACCCAGTCAGCACTGTCTGCAATTCCAGTATATGTTTTGCAAGGGACCAATGCTCCTTGGGAAGACACTGAATGCGATAGACACAGTCAGCAGGAATTTTATATGGGTTACAACAGAGGAGAAGAGGAAGCTTCACACCATCAGTTGGGAAAAGATTACCGAGGCCTAACTCCTAAGAGAGAGGGAGGATTGGGAATTTCTGCAGCTAAACCAAAGAATTTGGCACTGTTAGCTAAATTAAATTGGAGGCTACACACGGAGAGAGAACAACCATAGGCAAAAGTGTTGAGTTGTAACTTAGGCAGGTATGAAGAAAGGTTATGACATTTTCTTACAAGGTTCCAAATGGAAAATGGGTTCAAACAGTAATCATAGTCTGTGGCATGATAAATGGCTCTCTAATGGGCCTTTCAGATCTTTAATTTATGGTCCTCTAAATTGTGATGAAGATTCTCTTATGGTTAGTGATGAAGATCTTTAATACTCAAGAGGCTTCGTGGAACAGGAGCAGCCTCTCCTTTGATCTTCGCCTTGATTTATCTTTAAGGCTGTCCCTATACCTTTATCTTGTTTGTGCCCTAATGCTCTGACCTGGGCTTATTACCCATCAGGAGATTTTGATGGAAAGTCGGCCTATAAACTAGCAAAAGGTGGGTTGGAGTGTCCTATCAATTTTTCTGGGCAGTGGATATGGAAACTTGATATAGTTCCAAAAATTCAAATCTAAGTGGAAATGCGCTATTTACAGTCTCCCTGTGAAAGATATGCTTATGTGTAGAGGTTGTCTCCCTGTCAAAGATATGCTTATGAGTAGAGGTATTTCTGAAGATTGCATCTGTGAAATTTGTGGTAGAGAGAGTGAGACCGCAATTCATGTTTTGCGTGATTGTAGTTTTGCCAAAGATTTTTGGATACACTAGGGTTACACTAGTTGTGATAGTGTGTTTTTTAATTCTGATATTTGCAGCTAGTTGAAGAAAGACCTATATTCAAAATAGAGTACTAGTGCAGTGTGTTTGCCATGGAACCAGTTCTTTGCGTTTGGAATTTTGAGTTTATGGATTCACCGCGATAAGAGAATTTCCAAACAGGAGGAACCAAATCACAGGCTAGTTAGAGAAGTGAGACATCTTACTTTCAACTATTTTCATTGTACCGGGTGTATCAAGACAGTCTCTAACCGAAGTATAGTAAATGTGAGGTGGCACAAAACCTGACCAGAATTGGGACAAGCCTAATAGCGATGGGTCAGTACTAAGGGTGGCAAAATCAACCAAAACCTATTTGCCCACCCAAACCCACATACTTAAAGAAGACCCAAAACTACCCAATTATTAATTGGGTTAAATGGGTATTAACCCTTTAACCCAATTAAACCTAATTATAATTAATGTTTATTGGGTTTTAACTAGGTAATTAGACTCAATTATGACTCAAGTATCATTTCTACAAATCACCCAACTCTAAAATATCCCAAAACTACTGAAAATTACGAAAATGTCCCTTAAACTTAAAAAATGACCCAAATACCCCTAAAACCTAAAAAAAAAAAAAAAACAAAATACCACTTAAACCTAAAAATTGACCAAAATACCCCCGAAATCTAAAATTACCAAAATACTTCCTAAACCTAAAAAGAGACTGAAATATACCATAAACCTAAAAAAAGACCGAAATACCCTCGTAACCTAAAAATGACCAAAATAACCACGAAACTTAAAAGTTGACCAAAATACCCTTCTAAACCTATAAGATGACTGAAATACCCCCGAAAATTAAAAATAATCAAAATAACACTGAAACCTAAAAATTAACCAAAATACCTTAAACTTAAAAAATGACCAAAATACCCTCGAAACCTAAAAATTACCAAAATAGCCTCCTAAACCTAAAAAATGACCCAAATTCCCCCTAAACCTAAAAATGGCCAAAATACTCCCGAAATCTAAAAATTGACCAAAATACCCCCGAAACCTAAAAATAACAACACAACCTCAAAACCTAAAAATGGCCAAAATACCCCTTAAACCTAAAAAATGATCAAAATACTCTTGAAACCTAAAAACAACCAAAATAACCCCCCCTAAACTTAAGAGAATGACTGAAATACCCCCCTTTATACTAAAAAATGACCAAATAACCCCCCCCAAACCTGAAAATGACCAAATAACCCCCCCCCCCAAACCTAAAAATGACCAAAATACCCCCTAAATATAAAAAATGATCGAAATACCCTCAAACCCTAAACATTAACTGAAATACCCCCGAAACCTAAAAAATGACCGAAATACTCCTAAAACCTAAAAATGACCAAAATAACCCCTAAACCTAAAAAAAATGACCAAAAATGCCCCTTAAACCTAGAAGATGATAAAAAATACACCTTAAACCTAAAAAATGACCAAAATCCCTCCTAAAACTAAAAAATGACCAAAATACCTCATAAACTAAAAAATGAACAAAATACCCCCATAAACATAGAAATGACCAAAATACACCCTAAACCTAAAAATTGACTAAAATACCCTCGAAACCTAAAATGACCAAAATATCCCCAAAACCTAAAAAATGACTTAAAAACCTACGAAAACTAGAAAATTCCCGAATTAAACCCAAAATCTAAAAATTAACAAAACACCCCTAAAACCTAAAATATTAGTGACATTCCATCAAAACCTACAAAATGACTAAAATACTCCTAGAACCTTGTTGAGGTCTAAAAAGTTATAACACCAAGTCCCAAAATAGCACAATGCACTCCGTGGAGAGTAATAATAAAAGGGCTGAGCTCACCACAAGAAAAAAAAGAGGATGGTAGGCCCAAGTCTGTTAAAAAGATTTAAAGCCCAAGACCCATGACATGAAATGAAGGGAAAAGGGGAAAAGCCCAGCCTACCAAGATCAGAAAATCAAAAGAGAGTCCAGTGGTAAGAACTGGGCTGGGATACTTAACGGCTGCCAGGGGCTCAGGATCCTCGGGACGCACAGCACAGCTAGGATGAGATTGAGATAGCTTGAAAAGAGTGCCAAGAAACACAAGGAACGAAGAAAAGATTCGTCCTTCTCAATCTCCCAATGATGC
Source organism: Lithocarpus polystachyus (assembly GCA_033629205.1). Lineage (NCBI taxonomy): Eukaryota > Viridiplantae > Streptophyta > Magnoliopsida > Fagales > Fagaceae > Lithocarpus > Lithocarpus polystachyus. The sequence goes on along the minus strand of CM066172.1, from coordinate 26,804,454 downwards.
AAAAAGGAACCAAAAGGCTTCTAGAGTAACAATTCATGAACAAGGGGTTGGTACCTCGAGGAACCGAAGAAGAAGAACCATGAAAGGAAGTAGCTGGGAAAAATTTCAACCTGGCATGAATGAAATTGGCTCACTTGGGAAAAATGACAAAAGGAAAAATAGCCAAAAGCTGAGTCTAAAAAGGTGAGGTTTAGAAGCCTTGAAGGGAGAGAGATTGGATGTCAGCTCTCTACGGACAGCTCAGAATGGAAAGTCAACAAGAGGCTTTTGGGAAAAAAGCACCAAAAGAAGAAAACTATGAGAAAAAAGGAAGGGACTAGCCACCAAAGTTGCTGGCACAACATGGGCTCTGATACCCAAGGGAACAAAAGAGGAGAACCAGTAGTACCCCGGAACCCTAGAATGATACTATAAAGGGGGGAAGCAGCCGATAGTAAAGGGACACTTAGCAATAAGGAATCAGAATAGAATCGTTGAGAGAACTCTGTCAAAAAACTTAAAGAAGTAGAAAAAGAGAAAGAAATATTGCCCTGTATCCCAAAACAGCCACTATAGAACATACTTGGATTCAAAGGGATTCAAACTTTGCAAGTCTTAGAGGCTTAGAGAGCCATTTAAGTCTGTAATTTTTGAGCTTATTTGGACCTTGAAACACGTCTTAGTGAGCACATTGTAATTCATAAATTAAGAAAAGTAATGAGATATTCCATATTGTTTTAAGGATCCTTAACATTTATTTTGTGTCTGTCTTTATACATTGCTCCTTTATTGTTTCTTGCTATTCAATACATATATATTCTTGCTTGCTAGTATGTACGTATTGTAGGATTTTTTCTCTGTGCACCACTTGGTTTGTAAACAGCTCATTTAGCTGCAGTGAACCAAGCCCAGTCCCTTTAAACAACAACTAAAAGGCCCAGGGTCCTTGCTTTCCACTTGGGCCTAGACACTGTCCAAAAAGGGACCTTCACAAACCTTTAATTTGAAGAAAACACCCTCGAAACATCCAAAATACCCGAAACCTTTATTTTGGTAATTTTAGAGACTTCGGGTGTATTTTTTTCATCTTATAGGATTTGTGGTATTTGGTCATTTTAGATATTTTGAGGGGTATATTAGTTGTTTTAGAGGTTTAGTATTATTTTGGTCGTTTTGGAGGTTTTAGGGTATTTTTGGTAATTTTAAAGGTTTTGGGTTATTTGTGGTCATTTTTAGAGATTTTCGGTGTATTTGGGTCATTTCAAAGGTTTTGGGGGCATTTTCGTCATTTTATAGGTTTGAGGTTATTTTAGTCATTTTTTAGGCTTCATGGGTATTTTGGTCATTTTTTAGGTTTAAGAGGTATTTTGGTCATTTTAAGGTTTCTTGGGTATTTCGGTCATTTTTTTTTTTTTTTTTTGGTTTAGGTGGTATTTCAGTTAATTTTTATCTTTTAGGGGTATTTTGTTCATTTTAGGTTTTGGGGTAATTTTGGTCATTTTGTATAGGGGTATTTTGGTAATTTTTAGGTTTCGGGTGTATTTGTTTGTTTTTTAGGTTTTGGGCGTATTTCGGCCATTTTTTAAGTTTCATGGGTATTTTGGTCATTTTTTGGGTTTAAGGGGGTATTTTTGTCATTTTTAGGTTTACAGGGTATTTTGGTCAATTTTTAGGTTTTGGAGTGTTTTGGTTATTTGTAAGTTTTGAGGGCATTTCGGTCATTTTTTAGGTTTAGGGGGATATTTTGAAAATTTTTAGGTTTCGAGGATATTTTGCTCATTGTTTAGGTTTACGGGGTATTTTTGGTCAATATTTAGGTTTCGAGGTTATTTTGGTCATTTTTAGGTTTTAGAGGTATTTCTGTCATTTTTTAGGTTTAAGGGGTATTTCGGTCATTTTTTAGGTTTAGTGGGTATTTTGGTAATTTTTAAGTTTTTGGAGTGTTTTGATCATTTTTTAGGTTTTAGGAGTATTTCAGTCATTTTTTAGGCTTCGAATGTATTTTTGGTCATTTTTTAGGTTTATAGGATATTTTAGTCATTTTTTAGGTTTAGGGGATATTTTGGTCATTTTTTAGTTTCAAAGGTATTTCGATCATTTTTTAGGTTTATGGGGGTATTTTGGTCAATTTTTAGGTTTCGAGGGTATTTTGGTCATTTTTTAAGTTTTAGGGGGCATTTTAGTAATTTTTAGTAGTTTTTATTATTATCATATTTGGTCTTTTTTTAGGTTTAGGGGATATTGTGGTAATTTTAAAGGATGTTAAGAGTACTTTGGTCATTTTCAAGTGTTAGGGGCATTTTGGTGATTATGATTATTGGGTAATTGGGTGGGTTGGCTTTACCCATAATAATTGGATTTGGTTGGGTTGAGTTTGTGATAAAAATAATTAGTTAAATGGGCAATAAATGGGTAAATGAGTTTTATAAACCCAACTCAATTATGTCAACCCCAAACCCACTCAAACGCACCGATTTGACACGTCAGCACTAGGCAATTCAGGCAAAGCAGGAGGTGGAGGTATCATTCGGGATCAGAATGGTAAGTAAGTTACAGGTTTTTTAAGATTTATAGGAATAACAACTAATGTGGTGGTAGAATTATGGGCATTGAGAGATGGTTTGAAGCTTTGCATCGCGTAGAATGTCCAAGCTGTAGAGGTAGAGTTGGATGCTAAAGTGGTTGTCGGATGAATGACTGGGCAACATGTAATGAACACTGCACACTCTCTTCTTATATTTGATAGCAGGTACCTTTAGGATTTAATTCCAAGGGTGAAGGTTAGTCATTGTTTCTGGGAAGCTAATTAGTGTGCAAATAAGTTAGCTAAGAATGGGGCTACTCAAGAGGAAGACTTTACTGTTTTTGATTGTCTACCTTCGGAAATTTTAATGCTTTTATATTTTTATGCTTCAAGCATGTATTTTGAGAGGATTTGTCCAAACTCAGTTTCTTTAATTTAATAAATCTTTAGTTTACCAAAAAAGAAAAGAAAAGTTAACCCTCCTCAAAACAGGGAAAAGTTGACACATTTATACAAAAGCTATTGGTAATTCGAAATAACTAAGCATGCCCTTGGTTATCTACCTTTTGTATGCGAGTATTACTTTTATTTATAAGGCATTACGCGTAAAAACTGTACGCCTTTGCTTTGGAACCTGTTTTTAGTTCTTTACTCTAACGAACCATACGGAATCATATTAAACTTCACTTCACTATAAAAAATGGGGTCTATAGCCGCGTTTCAAAAACGCAGCTATAGACCCCAAAAACGCGGCTATAGGATATAGCCACGTTTCCTATAGCCGCGTTTACAACCTAGGCCTATGCTATGCAGCAATAGCCCCCGGCGGGTCTATAGCTGCGTTTTTGAAAATGCGGCTACAGGTCGGACCTAAAGCTGCGTTTCTTAACTGCGGCTACAGTCTTCAGCCCTATAGCTGCGTTTTTAGAAAACGCAGCTACAGACCCGCTTTAAGCCGCGTTTATAACCGCGGCTATAGGGTTTTTTTTTTTTAATTTTTGGGTTTTTTTTTTTTCCAGAAAAATTTAAAATTCAAACCAAAAACAAATTTAAAATTAAAGACAAATTCAAAAAATTCAAAATCAAACACAAACCCAGAAAATTCAAAATCAACCACAAACCCAGAAAATTCAAAATCAAACACAACATACTAACAATACAAACAACACATGCATCAAAATATAAGAACACAAACCCATGAATCTTCTCTCATTCAACAAAACTAACCCAAATCTAATAGTAAATCCAATAGCACAAATTCAAGCACAGATCCAAAAAATTCAAAATCATAACTCAAATACTAGATCTATACAAAATCAGTGTGTTAGAGAAAAAAGAAAAAGAAAGAAGAAGTAGCTTCAAAGAAACAAAGAAAAAAAAAAAGAGTTGTGCTGGAGTGAAGAAGGAAGAAAGAAAAAGGGACAAAAAAAAAAAAAAAAAAAACAAAGAAAGAAGAACGTACCTGGTATGCTCCAAATGATCAGCTGCTCCATAGAAACAAAGAAAAAAAAAGAAGTAGAAGAGCTACATTGGAGTGAAGAAGGAAGAAAGAAAAACGAAAAAAAAAAAGTTCACTGAAGCACGCCGGAATGAGTGAAGAAGGAAGAAAGAAAAAAAAAAAAAAAAAAGAAAGAGAAAAGAGAGAAAGGAGAGAAAAGATGAAAGTGAGGTAGGTGGGAAAGTGGATTCGCGTTATAAAATTATTCTGTGGGTCTATAGCCGCGTTTTTTAAAAAAAAAACGCGACTATAGACCTGCTAAAATTATTCAGCTGGACCTATAGCCGCATTTTCAAAAATGCGGCTATAGGTCCTCCCTCTTTCGGCTGAAAATTTTTAACAAGGACCTATAGCCTCGTTTTAGAAAACGCAGCTATAGGTCCTTGTTAAAGAGGGAGAACCTATAGCCGCGTTTTTGAAAACGCGGCTATAGGTCCCAGTTAAAAAATATTCCGCGGGTCTATAGCTGCGTTTTTTTAAAAACACGGCTATAGGTCCGTTCTAAGAAATTATTTGACAGGCCCTATAGTCGCGTTTTCAAAAAACGTAGCTGAAGACACTTAAAAACGCAGCTATAGGTCCACCTTTGGCCGCGTTTTTTGAAAACGCGGCTAAAAAAACGCGGCTATAGCCTGTGTTTTTTGTAGTGCTTGTTTCACTATTGAGACAACACCAACTTCAGCTAACGTATCTCCAACTAAAGTCCAGGAATTAGATAATAATGTTTAAGAGTTCATATGTTATCCAATCACTACTAACTAATAATTTTTATGTTAACAAATCACTACAGTATAGCTATCTGTTGTGTCATCTTGTAAAATAGATCTTCTTTGTATATGATTTAATATAAATATACTTTGCTGCTCCTTAGAATTAATTAAGGAAGCAAGAACAAAATATTATCTATTAGTTTCTTTATGGTATCAGAGCGGGAGCTTTTGAGTTTGATCCCTAACTCCTCCATTCTACCTCTCATTTAAAATCTCATATGTTGGACCCCACCTATTAAATGGGAGTTTGAGCTTACATGTGAGAAGGAATGTTAGAAGTATTGGTTTAATGATTAAATTTATCATATCTTAATAGTTTAAGTTTTTGGAATAATTGGTAATTTAACATGGTATCAGATCTCTATACTTGCATCATTCCATGTCTTCTTCTTCTTCAAATTCATCCACTACAACTGATCAAATTACTATGTCCTAACATTCTATTATACTCGCTCCTTCAAATCATCTCCAGATCAAACTCACCAATTATCTTTCCTGGAAAACTGCCAGTATTCCCTACATCAATGGCAATAAAATATCTCATCATATTAATGGTATTGTAACCCCTTCTCCACAATTTATTACTTCATCTTCTTCTACTACCATTCTAGTTCCAAACCCTGCCTATGCATCTTGGTTTGAAAATGATCAATTGCTACTGGGTGTTCTCATGTCTACAATTTCTGAAAATTTTATATCTCATCTAGTTGGCCAAACATCTACACATGCAATTTGGGTAACACTAGAGAAACTTTCCTCTTCTCAATCTTAAGCACGAGTCATGCAAACTCGTTACTAGCTCTCTACCTTAAACGGAGGCAGCCTTGCCATCTCTGATTATTTTCAGCATGCCAAATCATGTGCTAATCTTGTCGCCTCCATTGGTCAACAAATTGGTGATCCAAAAATTATTTCATATATCCTTATTGGCCTTCCTTTTGATTATGACTCCCTTATCGCCTCTGTCAATACCAGATTAGAACCATTTTCTTTGGACGAGCTTTTTGATATTTTTTTCACCCACAAGTCTCGTGTTATAAAGCAAGCTTCCTCTCCTCTAGATATGGGCCATCGCATAGCCAATTTTGCAGTACGGCCCCTTTCTTCTCGATCTCGAGGCCGCCAATCTTCTCCTTCCCAAAACCATGGCTCATATTCTGGTCATCGAGGTCATGGGCTTAAAAATTCCTCTAGAGGTCGAGGTCCCCCAATGCCCTCCTTCTCTACCAACAACTTTGGATCCTTAAGGTCATTCGGTCAAATTTGTTTCAAGGTTGATAATACTGCACAGAACTACTGGCATCGTTTTGATCATAATTTTCAAATCACCACCCCCTCGCCACCGCAAGCATTTACTGCTACTACTAATACTCAAGTGGATCCGGTCTGGTAATTTGACGCTAGTGCAAATAATCATCTTACGCTTGACCTCGACAACTTAAAACTTTACACTGAAGACTATCCTGGTCTGGACTAGGTTTGAATTGGTAATGGTCAAGGTTTGCACATCCACCACATTGGTTCCTCCATTCTTTGTTAATCTACTAAGCAATTCTTACTTGATAATGTTCTTCATGTTTCCCATATTAGCAAAAATCTCCTTTCTATCTATCAATTTGCAAAAGATAATAATGTTTTCTTTGAGTTTCACCTTCATTTTTCTGTGTTAAGGATCAATCCTCGAGAGTTAACCTCTTAGCGGCAAGAATAAAAATGAACTCTTTCTTCTCAATTCTCTTCATTAGCTTACCAAACCTTCTGTCTTCTTGGGTGAATATGTCTCCATTGATCAATGGCACTGGAGACTTGATCATCCTGTACGTCGTATTGTTTGTCAAGTTATCTCTTCTCATCAGCTTACTGTCACCAACAATAAGGCTCCACCAGTTTGTCATGCTTGTTAACTTGGAAAAATTCACCATTTACCTTTTCATTTGTCTCCCTCTAGATCTCAATTTCCCTTAGAAATTATTTTTACAGAAATATGGGTCCTGCCCCTCACCTTTCTTATAATGAAAATCGTTTTATGTTTGTTTTGTGGATGATTTTTCCAAGTTTGTTTGGTTGTTTCCCATTGCCTCTAAATCTGATGTTTATAGTATTTTTCTTAAATTTCAATCTTTTGTTGATTGTTACTTTGATCAAAAAACAAGAAGCATTCAATTTGATTGGGGGGTGAATATCACAAGCTTCATACTCTTTTTCAATCTCTTGGTATTTCTCATCGTCTCTCTTATCCACATATGCATCAACAAAATGGATCTATTGAAACTGGTCTCGCTCTACTTGCTTTTGCCTCCATACCTAAGAAATATTGGGACGAAGCCTTTCTCACTGCCATGTTAGCCTTGCCTTCGTCCTTTAAACACTCACAAATTTGATTTTCAATCTACTCGTTGTGTTTTCTTGGGATGCAGTCTCAGTCATTAAGGCTATAAGTGTCTTAATCCCTTAAGAAACCAAATCTATATAGCTCGAAATGTGGTATTGATGAAACCATTTTTACCTACTCCTAATCCATATCCTTATCTCAACATTCAAAAGTACCCTCTCCAAATATGTCTCTGCCTAATTTTAATCTCAAGCATTGTGATCCTATTCTCACTCATACCCCACATGTTTTTCCAGATAACTTTCCTCCTCAATCTCAAACTACACCTATTCAGCAACCTGTCATGTTTGTGTCTCACCACATCTCCTCATCGACATCTACCCTAATCTCTTCTTCTCCTTCTTTTACTAATATATCATTGCAGGAACAGTGTGCTCATGTTTAACCTATGACACATTGGTACGGACACAAGGTATAAGCCCCCGATTATACGCATGTATGGGAGGAAGAGCAAAAAGAAGACGGCCCAACCAGTGGCCTTGTGGATGGAGTCTATTAGTTATTGGGTTTGAGATTAAGCAAGCCCAAGCATTTAATAATTAGGGTTTCTTTATGTACTTTATTGTTAGCTATTTAAGCACTTTTTCTGATTATTGTAAGACAGTTTTAAGAATATAAAATTATTGAGTTTTCTTTTACACTGGTGCCGACTCCAGTTTGCTTGGTGCTGACTCCAAGCAACCCTTAGGTGCTGACTCCTAGGGTTTTATCTCTTGTTCTAATATTATTGGTGGTTGTCCTACGTCAGTTTTGGTATTAGAGCCAAGTTTCGATCCATACAACACAACCGTAGGCAACCAATTGAAAGCAAAACAATCAAAAGTGCAAGCCAACGAAATATGTCAGTCCTTTTCAAATTCTTACCCCACGAGATTTACAAACCACAGCAATCCAATTTATTGCCTCACGAGATCTGCAAACCAGCCTTTGCAATCCGTATTCCCCAAGCCCCACATGAGTTTTTCACCCCCAAACCAATAGAAAAGCCAGCGGCCCCTTCCAAGCCAGTGACCCTATCCATGCCTGCCTCTGATCATAGAAACCACAAGCCACCAAAAAAAAAAAAAAAAGACCCACGTCGAGACCCATCGGCAACCTTTACCCATCGTCCTTGAGATCGCCGAACCATTGCCGCTGAGATTGCCAAACTACTTCATCCTTAACCCACCGCCGCCGAGATCGCTGAACCACTGCCTCTGAGATTGCTGAACCACCGCCGCTGCCCAGACCCGAGACAAGCCGCCACTGGTCCTCCAGGTTTCGCGTCGCTGCGTCTGTGCCCCCTTTGCGCCGCCGCCAAGCGTTGATTCCCCACGCCAGTCGAGGACCCTCTTCACAAAGACAACCCTCTTAACTTCTTTTGAGTTTTGTTTCTTTTGATTTGAGTTTCTGTTGTCATTAAGCATCGTGTTTGACTCTTGTATTTTACTATTTTTATTAAAAAAGAAAAGAAAAGAAAAGAAAGAGAGAGATTATTGTTACTGTGACAGCCCATTGTATGTGTTGGGCCTTAAATTGTTCTTTATAGGTTTATTTGCCCAAGTCAGATCACTTGAGGAGCCAAGCCCATCACTATCTGGTGCAATAAGTTGGCCAATAACTAGGGTACAACTCTTACTCTCTTTTGGTGGGTTCAATTTTGCCTCATTAAAAAAATATTATCTTTATATTTTTTATGTGCATATCCCACCAAACCCCACTAGTCTACCCATTTTGTGCTCAAGTTAGCTATTTTATTAATTGTGCTTTCTCTCTGTACCCATTCTAAAATTCCAAAAAAAAAAAAAGATTATCTAGTTTATTATTTATTAAAATCTATAGATCTTTTTAATTTACATAAACTTCATGGGAGCATTAAAATGATGCATACAAAAAAGACGCAAACCTTTTATGTGATGCATACAAAAAAGACACACACCACTAGTCTCAATTTTTGCAGAGAAATTATTCAAACTCTTGGTGTACAATGTAGTGATGTGCTAACCCTTCCTCTCACTTAACGGTTGATTGAATACTTTATTTTACATTGCAGTACCTGTACTTTCAGCTTAGGTTTTAAAAATTAATAGCGATTTGTATTTGATAGAAATCCTTTCTATATTTTGTGTCATAAGGTGAGCTAGCCTTGCCCTTCAAGCTATTTTGTTGTTTTCTATTTTCTATGGGAGTAAAAGAGTTCCTGAACTAATTTGGAATTGAGTGTTACAATGGGGTGTCAGTAATCTGCAGAAGTGTAGTTTCAAACCCTCTTTATGCACATTAGCTACGGTTGCCTCTATATATCCCACTTGTGGATTCAAAGGAATGTGAAGGTGTTAAATGGCATAGCTTGGGTTTCAAATCCTCTTTATGCAAAATGTTCCTAATTCTATTTGTAATAGAATTTTATGAATCAGGTGGAATATTTCTTTTTTCTGTTTTAGAGGGAGGGTATATCTAATTCTCATTATTAATTGTGGAGCTTATTGGAATTTGACTTTTATTTGGGCTATCTCTCAATATTGTGAACACTGTCACTACTTGACTGCAATTTATTCCTTTGATTCATTGATCTAGTCTCTACATGCTCTCTTACTTGACCTTAATTTTACATTGAGAATTGGTTTCTTGAATTTTTTTGGGAATCTCAATTGCATTCATATATATAGTGTTGCATGCATCTACGTAGTGGTCGCATCATGTCAAACCCTGAACATCAATCCACTTCTGAGCCTAGGTCCTCCTTAGAGCAAACTAAAGAAGACCTAGCAAAGAGTGTCCATAATTTACTGGATAGGGTAGAGCAAATTGAAGCATCTCAAAGAGAGACTACTAACCATGAAGGAGATAACATGTTTAGACAAAATAACCATGGTTACTTTAATAGGGCTCCAAACTTTGAACATGACTACTATATTCACAATGGCCCTAGGGATTATGATGATAGGATGTCCAAGGAAAAGATAGAAGCACCCACCTTTGACGGCTGCCTTGACCCATGGATTTTCTCTGATTGGTTACGTCAAATGGAGAAATTCTTTGACTATTACCATTAGGCTGAGAATAAGAAAGTGAGGTATGCCAGGATGAAGTTAATTGGGAGAGCTAACCTTTTTTGGGAGGACCTTGAGGAAACCCTTAGGCGACAACGTGAGCCCCCCATTACTGAGTGGCTTGAGATGAAGGATGCACTCTCAAGAAATTATCTTCCTCCAACTTATAGGTGCTCCCTCCTCGAGGAATGGGATCACCTAAAGCAAGGCACTGCTCCTGTGGCTGAATATATAGAGAAGTTCAAGGAGTTTAAGAGGAGAATTCGAATAGCCGAGGAAGAGGTTGTCACACTCAATAGGTTCAAGAAAGGTTTAAATTTTAACTTACTAGGTGAGATTATCACCCGAGAAGTCACTAACTTAGTAGAAGCATATGACCTTGCTAGGAATTGTGAGTTAGCATCCAAATCTATCTTTTGGCGACGTTCTAAGCACCGAAGTGTTCCTCCCAACCCTCAACCTCTTGGTAGCAAATCTAGACTTGCCTTACCCCCTAAGGTCAATCCCAATAGTATTCCAATAGACAAAGAGGACAAGGGGAAATGTGTGATCAATGAGCCTTCAAGGTTAGGCTCTCGACTCCAATGCTTCCAATGCAATGGGGTTGGACACATCGCAGCTAGATGTCCCTTTAAGACCGTTGTCATTCAAGAGGACGATGAAAAGGTAGGAGATGTTTAGGAGCTGGTGTATGATCCAAATGTTGAAGAAACCCAAGATGTTGAGGCAGAATGGGAAGATGATCCTAGGTATCTTGCATGCATTAGAACCATCTCTCCCCAGGTTAATGACTTCAAGGATTTTGGAGTCCCTAGAGTGAATGTTGTAAGGTGTGCTTTGGCAGAGCAGAGGGACACTGATGATTGGCGAAGGAATGCCATCTTCTAAACTTACACTAAGTGTGGAGACAAAACTTGCAAGGTTATTATAGATAGTGGGAGTTGCATTAATGCGGTGTCCTCTAATGTTGTTTCCCGCCTAGGTTTGAAATTGACCCCACACCTTAACCCATATAAAGTTTCTTGGGTGGATACTTCCTCCATAGCCATAAAAGAAAGATGTGTTGTCCCACTTCAATTCCTCACCTACAAGGCTGAAATATGGTGTGACGTAATTCCCATGGATGTAGGGCATATTACCTTAGGTAAACCTTGGCTTTATGATTTGGATGTCACCCTTCATGGGCGATCCAATTCTTGCTCATTTATGTTTGAAGATAAGAAGATTGTGCTCAATCCCTTGAAACCTAAGCCAATTGACATGAGCAAGAAGACAGAAACACCAAAGGCGAAAGGCCTGAACATCATAAGCCTAGAGGCATTTGAAAGGGTCGCAGTTCAAGAATCTATTGTGTTTGTCTTATTCGCCAGGGAACTTCATGGAGAGACTCGTGAGGAGCAACCTGAAGAAGTGAAGTCAGTGCTCCAGGAATTTAAGGATGTTTTCCTTGAGGAACTCCCCAATCATTTACCGCCCATGCATGACATACAACACGCCATAGATTTTGTGCCCAGAACGACCCTACCTAACTTGCCTCACTATAGGATGAGCCCTGCAGAGCATATCGAGTTGCAAAGGCAAGTAGAAGAACTACTTCGGAAGGGTTTTGTTCGTGAAAGCATGAGTCCTTGTGTAGTCCCTGCACTCTTAACTCCAAAGAAAGATGGGACTTGGAGGATGTGTGTTGATAGTCGTGCCATCAACAAAATCACTGTGAAATATCGTTTTCCTTTCCCTCGATTGGATGACATGTTGGATATGATGGCTAGAGCAACAATCTTCTCCAAGATAGACTTGAAAAGCGGCTATCATCAAATTAAGGTTCGTTTTGGTGATGAGTGGAAAACTGCCTTCAAGATAAAGGATGGTTTATATGAATGGATGGTTATGCCTTTTCGATTGTCCAATACTCCTAGTACCTTTATGAGAGTGATGACTTAAGTGCTCAAGCCCTTTATGGGAAAGTTCTTGGTTGTGTACTTTGATGACATCCTCATCTATAGTAAGTCTAGGGAGCAACACTTAGACCACCTAACTCAAGTTTGTACCACCCTTAGGAAAGAGAGTTTATATGACAACCTCAAGAAGTGCTCTTTCTTCATCGATAAGGTCGTCTTCCTAGGTTTTATAGTATCCTCTAAGGGAGTTTCTGCCGACCCCCAAAAGATTCAAGCGATTTTGGATTGGCTTGAGCCCAAAAATATCCATGAAATTCGAAGGTTTCATGGGCTCACTTCCTTTTATCGCCGATTCATCAAGGGGTTTAGTACCATTATGTCCCCCATCACTGACTGCATGAAACAAGGGGAGTTTGTTTGGTCTAAAGCTGCTATTAAGGCTTTCAATGAGGTAAAGCAAAAGATGACTGAGGCGCCTGTCATGCGTCTCCCTGATTTTACCAAGCCTTTTGAAGTGGAATGTGATGCCTCAAGTATAGGTATAGGGGGAGTACTTAGTCAAAAGCGCCACCCAATTGCTTATTTTAGTGAGAAATTGAATGATGCGAAGCAAAAGTACTCCACATATGACAAAGAGTTTTATGCCATTATTCGAGCTCTTTGGCATTGGCGCCATTACCTGTTGTCTCGAGAATTCATTATCTACTCTGATCATGAAGCTTTGTGCTATCTCCATTCCCAAAAGAAGCTGAATTTTGGGCACGGTAGTTGGGTTGAATTTCTGCAACGCTACTACTTTGTGGTGAAACATAGAGGCAGGAGTTAAGAATAAGGCTGCTGATGCACTAAGTCGAAGGGTGTCTTTGCTATCAGTCATGAGTGTTAAGGTTACTGGGTTTGAACGCCTCAAGGATGACTATAAGTCATGTCCAGATTTTGGGGAACTCTACACTAACCTAAGTAATGCCTCACAGCCTGTCCTGGATGATTATATCCTTCGAGATGGTTACTTGTTCAAGGCCAACAAGTTATGTATCCCTCGGTCTTTAGTGAGAGATTTCCTAGTTTAGGAGGTACATGCAGGAGGCCTTGCAGGTCATTTCGATCGGGATAAAACAATTGAAGAAGTGGAACGTCAATTCTATTGGCTTGGTCTTAAGAGGGGCGTTGCCAAGATAGTTGGTCAGTGTCGTACATGTCAACTAGCCAAGCATCACAAGCAAAACACTGGCCTGTACATGCCTCTACCTGTGCCAGATCGCTCGTGGCAAGATGTGAGTATGGACTTTGTACTAGGTTTGTCCCGCACCTTTAGGAAGCATGACTCTATCCTAGTGGTCGTTGACCGCTTCTCTAAGATGGCTCATTTCCTATCATGTTCTAAGACCTCTGATGCTTCTAAGATTGCAAAGCTCTACTTTGATGAGATTGTCAAGCTTTATGATCTCCTCAAAACCATAGTGTCTGATAGGGATGTTTGCTTCATGAGTTATTTTTGCAAGACCTTGTGGCATTTAGTGGGCACCAAATTGAAATTTTCCACGACATTTCATCCTCAGACTGATGGTCAAACTAAGGTAGTTAATCGTAGTCTAGGCAACCTCCTTCGGTGTCTAGTGGGTGAAGCCAATCGGAACTGGGATTTAATTCTTCCTATAGCTCAACTTGCATATAATAGTTCTGTCAATAGGTCTATAGGTGCTAGTCTATAGGTGTTAGTCTTTTGCCCATGTCCTCACATGTTAGGATTTTTGAATCTGCTGAGGCATTTGCACGACACATTCATGATTTGCATAATGAGATTCGCAAAAAAATTCAGGCAAGTAATTCTCAATATAAAATTCATGCTAACACTCATCAACGTCATGCAGAGTTTCAGGTAGGGGATTATGTCATGATTCAGATTCGACCTGAACGGTTTCCCTCTGGGATCGTCAAGAAATTGCAGGCTTGTAGTGCTAGTCCATTCAAGGTATTGAAACGAATGGGCCCAAATGCATATGTCATTGACCTTCCTCATGATTATGGTATTAGCTCCTCCTTTAATATTGAGGATCTAGTTGTTTATAAAAGCCCCAAGCTATTCCTAATACCCCTTTTGATGAGCCTTTACTTGAAGCTATTGATGCCCCTATCCCTACTCTTTTACCTTTAAATCTGTCTTATGCACATAAAGAATCTATTGATGCTATTTTAGATGAGCAGATTGTTTCTACCAGGGATGAAGGAGTTCACCGTTTCCTAGTTCGGTGGCGAGGGCGACCCGATTCTGATTGCACATGGATTACTCGAGATGAGCTACAGCGACTAGATCCTGACTTGCTGCAGTACTATCAGAGCTCTTCAGATTTCCACTCGACGGGGTCGAGTTCTTCTCACCCAGGGGGAGTTGGTGCGGACACGAGGTATAAACCCCCGATTATACGCATGTATGGGAGGAAGAGCAAAAAGAAGACGGCCCAACCAGTGGCCTTATGGATGGAGCCTATTAGTTATTGGGCTTGAGATTAAGCAAGCCCAAGTATTTAATAATTAGTGTTTCTTTATGCACTTTATTGTTAGCTATTTAAGCACATTTTTTTTTTATTATTGTAAGACAGTTTTGAGAATATAAAATTATTGAGCTTTCTTTTACACTGGTGCCGACTCAGTTTGCTTGGTGCTAACTCCAAGCAATTTTTAGGTGCTGACTCCTAGGATTTTATCTCTTGTTCTAATATTATTGGTGGTTGTCCTACATCACACATTCAATGCAAACTCAAGGAAATGACAATATTGTCAAGACCGCATCGCTCTTCCCAGGTATGGTTCGGTATCCTTTACCAAAAGCCCTCTTGGCTGTCTTAGGTTCACATACTCCGGAGCCAACATCTTTTACCGCTGCCTCCAAGGATTCTCACTGGCGGGCTGCTATGCCCCTCGAGCATGGTATTCTTGTCCTAGTTCTCGTCTCCTTCAACTTGGCTTCTGAGGTAGCAAGTCTGACACGTCTCTTTTTATTTACCGGTCTAGCTCTGATTTGATTTTGTTTCTAATCTTTGTTGATGATATTCTTGTCACGGGTTTGAATCCTACTTCCATATCTCAATTAATCAGTAAGCTACAATCTGTCTTTTCCTTGAAAGATCTTGGACCACTCCATTAATTTTTGGGTGTTGAAGTTATCTCCTTAGATATTGGTCTCTACCTTTCATAACAGAAATATATTGCTGATCTTCTCAAGAAAAACAACATGGATGAAGCCAAACCGGTCTCTTCTCCCAAGGCATCCAACACGGTCTTGAGTAAATTTGGTGGACACTCTCTCTCCAACCCAAGCTCTTATAGGAGTGTTGTTGGTTTCTTACAATACTTGGCCTTAACCCGTCCATACATCTCTTTCGTAGTAAATAAATTTTGTCAATTTATGCATAATCCCACGGACTTACATTGGAGTTTTGTTAAACGGATCCTTCGCTATTTAAAGCACACTTTGAATCACTGCCACCATGATACAAGCTTCCGCTTACAGGCATTCTTAGACGCAGATTGGGCTAGCTGCCCAAATGATCGCAGCTCCATATTTGGATTCTGTCTCTACCTTGGTCGTAACTTGATCTTTTGGGGTTCTCGCAAGCAAAGAACGGTTTCTCATTTCAGTAACGAATATGAATATAAAGCAATTGCTCATGCCACTGTTAAAATTCTTTGGCTCCAATATCTACTGCGTGAACTTGGCCTTACTCACCGTCCTCCTCCTATTTTGTGGTGTGACACGGAGCTACGTATATATTTTAATGCAAATCCACTCTTTCATGCACGAACAAAAAATATTGAAATTGATTTACATTTTGTACACAATCTTGTTGCCTCCAAGTCTCTCTCTGTTCGGTTTCTCTGGTCCAAAAACCAACTAGCAGACGCCCTTACCAAACCTCTTCCAACAGCTCGATTTATACTTCTGTGAGACAATTTCAATGTCAAAGACTTGCCCTCGAGATTGTGAAACTTTAGCTAACGTATCTCTGGCTAAAGTCCAGGAACCAAATAATAATGTTTAAGCGTTCTTATGTGTTCCAGTCACTACAAACTGATAATGTTTAAGAGTTTTTATGTTATCCACTCACTATAATATAGCTATCTGTTGTGTCATCTTGTAAAACATATCTTCTTTGTATATGATCGATATAATATAAATATAATCTGCTGCTCCTTAGAATTAATTAAGGAAGCAAGAACAAAATATTCTCTATTAGTTTTCTTTATTCTCCAATAAACCTTGGCTGGGCTAATTACGAGCTTAAGGTTGGGTTAGCGATGTGGTGTTGAGAACTTGAGATCCTTTGTTCTTTCTTTTTTTCTTTTTTCTGAAGGAAAAAATTGTTTATTAAATATGTTTTTATTAAGCAATCCGAAAGTGGGAAGTGATGCTCGATTGGCTTCTAGATAATATAGAGTTAATGACTTGAGAGCATTATTCCTCTTACGAGTGCTTGGCTTTATTGAAGAAAGGGCGTGTCTATCATTTGAATAAACTACTACAGAATTCAGGTTTAGAAAGTTGGACTAACACTTTTAACTTCTGGGAGAAAAATGATCATTTTACATGCAAACAACTATATAAGTTTTAGAATATTTCATGAAGTCATAAATACTTTGTAGAAGACCATTTGTGCTTAATTTATCTTTTATCAATACAGATCGAGTGAAGTGATAAGTGCTAGATATTTTAGGAGAAAAAAAGAAAGATTTATTGTATGTTTGGATGGAAAAACTCCCTCTCACTCCATACACACATGACACAATCTAGGGGTGTCCACAAGTTGGGTTGGTTTTGGACTCAAACCGGACCTAACCAACTCACATCAGGTGGCAGGTGGAGAGACTTGCTACTGGTTGCTAACATCAACAAATCGAGTTAGATCGGGCTTGGGTGGGACATTTTTCGGTTTGATTGAAACTGACAAAGAGATGCGGTGGTGGAGAGTCGCCGAATTTGGCTGGCTCTTGCCAGAACTGGGCGAGATTTCCTCGTATCTAGCCAGGATTTGGCTAGAACTCACTATATCTGGTTGTGATCTAGCCAGAATTTATGTATCTCGTTGGTCGAGTTGAGTGGCTCTGATTTTGGAGAAGGAAACCCACCACTCGACCTGCTAGCATTGGTTCTTGGAGGCAAAGACCCGTTGTCGGCTGGTAGAGCTTTAGATTGGGTGACAGACAGTTTAGTTCTGTTACTTTGGTAGTTTCCAGTTAGGTCTTGGACGGCCCTAATACTATCCAAATGCAATTCATATACCAACAGTTGCCTACTCTCACTAAACCAAAACTCAGTTAATAACTATAAACATGGTAATTCCCAACAAACTTGAGCTAACTAATATATAATCATTAACATTTTTCTAAGAAATTAATATACGAAGTGCATGTATACAAAGTTTACTTTTCGTTAAGAGGTATGAGTAACTAGCTTAAAATGTGCATGTGCACAATTGCTTTTGTTTTTTTCTATCCCAATTTTTATTGGTCTTTCAGGGATGTTCGGTAGGTGTCCGAGCCTCCTACAAAATCCTTTCGACAAGAATGTTGCTTGAACATTATAAGACATTGAAATATCTATCTCTTGTAAACATTGATCATTAGTGGCAAAAGCCACTAGAATGCTCATTTTTTGTTCGTAAGGTCTCCTCGCTGTAATTCTCTTCGGAAGTAGCCTCTACAACCCCTTGACACCTATGGGCTACGTTTGAACTAAACAAGAGTAAATCTTTCTCCTCATGAAAACAGATTGACCACTAGAAAGGGGAAGGACCTTTGCCTAGCTAACGAAGTTCACAAGGAACTGCCCTCAGTTAGTGAAGCAAGGCCTTAAATATCAAATAAATAATTTGATTAATTCAAGTGAGGTATAGACAGCTTATATCACAGCTTGTGCTGTGGCGAGATGAAGGGATGGAAAAAACCAATTCCCTAGCATGCTTAATGTGAGAGACCGTGAAAATTGGGTGCTCTCAAAAAAAAAAAAAAAAAAGATTTGAGTGCTTTTAAATGCACTTCTCTTTTTGGATAAGTGGTATGGAATTGCCACTTATTTTTTATACAAAATAATAAGAAAAAATAAATACAAATCACATGATCAAAATATTTCGAATGTCATTGATTGAATAAAGACAAGTACAATTTTTGTAAATTAAACTTTACAAGGCTTTGGGCCCTAGTTACAGTCTATATAAAAGAACGCAAAGCTTTGGTCCTAATTACAATCTACCAAAATTAAATAGACTAAACACTAATCTACCTATTCAAAAACCCTAAGCTCGGGGGCTAGATTACAGAATAGGAAGGTGTTAGGCACCCATTCTGCCCAGACAGAATCTGATCTTCTAGACTCTAATGACCAATATACCCCTTTTTTGCATGATGTTAAATGATATGTTGAACACACACGACACACACTTGACAAAATGAATTTAAATAAATTTGCCTTATGGATGTGTCCTCTTTTTCAAGAAAATTCAGATCTGTTTTGTGAATAAAAAAAATGGATTTGTAAAGAAAATCAGATCTGTTTTTATGTAAAAGAAATAATAAGATTTTTATTAAAAAGTATAAGTCTTGTTTTTTGTAAAGTTAGAAAAAAGTGATTTTTTCAAGAAAAATCTTATCTGTTTTTTTATGTAAAAGAAAAAAAAAGACTTTTTGAAAGAGGATCCATATTCGTGAGATAAATTTATTATGCATGCATCATATATTAAAAAAAGACAAGACTTTAACCTAACTTTCAATTCCTTCTTTTAAATTTCAAAATCTACAATTTTGTAACAAAGAAAACTTTTTTAAAAAGTCAGATCTGTATTTTATGAAAATACACATCAGTTTTGAGATTAGAAAAAAAAAATCAGATCTGTATTTAATGAAAATACATATCAGTTTTGAGATTTCATAAAAAAAAAAAAAATCAAATCTGAAAATACAGATCAGTTTTGAGATTTCATAAAAAAAATTTGTTAGCCATTGCAGATTTTGAAACCTAAGAAAAAGAGTTACAATAAACAATCACCTAAGCACATGTTAAAGAAAATTCTAGCAATGTATTTAAGCATGGTAACAATATGAAGAACAGAACATAATAAAAATATGCTAAACATATTCATGCATCAAACAATAACCAAAATTAATGAAAGAAGAAAAGAAAGAAGAAAAACAAAATACCTCCTGTATGAGCGTGCTCTTCTAATGAAAGAATATTTTAGGATTCATAGAAATTTGTTCACCTCTTTCAAGCCTAAAATACTTTACTTACAAAAAAGAAGTTCCTAAAGCAAAAGCCTCCAGAACGTCTTTAACGTAAGGGGAATTGAAAAGTTAGAAGAGAAGAGCCCCTAATTCTGATTTGTTTCCTCTATTTATAGAGATTGAGATGCTTCAATGAGATCAGATACGAATTGGGATGCATCCTTATCTCTAAAAAATTGAAAAAGGTAGGCCTTATCTTAATTAGGGAGTCCCCGGGCCAAGCCACAAATTTGTGCCAATCGGCACTAGGGAAGTGTTGATCGGCACTTGGGGAGTGCCGAATGGCCCTCTTGGGTGCTAAGTCTCGTTTGAGTTTTGGTCCAATTTGGACTCCTTTTTTTAAGGATTTTTAAGCCGGGAATTATACTTAATCGCATTTTTAATCCGTATTCTAAAAGTTATTCCCTTTTTCTAGATATTCATATCTTTAAAATGATAATTATCTTATAGACAAATATTCCAAAAAGTTTTGATTATCCACAACTTCTTTGTTATCTAATTATCCACTTTATTCTCATGCAAGCAAGTCTATTTTTAACACTAACCAACAACCAATCACAAAATTATTTAATTAATTTTAATTGTCTAACCATTTAGAATTAATTTAAATTAATCATGCGTGGTCAGTTCCACCCAAACAAAATGCATGTGGACCGTGCAAACCTGATCATGTAATACCTTTCAATCCGATAGTCCGATTTGGAAATTGGACACACCATCGCGACCATTAGAACCTCAAGATCATTTTTATGATATGCAATGAAT
The DNA here is from genome assembly GCA_033629205.1 of Lithocarpus polystachyus. Lineage (NCBI taxonomy): Eukaryota > Viridiplantae > Streptophyta > Magnoliopsida > Fagales > Fagaceae > Lithocarpus > Lithocarpus polystachyus. The sequence continues at coordinate 26,784,321 of CM066172.1, read as the reverse complement.
GAATTAATGCATGTAATACAACTCTAAATTTTGGGATATATGAATTGTCACTCTAGCCATCTTCCTTGATTAAATTATGGGTGCAAAATCGAGTGTCTACACTTATCGGACAAATGGATTGATGGAATTGAGTGAGTTTGGTTGAATTCAATTGGTGTTTCTTTGTGATTAATATTTAATGGTATGTATTTTTTTTTTTTTTAGAATTGTTTTTCAATCAAATTTGGTTCCTACATTTAAGGGGCTTTTTTTGCCCATTTTCACAAACTTATTCATTATATGGCCTCAAACTAAACATATTAATTATGTAGCCTCATTTGGAACTCTGACTCTCAAAGTTTCAAAAGGTAACTTGAGTTTCAGATACTCAACTTCATTAGAGAAAAACCTAAGTTGAGATGATGATGATGTTGATGATGATGATGATGATAATGATTATTATTATTATTATTATTATTATTATTATTATTATTATTATTATTATTTAAGTTCCTAGTGGAACTTGATTTTCAAAGAGTCAAATTCTTTACATTAGAACTCGACTCTCAAAAACTTGGGTTCCAAATAAGGCTACATAAATAACATAACTAATATGTTTCGTTTTAGGCCTTATTATAAGAAATAAGTTTGAATAATGGGCAAAAAGTTAGTATTTTAATTGAACTATTTCTCACTTTTCAAACTTTCTTTTTCAATTAATCAAACAGTCAGTCGGTATGCTTCTTAATTTCTTTTAAATTGATATAAGCTAGAAACAAATGAAATAAGCTTAGCAATCTGACTGAGATTACTTGAGAGGAGATAAATAAAGAGAGAACGAAACTAAAAAAGAAAAGAAAAAATTCAAAATGATAAAAAGTAAAATTTGAAGTAGGAATGATAAAAAATAAAAATTGAAGGACAATCGGATTGAAATTCTCCTATTAGATAACCATGGTGGAGACTTAACTTTCTTATAATTTAGTAGTATCAAGTGGTGTTTGTTTCTCCAAAAAAAAAAAAGTGATGGTGTCCTAAAAATTATCAACTCCATGCTCGTCCGTGGGGGTCGTCCAAATAAGATGCTTGACACCTTGGCCCAGGAAGCTCGTCCATGTCGGGGTCGTCCGTCCAGGAAGACCCTTGGACGGCCTACATTGACTACAAACATCATCACTGCATACCGTCCCTGGACGAGGCTTATACACTTAGAACATATGCAAGACCAAGGACATTGCCACGAAACCACCTCCTATGACCGCATTGCGAAATGTGCGGCCTAATAAAATAACCTCCATAGCAGTTATGGAGGTTACTTCCGAACCTTTCGACATCCTCCAATATAGGAGCAGTTACTAAATTGGTAAACCGTTCCTGGGCTGCGTTATATAAGAAGAACAATCGACAAACAAAAAGGTACGGAATATTTTTCCAAGTATTTGGGACTTCCAAAGTTTAGAGAAGACACTGACTTTACCATCGGAGGGTTTCTGGCCGGTCCACCCCGGTCGCCTCTGACTGTTTTGTTCATCTCCCCAGGTTTTCAGTTAGATTATCATCGCCGTCGTTGATATCCGAAGCATCCAGCCTACTGATTTTGTCGTGCATCATCAATAAGGGTAATTGTTCCACATTATTTAAGAGTGTGTATTGTGTGTAGTATAATTTGCCTTACTTTCTCTTAAAAATTACCATAGTTTTTTAGTGGAGTTTTAGTATGCCTTTATGTTAGAAATCATTTCCCTCTTCCTTGTGTGTGCGCTTGTTTCTTTAAAAAAAACAAAAGGTAGTGATTTACGTTATAAGAATTAGTTTCCAAATTTATCTCATCCTCTTAATCAGACTGAGAAATTGGGGGATTTGATCTTGTTAAGAAGTCAAATATCATTATATTGTTAACAGCTGACAGATCGGTCTGTGCAAACCATTTGAAGTGGACCCAGGCCCACTTTGATTTAAAAATCACGTTAGACCTAGTGGGTGATTCTTTTTGACGGAAGAAGATAGTCCTAGTGGGTGATTCAAGGCTGAGAAAATCATGTGCCTTTGCAAAGTTCGTTTTCATCGATGCACAATTGTACCAGCTCTATTTTACCAAATACTTAAAAAGCCTCACGAAGATCATCTTTGGTTATGTCTTTATGCAGATTCCCAAGCACCACCGATATCCTTTTATTTGCTTAATAAGGGCTTATAGATGTACTTGCCTCTATAAATGACTAGACCAAATTCTTTCCTAGCATATCATTGCTGATGCCTACTTTTGAAAAATGGCCCAACAACAGAAGAAGCCCAACAATATAAAGAAAGTGAGAAGATAAAATAGTAAAGTAAGTCCAGCAAGCTAGAATGGTAGGATTGATAGCCAGTAGGCCCACAAGAATAAAAAGAGTTAAAGAGGGAGTAAGTGGGCCAAAGAAGCTCAAGAAATGAAGTAGTAAGCTTATGGCAATAGTAAGAGGTAGAAAGAGAGTAAATAGGCCGAGGAAGCCCAAGAAATGAGTTAGTAAACTCAATGGGTCGGCCTAAAAGTCAATAAAACCAAGTAGTAATGAGAAGTAAAGACATGATAATTGGGCCGAGGAAGCTCAAAGGATTTAGCAAAAAGCTCATAGGAGTAAAAATTATAAAGAGATAGTAAATGAGCTGAGGAAGGCTGAAGAATAAGATGATGAAATTGGCTGATATAGCAGGAATGTTGGCCAACAGAACCTAAGAGAGGTAAAGATGTGAAAAGCAGGCCTGGGAAGCCTTGATTTGAGAATTGACGAGGAAGTGGGCTGACATGACAGCCTATGATGTAACACAAAGCGAAAGGGGGGTAAAAGTTATAGCAGGCACGATGGAATGATATGGCAGGAGCAATAGCCAAGAGGTCCACAGACGCAAGAAAGAAAGTATGGGCTCGACAGGAAGATGATGACTTGCCCAAGTAAGGCCTGGTCCAAAGAAGAGATGAAAAGCAGGGAACATGAGCCCAAGAGCCCATATGTCCTTCACGTCGCAAGAGTTAAACACCAACCACAATGTACAGCAAAATCAGACAAACATGGAGGCAATAGAAATGACATGAAGACCAAAAAGAAACAGATTCAGACGGAAGTGGAGCATACACAAAGGGCTAAGGCAATACCTACTTGTACCTAGCCAAAACATGGGAGGTGGGCCACGGGTCAAGGGTATCAAAGGGTGTGGTTTGGCGGTAAGGAGTAAGAGGGTGTTTATTTTGGGGTTCCTGCTCAAACTTCTTTGAGGAGAAATGTCCTGCTAGGATGATATCTCACCTAAAAGAAGTAAGTATGAGCTAGGACAACTTGATGCATGCCATAGTGGTAGGTGGGGGAAAGGCTTAATCTTTATCTAGATGAGAGTAGTGAAAACAGAGAAAGGTAAGAAACAAGACAAGCCATTTTTGTCTAGGAATGAGGAATGGTGCAACCAACACATTCAGTGCATTGGTAGTGGCTGGACAGCTAGCAGGCTAGTGGGCAGTCTTAGAAGGACACTCATAAGGAGCCAAAAGCAATTAAGGGGTAAAAATGACAAATATCATAATGGTAGACAATATAAAGGGTGGTAGCTATGAACAGTAGAGAGGCATCATGGAAGTAGGAAGGGAACGAAAGAAGAAGAGGTAGAATAAGGAAGAAAAAGAGAAAAAAAAGAAAAGAAAACACACAAAAACCAGAGTGAAGCATTACTGGTAGGAATAGAGACATGCATCAATAGGCTAACCATTTCTCTCCCTCTTGACATATCCACTCTCTAAGAAACTGAGGGATAAAGCGTAAGCCATTTAGGTCATTTTTCTAAAGTACGTAACTTCTATAGCAAAAGTCTTCTTTGAGGTTACTCACATTGGAGATCAGTTCCCTTCTTAAACTTGCATTTGCTGAGAAGCTAAACCCATTTCTCTGGCGGACAAGTTTTTCTTTTATGATTGATGAACGATTAGCCTGTTATTCTGTTATTGAATTGTTTGTTGTTGTATTATTCTACCATAACCTCATTAGGTTTCTCTTTCCCTTTATTTAGGCATTAATGTTATTTGTCTAATGTTATAGTTATTATGCCATGTTGTATTTTCTACTATAACATCTAGAACAATTGTTCCTGCCGTGGGCACACAGTACACTCAAAACTCCTGCCAAGGCGTGTCTATATCGGGATGGCTCAACTTTTGCATAAACTAGTCTAACATGTGTTTCATTCAGGCCAACCCCAACTCTCCTACCTCAGAATCACGAGCCGTAGTACAGCAAAAGAGCCCAAAGTACAATAACACAAAAAGGCCCACCACAGTCAGCAAAGAACTTAATATAACCAAATCCCTCAGGATTGTCCTAAATTGCAGTCAATTAAAAGGTAATCATTTGGCACCTTGCTAGCATTTAACACATTTTTAATCTAAGACAAAAATTTTATGAAAACTTATTAATTTCTTCCAATTTCTTAACGGTAGTACTTGTTGAACACTTCTTTGAAAACTATTAATTTTGATATTTGTTTTTTTAACAACTTTAGCATCGATTAAATTGGTTTCTTTATATTAATATCACTATGATCATGATCTAACTATGATATTGACATGTTAATTGCATTTCATGCAAAATATGGCCACATTGCTATGGAGATTTTTTATGTGCGTAAAGTATTTTAAATATAAAATAAAAAGTTTTAAAAATTTGAAAATTCTAAAAGGTGTCATTTCTATTGAATACCTCAATTCAACTTCAAATAAATTCTTCACATAGCTTGCTCAAATTTGTAGTCTTAAAAAAAAAAAAAAAAAAAAAAAAACCTAGTCTAAGGCCATCTCAACACATTTTGGGTTCAAACGCAAATGTAAAATACATTATTACTTAATATTTTATAAACGATACATGAATCAGAAAAAAGAATCAATATTTTTATATATGTTTTTTAGAATCACCTTTATATATAATTTAATACATTAATTGAACTATTTTCATATATTTATAAAATATATTTTAAAATTTTTAATTATAAAAATTTCAGAACAATTAGTAATTGAATAAATATCATATTATAGATGGTCACTATCTGTCTTGTCAATGTTGGACTTTAGTTATTGAACAATGAATTTTAATAAGAATTTGTCCCGAAGACTATGAATTCTAATTTTAATTTTGATAGAGAGAGATAGAAATAGTAAAAATTTTGAAAAATTAAAAATTTTTACTACTACCATAAACATTTTAAAATTCGAAAAGAGTATAGCATTTTAAAAATAATTTTTATTTATCAAATTTTTGGGTCTTAATTAAAATTTTTACATCGCAAAACAGATATATAAGACATTCTATCAACTAATAAAAAATGTCTTTTAAAAAAAAAATTCAAAGAGAGACACTTTTATTTTTTATTATAGTATTATTTTTTTGCAATACAATAAAACAAATAGGTATAATGTATTATATTTGGGCCTTTCTATTTGGGGTCTTAGACCATTCATTTTGAGTCCCCCTGCATTAAGGTAGTTGAAATCCTGCAGTAGTTGAAAATATGGCAGAAGCGGCGTGGTTGGGGACTACTTGTTAATGGGCGAATGCTTATGCAAAAACATAAAATAAATAAATAAATAAATAAAAAACTTTAATTCCTTAATTATTTTTTGAGAAGTTTATAGATTTATTATTATTATTATTTGGGAGATCTTTTTTTCCCTTTTCTAGAAAGTAGAAATGGTACCAGCTCCAGTCCAATGAGGCAATGACAAACTAGGTACATTTACTTGTGCAACAAAGACTCTTCTTGCTGGCCTAAAGATCGTCAATCATCATGATTTAGTGGAGAGATGCCAAGTTTCTAATTGCATTATGCAACTTCAATTCACTGTTTTTAAGTACGACAAAATTATCATCATCATTGCCTGTGGCATGCAAGCATTTTTTTATTTTCTTATTTATTTTTTTTATCAATTTACAAGCTAAGAAAGCGTCCAATTTAGTACTTTCCAAAAGGAAGGTAAAGGAAAAATGTAATATATGAAGATCAAGATAACTTTCTTCGTGTCTGCTGGCAATGCCAATGAGCCCATTTTCTTATAGATTTGAAAGGAGAGAGTGAGAAAGCCAGGAAAAAGACACAGTGGGCCTAAAATATCTTATCGGATTAAACAAAGAACAGAAGACAAATCTGCCATAAAAATAACATATCTGAAAGTTATTCCAGAAAGTAAAGAGAACTCAACAAGAGTCAAAACACTCCACAGAAACCTCATGCGAACTCACAGATTCACACTTTACACTGAATAAAATATACTAATAAGTATATGATATATCAAACACAATAAAGAACAATAACCCAATAACCCATGAACTCGTATTCTTATATTATCTAATGAACCATTGTCAGACCTTGCTATTAAGGCCTATCAATCTCATCTCCCACACTTAAATTCTTAAGTCTCTAACCCCCCACCATTGGTGTACAGCAACTCCCTCATCCAAAAGCCTTCCATACAAAGCCACACACTCCCAATAAGGCCTCTTGCTTTTATATCTCTCCCTATTCTGCCGCCACCAGTGGTTCTTACACTCCAAAAACAATTCATCCACCAAACAGATTGTCCTTCTCTTTATCATCTTCTCCACCACTTCTGCGTCTGCCTTCATCACAACAAACACTTCTTCCGTCACATTATTCACTAACCAATCCGAAAAATCAACACGCAGCCGACGGGGATCTTTATTAGGCACCAGCACAAAATTGTAAACCTCAAAATCTTGGTTCCTCTTAGGATAATTCTGCTGAAACCATTCAATAAAAGCCACATTCTTCTCAGCCAAACCCACAACAATGAAAACTCTCCGCTTATAACTTTCCAAATTATCACCCAACAAGTCAGGAAGGAACTTGATTTTCTTCTTGTACTGAGTTGATCTCCGTCGAGTCCTTCTAGGTGGCTCTAGCAACACACCTTCAAGCCCCCCTAGCATGAAGTTCATTGCATTTGACTTGCAAAGTCGCCGCTGTTCATTGAAAGGAATAACTTTCCTGAATATCATGATGGTTGAATTATTATAGCGCCAAGAGTGCAAAATCCTATAATTAGATTGTTTTCGAAACCCATTTGAACTGGGGGGTTTATTGTTCAATAGAATGGCCAAAATGCCTCCAATCTTCATAACACGATTCACAACTTTAAGAGTGTCCCCAAAACTTGATGATGTGAATGTGAACACAAAATCAAATGTCTCATCTGGGATGGACCTTTGTCCCTCCAAATCAGAATCCATCACATAACTCGCATTGTAATGATGAACCATTCTCACAATTCCGGAGCTCAAAATGAGAGCTTTATCTCCCTTTCTTAAAAGGTCTTCACTAGCCAGATCTCGGAAAAGCAAATTCAAGTCCTCTGAACCGTTGTTAGATTCAGGACCTCTGAAAATACAAGGCAATGTGAGAATAATAACCAAAGCCAAAAACAGTGACCTTGACAGTATGCACAAAACCATTGAATGAGGAAGCCTAATGACCCAAAGGGTATTGGAATTCAAACCCATTCTTCCACCATGCAAATGCTTCATCTTTTTTGTGCTCGAATTCTCCAAAAACAAACAAAAGGGTGTTCATATAAAACCACAAGATCGGATCTTTGTGAACAAAAAACAACTTGATTTGCTAATTGGGCAAAGAAAGAACAGAGAGAGAGCGAGAGAGAGAGAGAGAGAGAGGTAAAACGGTTAAGAGGGAAATGGATTCTAGCGTGTGCAAAACCTGGCGGCAGTGTGGTTGCCTCCCACGAGGGCCACACGGGTGCTCTGGATTCTACACCATAGGAGCAATAATTGCCTCATCCTCTCAAACTCCATGGCCTCTTTCATAAGCTTTGGTTCTAACGGATCATCTCATCTCAAATTACATCTTATGCATAAATCATCAATATGAAAGAGAGAGATATTAATAAGAATTGAGAAAGAGATTCATGGAAAGAGAGTTAGGTATATGTGTGTGTGTGTTACTATTTTGATGGGGTTGAGAGAAAAGGAGATCTAGGAGTGATATATAGATCGGAATGGGTCGTAATTGTTGGTATCTTTTGCTTATTTGGGAGTTCGCTAATTGTTGAGATAGTATGAAATGCCGTGTGGGACCAGTTTTTATGTTCGTAATTGATGAAGGGGTGAGGATGAGGCACCTGGCTACCTATGAATAAAGACGTGGCAAATTGGGTCGGGTCAATCAGGTCAGTGTGTCAATCGCGTTGCAGGTCAAAACAGATCATTTTTAAACAGGTCAACTGGGTTGTGGGTCAGGTCGAGTTGACCCATATTTTTCAAACAAGTTTTTTTTTTTTAATTACAAAAACAAATCAATGACAACCTGTTTAGAGAGTGAATAAAATTAATTAAGCAAATGAATTGTACTTAATGCCACTTGTTAATATCTTTCCAATTCTTACAGTTTTGAGCATGACAAAAATTATTTATAATCATAAATTCATGATGGAAAAAGTTTTCAATGTTAATAGTTCACTGTCAAAATGCATATAATTACAAGTTTACAACTTCAAAATGAGATAGATCTTAAAACAAACAAAACAAGTAAGCCAGCAAAGTAACAACTTGTTAATATTATTTCTTTTGGATGTTTTTATGGTTTTTGAAGCATGATATTCTTTTATTTTATTATTAAGATTTGGATCTTTTGGGGGTGATAGATTGTGACCAAAGGAGGGGCACAGATTAAAAAAAAGGAACAAAGTTTTTTGTAGCCTGGTGTACAGGTGAAGGCAGATTTTTTTATGCATGAATGGAGAAATTCTTTGTAATTCGTAATGACCGCTATTCATTGGCTTCTAAGAAACCCATTACTTCTTCATTATCGTCATCATCTCCTTTTTCTCTTTGGTGCTAGTCTAAGTGCAGGTGACCGAAGATTAGAGCTTGAAACAATATCAATGATGAGAAAAAGGAATTAACGCTAACACTAAACAAAAAGATTAATATTAAAAAAGAAAAAGAAAAAAAGAAATGCCACATCAATTAAAAAGATTCCACATCAATGTACTGTTAGCCACATAGGCATTAACACTAACGGCAGTTAACAAAATACTAATGATAGTGTATCAAATCAATTCAACTCCACACTCGTCCGTAGAGCTCGTCCAAGGAAGTAACAGAGGGTAGAGGACAACTTAGCCCGCAAACCTCGTCCATAGTAGGGTCGTCCGTCCATGAAGACTCTTGGACGGCCTACGAGAACTCCAAGTGTGGTTATCATATGCAATCTCTAGACGAGGTCCATATCCTTGTTTCATAATGCAAGTGCAAAATTGAAGGTTATCGCCACGAAATCACCTCCCATGATAGTTATAGAGTGTATGACCACATAATATAACTTCCATAGCGATTATGGAAGTTAACTCCAAACTTTTTGACTTCCTCTAACATAGGAGAAGTTATCAAACAAGTAACTGCTCATGGTGTACACTATATAAACAACCATTGCCAATAGGAAAAGGTACGGAAATCATTTTCTAAGCAATTTGAAATTCTAAAAGTTGAGAGATATACTAATTTTATCATCGGAGGATTTTCGGCCGGTCCTCCCCAGCCACCTTTGATAGTGTGTTACTTTCTTCAAGTTTTTCCTAATCATCTTCTCACCATTGAAGCCCGAAACACTTAGTCTATTGATTTTACGTTGCATCATCAGTTGGCGCCGTCTATGGGAAAAGTTTGTCTTCATTTGACAAAAGGCTGTATGGTTAGGACAAGATCAAGGGCTACCAGCCCAGGCCACCAAGAAAGTAGGGATGCCTCTAGCAATCCCAACCGTGATCGACAATCAGTGCCCATCACTCAACCACCTTCCATCCAACATATACAGTCCATGGCGGCCGCTATGGCAGAATTAACTCGTCAGAATCAAAAGTTAATAAGAGAGATTGGTTTGTGAAGACAGCGCCACGAAAGGTTCGAGGAAGGAGAAGCCTAGAGTTAAGAAGGGAGAGGGAGCGTCGAACCCGAAAGCTAGTCAAGGGCTACCGGTTTACGAAGGGTGCCACACTTGGAAAGAGAAATGGATAAGATGCGAAAGGCTATGGACGAAATGAAGGAGAATATGAGAAGGGAAAATCCCGTGGAGGATTTGGTTCATCGAACAAACTCCCCTTTTACGGCTTCTATCAATAGTCATCCCCTGCCACCTAAATTCAAAATGCCTTCCTTGGACTCATGCGATGGGACGGACAATCCGTTTGATCACATCGCCACCTTCAAGACTACAATGCACCTTCAAGGAGTTCTAGACGAGATTATGTGTAGGGCTTTCCCTACTACACTTAAAGGACCGGCACAGGTGTGGTTCAGCAAAATACCTCCAAACTTTGTAAGTTCTTTTGAAGAATTGAGTAAGTTTTTTGTCAATAATTTCATCGGAGGGCAAATGCACAAACGTTCCTCGTCTAGCCTGTTAACCATAGAATAAGGAGAGAATGAAAGCTTGCGGTCCTTCATCACTCGTTTCAACAGGGAAACCCTGACGGTGGACGAGATGGACGACAAGCTACTATTGGCGGCCTTCCATAATGGGGTTAACTCTGACTTATTCATCCACAAGCTTTATAAGCAAGAGCTTCAGACTATGGCTGAACTCATCCATTCGGCCTAGAACTTTATGAATGTAGAGGACGCAATCATTGCTAAGAAAAGGAAGAGAGTCGAGAAAATGGAAGCAAACCCCACGCGTCACTCCGAGCAGGGTCCTCGTCCAAAGAAGGGATGAATGAAGGATAAGAAAGACCGAGACAACAAGAAGGCAAGCCCTTCAGCACGGAGTCAACAATACACGCCATTGAACGTACCACTGTAGCAAGTTCTCATGCAAATCAAGGACGATCCTTCTTTGAAGTGGCTGGAGAAAAAGAAGGGAGATCCCAACAAGCGAAATAGGAACAAGTACTGCCATTTCCACAGGGACCATGGGCATGACACGGACAAGTGCTTTGATCTGAAGCTGCAGATAGAAAATCTCATCAGGCAAGGAAAACTGAGGAATTTCCTTCGACGAGATCACAAAGACGAAAGGATGAAGGGAAAACTAGAAGAGGTACCGCAACACCTACTGGGAGAAATAAGAATTATCATAGGGGGAACCTCGATAGGACGATCTTCCAAGTCAAGAAAGACGTATTTAAAGGTGGTGCAGAACGTCCAGCTTTCACGACGATCTCTAAAGACGAGGAAAACTGAGGAATAGGCTATTACGTTCACGGACGAGGATGCTGAAAGGATTCACCACCCCCATGACGACGCGATCATCATTACTTTGCTTATTGCAGGTTATACAACCAGAAAAGTGTTAGTGGACAACGGCAATTCGGCGGACATCTTGTATTACCCTGCTTTCTAGCAAATAAAGCTTGGATGAGATATACTTCGTCCAATGAACTCACCGTTGGTGGGGTTCAGAGGAATAAAGGTACAACCTATAGGAGTAGTTACATTGCCTGTGGTGGTGTGGGCATATCCACAACAGATAACTAAGGAAGTAAATTTCCTCGTAGTGGACTGTTCGTCATCGTACAATGCCATCATTGGAAGGCCAACTTTAAACAGTTGGAAGGCAGTAACGTCTACTTACCAGCTGTCAGTCAAATTCCCTACAGAATACAGGGTGGGGCAAGTGTAAGGAGATCAGCTAGCAGCAAGAGAATGTTACCTAGCCATGCTGGCCATGGACAAGCAAGTTCAGACGATGAGTATTGAGGAAAGAGTTGTACTAGAGCCCACCGAAGTACTGGAAGACATTCCTTTGGAAGAGAATGATCCCCAGAAGTTTGTTAGAATTGGCACAAGCATGAGGGAAGAGACAAAGCAAAACCTTGTCCACTTCTTAAAGAAAAGTACTGATGTTTTTGCATGGAGTCATGAAGACATGCCTGGGATTGACCCAAATGTTATTACTCATCGGTTGAACGTATACCCGTCTTACAAGCCCGTTCGTCAGAAGAAAAGGGTCTTTGCTCTGGAGCGTGACAAGGCTATTAAGAAAGAAGTCCAGAAGTTAACAACAGTGCAATTTATTCGGGAAGTCTACTACCCAAATTAGTTAGCCAATGTAGTGATGGTTAGGAAGACAAATAGCAAATGGAGAATGTGTGTAGATTTTACTGATTTGAACAAAGTTTGCCCTAAGGACAGTTACCCTTTGCCATGCATCGACCAGTTGGTAGATTCAACAGCAAGTCACCAGTTGCTAAACTTCATGGACACCTTCTCAGGGTATAACCAGATAAGGATGGACGAGGCAGATCAAGAAAAAATGTCCTTCATCACTAGTCAGGATTTGTTTTGTTATAAGGTGATGCATTTTGGTTTAAAGAATGCAGGGGCAACTTATCAAAAGTTAGTAACTCACATGTTCCGACCACAAATAAGACAGAATGTGGAGGTTTATGTGGACGATATATTGGTAAAAATTTTGGACGAGAAAAACCACCTAGATGACCTCTAGGAAACCTTTGACACGCTAAGGCAATATAATATGAAGTTGAATCCCAGTAAGTGCACTTTTGGAGTTTCGTCAGAAAAGTTCCTTGGATTCATGGTTTCACATAGAGGGATTGAAGCAAACCCTGACAAAATCAGGCGATCCTAGATATGAAGCCACCAGGGAACATCAAAGAAGTTCAATCCCTCACTGGACATGTTGCCGCTCTTAACAGGTTTGTTTCTAAAGCAACTGATAAGTGTTTGCCATTCTTCAAGTTCTTACAAAGGCATTCGAGTGGATGGATGAGTGTCAGAAGGCTTTTCAAGATCTCAAGACCTACCTAACCACCACTCCACTACTGAGCCCATCTGTGCCTGGTGAAGATTTATATTTGTATTTGACAGTGTCCCCACATGCAGTAAGCTCAGCCTTGATCAGGGAAGAAGAAAAGGTACAGAAGCCAGTCAATTACACAAGTCGAGCTTTGAGGGGGGCAGAAGAACGATATCCAATGATGGAAAAATTAGCCTTTGCTTTGGTTACAGCTTCAAGGAAACTGAGGCGTTATTTTCAAGCACACATCATTATTGTCTTGACGGATCATCCATTAAAGAAGGCAATGAGTAAGTTGGAGGTAGCAGGATGACTGGTCCAATGGGCTATAAAACTCAGTGAATTTGATGTCAGATACTAACCAAGGAGCACGATAAAAGCACAAGTGTTGGCAGATTTTATTGCGAGGTTCACTCCAAGCTTCGAAGAGTTAGACGAGTCAGACAAGCCTCGGAGATGGGTCGTCCATGTGGACAGATCCTCCACACTACATACAGGGGGATAGGAGTTATTTTGGAATCCCCGGAAGGAGATGAGTTGAAGTACAAAGTCTGCCTGCAGTATACACCAACTAATAATGAAGTAGAGTATGAAGCCCTTTTGAAAAGGCTGGAGTTGGCCAAGTCTTTGGGAGCAAAATCACTACTCGTCCATGAAGATTCTCAGCTGGTTATAGGCCAAGTAAATGGAACATACGAGGCAAAGGAAGAACGCATGAAGAAATACCTTAATAAGGTAAGACGCCTTGTGAAAAAATTTAAAGAAATTAGTTTTATTCAGATACCAAGGGAGGAGAACGTGAAGGTAGATGCTTTAGCAAAAGAAGCCTCAACAATTGGACAAATGGGCGAGTCTGACGAAGTCCAATATATGCCAAGCATAGATCTTCCTAAGATACAACAGATAGAAGGTGAAAACAATTGGATGACCCCAATATTGGCTTACTTAAAAGATGGACGCCTCCCAGAAAAAAGAGACGAGGCCAAAAAACTAAGGATCAGGTCAGCTAGGTACATCCTTATTGACGAGGTTCTATACAAAAGAGGATTCTCCCAACCTTATTTAAGATGCTTAGTTCCAAACGAGGCAAATTACTTATTAAGAGAAATTCATGAAGAAGCATGTGGAAACCACTCGGGAGCAAGAGCACTAGTGCATAAAGTCGTCCGCGTAGGTTATTACTGGCCAACCATTCAAGTAGATGCAAAGGCTTATGTCAAAGTATGTGACCAATGTCAACGATTCAGCAATGTCCCCAAACAACCCTCAAAGTACCTCACTCCTATGATGGTCCCGTGGCCCTTTGCACAATGGGGGTTAGACATCTTGGGTCCCTTTCCACTCGGAACCAGGCAGATGAAGCTTTTAGTGGTTGGTATTGATTACTTCACTAGGTGGGTAGAAGTAGAACCATTGGCAAAGATCACACAGCAAAATGTTAAGAACTTCGTTTGGAAAAGTATTGTATGCCGGTTTGGGGTTCCCAGGGTATTAGTATCAGACAATGGATGACAGTTTGACAACGCACTTTTCAGGGACTTCTACGAACACTTTGGAATTTAGAAGTAGTAAATTGATCCTTGCTAAAAATCATCAAGACTCGACTTGAGGGGGCAAAGGGAGGATGGTCAGATGAGCTACCAGGCGTTCTTTGGGCTTACAGAATGACAGCAAGGACCCCCACAGGGGAAACTCCTTTCAAACTAGCTTATGGGAGTGAAGCGGTCATACTTGCGGAAGTGCATATGGCCAGCCATAGAATGATGAAGTATCAAGATGAAGAAAACAAGGAACAACTTCGTCTTAACCTCGATCTGATTGACGAGGTAAGGATGGACACGGAGCAAAGAACAGCAAGGTATAAAACTTTATGGCCAAACAGTATGATGCCATGGTAAAGCCTAGGCGCTTCAACATTGGGGATCTCGTCCTAAAAAAGGTTTCTTTGGCCACAAAAAACCTAGCCCACGGGAAGCTGGGACTAAATTGGGAAGGACCTTATAGGGTTATCAACTGCAAAAAGCAAGGATCCTACTATTTGGAAGCACTGGATGAACGGAAGCTAGAAGACCCTTGGAATGTTGAACATTTGAGAAGATACTATCAATAAAGAGTGACCATGGACGGGCATTGCCATAGGACGAAGGTAATGGACGTCTGAAGTAATTATGTTTGTTTATTACTACTGTGTTTTAAATGTATGTGTTACTTATGGACGAAAGTCTGAAGTAATTATGTTTGCTTTTTACTATGTGTTTTAGATGTATAAGTGTTACTTATGGACGAATTTGTGTTTAAGCATTTTTAATTCCCTAAAAGCGCTAGCTCTTAAGCATGTGCCATGCATGTGGACGAATGTTTTACAAAGCATGGATTTCCAAGTCTATATATGATGTATTTCTAAGTATATGCATGATTGTATAGAAATTCATTCTTGTGGTTTAGTTCGAAATAATCCATAAAAAATAAACCAAAGACGAACAAAATCCTTGGACGCAAGGATGTACCATCCATAAGCTTTCCTTAAAGTAAGGATAAAGCAAAAATAAAGCGCGTTCGTCCAAACCAAGAGACGAGTTGAAACCACAACATGTTAACCCAACCATGGACAAGGGAATGCTCAACCCAGCCATGGACGAGGGAATGCACGCATAAAATCCACTAGGTGTCAACTAAAACAGCCCAATTTTTGGACGAGTAAAAAGTTAAATTTTTTTCAAGTGGACAAAAATCAGCAACTTATCCACATGCAAAGAATCGTCCAATCAATAGACGAGGAATAAAGCTGAGTTGAGTGAAATCAACAAAGATAACACTATTCATGGACGACTTATGCTGAATTCAAAAAATGAAAAAAGGGAGCTGAACATGAATAGGCCCAAATCATGGACGAGCCAAAATTGAGATTATTATGGAATGCGAAATAAGTTCGTCCATACAATGATTTAGTAAATAAAAGATAAAGCAAACATGCATTCATTAATTGAAAAAGGGGGATAACCTACGTCCAAAAAACCCTTATACAAAGTTGAAATGAACAAGGCAAATTGTTTAATAGGTCGTCCTAAAATTATGGACGAATAAGTGTACTTCAGTTACATCAAATGGTCCAAAACAACGGACCAAATACAAAAAAAGAAGGTTAAAACTAAAGTATGAAAAGTTGTCTTCACTGAGGAGGATCAATACTAGGGTCGTCCTGGATTGGCTGGGTGGTAGCATCGTCCTCAATATTAACATCTGAGCTTGTCTGGAGAAGGGAGCTTGTAGCACCACCACCAAGGTTGAGCTTAATAGAAATGAAGTCAAGCTCAGGGAAATTCTCTATGGCGTCCATCCTGAAGTCTTCAAACCCAACTGCATAGTTGGTGTCCAATAAATCAGTGTATTGTTTGGACGTCTTAAACTCTGCAACTGCGTCTCCCTTAACTTTCTCAAGAAGGGCTCTCAACTCGTCATTCCTCTTTTGGAGGTGATCAAGACGAGTGTCCTTCTCAATGACATCAGTCTTCAACTCTTCAATATGGTTTTGCAGCTCCTTTGCCTCGTCTTTGGCCTTAGCCGCCACCTCAGCCCACCTTTTACTCTTGTCCTTAACCTCCTGTATCCTCTTCTCCAATAGGATCCTCGTCTTGGCTATTTCCGTTGCTTACCTGGACGCGGCGATGAACTTAGACATTGCCTACATAAGAATTGTTGTTAGACAAAGTGCATGATTGTATTTTGCTAAGACGAGATAAAAAGAAAAGGAGTATACCTAGAAGAGGTCATGAACACCAGAGTGCTCAAACTCCTTCAAAGACATGTTTAGCACGCCGCCACGCCTTAGTCAGTCATAGTCTTCTCAAAGCTAAATCCTCATTCTTTATAAGGCTTTGAGGGACAGGTCGAAAAGGCTAGGATGAGACAAGCACCTGGGCAGGGGACAGAACATCCATGGACAGGGGGGTCAAGAGGCTCAGAATCAACATCATGGATATAGACGGGGGGCTGCTGAGTAGGAAGGACTGGAAGGCTGGGCTTAACAACCCCAGGCTTGGACGACCCATGCTTAGCTTGTTTCCCCCTGCATTGACTTGGAAAACTTTCCAAGTCAACTCTTTTGGACAGACTTTTCATCTTGTCACCTACTGATGGACGAGGTTGAGATTGAACCCCCTCATCCACCACTTCCTTGCCTTTGTTCTCTTTCATTGTTACCATCCCTAAAAAATATATAAATAAATAAATAAATAAAATAGTAATAAACAATAAAATAAAAAGAAAAGAGAAGAATAAAAAAATAAAAAGAAAACTTACGTCTACGCACAGTGAGCTCGTGAGCAATAACCTTTGCAGATGGCTCAGGGCCTAACTCCTAGGCAGCAAGGCGTCTAAGGCTAACAAAAAAATAGAACGTCCTGTCCGTGTATAGACGAGCCTTTTGAATTCGTTCAAGATAGAACCTATCTAAATGAGGTCATTTAACACCTAAAAAAAAAAAAAGAAGAGCAAAACTGTTAGATAAGAACGATAAAAAATAATAACAAATGAAAAATATTAAGATAAACAACCTCAAGCATACCTTCAGGATGAAGGTTCCCTAACTCTCCTGTATAAGGACCAAACGGATCCCTGTCAACCTCAACTGGGTTCCCAGCCCAGAAACCAGAGACTAAGTAGAACTCAGCCTTCCAATTCCTATCTGAGGTGACTAGGGACTTTATCAATCTACAATCTTTCCCTCTGGCTGTGAATTGATAGAAGCCAAGTGATTGGTTAATCTCGGAAGGTTTGTAGCAATAAAGGAGCTCGTCCACAGAAAGAGGACGGTCCCCCTCAAAGGCCTCCCTCCACAAAACTTGCATTGAGACAATTAGCCTCCATGCATTGTGATTGAATTGACAGATACCTAAGCCTAACCTAGTGAGCAACTCTCTAGCAAAGGCATTAAGTGGCAACCTCAAACCCCCTAGAAGATAAGCCTCGTAAATACCAACACCAAAATGGGGTTGGCAACACCACTCACCACACACAAGTACCCTAAGGTTTAGGCTATTAGGAATTTGGTACCAAGCCTTAAGGGACCCTAACCTTTTCTTGTCTGTCTTGGAAGCAATCCCTATAGCACAACTATAAACGATCTCAACCTCGTCCTAGACAATGGACGAGGGAGCACTTGTGCCAGCCCGTGACCCAGACTCTGCTCTCGTCCTAAGTCCTTCCTAAAGAACCCTAAAGGAACTCCAGGGACACCAGACGTGTACTCATCTGTGGTGTTTCCCCCACTACTACTGTTACTACCACTACTATTGCTATCACTAGAACCACTAAAACTACTAGGTTCATGAAACTCGTCTATGGCTTTTTCGACATTATTGCTAGACAAGGAAAGGACAATCTCAGTCATTTTTTGAGAAAAACTTAAAACCTGAGGACGAGAGTGAGGAAAATACCTGGATCTAAATGAAGACTATGGACAGTGAAGACTATGGACGTAGAAAACTTTTAGACGAGGCGCTAAGACGAGGAGTGTCAGCAGAAGAAAATTTCAAAAATAAGGAGGGTAGCACAGGATTTCCACTATTTATAGGTAGAAGACTTTAGTACCCGAAACGACACAACCAACCAAAAGCTGACACGTGGCACGCTCCTCAAAAAGTGAGTCGACGTGAATATTCACCAACAAGATCGTGACACGTGGTAAATTTAGTCCCCAACATATATACACACGTCCAAAGAGTGATATTAGGCTATATGCTTCCTTGAACGACCTACGGACAAGGGGGCAACTAATAGTGTATCAAATCAATCCAACTCCACTCTCGTCCGTAGAACTCGTCCAAAGGAGTAGCAGAGGGTAGAGGACAACTTAGCCCGTAAACCTCATCCATAGTAGGGTCGTCCGTCCATGAAGACCCTTGGACGACCTACAAGAACTCTAGGCGTGGTTATCATATGCAATCTCTGGACAAGTTCCATATCATTGTTTCATAATGCGAGTGTGAAATTGAAGGTTATCACCATGAAATCACCTCCCATGACAGTTATGGAGTGTATGACCACATAATATAACTTCCATAGCGGTTATGGAAGTTAACTCCGAACTTTTCGACTTCCTCTAACATAGGAGAAGTTATCAAACAAGTAACTACTCACGGTGTGCACTATATAAACAACCATTGCCAATAGGAAAAGGTACGGAAATCATTTTCCAAGTAATTTGAAATTCTAAAAGTTGAGAGATATACTAACTTTATCATCGGAGGATTTTCGACCAGTCCTCCCCGGCCACCTTTGATAGTGTGTTCATCTCTTCAGGTTTTTCCAGATCATCTTCTCACCATTGAAGCCCCGAAGCATTCGGTCTACTGATTTTACGTTGCATCATCAACTAACATTGCTCATTTTTTAAATTTAAGGGACCAATAACGCTCACTTGAAACTTAAGGGACCAATTGTGCTCATAGGGTAAACTTCAAGAATTAATATTGTAATTGATGAGGATACAAGTGTGGCTCGTCCATGGACAAATGTGGCTCATCCATGGACAAGCCTTCATAGAGCTCAAATTTGTCCTTGAGCAGTCGTCCTTCAGATTCAGGGCGCCATGGTGATAACCTATCAATCCGTTATCATCTAGGCTTCTGAGTAAAACTCATCCATATAGGGTCGTCCAAACATGGACGATCCTCAGTGCAAGGTTCGTCTGTATGAATCGAACCTTGCCACATGGATTGTAACCTCTCATCAAAACATTGAACTCACCAAAACAGTTAAGAAAAATGAGAGATAATTTCTACAACGGTTATAAGGAGTTGGAAGAAACCAACTCACCTCCACAAATGTGGGGGAAGTTACAAAACAAATAACCGCTTCCACAACACTATAAAAACACTCCTCTCCAACAAATAAAAAAAGGTGATTCATTCTTTGTTACGAAATTATTTGAACTTTAGATTCCAGATTTTGAAGAAAGAAGCTAATTTCATCATCAGAGGATTTTAGGCCGGTCAACCCCAGTTTCCTTTAATTGTTTGTTCTTTTCAGGCCTTACAGATCACTGAAATCTGAAGCGTTCAGCCTACTGATTGTCTCAGCATTATCAGTTGGCGCCGTCTGTGGGAAAGATAAGTTTGTATTTTCTTTTTGCAATATCTTTCTCGGACAAAAGGCTGCATGGTTCGGACAAGATCAAGGGTCACTAGCCCGGGCCACCAAGAGAGCAGGGATGCTTCTAGCAATCCCCATCAAGATCGTCAGTTAGAGCCTGTCATGTAACCGTCTTCAATTCAATATATACAGTCCATGGCAGCCGCCATAGTGGAGTTAACTCGCCAAAACCAAGAATTGACTAGGAAGATTAGTCTAAGGAGGAAATATCATGAAGGATACGTTGAAGGACAAGCCCCAAGTCAACAAGATAGAGGGAATGTTGGGCCAGAAAGCCAGTCAAGGGGCACTACCTAGCGAAGAGTGCCACATTTGGAAAAGGAGATGGATCAGATGAAGGTTATGAACGAGATGCGGGAGAGCATGAGAAGGGTAAATCCCGTAGAGGATTTGGTCCACCGAACAGACTCCCCTTTCACTGCTACCATCAACGGTCACCCTTTACCTCCGAAGTTCAAGATGCCTTCCTTGGACTCATACGACGAAACGCGAAACCCATTTGACCATATTGCTACTTTCAAGACAACAATGCATCTCCAAGGGGTTCTAGACAAAATTATGTGCAGGGCCTTCCCTACTACCCTCAAAGGACCAGCGCGAGTATGGTTCAGTAAAATACCCCCAAATACGGTGGATTCCTTTGAAGAATTGAGTAAGTAGTTTGTCAATAATTTCATTGGAGGGCAAAGATACAAACGTTCCTCGTTCAGCCTGTTAGCTATAGAACAAGGAGAAAATGAGAGCTTGCGCTCCTTTATCACTTGTTTCAATAAGGAAGCCTTGATGGTGGATGAGATGGACAACAAGTTACTACTGGCAGTCTTCCATAATGGGGTTAATTCTGAATTGTTCATCCACAAGCTTTATGAGCAGGAGTCTCAGACCATGGCTGAACTTGTCCATTTGGCCCAAAATCTCATGAATGCAGAAGACGCAATCATAGCTAAGAAGAGCAAGAGAGCTGACAGAATGAAAACAAACCCTACGTGGCACTCCGAGCAAGGTTCTCATCCAAAGAAGGGACGAATAGACAATAAGAAAGATCGGGATAACAAGAAGGTAGGTCCTTCAGCATGGTGTCAACAATACACGCCATTGAACGTGCCACTTGAATAGGTTCTCATGCAAATCAAGGATGATCCTTCTTTGAAATGTCTAGAGAAGATGAAAGGAGATCTCAATAAGCGCAATAGGAACAAGTATTGCCGTTTCCATAGAGACCATAGGCATGACACGGACGAGTGTTTCAATTTGAAGCAATAAATTAAAAATCTCATCAGGAAAGGAAAGTTGAGAAGTTTCCTAGGGCGAGATCACAAAGACGAGAAGCTAAAGGGCAAAGTAGAAGAGTCGTCGCGACCCCCACTCGGAGAGATGAGAGTAATTATAGGAGGAGCTTCAACTGGGCAATCTTCCAGGTCTAGAAAGACATACCTTAAGGTAGTGCAAAACGTCCAACTATCTGGGCAATCACCAAGGGCAAGGGCAACGGACGAACAACCCATCACGTTCACTGACGAGTATACTGAAAAGGTTCACCACCCCCATGACGATGCCATCATCATTACCTTGCTCATTGCTGGCTATACGACCAGAAGGGTGTTAGTGGACAATGGAAGTTCGGCAAACATTTTGTATTATCCAGCTTTTCAGCAAATGAGGCTTGGACGAAATCAACTCCGTTCAGCTAATTCACCCTTGGTGGGGTTCGGAGGAATGAAAGTGCAACATGTCGGCATTATTACATTACTAGTGGTGGTGGGTGCATATCCACAGCAAATAAACAAGGACGTGAATTTCCTTGTGGTAGATTGTTCATCTTCTTATAATGCTATCATTGGAAGGCCCACTTTAAATAGTTGGAAGGCGGTTACGTCTACTTACCACCTGTCAGTCAAGTTCCCTACAGAGCATAGAATGGGGCAAGTACAGAGAGATCAGCTAGCTGCAAGAGAATTTTACTTGGCCATATTGGCCATAGATGAACAAGTCCAAACGTTGAACATTGAGGAGAGAAGGGTTGTGGCAGAGCCCACTGAAGTGTTGAAAAACATCTTTTTAAACGAGAATAATCTCGAAAGGTGCACAAGAGTTAGAGCGGGTATGGAAGAAAAGATGAAGCAAGATCTTGTCCAGTTCTTAAAGAAGAGCATTAACGTGTTTGCATGGAGTCATGAGGATATGCCGGGCATAGACACCGTCGTTATTACCCACCATCTAAATGTATATCCATCCTCTAAACCTGTACGACAGAAAAAAAGAGCATTTGCTCCTGCGAGAGACAATGCTATTAAAGAAGAGGTTTAAAAGTTGACTGCAGCGAAGTTTATTCGAAATGTCTATTATCCAAATTGGTTGGCCAATGTAGTAATGGTTAAGAAGGCTAATGGCAAATGGAGAATGTGTATGGATTTCACCGATTTAAAAAAAAGCCTGCCTCAAGGATAGTTACCCATTGCCGCGTATTGATTAGTTGGTGGATTCGACTGTAGGTCATAAGTTGCTAAGTTTCATGGACGCCTTTTCCGGATATAATCAGATAATAATGGATGAAGTAGAATAAGAGAAAACATCTTTCATCACTAGTCAAGACTTGTTTTGCTACAAGGTGATGCCTTTTAGTCTGAAGAACGTAGGGGCAACATATCAAAGGTTGGTCAACCGTATGTTTCGACTGCAAATCGGGCGAAATTTAGAAGTCTATGTTGATGATATGCTGGTGAAAAGCCTAGACGAGAGGAAGCACTTGGTCGACTTACAAGAAACCTTTGACACACTCCGACGATACAACATGAAGCTGAACCCCAGCAAGTGTGCTTTCGGAGTTTCATCAGGAAAATTTCTTGGATTCATGGTTTCGCATAGGAGAATTGAAGCAAATCCTGACAAGATTCAAACAATATTGGATATGAAATCTTCACGAAATATTAAGGAAGTCCAATCTCTTACTGGACAAGTCGCTGCCCTTAACAGGTTTATCTCTAAAGCTACTGACAAATGTTTACCGTTTTTCAAGGTTCTTAGAAAGGCGTTTGAGTGGACGGACGAGTGTCAAAAAGCTTTCGAAGACTTGAAGATGTACCTCACCACGACTCCCTTGTTAAGCCCATCTGTGCCTGGTGAAGAGTTGTACTTGTATTTAGCGGTGTCCTCACACGCAATAAGCTCGGCTCTAATTAAAGAATAAGGAAGGGTGCAGAAACCGGTTTACTACACAAGCGTCGCACTAAAAGGCGCGGAAGGACGGTATCCCATGATGGAAAAATTAGCCTTCGCTTTGGTTATAGCCTCTAGGAAGCTAAGGCATTACTTCCAAGCTCATGTTATTAACGTCCAGATGGACCACCCACTAAAGAAGGCAATGAACAAATTAGAAACTTCAGGACGACTGATCCAATGGGCTATAGAACTTAGTGAGTTCGATGTCAGGTATCAACCGAGGAATGCGATTAAAGCACAAGTGCTAGTGGACTTCATTGCGGAGTTTACCTCTAGTCAAGGAGAGCTGGACGAGCAGCGCAAAGTTCAAGAATAGGACATTAACGTGGATGGATAGTCCACGTTGCATGCAGGAGGAGTTGGAGTTATACTCAAATCCCCGGAAAGAGATAAGTAAAGTACGCAATCCGTCTATAGTACCAAATCACCAACAATAAAACCAAATATGAAGCACTCCTCAAAGGATTAAAATTGGCCAAGTCCTTGGGGGCAAAGTCCATCATCGTCTGAGGAGATTTTCAGTTGATCATTAGTCAAGTAAATGGAGTGTGTGAAGCCAAAGAAAATGGGATGGTGAAGTACTTAAACAAGGTAAGGCAGCTCGTCAAGAGATTCAACGAAACCAGTTTTGTTTAACTCCTAAGGGAGGAAAACATAGAAGCGGATGCTTTGGCGAAAGTAGCCTCATTGGGGGAAGCCATGGATAAGATTGATGAAATCCAGTACATGCCAAGCATAGATCTACCGAAAGTACAAGAAGTTGAAGAGGGAGAAAACTGGATGACTCCAATAATTATCTATCTTAAAGATGGAAGGCTTTTACAGGACAAAGACGAAGCTAAGAAGGTAAGAATTAGAGCTGCCAAATATGTTCTTATAAATGAGGTGTTGTACAAACGGAGTTTCTCCCAGCCTTACTTAAGGTGCTTAGCCCCAGATGAGTCAAACTATGTGTTGAGAGAGATTCATGAAAGAGCATGCGATAACCACTCAGGGGCAAGAGCATTGGTTTATAAGGTCGTTCGTGCAGGATAATATTAGCCAACTATTCAAGTAGATACGAAGGCTTATGTCAAGGTATGTGACCAATGTCAACGCTTTAGCAACATCCCCCGACAACTAGCAGAATATCTCACTCCAATGATGGCATTATGGCCCTTTACACAATGGGGATTGGATATCTTGGGTCCATTTCCACTTGGAACTAGACAGATGAAATTTTTGGTAGTTGGAATTGACTACTTCACTAAGTGGGTAGAAGCAAAATCCTTAGCAAAAATCACGCAACAAAATGTCAAGAACTTCGTCTGGAAGAACATCGTTTGTAGGTTTGGAGTGCCCAGAGTGCTGGTATCAGACAACAGATGACAATTTGATAACGCACTTTTCAGAGATTTCTGCGAACATTTCAGAATTCAAAATCATTACTCCTCACCCGCCCACCCTCAAGTAAATTGTCAGGCAGAAATAGCAAACCAATCCTTGTTGAAAATCATTAAGACTCGGCTTGAAGGGGCAAAGGGGTTATGGCCAGACGAGCTACCTGGTGTTCTGTGAACGTACAGAACGACTGTGAGAACCCCTACGGGGGAGACTCCTTTCAAACTAGCCTATGGAAGTGAAGTAGTGATACCTACGAAAATTCACATGACCAGTCACAGAGTGATGAAGTACCAAGGCGAGGATAACGAAGATCAACTGCGCCTTAATCTTGATCTTATAGATGAGGTAAGGACGGATGTAGAGCAAAGGACAGCAAGGTATGAAAACCTCATGTCCAAACAATATGATGCAATGGTGAAGCCTAGACGTTTTAACGTAGGGGACCTCGTCCTGAAAAGGATCTCTCTGGCAACTAGGAACCCAGCTCATGGGAAATTGGGACCCAATTGGGAAGGACCCTATAGAGTTATCAATTGTAAACGACAAGGGTCATATTACTTGAAAGCCTTGGACGGGAGAAAGTTGGAACACCCTTGGAATGTTGAACACCTAAGAAGGTATTATCAATGATAGCCTAGACGAACAATGTCTTAGACAAGGCCTTTCATCCTGAATGAGTCAAAGCTCATTTCAGTTGCATGTGTTGTTAGCATTATATGTTATGTTTTAATTCCTTAAGAGGGTATTAGTTTTAAATTAACTATGGACGAAGTCATGGACTTAGATGTTTGAATGAATAAGGCACTAGCTCTTAAAGCATGTGCCATACTTGTGGACGATGTTTATATATTATGAAGAATGGTTTAGATTTTCAAATGCATGTGATATAATAAAGTTCATATATTATAAGGTTTGGATTTTCAAATGCATGTGATGTAAGAATCTTCTTCATAACTTCATCCACAAAAAAGCTAAGGTCTAAAGACGAATAAAAATCTCTGGACGAAGGGATATAACGTCTAAGCTTTCCTTGAGATAAGGATAAAGCAAAAACAAGGCATATTCATTCAAACAAGAGACGAGTTAAAGCCTTAAAAAAAAAACGTGTTAGCCCAGCCATGGACAAGGAATGCTCAGTCCAGCCATGGATGAAGAAATGCGCACGTAATCCACAGAACAAGACGTCAACTAAAATAGTCCAATCTTTGGACGAGTAAAAAATTTGAATTTTAAAGAGAATTAGCAACCTCCTTAAAGACGAGCATGGAATCATCCAGCTAATGGAAGAGGGATGCTGAGTTAATTTTACATAAGGTTAACAAAAATGACGTCCATGGACGAGCTGTACTATAAATTCAAAGAATAAAGCTTAACATGAACAAATTCTAATTATAGACAAGTCATGGTTAAGATCATACAATCTGGGCTATGAAATGAGTTCGTCCATACAACATTTTTACTGAATTAAAGAAAAGATAAAGGAAACAAACGCATATTCATTAATTAAAAGGGGGGACGACCTACGTCCAAAAACCCTTGTATAAAATAGAAACTAAGAAAGTAATTTGTTCATAAAGTCGTCCTAAAACTCTGGAAAAGATAAATGTACTTAAGTTACATTCAGTGGTCCAAAACAATGGACTAAAAAAAAAAAGATAAAAAATAATACAAGGGTAGATGAACATATAAAAGTTTCGTCTTCACTGGGGAGGATTAACATTAGGGTCGTCTTGATTTGGCTGGGTGGTAGCGTCGTCTTCAATATTGACGTCTTTTGAGCTTGTTTGGAGGAGGGAGCTTGTAATGGCATCACCAAGATTAAGTTTGATAGAACTGAAGTCGAGCTCAGGGAAGTTCTCCATGGCATCCATCCTGAAATCTTCAAACCCAGCTGCATAGTTGGCATCCAATAGATCGGTATATTGCTTGGACGCCTTGAACTCTACAACTGCGTCTCCCCTAGCTTTTTTGAGAAGGGTACTCAACTCATCGTTCCTCTTTTGGAGGTGATCAAGAGGAGTATCCTTCTCTATGATGTCAGCCTTCAGTTCCTTAACATGGTTTTGCAGCTCCCTAACCTCGTCCTTGGACTTGGCCGCCACCTCAGCCCCACCTTTTACACTCGTCCTTCACCTCATGAACCCTTGTCTCCAACAAGATCCTCGTCTTGTCCAATTCAGTGGCCTGCCTAGACGCTGCAATGAATTTTGACATTGCTTACAAATAGGTGAGGATAAAACAAAGGTTAGACGAGGAAAAGCATAAAGTTGTTCAGATGACAAAAAAATGAAATTATGTACCTTAAAAAGATCATGGACACCAGAGTGTTTAAAGTCCTTTAAGGACATGTCATAGCATGCAGCTATGTCTTCGTCAGACACAACCTTCTCAAAACATCCCCAAGCTAAGTCTTCACTTTCATTGAGATTCATGGGAATCCTTTGAGAAAGTTGGGACGAGGAAGGCACAGCTGACTTGGACGGAGTGGTTTTGGACGGGGTAATCTCAGTTGGAGACGCATCTATATCAAGTATCTAGACGGGAGTTTAGGATGGAACGGGAGTAAGCTTGACAATCTGAGACGACCCATGCTTAGGTTTCTTGCCTCGACGACTGGGCAGATTTCCCAGGTCAAGGTTTTTAGACACCAATTTCCTCTTATCCCCAGTGGAAGGACGAACTTGGGATTGGATCTCAGGACGGCTCCCGTCGTCTATAGGTTCCTTTCCCCTGTTCTCTTTTATGGTTCTCATTCCTGTAAAATAATGAAATGAAAATTAAAACTAAATTAGAAAAATATAACATATATAATATTTGTGTTTAGTCCAAACTTATGTCTACAAACTGTAACCTCGTGCTCGATAGCTTCGTTGGACAGTTCTGGACCAAGTCCCCACTTAGCTAAACGTCTAAGGGTAACCAAGGAATGGAAATCCCTTTCAACGTGCAATTGAGCCCTATGGACGCGGTCACGGTAGAACTTACTCAACGAAGGTCGTCCAACAGCTGTAAAACAATAAGTGGATAAAGGTTAGACACCTAAGTGATAAAAATGATATAAAAAAAAAAGAAGAAGAAGAAGAAAGGAAAGGGGCCTACCTTCAGGACGAAGGTTCCCTAAATCCCCGGTATAAGGGGCAAAAGTGTCCCTGCCAACGTCCATAGGGTTCCTAGCCCAGAAACCAAAGACAAAGAAAAATTTCGTCTTCCAGTTTCTATCAGACGAGGCTAGGGACTTGATTAACCTACAATTTGAGCCCCTAGCTATGAACTGATAGAAGCCAAGGGATTGATTTATTTCTGAGGGTTTGCAGCAAAAGAGAAACTCATCCACTATGAGAGGACGGTCCCCTCCAAATACTTCCCTCCATAAAATTTGCATAGAGATAATCAATCTCCATGCATTTGGATTAAACTGACAAATTCCTAACCTAACCTAACAAGTAACTCTCTGGCAAAAGCATTCAAAGGCAACCTAAGACCCCCCCCCCCCAAAAAAATAAGGTTCATAAACACCTATCCCAAAATGAGGGTTGCAACTCCACTCTCTACAGACGGGCAAGCTAGGGTTAAGCTCATTAGGGATTTGGTACCACAACCTAAGGTTATTAAGCCTTTGCTCATTTGTTTTGGAAGAAACACCAACTGCACAGCTGTAAACAGTCTCCACCTCGTCCAAAGAACTAGATAAAGGGACATTGGACAAAGTGCCAGCCTGAGACCCAGAAGCTTTCCTAAGTTGTTCTTGAAGAACCTCTAAAGGAACTTCGGGGACACCAGAAGAGTATCCCTTGTCTGTGGAACTCCCCCCACTACTACTGTTACTAGTACTATTGTCAGAGCTGCTATAGCTGGTAGTGTTGTGATACTCGTCTATAGCTTTTTCTATGCTATTACTAGACGAGGAGATAACGGTTTCAGACATTTTATTGAAAGCTTAAAGGAAAACCTAAAGACGAGAGAGGAGAAAATACCTGGCTCTAGACAGAAGAGGACTATGGACGCGAAGAGACTTCTAGACGAGGCTTTAGACGACATAGATCAAGGAAATTTTTTTGAAATGAGAGGGGTAGGTGAGGAATTCTACTATTTATAGGCAACAAGGTTTAACGACCTAAGCGATCCGACCAACCAGGATGAGCCACGTGGCATCTGCCTTGAAAAGCAAAAAGCCATGATTAAAACACACCTGGTTGAACCGCGCGCCGACAAAAAAAAAAGAATACATTCTTAGGACAAACAACTCAATGACAAAGGGGCAACTGATGAGGATACAAGTGTGGCTCGTCCATGGACAAATGTGGCTCGTCCATGGACAAGCCTTCATGGAGCTCAAATTCATCCTTGAGCAGTCGTCCGTTAGATTCAAGGTGCCATGTTGATAACCTATCAACTCATTATCATCTAGGCTTCTAAGTGAAGCTCATCCACATAGGGTCGTCCAAACATGGACGATCCTTAGTGCAAGGTTCGTCCATATGAATCGAATCTTGCCACGTGGTTTGTAACCTCCCATCAGAACATTGAACTCACCAAAACAGTTAAGAAAAATGAGAGACAATTTCTACAACGGTTATAAGGAGTTGGAAGAAGCCAACTCACCTCCACAAATGTGGGGGAAGTTACAAAACAAATAACTGCTTACACAATACTATAAAAACACTCATCTCCAACAAATAAAAAAAGGTGATTCATTCTTTGTTATGAAATTCTCTGAACTTTAGATTCCAGATTTTGAAGAAAGAAACTAACTTCATCATCGGAGGATTTTAGGCCGGTCAACCTCGGTCTCCTTTGATTGTTTGTTCTTTTCAGGCCTTACAGATCACTGAAATTTGAAGCACTCAGCCTACTGATTGTCTCAGCATTATCAGTAATTTCTCCTAAGTTTTTTAACTTTTAACCTTTTTCATTTTTTTACATCCTCTAAGTGGTTTTTTTTTTTGCTCTCTCTGAATAAAACATCTAAATGGTAATTAAACGTGCAATCATAATTGTCAACATTGTACGATACGCAATACGTATCGTATTGTATGTAAAAAGTTTTGTATTTGAAGTGCTTATGATTTGTATGATACAATGTTCGTATCATATAAATCTTATCATATCGTAAAATCATATGTATCGTACGATACATGAACATATGCTTTAAAATGAGTTTTTCGATTAAAATTTGTACTTTTATTTGAATCTTACATGTTGTATTGTTATTAGACCTGTTTTTGACAAAAAAAATTGTTAGGTTACTTAATCATCAAACCAAGATACCAATCGGTATTTGGTGTTGGCGGGGATTGAACCCCAAATCACTTATTCAACCATCATAGATTTTACCAATTGAGCTAACCACTAAGTTTAGTCAATTTGAATGTGTATGTTATAACTTATAAACACATGCTAATTTAATTTATTTAGTTTGTTAGTTAAATATTATTATATAAGTGATGAATAAATTAGTCATTAGTTGAAGATATTCAAAATTTATAATGAATATACCCTTTGAATATGTATACCTATAGTTTTTTTTTTTTATAATCTCTATATATTAAGACGATTCAAAAAGTTAGTTATGGCTTCAAAAAATGTCAAAAATACCCCCAATATAATTAGATAATCCTTATTCCTAAAAAATAAAAAGTGGGGTTAAAATTGTAATTCAACAAAATTAAAAAACAAAAAAAAAAAAACTTCCAGAAAAACTTTTTTTTCCTAAAAATTAGTACAGTCTCTATAAATATATCTCACATACATTTGATACATTTTTTCCTAAAAAGGCTCATCGCACCCTCGGAGCGTGTATGATGATACTAGTTTTTATTAAGAGTTTGTGATTCTTATTATATACGATACATAAAAATAAAAAATCAATTTATAACATGATTCACGTTTTGACAATTATGCTTGCAATTATTATACCGAAGTAAATCCAAAGTTAGCTTTCTTTTTTTTTTATTTTAGAAAAAAAAAAATCTAAAGTTAGCTAATTGTCTATACTATATATAAAAGCTTAGCACAGTGCATGAATACCATGCACCCACCTAAGCCAAGTCAACAAAACATTTAAAGCATCTGCTCAAAAGGAAGAAGCTAATCCCTATCATTTATTACCATTTTTTGACCCTGGACAAAACTTATCACCGTCTACAGCTAGTATTGATTCTTGAATGAGATTTTTTTTTTTTTTATAAAAATTTAAGGGTTGTCTTGACAGCCTTGAGCCTTATGTTGTCTTGTCTCCCATGTCACTCGTCCATGATTTGTGAGCTCTTATTGGTTGCGATGAAATAGTCTTTAGCAAAAAAAAAAAAAAAAAAAAAAAAAAAAAAAAAAAAAGGTCAAGTAGTCATTCTCTCATGCCATGTCTTAACTTGTTTATATCTTTATATCTATAATATATTGACTATTAGTTTTGATACTTTGTGTTTTATTCACCTAGTATCACGACGTAGTTTATATATTTTTTTTAGCGAATTTTTTTAACAGGTCGGGTCACTGCTTATCTGAGTCGAGTTAACCCACAAAAAAATCGGGTCGGGTCACGGGTCAACCCATTTTTGCTTCGGGTCAAAAAAATTGGGTTTGAGTAAGGTATTTTCCAGGTCGAGTCAGGTCAGAAAATTCAAACCCGTATTGCCATGTCTACTGGCTAGAGAATAAAGTGATGCAGTTAATGGGGTAATCTAATAATGTTTTTGTATGATAAGAGTTTTTTTTTTCTTTTTTCTTTTTTTTTTTTTTGTTGAAAGTATGATAGTTTAATATTTGAGAAATCAACTCAAAAGTATAATGCACATCATTAGCTATTTAGCTTTACCAAAAATTTGCATCTTTTATTATTTTTTGAGTTGAAAGATTTTTAATCTTTTCCACTAAAATGGTTGGCACTTACTCCTTACTAGGGGTTTTGCTAAAAATCCACCAACTTGGCAAAATTGATCCCTCGGCTTGGTTTTAGTGGGCTATGTTGGGTTGAAATTTTATTTAAGTTTTGGGTTAAGTTGAATTTGAGTTAATATTTTTTTAACTCATTTAACTCAACTCGACACCACTCACCCACACACACACATATATATAATTATTATATTTTTTTGGTTTGATTTATTTTGGTGTTTTGAGAATGTAGAAATTTGTATATGAATTGTAATAAATTATTTAAAACATTAATTATATAGTTGATGAAAGTCCAATTATTTATAAGAAAATGAATGAAACCTTTAAGCACAACCTACTAACCCAACTTGATATATGTGATTGATTTTTACATATGTGACAGGTTGAGAAATTTTTAACCTGACATACTTGGGTTGGATTAAAAAAAAAAAACCCTTTTAACTCAACCTAACCTAACCCGAGTCATGCACTTTCCTATTATCGAATTATTAAAAAAAATTGTACAATTATTATTATCTTGTTGTATATTTTTTAGGCGAAAACCACATTTTCGTCCCTACATTTTCACGCGATTTCCACTTTGGTCCCTATCTTTTATTTTCACCGTTTTTACTCCCTATCCTGAAATACACGTCTTGTTTTTGTCCCTGCCGTTACATCAGAGACGAAAAATGCACACATGGCAAATGGAGTCCACTGTTAGCACACTAAAAGCTGACGTGACCATTAAAAAAAAATGTTATTTGGCATTAAAAAATGCCACATCAACATCTAAATTTAAAAAATTAATTTATTAATTTTAACTTAATATAAAAAATCGAAACAGAAATAAAAATCGAAATTCACCTGAAGTCTGATCTAAAAGTATCTTGAACAAGAACATCAACCCAAACTTAAGATCTCAAAATTGAAAACCAAAACTCACGAATAACTCAAAAAATAAGATCACAAAATTAAACATAAGATCCACATCAGAATAAACATGAACAAGGAATTAAATAAGAACAAGATCAATATCCCAAGCTGATGCTATTTTATCATTTAATCTTATTAAAGGTGCCCATTGTTTTGGACTTTGCTTTTTTTTCAAATTTATCCAAGTACAATTATCTCGTCCAAGTATATGGACGAGCTTTATATACGATCAGTTATATTGTCTTTATATAACTTTAAAGGTTTTTGGACGTTGGTCGTCCACCCTTCTTTGAATTCTTTGAATGAATGAATGAATGTTTTCCATTTTCACTTTTCATTATGTTTGAATACGTTTAAAATTTTATGGACATACTTTATTAATATCGTCCATATCATTTCCATGGCTGTGTGGTTCGTCCATTTAGGAAAACATTTTATCTCGTCTTGAGTATATAGACGAATTTCTTCTTACAACGCCAAAATAAAGTAAAATGAATCCTTCATGTTCGCCATTTAAGTACAGCTCGTCCATGAATGACGTGTCTTTTCGCTAGCTTTATTCGTTATTCAAACTTGGGGTGATCATTTACTAGTCCTTAGCGAAATTGTTCCCAGCAAATGCTCGTCCATGTATTGGATTGTTAGGCTGGTTAGATTCGTCTATGGGCTTGTGGTGTTTTTACACGCACTTTATTCATCTATGGTTTAGACGACTATACCTAAGGTATATCCGTCTAAGTTTAAGATGAGATAAAACTTTATCTTCTTCAAGTTTTGAATAAAATTTCTAACTTTTCTTCATTCATGCGCAGGCCATGTCCAAGTTTTACACAGCAACTTGCCAGGCCAAGGAACTCTGTGAGGAAGCCAAGATGGCTAAGGAGAAGGCTAAGGAGCTGAACACTGACGTTTTATTGAAAGAGGGGGAGGTGATTAGGTTGACTGAGGATCTCAATCGCTTGCAAGGGAGTGAGACGAAGTTGAAGAACGAGGTGGAGGAACTTAAAGCAGATGCCATTGAGAAAGACATTCGCATTGCACATTTAGAGGGAAAAGTTTCCGAGTTTACTTCGTCCCTTGGAGAAAACACGTGAGGAAGCCGTTGTAGTTTTTAAGAAGTTTGACGAGTAAAATTTGCATACCTTGAAGAAGTCATAAATGGCGGAATGTTCAAAGTCCTTTACTGACATGTTGTAACACGAGTTTACCTCGTTGTCAGAAATAATTCCTTTGAACGTCCTCCAAGCATAACTCTCATCCAACACCAGGTTAAAAGGACGCTCAGACGACTCAGAATTATGAGGCTTGCGAGGAGTCTTAGTTGGAGGGGGAGTAGGATCAGCTTGGTTTGGTGGGATTGTCTGGACGAGTTCCAAATTGACCGCAGTCATCTGGGTCTACCGTCGAAGGTGTAAACTTGGGAAACTTAGGAAGAGAAGTCTTACTAGGCTTTTGCTTCTTAGGACCTCGACGACTTGGAAGGTCGTCAAGGTCCACTGAACTTGATATGGATTTATACTTCCTCCCTTGCCTGGATGGCAGTCCTTTGGACGGCTGGAGGTGCAATGGCATCCTCGTCCCCATTAGTTATGGTTTTTCCTTATTCTCCCTCATCGTAGTCATTCCTGCGACGAGGAAAGTCAAGTTAAAAAATTAAATAAAAAAAAAGAATAAAAAAGAAAAGAAAGGAAAAAGTAAAATAAAATGGAAAGGAGACATACCCTCAGGACGAAGGCAACCTAGAGGGCTGGTAAAAGGTGGGAAGGAGGCATTACCCACATCAACTGGGTCCTCAGCCCAATTTTTGGAAATAATAAAAAAAATTCTGTTTTCCAGAGTCTGTCAGATGAGCTACGGCCCTTTATTAAGCTATAATGAGAGCCTTTGGACGAGAACCGGTAAAAACCAGCAGACTTCTTTATCTCTAAGGGCTTATAACAGTATAGGAACTCGTCCACTGTGATAGGACAGTCCCCTTCCAATGCCTCACGCTATAGCACTTGCATGGCAACTACCGTCCTCCATCCATTGGGGTTGGGCTGGTTAGGTCCAATACCCAACCTATGGAGAAGACCTCTACAAAAAGAATTTGGGGGAAACCTAAGGCCAGTTAAAAGGTAAGACATATATACTCCCAAACCAGAAGAAGGAGAACAACACTATTCCCCTTCCTTGGGTAGACGAGGTTTGAACTCCCTAGGGATCTGGTATTTATCTACAAGGGTTTTCAATTTAAGGGCATCTAGGGTGGACGCTACCTCAGGGGCACAACTGTATATCACATTCTTCTC
Organism: Lithocarpus polystachyus; assembly: GCA_033629205.1. Lineage (NCBI taxonomy): Eukaryota > Viridiplantae > Streptophyta > Magnoliopsida > Fagales > Fagaceae > Lithocarpus > Lithocarpus polystachyus. The sequence continues at coordinate 26,749,690 of CM066172.1, read as the reverse complement.
TTCCTCCTCCTCATCTTGAGAAGGGCTAGGTGGCTCTCTGGACGAGCTAGTCCTAGCTCCAGAGGCCATCCTACGTTGCATCTCCTGGAATTCCTCTAAAGGAATACCAGGAACCCCAGACGAATAATGCTTGTCCAAGGAACTACTACTATAGCTCGTACTACCCTCACCACTCTCATAACTCCTAGAAGGAACGTCTTGGTACTCATCTATCTCTCTCTCTAAACTACTACTAGACGAAGACATGACTAAAATAAAGAAAGATTAAGACGAAAACCTAAAAGGGAAGAGGAAATACCTAATAGAACTAGGATGAGGGCTAGACGAGGCTCTTGGACGAGATGGCAAAGGGGAGATTATGAGAAAGGTAAAAGGCAAGAAAGAGAATGTACCTATTTATAGGGCCCAGAAGCAGGGTCAGCGAAGTGACGCTAGCCATCAAGAAGGCGACACGTGGAAATCCCTTTGAAAAATGCAATCGGCGCAACAAGTCAACCAAGAAAATCATGACACGTGGCCCCATTAAAAAAAAAAAAAAGAAGAAGTTGGGTCAGAACCATAAAGGTGTGAATTAAATCCCAACAATATCCTTGGACGACCCCTAAACAAGGGGGCAACTGATGGGATAGCAAAAATTACCATCTCTGGTTCGTCCATAGGGGTCGTTCGTGAGTCAAAGGCCAAATATTCAGGTAGGTCGTCTATGGACAAAGGAGTCGTCCATAGGCAAAGCACATGGACGACCACATGACACTTAGGAAATTTTCAAGTATGGATCTACTCACGTGTCTTGAGGATTCGAACCACGGAATTCTGGAGCGAGAACCAAACCTATATTCATCACCACAAATTCCTTACAAATGCTCAACTTCCTTCAGCGGTTATAACTTCTATAGCCGTTGAGGAAATTATGTCAAAACTCACTAATTTCCATAAATCCTGGGGTAGTTACTATATCAATAACCACTCCAAGGTTCTCTATATAAAGACTGGCCTGTATCAAATCAAGGTAAGTTTTTTCTTGACATTACTCCCCAAAAGTTGGAACTTGATTTTCAAGAGAGAAACTAACTTAGTCATCGGAGGGGACTTGGCCGATCTACCTCAGTCGCCTTTTGATAGTGTGTTCATCTTTGCAGGCCTTCGCAACAACCATTAGCCCATCGAAGCCGAAGCATTTAGCCTACTGATTTTTTGCAGCATCACAAGCTCAAAACAATCTTTCCTAAACTTTTAACAGGGATCTAAGCATATAGAACAACACATGAACCCCCTAGCAAAAGCAACAAAATATCAAACCCCAATAGAGCTGAGATTCAGTAATCAAAGCAAAAGAAAGGGTGAGACACGGTGAGAGTTGAGAGAGCTGGAGAGAGGCAGATCAACCACCACACCACCATCACAAACCAACCCCACAACCTAGCAACAAACCACACCACAAAACACTCTGGAATCCACCATACCCATGGCTACATCACATCCACACAACCCAGCAGCCACAATACCCACACCCACACCCAAAACAACCCTACATGATGATGCCACCACAAGCCTAGCCCTGTGTGGCGGTTCAAGCCCCACTTCAGATGTGGGCCCCTCAGGCACCGCACAACACCACCTCCACCACCAAACTCAAGCCCAAGCCCAGCCCACCAGCGCTGACAAGGTCCGCACTCTCTAGATCGGAGACCTCCAGTATTGGATGGACGAGAATTATCCTTTCACCCCACATCACTTTTCTATGTGCTTTTTATTCATTTTTGGTTTCTGGGTTTTGATTTGTGAGATTTTTTTTTTTTTTTTTTGTTATGCAGTTTATGTGTTTGATTTATTGTCTCTGAGACTTCTTTGTCAGAATGGTTGTTTTGTTGCATACCCATTTTTTATTTTTCGATCCTGTTCATGTTTCTGTTATCTTTTAGTCATGAAAACTTTGTGGGCTTTACATTATGGGGTGCAAGGAGAAGGGTTTCCCATTGTTCTTATCCATGGATTTGGTGCCTCCTCATTTCGGATCTAAGTGTGTTTTTTTTTTTTTTTTTTTTTTATTTCTGAGTCTTAGAACTGGGTTTGTATTTTTGTTGTTCTTGTTCAAGACATACTTAGATCTTAATTCATGTGATTTTTGGTTTTTAATTCTGTTTTTAATTCTTTTATTTAGTTAAAATTAATAAATTAAAATTTTAATTTTGATGCTGAAGTGGCATTTTTTAATGCCAAAATAAAATTATTATTATTATTTTAATAGTTTTGCCTGCCACCTAGGACTTTGCCGTTAGGGTACTAACGGAAAGGATAAAATGAGATGCGTTTTTCAGAATAGTGAGTAAAAGTGGTGAAAATAAAAGATAGGGACCAAAGTGGGAATTGTGTGAAAATGTAGAAACGAAAATGTGGTTTTCGCCTATTTTTTATTGAGTGTTATTAATTTTGCTTTTGTAGAATATTATATTGCAAATTAGTTGTATTTTAATATAATTCTTATCAAAATGACCATAAATTTTCATTTTTCATAAATAATTGGTGCACCACCTTTAAATAATGAACACATAGAATAAATTTAGGTTACAAAAGTGTTGATTACACACACACACACACACACACACACACACACACACACATATATATATATAAGGGCAAAACTTAGGTACAGTTCCTTAGCTACAATTACTTAAGTTCCCCTCTTATATTTTAGACACTTGTCTAACTAGTTAACTCAGCAAACAGACATTACAACTTACAAGACCCATCTCCTTTTGTTTTTTTCTCTTTTTTCTAGCCCGCGAGAAAGGAAACAAATTCTTCAAGTTACAGATCTAAGAAAGCTTCTTCAATTCAGACCTATTCGACACTAAATCTGAGAAGGCTTCAGTTTAATAATTTTTTAGCCTTTTTCTCCTTCTCTTTTTCTTCAAAATCCTCTCATTTTTTATGGCTTACCAGCAATCCATACTTTTTCCCTCTACAACTTTCTCTCTCTAAATTTTTTCCTTGTAGTTGTTGTTTCTTTCTTTTTCTTTTTTCTCTTAGAAAAATCATACATGCATAGGTAATTTTGAGTGCAGGTTTGGCTCCTCACTCCTTAAATATTTGTCGTTTGGTTACCATTGAAGGTCTTTTAACCTTTTTCAATCTCTCTGGATTTTTCTAAATAATTTTCTAAATTTGGGATTTTCCTTTTGAGTTTCTTGCATCTTAGGCCAATTTATCTCCAAATCAAAATATAGTTTGGAATTTTGGTTGGTTCTCGTGAAAATGGAGGAAAATAAAAAAGAAAGAAACAAAGAGAAGTTGAGATTGTTGAGGGATTGTAGTTTTAAATAAAGTTAAATTTCATCTATTGAGATTTATACTTTTGATGGGTTAGTCGGAGAGTTGAATGGATTTGGTTTTCTCATAGGTAAGGAAGGAAAAACATAAAGAAAAGAAAGAAAACAGAGAAAGGTAACGTTCGTTTGCTAAATTTATTAATTAGATTGGTGTTTAAAATATAAGAGAAGAACCTAAGTAACTGTACCTAAGAAACTGCATCTAAGTTATGCCCTATGTATAATATTAAAAGGAGTTCAAAAATGTAAGTTTTTAACATTAATATATAAAAATATGAACATATTACTTTAGAAAGTTCGCAAAATTTTCAAATTTAAGTGAATAATTAATGTTTGTATTCTTGATTGCATTTGTTATTTCATTTTAATGGTTTTTATTTCAATTGTTGCCAAAGTAACTAATTATGAGAAAGATATTTATATTTCAAATAAGTTCTTTTTCTTTAAAATAATTATTCTAAATAAATATTTTATTATATAAAATTTATAAAAATAACAATTTTTATAGAAATAATAATTAGTGCACTATCTATAGATACATTTTTTTTTATATATACAAGATAGAATTTCTACTATAACCTAATTTAAGTGTATATCTGTGTGAAGCTCTCTCCTGAAGACTTGAATCCCGACTCTTGCCTTCCACACATTCTTAATACAAGAAAATAAATGTATTTAGACCATTAACACATGACACTCGAACTTGATTGACACTTTATCAAGGTCTTGATAAGGTGGAAGGCTAAATGAATAGAATTCTATTTCTTTTTCCAAGAATGCCTCCCATAAAAAAAGTTTACAGTAGAATATTTAACTAAAGCTCCTACTTATATATATAAATAAATATATAAATAAATAAATAAATAAATAAATATATATATATATATATATATATATATAAAATTGAGCAAAGGTTCAAGCAATATAAGATCATGTTAGATAGATTGCATATGTTTCTATGGCTTTATAAGGGCATAAAACTAGACTTGTTCTAGTAAGTAGTTAATGTTATTAGAGATTTTGATCTTTTAGGTGAGTGTGATTTCCTTATTACGGGAAATTATTGTGTACTCTTGGAGTACCATAAATGAGTACTCTCTCTTCTCACATTGTTGAGATGCTTATTTTGGAAGCTCAGTAGCTGGAAGAAGCCCAGCAATATAAGCAGAGAAGAGTTAGTAGATTGACTAAAAAACGTTAAGCCTGAATATGAATTGTAAGCCCATGAAGTAAATAAATGGGAGCAAATGGGTCTAAAGGAGCCTAGAGAGAGAAGTAGTAAATCCATGGGTATTATGTAACGTAGAAAAGTCAGAATGTGTCACAGCAAGCTCGAAGTAATGAAGTAAGAAAGTAAGGGGTTGATGGAAAGCTCATGAGTTCCAAGGATGAAGGATAATGTAATTGGGCCAGTGAAGCCCAAAAGAGTTAGTAAAAGCCTATGAGAATACAAAATTAGAAAATGGGCCAAGGATGCCCAAGGAAAGCAAATAGGCCAAGGATGCCCAAGAAGAAAGAAATGGGACAAAGGAGCCCACAAGCAATGTAATGGGTCAAGAAAAGCCTAAAGTAGCATGAGTATAAATCCAATGACCATATTGGGTCATTGAGAGAAGAATAGGCAGCAGGCTCAAAAGAAGCCCTACAAGCACGGGTCAAATAATACCACGGCAGGAACAACAGAGTGGTATGGGAGGAATGACAACAAGATTACAGAAGGAGCAAAGAATGGGCTGAAAGGGGGAAAACCCATAATTAAGCAAGGCCCAGCCTTTGAAAGGAGCAAGCCAATAAAGGACGGAAAATCAGAAAACAGTTCATGCCATAAGAGGTCAAGGATGAGCGGCAAAATGCATAGATAAGCCTTCAGACCATGGCAAACGTATGAGCAGCGAACAAGCTTTTGGCGTATACCGGAAGTGGAGCACGCGCAAGGCCCAAGCACTATCAACTTGTACCCAACCAATATAAGAGTGGTGGGTCATGGGTCAGAGATAAGAGAAAGTATGGTCTGGCAGTGGAGCGAAGGGAAAGCCTATTCTGGAGTTCCCGCTCATATTCTTTTGGGGGTGATGTCTTGCTGGGATGACATACCACCAAAAAGAAGGAAAGATGAGTTGGAATCACTAGGTGCATGCCATGAGGGATAGCAAGAGAGAATGCTACGGTATGCAAGCAAACAAAACAGTCTTTTTTGTCTGGTAATGGGGAGTGGCACAACCAGCACAAGTAAGTGGTGGTGGCTAAACAACTGACAAATCAATGGGTGGTCAGGAAGAACACCCTAAACCAGAAAAAAATAGTTAAAGACTAAAATAATAAAAACCAGTCACGGCAGACAGTATATAAAGGGCCATTGATGTGCACAGTGAGAGGACTACAACGAAAGTAATCTCTAGAAGAGAATCACAGCACCACCATCACCATAACACCACACGAGCAAGCATTAAGAAAGAAAGAAAAGAGTGGGAAAGAATCAAAGTAACAAAACGAAAAGAAAAGAGAAAGAAAAGAAATAGGGAGTGTAGAATGGCAGGCATGCACCAATAAGCTAAAACCTTCTCTGTCTCTAAAAGTCTACCCTCTTTTGAGTATAAAGAACTCGTCTGGGCACAAGCCATTCAAGTCCGTTCCCTCAAAGTGGATAATCTCTACGGCAGGATCCTCCTATGAGGTTACCCACATTAAGGAAGTGGTTCCCTCCTTAGCCTTGGTCCCATAACACAACTGAACACGGCAAACTGATCTTTTCCTTCTTTGATTTTACCACTTATTGTTATTGTTTCTTCTCTTGTCTTTGCAATTTCACCTTTAATGTGTTCTTTTTTCCTTGTTTTAACTAAGGATCTCTTACTTATTTTGTCTAACAGTAATGTGTTTCTTTTATCATTGTTTTACTGCATTCATCTGCCATAACTCTCCTGTAGCAATTCCGCTTGCCATGGACATGTGACTAAAGTTTCTGCAAACGAAACATAGTTTGTGTGCAAACCAGACCAAAGTGAGTTACAATTGGACTGGTCCCAGCTCCCTTATCTAGAAAACTTGGGCCCAGCATGGCAGGAGGCAGTCCAATCTAAAATCACAAAAGGCCCACCACACATATGAATGGTGGGTCCTGTTAATTAAATTCATGGTGAGACCCACCATTCATGTGAGAGGGAAGACTACGCATTTATGTTATTCTAGGAGTACCTAATAATTTTCCCCTTATTACACACATACTGAATTGTTATAGGAGGGATTTTCTCAAAGAAAAAAAAAAGAGTTATCAAAGGAAGAAATCTCGTAGAAAATCTAAAAATAATACCAAAATATTAAATAAAAAACTTAAATCTAGGACTTCATGGATCCCATGTAGCTTGAGAACCTCTAAGCAAACTCTTTCTGGTAAATAAGTTGCCGATATCATTGGTAGCGATAAACTCAACCCATAAATTGTAAGAGCATGTGGTCTATACAACAAGATGACACTAGCCAAATGGAATACTAGTTTTTCTTCTCAATCTAAGAATCACGTGGACTATACTTGATAGTCATGAAGGCCCAGGCCCATTCCCACTGCCACCTATCTCTATCTGGAGTCTAGACCATGTTTCTACGCAAATCCTTGGGAACATAGGAGTGTGATTGAATTGAAATGATGTACAGTTTGCACTATGTAGATATAATCAATAGCATGTACTAATATCTAATCTATTATTTAGGGGTGAGCAAAACGTTGCCGGTGCCGACCCAACCGACTGGCGTCGACGACATCGTCTTGACACCAGTGCCAACCGATTGAGCCGAGGCCGGCGTTCGGAGGGGGAAGCCCGTTTCGATGCCGGTGCGGGGCGATCATCGGATCGCAGCAGCCTCCACTGATCTACACCGAACCGAACCGACCTTAGTTTACAGTTCTCCCCCAGTTTTGATACGGCGTCATTTCACAGGTTTTGATTTAAAATTTTTTTAATGTAATGACGTCGTATGGGTTGGGTGTTATTAAAAAAAAAAAAAAAAAAAACCAACACAGTGCGTTTTCATTAGGTTTTCAGTCTGAAAGGGGTATAAATTCATTCTTAAGGGTCTGAAGATTCTTTAACTCTCTCTCTCGGTCTCGCCTAACGAAGTGATAATTGCTTGAGCTCCTGTCGTTGCCTGACGCAGCGATGCCTGGCTTGAGCTCTCGCCGTCGCTCACCAGTCACAGTAAACCAACGGTAAGGCTTTTAACTCTCTTTTTTATGGAGTTGGTTTTCATTTGTTGGCCTAAGCTCTCAAAGTCAGTCTCGCCTTTTGTGTTTTGTTTTCTTTTTTGTTTTTATGAAGTTGGTTTTCATTTGTTTGGTTAAGTTTGAATGATTAAGTTGGTTTTATTGAGTTTGGGAAAGCATGAAAGTGTTCGGGTTTTGCTTCTTTTTTTTTTATTTTTTTATTTTTTTTTATGAAGTTGGTTTTCATTTGTTTGGGAAAGCATGAATGATTAAGTTGGTTTGATTGAGTTTGGGAAAGCATGAATGTCTTCAGGTTATAACTAACTTACTTTAATCTGTCTGTATATATTAAGAGGATTCAAAAAGTTAGTTATTGCTTCTTTTTTTTGGGTCAAAAATACCCCTAAATTAATTAACCAACAACTTAAAAATGAAGTTAAAATAGTAAATTAGTAAAAGAAAGTTAATTATTATTTTTTTTTACTGTAAAAATACCCTTACATAAAACTTAAAAATTAGATTAAAATAGTAAATTGACAAAAATAATAAATTCTTACTTCTATGTTAAAATGCCTTCCTATTTTAATAAACTCCTATTTTTATGTTGATTTAAATTCTTATTTTTTATTTCTCTTTTATTAGTTTTAAAAATTAACATATCTATGAAACTTACCCACGTTTTATTTAATTTTTTTAAATTTAAATTTTTTTTTTTTTTTTAACAAAGTACTTGTTTCTTCTGTCAGCAGATGGTTTTAAAAGTAGTAGGCATTTCTCAAGTTCTACAAGTGCACTTTTGACATCGACAGAGAGATCATTGTAGACCAAGACAAAACTCAACGCAAACAACCAGGTACCAAAACCCAATACCCAAATCATATCGAAATCTTATTTTTGTTTTTTAAGATTGTGCCTCCATCTCAATCTCCAACTTTTATTGATGGTTCTTTCTTCTGGGTTCAACTAATCACTATGAAAGTTTAGGGTTTATATTAGTTTTTCTTTTTCATTATACCCCGTTTGTTTGCTGAGAAAAAAAGGTAGGAATCGAAAAAATTGAAGTTGGGTTTTGTTCTTTATCTGGGTCTTATAAAAGCAGTAATGTGAATGTCCACTCAATTTTGCCCAACAAACAGTTTTGGAGAATAGGGCGTTTTGTTCCGGGGTTTTCTTGATTTTTTTTGAGTAACCAAACAGGGTGTTAATGTTCCTGAAATGGCACTTGGGTTTTTCTCGAACATACAAAATCTATGGCTTTTTTCTTTGCTGAAATATGATGACTTGAGATTGTCTGATGAACTGGTTCGTAAACTTTCGGTACCCGAACACACAAAACGTTTCATTTTTGCAGTTCGTGAGCCCGAAACGCAGTCTGTAATTTATATATTGGCTGCTCAGAATTTATCCGCGCGATCAGATTTTTATTACACCCCTAGGTTTTTTTTTTTTTTTTTTTTAATTCAAAAACGTAGTAATTCCAAATTATAATGAATGCAAATTATTAAAATTTACTCAAAAAATAGAAGAGCCTTCGAGCACGCGCTCGCGTGCTCAGAGGCTAGTGTGTATTAAGTAGCTTTAGTCCCACTTACTTTAATATGTCTTAACTAACTTACTTTAATGTGTCACAGTCTACTAAGTACTAACTACTAAGTACTACTAACCTTTTTTTTTTTTTTTTTTTTCTTCTTCAGCATTTTAATTTTTAAGGGAGACAGAGAATGAGAGAGTTCACGCTTTCAATCCTTCGCCGAGAGTTAATCACTAATCACTCACTATATTGAACATTTTGGTTTTAAATTTTTAGTACTTTGTAACAACTGCTTTAAGTTTATATATATAAAATTAGCTTTTATTTGATATTTATATTGAGAATAATATAATAAATTCCTTGTTAAATTAGTGACATGAATTGATGAGTAATGACTAATGATTGTTAATTTCTTAGTTTGTTATTGTTGCCTTGTTGTAATTAAACTGATTAGTTATTGCTGTTATTGGATTTGGTTGTGACATTCATTGATTAGGAGTGAGCTATTTGATATTGTATTGCTAGAAAAATTATAATTTGATATTATTGTGAAAACTTTGTTTTTTTGTTGGTTGGAAATTTTTTTATTAGAAACCAAAACCTCAATGTCTCAACCACATGATTGCCCTAAATAGAAACCAAAACCCAATCTTGACACATTAAACTAACCAATCCTTAAAACCTCCAAAATAAGGTTTCCACAGCTTAGGTTAATTTTTCAAAATTATTTTACCTATGCTGGCCTGAACCCTACCTGGACTTTAAACGGTAAAGCCTGATCTAAGGAACCCAGAAATATATATTTCTAAAAAAACCAAACTCCTCACTTAATAACATAAAAAAAGTATTTCAAAATGCCCAAGCTTTACCACAACAAGGCCATTTTTTGGTCTCTTAAAGACCCATTTTATGCATTGTTTGGATAGCTTTAAAAGGGAATTAAAAAAACCATGTTTGTGTACCATAATGACAACCCTGATGACACTAAAAAACACTATCAAAAGGACCATTGGCCTCCCAACATCCAATAGTTACAAGTGCAACTCACATCCAATTTAGAGTTACAGCTCAAACATATATCTTACTATGGACTTTGTCCTCAACCAGCCCATGAAAACTTAAAATCGTAATATTTCCAAAGACATTACAGCACCATAACTCAAGGGATCTGTCCACTTCCCTCTCTAGTTTGCTCAACATAGCGAATGGGCAAAAGGGTTGTGTCCAATTCATTAATTGGACTGTTTTGAGTTTTCGTTTTTGTTTTTTGATAATTTGATTGTTGGGGGAGGGGGATTTGAACCTTGGATCGCTCTGTAGAAAACACCAGCAGCTGCCAGTTGAGCTACAACCTGTTTTGAGTTTGAGAGTGAATATAGGGAAATTGCCTTGAGGATGTGTATTTTCTTTGGGTTTATTGAGCAACTAGAGAGGGAAGTGGACAGATCCCTTGAGTTATGGTGCTGTAATGTCTTTGGAAATATTAGGATTTTTAAGTTTTCATGGGCTGGTTGAGGACAAAGTGCATCGTAAGATACATGTTTGAGCTGTAACTCTTAATTGGATGTGAGTTGCACTTGTAACTATTGGATGTTGGGAGGCCTATGGTCCTTTTGATAGTGTTTTTAGCGTCATTAGGGTTGTCATTATGGTACACAAACATGGTTTTTTTTATTCCCTTTTAAAGCTATCCAACAATGCATAAAATGGGTCTTTAAGAGACCAAAAAATGGCCTTGTTGTGGTAAAGCTTGGGCATTTTGAAATACTTTTTTAATGTTATCAACTAAGGAGTTTGGTTTTTTCAGAAATATATATTTCTGGGTTCCTTAAATCAGGCTTTACTGTTTAAAGTCCAGGCCCTCTAGGGTTCAGGCCAGCATAGGTAAAATAATTTTGAAAAATTAACCTAAGATGTGGAAACCTTATTTTGGAGGTTTCAGGATTGGTTAGTTTAATATGTAAAGATTGGGTTTTGGTTTCTATTTACGGCAATCATGTGGTTGAGACATTGAGGTTTATGGTGGACAAAAAGTGGAGTTTGGTTGGTGCCTTGGACCTCTTTGGGTATTTTTTTGTTATTTATTTTTATTTTTAATGGGTTTGAAGGGTTGAGCACATAATAGTAAGCATTATATTATATATGTATTCATGCCGTGCTTATATTTTCGTATTGAATTAATTTTCTATCACTAGAGGCATTTAACCAATCCTTAAACCTCCAAAATTAGCTAGTATACCTAGGTAGAACCCTAATATTTTATCAATAAATTTTTACTTATCAAAAAATGTAATGGCAGTTTTAGTCTTGTGCCTATTTGACATGGTTGTGCTATTCTTCATTAGGTTCTTGTTGGCATCACTTGGTTGAGCTTGGTTAGCGTTACGAAGTAAGCAGACTTTACTGATTTGGGATTTTTTTAAAGACATACTAGTTTTCTCAAACTTATTGTTTTCAAAGGAAATAAGAGTGCTACTTGTATTCAAATATTATGCTAAGTATCTTGTTATTATGTGAAAGTTTTTGCAAATATACATTTTACAACGAGATCTTGTAGGATGAGATAGAGGAAGACCCAAAATAACATTAGTAGAAGTTAAAAAAAAAAAAAAGAGACAAAGTACGATTTCATACAGAATAACATTAGAGGAGTGTTTTATTTTTTGTGTTGTATAATTTTTTGCGCATTTTTCTTTCTTCTATTTTTGCATTGCACAGATTTTGGGAATTAGGATAAATTCTCAACAACCCTAACTATTTTTTTTTTTTTGATAAGTAATAAAGATATATATTAAAGAACACTACCTTATGCAGAAAACATTAGGCAGAGATAAAAGTACAAAAGAAAAGATAACAAGAAAGAAAAAAAGATAGGAAAAAGAAACTAATTACAAAAGGAGAGAACTAAGAAACAAAGGGAGAGAGTCACTAGAGGTGAGTCCTCAAGTCCTAGACCAGTCAAATAGAGTGCCACTAAAAGAGGCCAAAAGCTGTCATCCGAACTTTCCATGTCCTCAAACGTCCTCCAATTTCGCTCCCTCCAAAGACACCACATTAAGCACAAAGGGGCTAAATTCCAAATGCTAGACGAAAGTTTTCCAGGCCAGTTCCACCAACCAAAGAGAGTATCTGCAGCCGTTCTTGGCAATAGCCATGAAAATCCCAAAAGATCTAAATACCAAACTCCACAACTTATGAGCCTTACTACATTGAAGTAGCAAATGATTTACCATCTCCCCATCACCACGGCACATAATGCACCAGTCTACAAAATCCATCCCTCTACCCCTCAAATTATCACCTGTGAGGATCTTATTCCAGACAACAGTCCACACAAAGAAAGAGACACGCCGAGGAGCCTTAACCTTCCGTACACCTTTCCAAGGAAAAATAATGGGCAATGGTCTTCCTAACTTATTGTAGAACGATCGAACATTAAAATCTCCATTCTTTGTCAACTTCCATCGCATACGGTCTCCATTCCTAGTGGGAGGTAGATTTGAATCCAAGGTGCGGAGAAAATCATCCACACCACCCATTTCCCAATCATTTGGACTCCGAAAGAAATGAACATCCCAACTTCTCCGATCCTCTAACCCCAACCGCTCAAGAGAAGAGGCCACCGATGCCTCTTTATTAGAAGCCATCCCATACACAATCGGAAAGGTCAAATGAAGTGAAGACTCCCCACATCAATGATCTGTCCAAAGCTTAACTCTATCACCCACCCCTACCTCAAATCGAGTATTTTTGCTAAATTCCTCCCAACCCATACGGATGCTTCTCCACAAGCCACACACCCGTGAACCCCTCTACCTAGCTTGGATGTCCATCCCCCCCATTCTTCCCCGAACTTTAGGGCTACAACCCTCCTCCAAAGCCTTGACTCTTCGATCCCAAACCGCCATAACCACTTCCCTAGTAAGGCTTTGTTAAAAGTAGTTAATTTCCTTACCCTTAACCCACCATATTCCAAAGGTGCACACACTTTGTCCCATCCCACCAAGTGAGTCTTGGAATCCCCCCATAAGAAATCCCTTTGCAACATCTCAATTTTATTGGCCACATGCGTATGGATGGTAAAAAGAGATAAGTAATAAGTAGGAAGACCAGATAGAGTGCTCTTGAGCAACGTTAGTCTTCCACTTTTTGACAAATACATCTTCCATCCGGCCAACTTTCGCTCAAATTTTCCCAAGATAGGATTCCAAACAGTAGGGGACTTGTAGGACGCCCCCAAAGGCATACCGAGATAGGTCATAGGCAAAGAACCAATCCTGCATCCCAAAAACTTTGCCAAAGCATGGACATTAGGCACCTCCCCAATGGGGACCATCTCACTCTTTAGCGTATTAACCTTTAAACCTGTCACTGCTTGGAAACAAAGAAGAAGCATCCGAACAAGAAGAATCTGCTCCTCATCTGCATCGCAAAATAGAATTGTGTCATCCGCAAACAAAAGATGCGAGACATAAACCCCTCCACCCTGATTGCTATTAGCTCTAAAACCTCGGAGCAAACCAGCCCCTTCAACTCTTCTCATCATCTTACTGAATACCTCCATCATAACCAGAAACAACAAAAGAGATAGCAGGTCCCCTTGTCTCAATCCCCTCGAACTCCCAAAAAAATTAGCTGGAGACCCATTGAACAAGACAGAGAATTGGACAGTAGAAATGCAAGTGCGGATCCACCTACACCATCTCATCCCAAACCCCATTCTCTTGAACAAATCTAGAAGAGCGTCCCAATTCACATGATCATAGGCTTTCTCAATATCTAATTTGCAAATAACCCCCGGAGTCTTACTCTTTACCCTGCTATCAACGCACTCATTAGCTATAAGAACTGAATCAAGAATCTGTCTACCACCCACAAAACTGTTTTGAGTCTCAGAAATCAACTGATCCAAAACCTCTTTTAGGCGGTTTTCCAAAACCTTAGCCAAAATCTTGTAAACACTCTCCACCAAACTAATAGGTCTAAAGTCTCGGATATTGGAAGCACCATTCTTTTTAGGGATTAAGGCTATGAACGTTGCATTGAGAGATTTTTCAAACTTACTATGATGATAGAACTCTTCAAACATAGCTAAGACATCTCTTTCCACAACTTCCCAACAATGGTGATAGAAAGCCGTAGAGAAACCATCAAGGCCAGGGGCTTTATCTCCTTCCAACTCCTTGACAAATTGAAGAACCTCCTCCTTTTCAAACTTCCGTTCAAGCCAGTCCTTCTCCAACCCCTCCAACTGATCAAACTTCAGACCTTCCACAACAGGCCTCCACTCCTCAGTCTCCTCGTACAAGTTTTTATAAAACTGTACAGCTTGGTTTGCCATCTCAGATTCATCTTCATAAAAAACCTCATTCACCTCCAACATACTAATGTGATTATATCTTCTCCGAGAATTGGCCACCTTGTGGAAGAATTTGGTATTGTTATCGCCTTATTTAATGCAAAGCATCCGCGACTTTTGTCTCCACGAAACCTCCTCCAAAGAGAGAATGTTCTGTGTTTGAGATCTCAACGCATCCCTCTCACCAATCTCCACTTTAGAAAGGCCATACTCTCCTTCCTTAGCATCCAATAATTTCAAAGCCTCCAACAATTCTTTTTTCCGACGCTCTACATTTCCAAACTCCCTACGATTCCACTGAATAATATCATCCTTCAATGCCTTCAACTTCTTGGCAAGAACAAAACTGGGAGTACCTGAGAAAGAATATTGGGTCCACCAAGCATGAACCCTATCTTTGAACCCATCCGTCTTTAGCCACATGTTCTCGAACCTAAAAGGACTTTTTCCCCTTAATAACCCTCCTGCCTCCACTAAAATGGGGAAGTGGTCTGAAATAGGACGAGATAAAACACGCTGAATCACATCCGGAAAATGATCCTCCCAGTCATGAGAAACCAGGGCCCTATCTATCCTAGACATCGAAGGCTAATCCGAACCACTGGACCAAGTATAACTCCCTCCTTCCAACGACAAATCTATCAAACTAAGTTCTTCAATGAATTCAGAAAACATCTCCATAGCCGGGGTAAGGCGAGATCCCCCCAACTGTTCACTAGGAAAGCGAACAATGTTAAAATCCCCTATGAAACACCAAGGAACTTCCCATAGTTGCTGAATTCCAATCAGCTCATCCCACATCTGCCTCCTCATGTTATTATGATTCCGGCCATACACCCTAGAACAAGCCCAAATAAAACCGTCCCCCGTATGCTGCCAACGCACTGATACAGAAAATTTACCCACCATTACCTCCACCTTTTCTAAAGTCCTCCTATCCCACATCATCAAAACCCTACCCGCTGTCCGTTCGGCATCCAAAGCTACCCAATCTACATAGGGGCAACTCCATAAACTACTAATCAACTGTCTATCTAAGCTTGCCAGCTTAGTTTCTTGAAGGCAAACTACATCACAATTCCATTCCCGTAATAAATTTCTAACTACCGAACATTTCCACACATCATTCAATCCTTGAACATTCCATGACACCATTTTCAACTTCATTGAAATTGTAAACACCCTACCACAACCACAATAACGCAATAAAAAAAAAAAAAAAAAACTATCTCTCATCATAATTAACCGAGGAAATCAAATTCCTCAGCTCCCTCTTTCCTTTATCCTTGGAGACAGCTTTTCGGTGGGCAGCATCTTTCTTGTGCATCAAATTGGCTGCCTCAATCTCCATCTCAAGCTTTTGTAATAACATAATACATATCTTCTCATGTCGACCCAAAGAAAGCCCCATCATCTTATTGGAACCGGAAATTCTATGTTTCACCCAATTAAAGACATTCAAAGTATTACCAAGACTCAACACCTCTGTATTCCCGTTCACTTCTGCCGGCATAACCAGCCCCAAAGGATTAATAGTCTTCAGGGGGAAAGAGCTATCCACGTCACCTAAGCCCACCTCAGTACAAACATTTTCTACCATAGCCGACCCCTAAAATTTGGGATTAAGGCTTGTTGCTGTTGTTGTGATGCATGTGTTTGGCGAGGCATTTCATATGTATACACGTTTCTAAAATATTATAGCTCAATTATCTATTATTTTCTTTGAGAAATTTATTGCTCAATTTTATTCATGATGTTTTGAGAATGTATTGTAATTGGTGATTTTGAATGCTTACAAAAATCTTCATGTTGAGATGTTCTTTTTTCTTAAGAAATTACTGTTTTGACTATTCATTATGTTTTATAAATGGTTTGATATATGTTCATTTTTACTTGCAATTGTATGAAAGTATAATGATATTGGAAGTATATGTTTAGGAAAGGTGTTTCCCATCGTTTTGCCCTCTTTTCTCCTAAAAATATCATTCTTCTTCCCTCATTAGTCTTTGTATTACCACCACCGCTGACTCCCTTCCAATGAGTTTAACAATGATAGGAGCTGGAGACCCACCGGGTTTGGCACATGGAATATTTGAAGTAATCTCCAGATTTTTTCAATTGGAATGCTTGATTCACATTTATACACAATTAGGTCAGAAATAATCTAAATACAACGGAAGTTGGAAGTTGCCCTTTCAAAGGGCTGGAAAGGTTGAAACTCATGATTTTAGATTATAGGGCCAAAACCCCATGGAAGTAGTGTCTTCAAGTGTGGAATTTTTAAAATTGATTTAATTTGTATGTTAGGATGAATTTGATGATTTCATTTGCGAATTTTTGTTGTTGTGTTGATAACTTGACACTTGGTTGCTATGAGTTGTAGTAGTATGCATTATGTTGGCCCAACCCTATGGTGGCCAAGAATGCTGAATCCTACATAAATGTTTGTAGTAAAATTTGACTTTCTATGGGTCACTTGAATACATCATGAGTGTTGGAGTTAAGTTGAACCTTATGAAATGGGTGATAGAAGCTTTAAAGACTTTTATTCAAGGTCCAGAGGTGTCTTGTTAAGTCTAAATTAACTGAGAATAATAAGAAGAGGGGGGGGGGGGGGGGTGAATTGTGAAGTCTTTTTCATCAATTGGAAATGAAGACAAACCGGATTTATTAAATTTTCCCCAAAATTAAATACAACTAAGCCACATTAATTTCTTTTATTTCCCCCCCTTAAGTTTTTGTTAGGCATGTATATTTCTCTCTCTATAAGCGCCTTAAAAAATTTAGCAGATGATATTGTATTCTTTGTTTCCAAACTGTTTAACTAATTTACTGACAATGGAAGAAAGGGGTTAATGAAGGAAACTCATTTGGATTTTGTGTAAATACAACTTTATTTTGTTTTGTGTATGTTGTTCTTGTTCGGCATAGTTTAGAGGAGTGTTTTCTTTTCTTGGGTTCCAAACTGGTTAACCAGTTACTAATTATAAAAGTAAGATAGATAGGTTAGTGAAGGATCCTCTTTTGGATTTTGTGCAAACACAACTTACTTTATGGTTTTACAGTAGTTATAATTCATGTGAATTTTTGTTTCCACTTATTGGTTTATGCATGTTAATTCTTGAGACTAAAATTTTGATTATAAGTTATCTTGCAGCGGTTTGTTGAAGCAGTTCTTACGATTAGAATGATATACACGGCGATTGACAACTTCTACTTAACTGATGAGGAGCTAAAGAACTCACCATCTAGGAAAGATGGTATAGATGAAGCAACTGAAACTATCTTACGAATATATGGCTGTGATCTCATCCAAGAAAGTGGCATCTTGCTTAGACTGTATCCTGTTTTGATTTCTTTATATATGTTGGTATATGAAATTGTATACTTTTCCTAATTTTGTTGGTTCATTATGTTGCCTTAATCTTCTTACTTTCAGACCTCAAGCTGTAATGGCCACGGGGCAGGTTCTATTCCATCGTTTCTATTGCAAGAAATCATTTGCCCGCTTCAATGTGAAGGTTAAACTTTGTCTCCTATCACTCTCTTGCTGAGATATAGATAATAAACAAAGGAAAAGGAATGATTTTTATTTTTTATTTGGAAGTAAATTCATGTTCTAGTTTCATATCGATATTGCACCTCTGCTAAGTCAAATATTTTCATTGAGCTTCATTGAATTAAGGTCCATTTTCACTGCAGAAAGTTCTATAAAACTTCTATACCTTGTTTTGCAGAAAGTTGCTGCGAGCTGTGTATGGCTTGCATCGAAGCTTGAGGAAAGTCCAAGAAAAGCAAGACAAGTCCTCGTTGTTTTCCACAGAATGGAATGTAGGAGGGAGAACTTACCAATAGAGCATTTGGAGGTTGGTTCACAGGTTAGGCATCCACCTTCTTTATTATGATATTACCTTGGTTTTTGTTTTTCATTTTCTTATTTGGCACAAGAATTGAGTTTTCCAAATTAGTTATTTTTTGTTTTTCCCCCCTTCTTTTTGGCAACCACCAAGTATAATGTCTTTGTTGAATAGGTTTTAATTTTAGCAGTTCATGTGTATTTGCGTTTAAAATTATTATTTTTCCTCTAAAAAAATCAGTAAATTCTCATATTTCCCTCTTTTTTTTTTTTTTTCCTGTATCTTTCTAACAGAAATATCATGACCTCAAAACTGACTTGAGCAGAACAGAAAGACATATATTGAAAGAGATGGGATTCGTTTGTCATGTTGAACATCCTCATAAATTCATATCTAACTACCTTGCTACTCTTGAAACACCTCCAGAACTGAGGCAGGAAGCTTGGAATCTAGCAAATGATAGGTACTTCTTATAAATTAACTACTCATGGACACAAGTTATGCACTTTCTATTCTTATCGTTTGGTTATCCGTTGAACACGAAAACTTTGCATCTAGAATTTTTATTGTTCAATTAGGTCCGTTTGGGAACAGCTTATTTAGCTAAAATTAAAAACTTTTTGTTGAAAATACTGTAAAAAAAAGCTAAATGTTAGCTGAATAGTACAGTGAGATCCATGAATAGTACAAAAAAGTGCAATAGGACTCATAAATAGTAGCAAAAATAAGTTAAAAACTCTAATAAGCTTCAACTTTCATCACTTCCCAAATACACTCTTAAGTGTCATTTAGTTTACATATGCATATGTTGATGTGTGGGAGCCCCTCCATGGTTTTAAAAGCCACACTGGACCGGCTGGTTCAACCATGAACAGGCCAATAATCTAGCCTGGTTATGCTGAAAAACTGGAAATTTAATAAAATCTGGAAAAACCAGAAACCGAAAATTCAATAGGTAAATTGAGAATTGAGAACTGGACTGGGTAAACTGGTAATGGATCTGAAAATGCAGCCAAACAGTAGCAGCATTTTCTCTGAAAATGGGTGTGGCAGGTCATGAGGATGGTGATGCAACACTTTACAGTCAAGTCCACTCAAAATATGGAAATTCTACGTTGTGGGTTCAGGGTAATTATAGAATACTCGTAGAGTACTATAAATGCATACTCCTCCTTTTCACATAATTGTGGGTCTCACTAATAAAATTCATGGTAGGACCCACAATTCATGTGAGAGGGTGGAGGGGGTGAGGGGGAGTACGCATGTGTGGTACTCCCGGAGTATTCAATAATTTTCCGTGAGTTCATCCCAACTTGCCATCACTGAAAATATGATGAAAAAATCTGTCTTTCTTTTTTGTTAACTTACCATACTAGTACCTAATAGATTTCTTTGGTAATGTTGTCCAAGTAATCTCCAGAGGGGGGCTGGATATAAAAAGGAGACTCTGAGAGAAAGACACTTGGCTCTTTTATAAAAAAAAAAACCATTATGGTACAGAGTGAGGTCTTAAATTTGATGATAGAATAAAGTGGAGTTTGGAGGAGAGGCATTTTGTCTTGGTTTTCTGTGGCTCTCTCTCTCTCTCTCTCTCTCTCTCTCTGAAGCTGTCTCAAGGCTTTTACGCCAATTCAAAGCCCAATTCAAAGACAAGGTTATGGAAAATTTGCTTACTCACCAAAGACACTTCCCATACCTCCTCTCTCTTACCTCTGACCAACGTGCCACAGTCAGTAGATTAAGGTTGGATCTAATACCCAAGAAACTTATTAATGTTTTTATTTGTGCACCCCTCCTTATTAAATTGGATAGTTAAGTATTTTTATTTTCATTAATATAGGAACGTGGGAAATTTCACTTGAAAAAATTGTTTTAATGTTATGATAATTTTTTTACTAAATATGGCTAATTGTCATACATTTAGAATTTATATAATCTAATTGTATTATTAAATAAAATATTTATTTTGTCACCATTTCGACTACCGGTCCAACCTCAGTTGGACCAAAAAACTAGGATCTAGTCCCTTTTTTGCTTCTCTATTTGGTCTGATTTTTAAATCCATGGAGCCTTCTCGCCCTTCTTTTGACTATCAGAACAAACAATGATTTGTATTCTTCAATCAGCCCCATTTAAGCCCCATTTTCTGTTTGTTTTTTATGATCATGTTTTATTTGGTATTTAGACCCTTGTTATTTTTTTGCCTCTCTTTAATTCTTTTTGCTCCTTGCATCTTATAAATGGCCTTTGTATGTTACTCTTGCCATGCTTATAGTTTGATCTACTCTCGTTTTCCATCAGCCGTTTCTTTTAGATTTATAGCTTATTTGCTTATGTCCTGCTTTCAAAAGCCTCACTTCTTCTAGGGACAACTATACTTTACCCAACTTTCAACAAATAAGCTATAAGCAATTTGCAAAATGCTGCATTTGAGAACACTGTTCTGATGATGCTATAGCATAAGAGTGATGTATACCCAAGAAGGCATCTGAAAGTTATTTGTATATTTGATAGCCATACTATAGTGTGCGAGACAGTTGCATTTCTACTATGTTTCAGAATAATGGGTCTGATTTCAATGTACACAGCCTTTCCCTAATTTTTTCTAGTTGTGTTTTATGTCTGCCGATTGTTGTAGTTTTTCCATGTCTTTCACTATGGCTAACAGTTCCATTAGTAATCTGTTTTGTTGTGTAATTTTATTTTAACATTCAAATTTGGGCAGTTTGCGCACAACTTTGTGTGTTCGATTCAAGAGCGAGGTTGTGGCTTGTGGGGTTGTCTATGCTGCTGCTCGTCGGTTCCAAGTACCCCTTCCTGAGAATCCACCATGGTGGAAGGTATTTGATGCAGACAAATCTGGGATTGATGAAGTATGCAGAGTTCTGGCTGAGCTGTACAGCCTTCCTAAGGCACAGTACATTCCAGTCTGTAAGGATGGAGACTCTTTCACATTTTCGAACAAGTCAAGGGATTCACAATCTCAGCCAATTCCGAAGGTACTACTATTTTATTGTTGTACTATTTTGAGTTTCACTGGAAATATAAAGCCTACAAATGCTCTTCTACAGTTTTTGCAATTTTCAATTCCTCAGCAAGTGTTGCATTTTTGTTTGTCAACTACTGCTGTCTTATTTCCAGTGATTCTTGCTATAGAGGTGAGTTGTTAGACCACCTGGCAGCAGCACTTGAATTCTCTGTTTAGAGAAAGGATGGCAATTGTAAGGACTTTAGAAAATTTGGTCCATCTTAGCATGGGATTTTTATTTCATTGCTGTTCTATAAGAACTTCCCTTGACTAGGGAGAGTTGAATCACTTAAGCATGGTGGGATTTTTGTTTCATTGCTGTTCTACTTCTACAGGAAATTTCACAGACTAGCCCTACAGCTAATATTAAGCCAGTTTCAGCAGCAATTAATCCTGAATCTGTTGGAGCCAAAGAAGTATTGGTTAGAGCAGCCATTGACAAGATGAAGGATTCAAAGAAAAGTGATGATGAATCAAAGAACATGTCTGTTGAGGGAGAGGCAAGAGAAGAGCCTCTGCCAAAATCTAATTCTGAACTCAAAACAGAGGCAAGTAGGGAAAGGAACAGGGAGAGAGAGAAGGAGAGGGAAAGGGAAAGGGATAGAGAGAGGGAGGACCGAATAAAGGCTCGGGATCGTGATAGGGGCAGGGATTCTGACCGTGAACGGGATCGAGAGGAAACAGAGAGGGACAGAGATAAAGCCAAGGATCGCAGTCATCGTTCCAAGGATAGAGGAAAGGATTCAGGTATGTTTACAACCAATTTTGTTCATGAACCTGATGCCATTGTTAATACTTTTTTTAAGGTTGCTTCTTTGATTTTGTATTGTGGTCTAATCTTTTCTAATTGTTCTCTGATTATCTAGTGATATTCTTTTTCTCTTGTGAATGCAGGAGGACATTCAGGGAAATCAAGACATCACTCATCAAGAGGTATACATTTTGTTTCCCTCTGGTATTTTATATTCAATATGGTTTCTTGTTTAACCATAGGTCCATATCTGAACCTCTTCATTTTCAGATCGTGACTACCACAGTTCCTCTTATTCTTCAAGGGAGAAGGATCGCCATAGACATCATTCATATGCTTAAACCTGTCTTCAAGGCATGCTAGTTGTATATTGTATCTATCTTGATCATCATGTCTGCAAAGAGGAAATAAGTACTACTACTGGGGGAGAGAGATTATCTCACTTGAAACAAGAATTATTTTGACTTGAAATGTACAACCTTAATTTTGATGACTGATGTGGTCTAATCCCAATTGTTGATCTTGTATTCAGCCCTCTGTAATGCAGGCACAACACTCGTAGTGCTTTGCTTATCTTCTGGCTATCTGCAATAGCTTGCTGCATTATTGTATTATGTTGCAGGAGCTTGCCGCTTCGCGGGACGTGCAGCAATTGGTAGCTGGTACTACTTTGGAGGTGCCAGCCTGGGGGGTCTGTCTTGAATGCTTTAAGAATGAGAATCCATGTTCATTTGATATCTTTATCAAGTTTACACCCCTAGAAATGCATGCTGGATGATGCGCCTTGCATTGCTGCTATGTGAACAGCTTATGTTTTTTGATAAACATCAGACTATATGATATGTCAAAGATTCCTCACTGATCCCATTTTTCCGCGCCAGTGCTGCTTGTTTTATAGATTTTTTGGGCGTGGTTGTACCAGCTGTATATGCTGAATTGCTCTTATTATATAGCAAGAGTAATGTTATTGCAGCCGAACATGTTCTCATTTTAGTGCTAATATCTTATTACAACGTCTGGATCCCCGTCTAAATTTTTTGGATGGTTTACTTAAAATCACGCTTGACTCTCGAGAGTTCTAGAATCCATGTCTTGACTAGATGTTATCCTAGCATTCCTTCCAAATCAATTTTCTTAGCTGTCCTTCCAAGTTACTCAGGCAAATATGCGCATAAACATGCGCACCATTTCCAACTATCATTACCAACTGAACAAAGGGCAAGCAATGCTATTGACTGAAGTACTACCATGTGTAGCATGAGAATTGAGATTAAGTGATCAAGAGATCTATAGTAGCATGAAATGTGATGGGAATTGCATGAGTTTATCATTCCGCAAATGGAAGCCTCCATGCCTAATCAACATGAAAGAATGTAATTCATTATTTCAATTAGTTTTGGCATGAGACCAGAAAGCCTAAACAAGATACTGGATTCCCTCACAAAGGTGCAGTTTCCAAGACAGTATGACAAGGGAGTAGATTACCCTAGAGAAGTTTGAGACCAAGAACGAGCCTAAGTCACTGAATTTAGAGCAATGCTTTCTTTCTACAAATTTAAGAAAATAGTCATACAAATAGCAAGTTGTGGTATGAGATAGTATGAGAAAATATTAGACCAAAAATAAAGAAGACTCGTAAAACAACCAAATTCATTCCAAGTGTTATTAAAACTTGATTATAATGTCAATTACATTACATGTAGCTTAACTGGTATCTCCAAGTGTTTTTAATGGAACGTCCATGATTCAAATTTTCCCATCCCAAATATTGTATTAAAAAAAAAAAAAAAAACTTGATACATAATAACCACCTAAACATTTGCAAAAAAAAAAAAAAAAAAAAAAAAAAAAAATTCAAATTGGTGCACTGTCAATGATATTAAAACAATACAAGAATCAATCTTACTCAGTTTGCCACGATTCTTTTCTCACCCAACTAGAATTATCCCAGCTAAGAAAGAACCCATTGTGCTTTACTAGCCAATAGACTGTCCCGTGGCTCACATCTCTACGGGGCTGAAATGCATGCCAGGAAGCAAACCATCTTTCCCATAGAGCTTCACAGTAATGTAACGACTTATGTGTAACATTCCACTGGTAATCATCACCGACGTAGAGCGTGTACTCTCCGAGGTTTGTATCTGTACGTGGTGAGGTGCATTGAATCCTCATCGGTTCGGAGTTGTTAGGCAAAGCGCTGATGACATGAACGACGGCCAAATGATTATCATGCTTCTCAAATGCTATTGCAATAATAATGAAAGACCACGCAAGAGCAAGGAAGAGAAAGCAGCTCCATGTAGTCATTTTGTGAATATTGCGCTTGTGAGGATGCATAGATGGAAGCCTAAACTCTACAACATAAATATAGAAAAAATATGCCATTATGTAATGACTGTTGAGTACAAACAAAAGATAAATGTTGAGTACAAACAAAAGATGAATGTTGAGTACAAATAAAAGATGAGATTTTGTGTACTCGTCAACCAAGATTTGAGCCCATTTAACCCTTTATATTAACTAAAGGGGATACGTAGTAGGTGCTCTTTATCTAACTTTATTTGCCTCCCTTACCTTTTTAATTGAAAATCAGTAGCTAGCACATAATTGTTTAAATTATCTGCTAGTTTTTTTTTTAAGAAGAATTATGTGATAGTTGTTAGAGAAATTTATCAATAAATTAAGTATTATTATGAAAACTGTAGAATCAATTAATTAACTAAATTTGAACTAGTTTTAGTGAAAACAATCATTCATAATTTTATAATTGATAGACACCATTAAGGTGGGAGACACACTAATGCAGGCCATCCCTTTTCTTGGCATATTGAAATACTATAGTACAACTTACTACTTATTAAAACAATTGAAAAGCCTTAGATTTATATTGGGCTTCTTTAATTATTAATTCTACTTCTACTAGAGGGACACTAATCAACAAACTCATGTGAAGGGCTCCCTTGGCCCTTGCCTTGACCTGGAGAGTATGGATGACTTTCTTAATGGTGTGGTGGAAACTCTTCAAATGGTATCTGGTACCACGTGTTTCATGTACGCAATTATTTGTCAAAGTTTATGCATGAAAAATTTTCAATTAGAAATAATGGATTCCACCGCTAATTTAAATTTAATTGGACAAAACTTACTTGAGTCCACTTACTCCAGTACATAGGATATGTAAGACCAAAATTAGACACGAGTCCAATGTACTAAAGCATTGGACCTAAACTAAGTAAGTTCAATTTAATTAACGAAACTAATTATTATATATGTGAAGATAAAGCATTATTCTCGTGTTAGTGTACTTGTTTATGCATGTCGTGACCCCTGATTTCCGCAGTCCGCCATCAAGTAAGCAATCTTCCGTGAAAAGGAAAGAAAAAAAGTAAAAAAAAAGACCTGTGATAAACCAATAGTTGGGTTCTTTATGTGAATAATTGCAGACATGGCCGACTTTCTTGCCAATATTCATGTATTTTTTTTGTCACTTCTAGAAGTTTAATATACAAACGTAATAGAGAAAGTACTTGTCATTCAAGTATGTAGTATCGCATGGCATTGCTTGCGTTTTAGGAATGGAACTCGGTGGGGGGTTTTGTCAGCCTTTTGGGGTTTGTCATCTGTCTTTTATTTTTTTTTTATAATTGATATTACCGGTGAGAGAGAGTTTTAAACTTTGAATCTCCTTGTAAAGGAGATAATATAATGCTATTGAGTTATAAAACTCTTTGATTATAAAAATTATTAGGTTTGCCAGAAATGATGTGACTCTCTTCTTTCATATGAATGATTGATCTATCATGAATTTAAGTAATGAAATTTACTATTATATCAATAAATAGAACACCGTATTTTTTATTTATGTTTTATTTTATTCTTTTATTTATAGGAAAACATCATGTTATTGTATTCTCAGAATACTGAATAACTACTCAGTGGTTTATTGAGTTTGAACTTCAAAACATGATTCATAAATTATTGTTTTATTTTACGACTTACCAATGTAAAGGATTTAATCCATTGTGAATATAAGATTACTGTTCTAATCATCAGTTTAAGACATTAATCACTTTTTGGTGTAAGTGAGGTTTGAACCTTAAATCTCTATTGATGATAGTATACTTTACTAGTTGAGCTAATTAACACCCACATAATTATAGTTAAACTAAATGGTTATTTTCTCTACATGACAAGTGTTACACACAAATTTTATTAATTAAAGATTTGAGTAATTTATATAATGCCCTATAATTTTCGGGGTGTTATATATTAATTTTTTTATAATTAAAATTATAAATTCATCAAATTATTTCAATTATTGTCCTTAATAAGTTTGTTAACTAAAAGTAACAAAAATCAATATAAGTAGTGACTGAAATCTAAACAGAAAAGATCCTTCTATGAAACCATATGTTAGAGCATTTTAATATTAATTAATTAAAATGGATTTATATGACAATATAAATATAAAGATATGAGAGTTAATATGGAAGATAAGGAGTTAGTGGAATGTTTAATCCCACATTGAGAGAGACTATTTTATTCTTTTTAATTGTGATGATTAATGGACTAATATGTATTGATTCGAATATTGGGCTAAATATGTGCGCAAAGGGAGGTGAAGGGAGGAGGTGTTTTGTTTTACAAAGTTTAGCCAACCAAGGGCTTAAATCTTTTTAAAGAGAGTGAGTGCCAATAAATAAAAAATATTCAGAAGTATTATTCAGTTTCTCTTTGTGTTATTTCTATTATTAACACATGGAGCCTACACAAGAGAAACTAAATGAGACTGTTGGAGATCTCAACAAGCCCTTATGCTACTAGTAGATTTTTTTGTTACCAAATGGTAGATGAGATATCGGTGGTGGATCAAGCACAAGACTTCCAGATGATCATGGTAGAATTGAAATTCGAAAGCATAAAGATTGGAGATAATATGGTGGTAGCTGGCATAGTTGATAAACTACCACAATCTTGGAGTGAGTTTCAAAAGACTTTGCAGTACAAACAAAAAAAGACATCTTTAGAGACATTGATCACACACATCCGTGTGGAGGAGGAGGTTAGAGAATAAGATGCACTCATGACACGAGAGCAATAGTAATTTCACCCCAAAGGTAAACCTTATTTCAGCCAATAATAATATGCCCAAAAATTATTTTCTTAGAAATGGTAAATTGAAGTCTAAAAAGAGAGTTTTCAAAAATAATAATAGACCTCAAGGAAGGGGAAACCTGAATAAAAATAACAATAAGAACCAAGGACCCCTTCACAATATCAATTTAATAGATTTTGTTTTGTCTGTGGCAAGAGTGGGCATAATCAATATTTTTTAAGAGGCAACTTAGAGATAAATAGTTAGGCCTCAGTTTCTGAGAAGTGATTTTATGTAAATTGCAATCAAAGATTTGACCATTTCCTTTAAATGCATGTTGCATGCACAATTTATAACCTACTCCTGCATTTTAATACAAGTCAGACCATACAATATTTCTTGCCAATACAAAATTCATTTCGGTGTTGTTAGTTAATAAATTTGCCTTAACCAAGCGAATTGAACCATCTTACTCAGGTGCTTTCTTTCGCAAATCAGTGGCTCTGCTCAGTTCTTTTATTTGATGATCACAACCAACCAAATTTGGTTGGTTCTTTCCATTTGCTGCCCTTAAGCATTTTGGAACATTGAAAATTAATATCGTGTATAGGATGTACAGATGAACATAATTTGAAGTGCAGAGAAGAAAGTGACTAATTAGTATCTCCATGACAATTAACAAGCAATAATCAAAACGAAAGCCTTCCCAATTGTTGGGCCGTCTCTCCTATGAGGAGGTGATTTCATCAGCCCAATCAATTAAAATACCAGAAAAGAACAAGGAGTAGTAATTGACGTGGCTGCGCAAAGCCATGCTTAACAGGATTAAGATTTACACTAGCTATAGAGAAGGACAAATTTACAACAGGATTTTGTTATTGTGTTAATGCTTTCAAATCTAGATGGAATGGACATGTATTATAATTGTTACATCCAAGCTCGATACTTTTGAGAGAATAATTTCATCTTGAGAAATGTTACATCCACAATATTTTCATAACAAATTTTACGTAGTAGGTTGTTACGTTTAATTCAAAGTTAAGTTACAAACACTAAAAAACTATAAGAAATAGGTTCCAGTTAACTCAACTCGTAAAAAAATTTATTGTCGCATAAGAGATTTTGGATTAAACCCCATTTACACTAATAACCAATTAATATCTTAGCTAGATAATAAAAGCATTAATCATAAAGTACCTGTTAATAGGTTTGAATTCTACCGTGTCAAAATACAACTATACATAAATTTTGTTGGTATTATAATAGACTTATGAAGAAAAAGGCCAAATCCTCAAAAGATCTACGCATGTGGGGTGACAAGTTAGGCTCTAGCGGCAGATGCCTACCTTCCATATTTACATGTTCCAACTTTCAAATCTAAATCCGCGTTTGGTTGGCTAAACTTTTTGGCTCTGTGAACTTTTGGCCAAAATTTGGGTCTTTGGAGAACATTTTGTTGTGAATTATGATCTTCTTGATCGTTCTTACAAGACCCAATAGAATCCAATTCCTCTGGCATGAACGTCCACAACTACTTTATAAACTTTTTTTTTTGGTAAACTACTTTATAAACTTTTGTATAATATATTCTGCAACATGATTACACATGTATTGCTTCCTTAAAACTTAAGTGAAGTTTGGAATTCGAAGTCTTTAACTTATAAATCAAATAGCTTTTGCAATGATAATGGTCCCATTATAACCCTCTTTACCTAATCTCCAGTTAAAAAAAAAAAAAAAATGCATTTTGGAAAACGCAACCGCCATGACTTCAATCTCTTTTAGACTATAAATTTGATTGTCCACAATCAAGCAAAACCCAACCCCCAAAGGGATCAAGCCTTAAAGAATGGGAAGTCAGGAAATCGCTCACGCCATAAGAAGCCAAAGGATGGGCGGCAGAATGTGCAGACGAGCCTCCAGACCACAGTGAATGCATGAGCAGCAGACATATTTGGACATACACAGAAGTGAAGTACGTGCAAGGCCCAGACATCACCAGCCTGTACTCAGCCAATACAGGAAGTGGTGAGGTCATGGGTCAGAGGTAAAAGGGCATGGTTTGGCGGTGGAGAGAGGGGGGAAAAACTATTCTGAGATTACTGCTTAGGCTCTTTTGGAAGAAATGTTCCGCTGGGGTGACATACCGCCCAAAAGAAGGAAGGATGAGTTGGAACCACTAGGTGCATGCCATGAGGGATAGGGAGAGAGAGCACCCACATCGTAGCTGGTAAGAATGCCACGGCAAACAAACAAAAAAACAAGATAGTCTTTTTTGTCTGGCAATGGGGAGTGGCATAACTAGCACAGGTAAATGGTGCTGGTTGGGCGATTGACAAACCAATAGTGGTCGGCAAGGACACCCAGACCAGAAAAAGGTAGTTAAGGGCTAAAATAGTAAAAGCTAGCCATGGCAGACATTATATAAAGGATCTTTGCCGTGCATAGTAAGGGCGTCACGAACACAGTAATAGGAACCTCTAGGAGAATCGCAACATATAAGCAAGCACTGAGAAAGAAAGCAAAAAGAAAAGAAAGAAAGAATTAGAAAGAACAAAAAACAGAGTTCATAGAATGGCAGGAATGCACCAATGGGTTGATCCCCTCTCTCCCTCTAAAGCCCTGCTCTCTGCTAAAGGCAAAAGATTCCTCTAGGCATGGGCCATTTAGCCCCGTTCCCTCAAAGCAATTGATTTCTTTCAAGGGAGATTATTTGCATTGAGGAAATGGTTCCTTTTTTGGTTTCAGCCTTGTAATATAATTTGGCATGGCAGAGTGATATTTCCCTCTTTGATTCAACCAACTCATTAGTATTTCTTCCCCACTTATTTATGCTATTTTGTGTACAGGGCATCTTTTGTCGTTCCCCTTTATTTATTCTGTCTAAATAGTGAACGCATTTTCTTTTGTTATAAACATATGCCTACCATAACTTTCCCATAGCAGCTTCGCCTATCATGGGCATGTGATTAAAGCTTTGGCAAAATGGGCATAGTTTGTGCACAAGCCAGACTAAGGTGGGTTACAATTGGACTGGTCCCAACTCCCTAATCCAAAACACTTGGGCCTAGTACAGCTGGAGGCAGCTCAGCCCAATATTACAAAAATGCCCACCACATTTAAATTGGCGACTCCACTAGGGAGTTGGGAAGCAAATAGGGACAGAAACCCTCGCAAACAAATGCCCCCAAAATTCAAGACAATGCGAAACATGAGCGTCGTGCCCTCGTAGGCAGAGTCTAGGCCAATGACGCCTCACCAACAGCAGCCTAACCAGACAGAAGGCGTTAACAGAATGGGGGTTGAACCTTAACCACAGCTAAGAATCCCCACTGACAATGCCAACATCTTCATTGAAGTGTTGCAGTCCTTACAGCACTCATAGCAGCAAATGATGGAAGAAATCCATCAGTTGAAAATAGACAAAACGAAGGACAAAAGAAGCCAGCATGACCCGGAGCATGCGGTAGACAAAGAGGAGACACCAACAGGAGGTGTCCCACAGCATGCGGAACATCATTTCATCACTATGGTCGAAGTAGCAGCTCTCCTAGAGCAGGAGAGGGCTAGAGCGCCAAAGGAGAGATTCTATGCACGAAGACCTCCTCACCCACTAAGAATACTCAGCAAACCATACCCAGAGAGATATGAACTGCGAATCTTTGCGCAGTATGATGGCAGGAAAGGAAGTGTCGTGGAGCACGTAAGCAAGTTCATTGACACTCTTGGTCCTTACGCGGCAGACGAGGACTTGTGTCTTCGAGAATTTTCTAAATCATTATGTGACCATGCGTATACCTAGTACATTGGTCTAAAGCCAGGAATAATCCCAACTTGGGGTGACATGGTAGACGTATCTTGCACTAAATACTTTCATGGAGAAGAATAGTAACGCTTGCGACCCTGCAGACGACCAAACAAAGAACTGGTGAGGATTTGATGGAATATATTAAAAGGTTCAGGGACATAGCACTCAATTGCTATGATCATTGTGAAGAAAGGACATTGTTGGAAATGTGCATGACAAATATGATCAGGTAGTACAAGGCAGTCTTGGAAAACTTAGAAATCTCCCAGTTTGCGCAGTTGTTGCAAAAAGCCAAGAAGACTGCCTAGTCGGTGAAGCCAAGCTCTGATAAAAGAAACGCCACACAGGCTATGTCAATATCCACTAGTGAACGCAGAAGAAAAACTGATGGAAGGGAATACAATACTCTCCCAACAATACCATGTACCCCAAAGGACTAGATAAATGGATAGCAGACAGAGTCTTTAAGCCTAATCAAGTTTCCAGAGAGCCCACAGAAGAAGAGCGGAGGGACCCACGTTTCTGCCGTTTGCATAACTACGTGCCACATCCTACTGCAGAA
Source organism: Lithocarpus polystachyus (assembly GCA_033629205.1). Lineage (NCBI taxonomy): Eukaryota > Viridiplantae > Streptophyta > Magnoliopsida > Fagales > Fagaceae > Lithocarpus > Lithocarpus polystachyus. The sequence continues at coordinate 26,718,172 of CM066172.1, read as the reverse complement.
TGTTGGGTGCTCCGCAGACCGGTACACTGTAGGATCAAAGAAGGGACTCTATAACTATCTCAGTAGGAATTTCAAAGAAACCCGCTCCTAAACCATAAAGGAAAGGGTGTAGTGGCGGCAGTAATTTATGCAGATCCAAGGGATGATGAGGAAGAGAATCTAGCCTTGCCTGTCGTTGCAATTACCACCTTGTAGAAAAGCTCCAAATTCAAAAATTTGTTTGACCAATTGGGGCTTACGGTGAAAGAACGAAAGATAGCCACGGAGGCCCAGCGAGCATTGCCTCTGGGGTAGGAATAGAATGTTTATCAGCAGAGGTCATAGATGACAAAGCCCTCTTATAGGAATTGAGTGAAATCACTTTTCGTAATGAGGATATGGAGGTGGGGTACCCAGACCATAGGAGGCCCCTTTACTTAGTAGCATCCATAAATCAAATCCCCATAAAGAAGGCCTTGGTGGATATGGGTGCTTCTGTGAATCTCATTCCACTAAGCACTCTACAAGCGGCAGGAATTTCAGAAAGAAAGATTCAGGGGTGCCCAATGGAAGTGACAGGGTTCGGAGGAAGGGGCGAATACACCGCAGGCCACATCTAACTATGGTTAAAGGTGGGCCCCATAGCTTCTTTAGCTTGGTTCCACGTGGTAAAGATAGAGGTCTCATATCATGTGCTTTTGGGGATGCCATGGTTGCACAAACACCGATTAGTCCCATCCACCTATCACCAATGTGTGAAGGGAGGGTTGAATGGCATAATGATACGCATAGCAGTAAATCCCTCGCCATTTGAGCAGGCAGAGGCTCATTTAGTAGAAACTATGTTCTACGACTAATGGGCACCATCTGGGGAAAGCTTAGTATCAAAGTCGCGAGGCACCTTCGTACCTAGATAGGAGGATATCTGAAGTGATCCATACCTTGATTTAAGGGAGTTGCTGTCACAGAAAAGGAAAAGGAAGAAAGCACCCACTACTGATTCAGATCACATACCACAATGTGTCAGAGTCCGGTGCCCTGATGGAAGGATTGTATACATATTATGAAGGTACGCGGGGCCCACAGGTGAAATACAAACGGGCCCTAAACAAGAGCGGCAGTACAAGAGCCTAGTGTGTTGCTTGGCTTGAGAAAGCTCAGAGGAAGGAAGTGATGAAGAGAAAGATGTGGAAGTTGTGGCAAAAAAGGATGTACATGTTATGGCAGAAGAAAAGTTAGAAGAAATTAACTTGGGCTTCGACTCGCAGGAACCAAGGCCAATCTCTATTAGTTCAAGGTTGTCAGAAAAGGAAATGTTTGAATTGACACTGTTGCTGAAGGAATACAAAGATGTTTTCGCATGGGACTATAGTGAAATGCCAGGGTTAGATCTAGGGCTGGTAGTACATACACTAAATGTGGATCCCGAGGCCAAGCCTGTGGCCCAGCCTGCCAAGATATTCCATACTGGGATAGAAGGACAAATAGTCAAGGAGGTATAGAAATTGCTAGTCGCAGGATTCATTAAGCCCATTCAGCACTCATACTGGTTGTCTAACATAATGCTAATAAAGAAGAAGAACAGGCAGATAAGGTATTGTATAGATTTCAGAAATCTCAACAGGGTCTGCCCGAAAGACAAATTCCCATTGCCAAACATGGATTTACTGAGAGATTCTGCGGTAGGAAGCACCATGTTTTCATTCATTGACGGATTCAGTGGGTACAATCAGATCAGAATGGTGCCAAAGGATGCGGAGAAAACTGCCTTCAAAACACCCATATGCAACTTCTATTACATAGTGATGTTGTTTGGGTTGAAAAATGCAGGTGCAACTTATCAATGGATAATGACGACTATATTTCACAACATGATGCATCAGGAACTAGAGGACTATGTGGATGACATAGTGGTAAAATCAAAGAAGCGAGAAGAACACATCCAAGTGTTGAAGAAGGTATTTGAGAGGTGTAGAACCTTCAATCTAAGGATGAACCCTCTCAAGTGCACGTTTGGAGTGTCATCGGGGAAATTCTTGGGTTTCCTGGTTTAAAGCAGAGGAATAGTCGTGGACCCGGCCAAATCTACAGCCATAGCAACCATGAAACCTCTAGCCATAGTAAAGTAGTTGAAGAGTTTCTTGGGGAAGGCCTTATATATCCGAAGATTCATCCCTGGATTGGCAACAATTACTTCCGCTTTAGGCAAATTACGCAAGAAAGGGCAAAGTTTTGAGTTGAGAGAATCACAGCAGACGGCCTTTAAGAGGCTACAACAGATTATGATGAATACTGTGCAAGCCCCAATCCGCAAGAGGCCATTGTTGCTCTACTTAGCCACCAACTAGTATGCCATAAGTGCATTGATCGCCCAAGAGGATGGAGATGGCATTGAGCAACCAGTTTACTACATCAGCCATGCTCTAAAAGAAACGGAAACTCGTTACCTAAGGGCAGAAAGGGCATACTTGGCTATTGTGTATGCCTCGCTAAGGCTACGCCATTACTTATTGGCTTACGAAGTGTGGCTGATGACTAAGTCTCACGTAATCAAAGCCTTGTTGCAGTAACCGATTCTCTTTGGCAGAATAATCCAATAGTTATTACAACTGTCACAATATAACTTGAAAGCAGGAACGTCCAAAGCAGTAAAGAGTCAGGCTATAGCAGATTTATTGGCACAGTTTCCAGGGGAAGAAGAATTCTCGCTGGACGATGAAGTCCCAGGAGAAGTAGCCATTGTAGAAGAAGTCAGAGAGTAATGGGTAGTGAACTTTGACGGGTCCTTTACCACCCAATCAGGAGAAGTGGGAGTAGTTTTGTATCATGAAGAAGACAAGGCCATGGCACTATCATTCAAATTAGAATTCCCCTGTTCAAACAACACGGTAGAGTATGAAGCCTATCTAATCAGGCTAGCCACGACCCTCGAAATGGGAAGCAAGCATCTAAGAGTAATGAGTGATTCAAACCCAGTGGTCTGCTAGACCAAAGGGAGCTTCTCCTTAAAGGAACCCAGCCTAGCCCCGTACAGAGCAATGGCCCAGAAGATGGAGGAAAAGTTTTCAACCTTTGAAATAGAGCATACTCTAAGGAACGAAAATCGGTTTGCGAATGCGTTGGCCGCATTAGGCTCACAAATAATTTTCGAATGGGATAGCATTAGGATAGAAGTCAGCAAGAGAAAAGAGTCTATTATTGAAATGTTGAGGGAAAGGTTCTTGGAGGAATAGTGTGAAGGAGATTGGCGGATTCCCATAAAGGAGGCCTTGATGAAGGAAGAAGACACTGCAAAACTAAAGATGCTAAAAGATTACGCCCTGGTAAGAGGAGAATTGTACTGCAGGATGCTAAGTGGGGTCTTGTCTAGATGCGTAGGGCAAGAGGAGGTCTAGAGAAAGTTAAAGGAAGTGCATGACAAGACTTGTGGATCCTGCGGAGAGATCAACCTTCACCGCTGTAAGGACACAAGTTTGGTAATCTGGCCCAAAGATAGGTGGATCTGCCTAAAAGGCCCAACAATAATGAATTTGTAGAGAGTAGGTTAAGGAAAACTGGGCTAGTGTAGATTAGACTGTCAATTGGATGGGTTAAGATCATAAACTGAGATCACAAACTGTCAATTGCACTAATTACTGAATGATATTGACACCAAACAATTATCCTCGAACGTAGGCCAAAGTCAACTCTTTAAGACAATATCTTTCCTCTCAGTTTGTGATCTTAGCCCATCCAATTGACAGTCTAATCTACACTAGCCCAGTTTTCTTTAACCTACTCTCTATAAATTCATTGTTGTTAGGCTTTTTAGGCAGATCCACCTATCTTTGGACCGGATTTCCAAACTTGTGTCCTTACAACCGCATACTTCAAAAGAAAGGCTTCTATTGGCCAAGTATGGGTAAAGATGCAGACTAAGTCTAAGTGTGAGACCTACTAGCTTATAGCAAACAGAGAGAAAAATTACACTATGTTTGTCAGCGAAGACTAGAGAAGTCCATTCACACAGTACTTAACAGAAGGAGGTATCCTACCACAAAAGCACAGTGAAAGATACAAGCTTAAGAGGTTGGCAACACGTTACTTTTTGCATAATGCAGTCCTCTTCAAAAAAGGGTATGATGGGGATCCCTTAAGATGTCTGGGTCCCAAGGAAGCAAAAGAAATGATAAAAGAAGTGCACTCAAGAAAGTGTGGGGAACACCAGGGGAAGAAAAAGCTGTATAGATGCCTGCTACAAATGGGTTACTATTGGCCCACCATGAAGAAAGACATGGCAGAATTTGTGAAAAAATGCCACAGCTGCCAAGCATAGGCTAGCTTGATTCATACTCATCCACTGAACTTACATAGCATGGTCACCCTATGGCCCTTCCATACTTGAGGGATTGATTTGGTGGGACCAGTTAATCCCCCATCGCGTGGTTACATATGGATCATGGTGGCTACAGAATACTTCACCAAATGGGCAGAGGCAGTGCCACTTCACCAAGCCACGAGAGGAGCAGTAGCAAATTTCATCAAAGAAAACATAATTGTGAGGTTTGGGGTACCTCGTAGGATTATCAGTGACAATGGCACACCCGTTGTCAATAGTGAAGTAAGGAAGATGCTGGAGTTCTACCAAGTCAAGCACCATCGTTCATTGCCCTATTACCTTTAAGGAAATGGGCAAGAAGAGGTGACAAAAAAAACCCTCATAAAGATAATCAGCAAAATGAGCTAAGAGTACACAGGAGGATGGGCTATGCATCTGCCAGACGCTTTCTGGGCCTATAGAAATTCGCCAAAGACGGCCATAAGGTTTTCACCTTTTTCCTTAGTCTATGGGATAAAGGTCATGAGCCCAGTAGAAGTAATGACTCTGTCCTTGAGAGTTATGTAGATGCGGGGGAAGGAAAAAGAAAAGGAGGTCTTTGTGGCAGAAAGGTATGAAGACCTAAAAGGGCTTGATGAAAGAAGGGAAGAGGCTCAAGAGCACTGCCGCAGATATTGACAAAGGATGACTGAAGCCTATGGCAGAATGACTAAAGAGAGAGTGTTCGCGGAAGGGTAACTTGTGTTAAAGGTAGTAGATTACGTTAGGCGAGGCATGGCAGGACCATCTAAGTTTGCACCGAAATGGGAGGGACCCCTTGTGATAAGAGAGGCGCATCCAAGTGGGTATTACCATCTAGCCCAGATGGATGGCAAGGACATGGTGGATCCCATCAATGGGAAGTGGCTAAAGCATTATCATGCTTAAGAAAAAAAAAAAAAAAGAGGTTATGTAGTTATCCCTTTTCTCGCTTAGCAGACTTTATGTTTTCTTCAAGTGACTATGTCACAAAACAAAATTGTAATATGCTTTTTTCAATGAGAAACTACAAGTATTGTAAAAGCACATTATCATAGTCATAGCAAGAAGTCATAGTTATAACAAAAGTAGTGTAGCATCATAATTACAAACCCAAACTATGGCAGCCATATCAAGACTTGCCGAATAAGTACTAAGAAGATAAGAAATGTGCTAAGTAGAGAAATAAAGGAAGGAAAACAAAAAGTTACTACATAATCTCAACGAAGTTCGGAAATAAGGGGCTGATCTCCAAAGTGACTGGACCCACTAACGCTAGAAAGAAGGCGCTCACGACGACCCTCCAAGTTTGCTACCTCTTTCCTCAGAGCCTCAATGCGTGTATCAATGGCATCAACAGCAGGCTGAACCCTCCTCATGAAGAAGGCTCAAGCAATCTCACAAAGATGGTCCAGAATGAACTCCACAGCAAAGCCCACGCTAATAAACTCCTGAACCGCTGCCCTCTATCGCAAGATCCTCTCAGAAGAAACAGTGTCAACAAAGTTATGCTCAATGTCATTCATCACACCCCCTAGCATCTTCAAAAAGTGCTATTTGGCAGAACGGCTAAGGTGGAATCCTTGCATGAAGTCACTACAGCTACTGTAGACTACCTCCAAATGAGAAGCACAATTCTTGGGAACTCTAAAGCCATGGAAGTCTACGTAGGGAAGCATAGAACCCTAAAAGTTTGTAGGATCGAGGTCATTAACCTCAGGCTAATCAAAACGAGCAAAGAAGGCTGTGGCAGAACTACAGCCCACCTCAAATTGAGAAGGGGCGGTAAGGAGTGGACCTGTTAAGAAAGCATGAAGCATGGTGTAAGAAACCATGAGCTAAAAGGAACGAACTCACAAGGAAGAAGTGAAGAAAGAGATAAGGGAAAGAAACACACTAGGACTCGTAAGAGTAGGGGTTGTAGGGTTGGTAGGAACTGGTGCTGTGGGAGTGATAGAGACTGACGTTGTAGGTATGGTAAAAATGGGTGCTAAAGATATGGTAGAAACGGGTTCTACAGGTGCGGCAGGAGAAGTGGCTGCAGGCATCTCTATGACTCCTGGTTCCTTAAAGGTCTCTGCAGTCAGAGGAAGAGACATGCAAAGTAAAGGGAGACCGCAGCAAAGGGGTGACACAAATATATATGTACAAAGAAGAGATAACCAAAAAAAAAAAAAAAAAGGAGGGAGGAGGGAACTTACCAAGATAAGGAGACATATACCCATGAATTCGGCCTCATGCTCAGCACTTTCCCCCTCCTCAGAATTAGAAACCCTCTTTTTCATGGTATGTTCGTCATCAGGATCCTCGAGAACATCCTCAGATCTCTCAGAAGACAAGTCTGCATCGGGTCCACGTGTGGTAGAGCTTGGGATGGAAGAAGGGGTAACCACCAAAGAAGAACCATCCTTCACGGCCTGAGATAGTGCTGCGAAGGGATCACTTGTAGAAATAACGAAGGTGTGGCAGGAGAAGCAACCTCAGTCTGAGCAATAGCAGAAGGAATGACTCCCTCTTGGGGAGAAAGTGTCTCGGCAAGAGTAGGAGCAGTCTCACTAACCCTCTCCATATAAGTACCCTCACCTATGGGTACCGGCTCAGTGGAAGGGATATGAGCCTCAGCAGGAACTCCTTATGCAGTAGCAGGAGGGGTAGGAGTTGCAGCCTCAAACACCACATCAGCCCCATCAAAGAAACCCTCTATGGGTGTGCCCATGAAGGCAGAAATCTCCTCAGCCGTGGGGTGATATACGGAGATAGGCTCTGGCTTATCCTAGAAGACCAAAAAAAAAAAAAAAAAAAGAGGAACAAAGGAATCCATAACTAGTGATGATGTTGAAAGGGAGATGAGACAGCTTTAGAAGAGGAACCAACCCAAAATGACAGCTTTGCATTGCCACTCATTTTTTTCTTCAACTCGACCTCTACGGCCTCTTCTTCTAGGGAAAGCTCTAAAGCGCTAGGATCAACATCGCAAAGGATGGGCAAAAGTAACTGATTTGCTACACCTTCCAAAGTCACGGTGATCTCACTGCAGGAGAAAAAGAAAGTGTAAGTGGTGGTATTGCACCGACGGACCAAATGGCGGAGGTTGAAAAGGTCCCTATAGTTAAATAAACAACGGGATGAAACAATGGCCTTCAATATATCAGCCTGCTGTAGCAACCCCATGAAGCCCGTGTCGGACAACTCCCTATCTACCCATTCCTTCCAACCCAAAGCAGTGCCTGATCCAAATTCGAAGTGAATGGGCACAGGGAGTGAAGTGGCTTGGCGGATGACGAGGTCGTGGACCGAGGAAGCCAACGGAGCCTAAGAAACGTTTGTATTGTGACGGCAAAGAGCAAGCCAGCCACAGCTCGGTGGTGGCGGCGTGTAATCACTAGGAACCTTTGGGAATTGGGTGTGGATATTGTACCAAGGATCTATAAGAGGAGCGCACTCGCTATCAGGGGCACGCTACGTTTCCTTCTTGTTAGAATGGTCCGATTTGGAATACATGACCTCTTCGCCTACATCGCGTGCAGTGGGAGGATTGGAGACAATCAGTTTTCCCTTACGGCAAGAAGAACTTTAGCCTTTCGCTGGTGTCATGGTACAAGGGTTGATCAGAGTAAACGGATGAAAGTGTTTGAGAGGGAGAACAAGGTGAAGAAAGGGAAATGGGGAAAGTGTTTGTGTTGGAAAGGAAGGGAGTGTTTGTATTTGGAATACAAAGGGAATTTCTCTTAAATACCAACGTCATTAATACTAACATGAAAGGGTGCGACGAGTTAGCCATCGAATAAGGGATGAAATTAATGAAGCGGCGGCTGCATTTCAGAATAACTGCAAAATTGGGAAATTCGAAAAGAGATACACTGTTCATGGCAAGAAAAAAAAAAAAAAAAATATATATATATATATATATATATACGCATGTATAAGTTAGGATCCATTGTTCGAAAAAGCCCACGAAGAAAGTAAAGAAGAAAAGACAGAAAGGATAGGGAAGTTTTTTATTCACATATGAACCGTAAGAACGCTTTTATGCTCGAGGGGCTAAATGTTGATGCTCATTTTGGGAAGCCCAATAGAAGGAAGAAGCCCAGCAACATGGGCAGAAAGGAGTTAGTAATTGGATAGAAAAACCATTAAACCCAAGCGGCAGAAATAATGGATCATAGGCCCATAAAATAAACAATGGGCCTTGAGGAAGCAAACGGGCCTAAAGGAGCACGGGGAGAGAGAAGTAGCAGACCCATGGGCAGTATGTGATGTAGAAAAGTGAGAATGGGCCACAGTAAGCCCGAAGTAATGCAAATAAAGAAAGTAAGGGGCTGATGGAAAGTCCATGAGCCCCAAGGATGAAGGATAAAATAATTGGACTAAGGAAATCTAAAGGAGTTAGTAAAAGCCTATGGGAACGCAGAATTAGAAAGAGGGCCGAGGATACCCAAGGAAAACAAATGGGTCAAGGATGCCCAAAAAGGAAATAAATGGGACATAGGAGCCCACGAGCAATGTAATCAAAAAGCCCAATGACCATATTGAGTCATTGAGAGAGGAATAAGCAGCAAACCCAAAGATGCCCAGCAAGCTTAGGTCAAATAACATCACAACAAGAATAGCAGAGCAGTACGGCAGGAAATGCAAGACTGCAAAAAAGAGCAAAAGAATGGGCTGAAAGAAGAAAAGCCAATAATCAAGCAAAGCCCAGCCCCAAAAGGGATCAGGCTTTAAAGAATGGGAAGTCAGGAAATAGCTCACGCCATAAGAAGCCAAAGGATGGGCTACAGAATATGCAGATGAGCCTCCAGACCACGGCGAACGCATGAGCAACAGGTAGATTTTGGACATACACAGAAGTGAAGCACGTGCAAGGCCCAGACATCACCAGCCTGTACCCAGCCAATACAGGAAGTGGTGAGGGTAAGTGGGCATGGTCTGGCGGTAGGGAGAGGGGGAAAACCTATTCTAGGGTTCTTGCTCAGGCTCTTTTGGGAGAAATGTCTTGCTGGGGTGACATACCGCCCAAGAGAAGTAAGGATGAGTTGGAACCACTAGATGCATGGCATGAGGGATAGGGAGAGAAAGCACCCACACCGTAGCAGATAAGAATGCCACGGCAAACAAATAAATAAGATAGTCTTCTTTGTCTGGCGATGGGGAGTGGCACAGTTAGCACAGGTAAGAGGTGTAGGCTAGGCAACTGACAAACCAGTGGTGGTCGGCAAGGAAACCAGACCAGACAAAGGTAGTTAAGGGCTAAAATAGTAAAAGCCAGCCACGACAGGCATTATATAAAGGATCATTGCTGTGCATAGTAGGGGGATCATGAACACAATAATAGGAACCTCTAGGAGAATTGCAACAAATAAGCAAGCACTGAGAAAGAAAACGAAGAGAAAAGAAAGAAAGAATTAGAAAGAACAAAAAACAAAAAGCATAGAATGGCAGGCATGCACCAATAGGTTGATCCCCTCTCTCCCTCTAAAGCCCTGCTCTTTGCTAAAGGCAAAAGATTCCTCTGGCACGGGCCATTTAGCCCCGTTCCCTCAAAGCAATTAATTTCTTTCAAGGGAGATTATTTGCATTGAGGAAATGGTTCCTTTTTTGGTTTCAGCCTTGTAATATAATTTGGCATGGCAAACTGATATTTCTCTCTTTGATTCAACAAACTCATTACTATTTCTTCCCCACTTATTTTTGCTATTTTGTGTACAGGTGTCTTTTGTCGTTCCCCTTTATTTATTCTGTCTAAATAGTGAACGCATTTTCTTTTATCTTTATTACATCTACCTACCATAACTTTCCCATAGTAGCTCCGCCTATCATGGGCATGTGATCAAAGCTTTGGCAAACTGTGCATAGTTTGTGCACAAGCCGAACCAAGGTGGGTTACAATTGGACCGGTCCCAACTCCCTAATCCAGAACCCTTGGGTCTAGTATAGCAGGAGGTAGCTTAGCCTAATATTACAAAAAGGCCCACCGCACCCAGCTAGGTTGAAACTAGCTGGGTATCAACTTACATCAATTATCATCATCTTTGGCATAATCTAATGTTAGTTTGTATTTATTTAAGATAAAATTTAGCTAAAAAATTTGGTTGTAGCCAATGACTACAACTTCACTAAATATCTTTTTATTAGACTTAAATTTTGAAAAATCCATCATTGGATTACATTTTCTTCTTATATCCTTCATACTTGCAAAATTTCTAGAGAATCAACGATTAATAGCTATGTCATCAATCAAATATTTAAATTTCAAGTTTTTGTAATTTAAAATTATGCATAAAAAATAAGTTTATAAATTGAATAGTAAATCCGATTAGCATGAAATTTGATATGTATGTTAAGAACATAAAGAACATACAATTCAACAGTTAGATTTTTAAAATATGTAATCATGATAATTGTTTTAGTGGAAATTGTAGTAATTGGCTAGAACCAAGTTTGTAGCCAAATTTTGTGCATTTATTTGTTCATCTCTTAAAATATACGTATTTGGGCCTCTTGCCCTTACAAGGAATATATAAAATAAAGAGTACGATTAGGAGGAAAATTTGTTTCTTCCAAAACCCCACTTTGGGGTTAAGGAAATCTCACTTTTTTTGATTTTTTTTTTTTTGTAGTCGTTTAATTGTTAACGGAACTGGGTTTTGTTTATTTGGGATTATGGAATGTGAAATTGAAGGTTATGGTTCTGTTGATAAATGGATGGGTGAGCATGTGCATGTGAACAACATAGCGAATGGGCAAAAGGGTTGGGTCCAATTCATTAATTGGACTGTTTTGAGTTTTTGATAATTTGATTATTGGGGGAGGGGGATTTGAACCTTGGATCTCTCTGTAGAAAACACCAGCAGCTGCCAGTTGAGCTACAACTTGCTTTGAGTTTAAGAGTGAATATAGGGAAATTGCCTTGAGGATGTGTATTGTCTTTGGGTTTATTGAGCAAACTAGAGAGGGAAGTGGACAGATCCCTTGAGTTATGGTGTTGTAATGTCTTTGAAAATATTAGGATGTTAAGTTTTCATGGGCTGGTTGAGGACAAAGTCCATAGTAAGATATATGTTTAAGCTGTAACTCTTAATTGGATGTGAGTTGCACTTGTAACTATTGGATGTTGGGAGGCCTATGGTCCTTTTGATAGTGTTTTTTAGTGTCATTAGGGTTGTCATTATGATACACAAACATGGTTTTTTTTTTATTTTTTTTTTAAATTTCCTTTTAAAGCTATCCAACAATGCATAAAATGGGTCTTTAAGAGACCAAAAAATGGCCTTGTTGTTGTAAAGCTTGGGCATTTTGAAATACTTTTTTAATGTTATTAAGTGAGGGGTTTGGTTTTTTTAGAAATATATATTTCTGGGTTCCTTAAATCGGCTTTACTTTTTAAAGTCCAGGCCCTCCAGGGTTCGGCCTAGCATAGGTAAAATAATTTTGAAAAATTAACCTAAGATGTGGAAACCTTATTTTGGAGGTTTAAGGATTGGTTAGTTTAATATGTAAAGATTGGGTTTTGGTTTCTATTTAGGGCAATCATGTGGTTGAGACATTGAGGTTTTGGTTTCTAATAAAAAAATTTCCAACTAACAAAAAAACAAAGTTTTCACAACAATATCAAATTATAATTTTTCCAGCAATACAATATCAAATAGTTCACTCCCAATCAATGAATGTCACAACCAAATCCAATAATAGCAATAACTAATTAGTTTAGTTACAACAAGACAACTAAAACAAACTAACAAATTAATAATCATTAGTCATTACTCAACAATTCATGTCACTAATTTAACAAGGAATTTATTATATTGTTCTCAATATAAATATAAAATAAAAGCTAATTATATATATATATATATATATATATATATATAAACTTAAAGTAGTTGTTGCTAAGTACTAAAAATTTAAAACCAAAATGTTCAATATAGTGAGTGATTAGTGATTACCTCTCGGCAAAGGATTGAAAGCGTGAACTCTCTCAATCTCTGTCTCCCTTCAAAATTAAAATGCTGAAGAAGAAAAAAAAAGGTTAGTAGTACTTAGTAGTTAGTACTTAGTAGACTATGACACATATTAAAGTAAGTTATTTAAGACATATTAAAGTAAGTGGGATTAAAGTAAGTTACTTAATACATATTAAAGTAAGTTAGTTATAACCCGAAGACATTCATGCTTTCCCAAACTCAATCAAACCAACTTAATCATTCATGCTTTCCCAAACAAATGAAAACCAACTTCAAAAAAAAAAAAAAAACAAAAAAACAAAACAAAACCCGAACACCTTCATGCTTTCCCAAACTCAATCAAACCAACTTAATCATTCAAGCTTAACCAAACAAATGAAAACCAACTTCATAAAAAAAAAAAAAAAAACACACGAAAGGTGAGACCGACTTCGAGAGCTCAGGCCAACAAATGAAATCCAACTTCGTAAAAAAGAGAGTTAAAGCCTTACCGTTGGTTTGATGTGATTGGTGAGCGACGACGAAAGCTCAGGCCAGGCGTTGCTGCGTCAGGCAACGGCGGGAGCTTAGGCGAGTGTCACTTCGTTAGGCGAGACTGCAAAAGGCGAGACCAAGAGAGAGAGAGAGAGAGAGAGAGAGAGAGAGAGTTAAAGAATCTCAAGACCCTTAAGAATGAATTTATACCCCTTTCACTGAAAACCTAAATGAAAACGCACCGTTTTGTTTTTTTTTTTTTTAATAACACCCAACCCATACGACGTTGTTTCATTAAAAAAAATTTAAAATCAAAACCTGTGAAATAATGTCTGTGATGGGCCTTTTCGTAATGTTGGGCTAGGTTGCCTCCTGCTATATTGCGCCCAAATGTTCTGAATTAGGGAGTTGGGATCGGTCTAATTGTAACCCACCTTGGTCCGAATTGTGCATAAACTATGCCTAGTTTGCCAGGACTTTGGTTACATGCCCATGGCAGGCGAAGCTGCTGTAGGAAAGTTCCGTCAGACAGATATAATGATAAAGATAATTAAAAGAAAACGCATATGCTGCTGAGACTGAAAGTGAATAAAAGGCAGTGGCAAGAAATGCCTTGTTTGTAAAGTAGCAGAGATAAATGGGAAAGAAATAATATTGAACTTATTGTATGAAAGAAGAGATGTTAGTCTGCCATGTCGAGTCAAGCCACAGGCCGAAGTCAAGAAGGGAACCATTTCCTCAATGCGAAGAATCTCCCGCAGGAGGAAATTAATTGCTTTGAGGGAGCAGGCCTAAATGACTTGTACCCAGAAGGATCCTTTTGACAGAGAGTATGGGTTTTTGTGGGAGAAATGGGGTTAACCTATTGGTGCATGCCTGCCGTTCTATGCTCTCCCTATTTTCTTTCGTTACTTCTAATTCTTTTTCTTTTCCTCTCTTCTTTTCTCAGTGTTTGCTTATTTTGTTGCAATTTTCTCCTGGAGATTACTGTTATTGTGTTTGTGCCTCCCTCCTTATGCACGGCAAGGGTCCCTTATATAATGCCTGCTGTGACCGGATTTTACTATTTTAGCCTTTAACTACCTTTCTCGAGTCTGGGTGTCCTTAACGACCACTTATTGGTTTGTCGGTCGCCCAGCCACCACCACTTACCTGTGCTGGCTGTGCCACTAGACAATGAAGACAATTTTGTTTGTTTGCTTGTCGTGGCACTCTTTCCTGCTGTGGTGTGGGTGCTCTCTCTCTTCATATCCCTCATGGCATGCACCTAGTGGTTCCAACTCATCCTTGTTTCTTTTGGGTGGTATGTCATCCCAACAGGACATTTCCCTCAAAAAAACCAGAGAAGGAACCCCAAAATAGGTTTTCCTCTCTCCCTACCGCTAGACCATGCTCTCTTACCTCTGACCTATGACCTCACCACTTCCCGTATTGGCTAGGTACAGGTTGGTGATATCTAGGCCTTACGTGTGCTTTACCTCTGAGTATGTCCAAAACCTGCCTGCTGCTCATGCGCTCGCCGTGGTCTAGAGATTTCTCTGTTCATTCTACCATCCATCCTTGACTTCTTATGGCGTGGGTTATCTTCGGATTTCTCCTCCTTTTATGGCTTGCTCCCTTAGCCCATTCTTTTGCTCTTTTCTGCAGTTTTTGTATTTTCTACCATATCGCTCTGCTATTCCTGCCGTGAAGTTATTTGACCCAAGCTTGCTGGGCCTCTTTAAGCTTGCCACTTATCCCTTTCACAATGATTCAGTAAGGTCATTGGGCCTTTTGATTACATTGCTTGCAGGCTCCTGTGTCCCATTCGTTTCTTTTTGGGCATCCTTGGCCCATTTACTTTCCTTGGGCATCCTCGGCCCTTTTTAACTCTGTGTCCCCATGGGCTTTTACCAACTCCTTTGGGCTTCCCTGACCCAATTACTTTGTCCTTTATCCTTGGGGCTCATGGGCTTTCCATCAACCCCTTACTTTCTTTACTTGCACTGTTTCGGGCTTGCTGTGGCCTATTCTCACTTTCCTATATCACATACTGCCCATGGGTTTGGTACTTCTCTCTTTCCGGACTCTGTTAGGCTTGCTTGCTTTCTCAAGGTCTATTTGTTTGCTTTATGGCCTTATGATTCATTATTCCTGCCGCTTGGGCTTAATGGCTTTTCTTACCAATTACTAGTTCATTTCCGCCCATGTTGCTGGGCTTCTTCCTTCTACTGATCTTCCCAAAATGAGTATCAACAACGCCATATCGAAACTGGGGGAGAACTGTTGTTGATGCCTAATTTTGCAAATCCATAGCCAAAAGCCCATGAGGAAGAAAGCCCAATGAAAAACAATGGCCCAAAGAGCAAGAAAGGTCCGAAGAATGAAATGCAAGGGAAAATGATCTGTAGCAGAATACAAATTTGCGGCAAGATGTAGCTTTGCCGCAGAATGCAATTCTCTGGCAGATTAGCTTCGGCAGATGAAGGCAAATTGGGCCCAAGACCCTTTTGATCCAATTAACATTATCTGGTCCACAAAGGCCCAAATCCTTTCGTATAAAAGGATTGCCATGAAAAACTAATATGAAGAAGCACGGTGAGAAGAAACAAGGAATGGCAGGAAGTGTCAGTAGCAGGAAACACGTGAATGAAAGAAAAGCCAAACTAAAGGAAAAGACAAACACAGCAGGAAACGCATGAAGAAATGAGACAGAGACACGCAGCAGAATCAAACAAAACTAACCTGCTACGGCAGAAACGGCATGGGAACGAAAGAAGACAAAAGCGGAAGACAGTGAAGCAAGCACACAAGGGCCGGAGCTCCACCAACCTGTACCCAGCCAATACAAGGGAGGTGGGCCAACGGTCAAGGGGATTCAGAGGGTGTGGTTTGGTGGTGGGGGGAAAAGGGGGTCTATATTTGGTTTCCTGCCATGACTTCTTTTGGAAAGATATCCTGCTGGGATGGTATCTTACCCAAAAGAAGTAATAAATGGTTAGAACCATTTGATGCATGCCATAGAGCTAGGTAGTGAGGTAACCCAATCCTTATCCATTTAAACCAAGAGGTAGAGGCATACAGTAGGAACAAACAAAAGAGAATTTTGTCGTGAAATAGCGGTGCAGCAGACATGTACTGAGCCATAGCAGTGGTCGGGGCAACCAATGTGTTAGTGGGTAGTCCTAAAGAGATGCCCATAACAAACCAAAAACAGTTGGTGAAGCCCTAGGGGTAAAAGGGAGAAATCCCATTGAATTAGCTCACTATAAAAGGAGGAAGAAGCACCAAAAACAGGGGAGAGGAAGCCACGACAGGAGAGTAGTAAAAAACAGAGAGGGAAACCCAACGGGAGAGAAAGAAAGAAAGAAAGAAAGAAATAAAATGATGAAAAGAAAGAAAGAAAACACGGTAGGAATAGGGGCATGCATCAATAGACCATCTTTTCCCTCCCTCTTAGCAAACCCACTCTTTGAAGTCTCCAAAAGTAATAGCCAGTAGCCATTTAGGTTTGTTCTCCAAAATGCACAACTTTTATGGCAGAAGCCTATGATAAGGTTGCTCAAGTTGGGGTTTGGGTTCCTTCTTGGTTTACTTATTCTATGGGAAGATTCAAAACTTGTTTTGGTTGCAAATGTGTTTGATTTCTCTCATTATAACTTATGTCTGCCGCATTTAGTCATCCTGCCGTAGTACGTTTTTTATCACGTTTGCCGCATCAGTTGTCCTGCTGTGGTATCTTTACTTGTTGTACTAGTTATTCTGCTGTAGCACCCTTTTATTACATTCACCGTATTCAACATTTTCTGCCGAAACTTTCTTCTTCATTTGTTATTACGTATTTTGCTTTTGACTCATTATCCTGCCATAAGTATATATACATATATCTTGTTTCTCATGTTCTGGAAAATATATATTAATACGTATAAGTATATTTACGCATATATGTATGTATATATTTGAGAATATGCTAACCCATGTAAGCTAACATTTGCTTGATTGACATTTTCTTTGGGTTTTAGATTTGTTTATGTGCAGGAAGTAAGAAACAATATTTCTGCAATAAAAGAAATGAAGAGTAGTCACCCAGGTTGCACGGCAGAAGGCTTTACTACACGGCAGGAGGCTTTACTGCACAGCAGACAGCTTGCTGCACAGCAGACAGTTTACTGCACAGCAGACAGTTTACTGCACAGCAGAAAGTTCTGCTGCACAGCAAGAACAGAGGATAAGCCCAGCAGAAAACTTTACTGCACAGTAGACAGCTTGCTGCACAGCAGACAGTTTACTGCACAGCAAAAAGTTCTGCTACACGGCAGGAACAGAGGATAAGCCCAGCAGAAAACTTTATTGCACAAGCAGACAGCTTTACTGCACAGAGTTTTGCTACACGACAGGAAAGTCAGATCTGCGGCAGAAGCTGGAGGAAAATTCCTTCTGCGGCAGGAACAGAGAATAAGCCCAGCAGAAAGCTTTATTGCACAGCGAACAGTTTACTGCACAGAGTTTTGCTGCATGGCAGGAAAGTCAGATCTGCGGCAGAAGCTGGAGGAAAAGTTCCTTCTGCGGCAGAAACAAAGGATGAGCCCACTTTGTAGCATCTTTCCTTGGACTTGGACTCAATGTTTGCGCACAAACCGGCAGCGGCAGAATGATACTTTGGAGCCCATTCCGCGAAGTGCCGGGCCCGACTTCCTTCTTAGAAAAAGAAACGTAAAAAAGAACCCCCGACATTTTTGGCGACTCCGCTGGGGAGTTGGGATCAAGATGGGGAGAATGAGATATTTCTCCCCCGCAAACATGTTCCCAAGTTCTTACCAAAGCAAGACATGTAGATGTTCTTAAA
The DNA here is from genome assembly GCA_033629205.1 of Lithocarpus polystachyus. NCBI lineage: Eukaryota > Viridiplantae > Streptophyta > Magnoliopsida > Fagales > Fagaceae > Lithocarpus > Lithocarpus polystachyus. The sequence continues at coordinate 26,700,597 of CM066172.1, read as the reverse complement.
TCTTCCAAGCTATACTCTCAGGAAAAGTATCCAAAACATCACAGCAGTACCATAGTTGAATCCTATGGTGGTGTATCACAGCAACATTACGGCAAAATGGTGTTGCAGAATTTTATGGCAAAATATTGCAGCAACGTTACCGCAGGATGGTACCGTAGCAGAATTCTGTGGCGGGACACAGCAACGTTAAGACAGAGCAGTATCATGAGCAAACTGCTCTGTTTCACTATCATGAAACAGAGCAATGACAGAATATTGCAGCAATGTTACCGCAGGATAGTACTGTAGCAGAATTCTATGGCAGAATATTGCAGCAACGTTACCGCAGGACGGTATCGTGGTAGAATTCTATGGCAGAAAACAGCAACGTTACCGCAGGGCGGTACCGTAGTAGAATTCTATGGCAGAAAACAGCAACGTTACCGCAGGGCGGTATCGTAGTAGAATTGTATGGCAGAAAACAACAATGTTACAGCAGACAGAATTCTGTGGCAGGACACAGCAACGTTAAAACAGAGAGCAAACTGCTCTGTTTTTACTATCATGAAACAGAGCAATTTCATGATAGTGATTCTAGCTTTACTTCCCCTCAAAAAACCAAAAGCTAGAAACAAAAATGAAGCTATAGGAGCCAAAGGAAAGCTTTCATCATTACTATACTGCTGCGAATAACTATTTTCGATGTGAAGTATCCTTCAGCAGACTTTTTCAGAAGTGCAAAATGTCCCTCCGCAGAAATTTCGCAGATCCTTCGGCAGACTATTTACAGCAGAATCTGCTGAATTTTAGAAATGCATAATGCTCATTTGCTGAATGTTTCGTAGCAGAAAGTTTCAGAAGCCAAAATGCAGATGTCTCAGCAGACTGTTCACAGCAGAATATTCTGCGGTAGAATATTCTACAGCAAAATTTTGTTTTCCAGCAGGCCTTTTCGCAGAATATCCTACCACAAAGTTCAGTATTGAATTCTTGAACTTTCTAAGTGCAATCACAAATCCAATGTGATTATCTGCTGCAACAAAAGTGATCATTGCCCCATCAAGAATTCATGGGAACACCAACAGTGTGAAGATGTGTAATAGGGTACTGGACAGTTCCGCTACAACAAGAAATTCGAGTTCAACAAATTTGAGACTTGTTCTCAAAGCAAGAGAGGTGCATACGAAGCCTTTCATGTTCACTTTTGCTGAAGCAATCTTTTGTTACTACATCAGCAAATATATCAGTATCAATGAAGGGAGGAGGGAGAAGTAATCAATTCGGCAATATCGAAACATCTGCTTTCAACCAAAGAATACGTTGAAGGCATGTGACAGGGTGGTGAAGCGCCCTATTTAGATCCAGACCTTAGAATGAAGCCAATCACTCAGTTACTGCGTACTCTCTATAGAGAAGCCCAAATCTACAAGCTGCCTGCAAACTGCTCTTTTTCCATTATCGGGTTTAGCAAACCGATTCAACAACCTTGAAGAGTTGAGAAGCTTTCTTTGAAGCACCTCAGAGGATTTATGCCTAGAGTGGCATTAATGATCATGACCTTTATGATATTTCTAAGAAAGAATGTATTAGATCACTTATACTACAAACTACACAACTCCACCATCACTTTTCAAGTCATGAAGCTCATTGATGCCCATCTCTCATCCTAGAAGAACTCTGCAATAGTGACAAACTTAAAGCTCCTTCTTTCGGCTTGTGTAGAAAAGGGAAATAGCAGAATTAGTTTCTGACACACATTCTGCCGTGCATAGAGTTGCTCATCTTATTGCTGTAGAAAACTATTACATGGTTTTTATTGAAGGCAATCTGCTGCAAGGACATTCTACCGCAGGAGTAAAGAAGCACGATGTCCCAGAAAGATATGCGTACGTCATGGGAAAATTTTATATTATAAGCCGCTGACTTTTGGCTATTACTAGCTAACCATGAGGCAAGAGATGTAGCAAACTTCATCTAAATATGCCCATACTCAAAGCAAGCAAAGGAGAAACCCATGAAATATGGGTCTTAGTAGCAAAAGCCAGCAAAAGGGTCGTGGTTATGAATTTTTGGCTAGAAGCCAGCAAAGGAACCTTGGTTGTGAGTTCTTGGCAAAGGCCCATAATGGGGGCTACACTTAATCAAACTCGCAAAGGAGCCATGATCGCAAGTCTTTGGAAAGAATCTGCAGAAAAGCTATAGCCATAATTATATGTATCAGAAGATACGTGGGAAGCAATTGTGCTTGCAATGGAACGAAGCCAAAGCATGCTTGGGAAGTAACTCTTTCCCAAATTCTCTAGAAGAATTTCTACAATATGGCAACTTTTAGATCCATGGAATCTAATTTTTTTTTACTGAAGAATGCATGAACCACATGATGGAGCATCAACACCAAGAGAAGGTGATATCAAGCTCATCCAGTTGTCTCACATACTGGGGGCTAAAGCTCATTCTGCAGCAAACATGGGAAGCCTCCTACTGAAAGCTAAGGGCTTATTCTAGTATACTAGGGGCTGTCTTATTCTACAAAAATATGAAGAGTCTTCTCCAACATGCTAAAGACTCATTCAGTTGTCTCACGTGTTAGGGGGCTAAAGCCTATTCTACCACAAGTTTGGAAAGCCTTCCGCAAAGCATCAATATGCAATAGCAACACTACCCACCGCGAAATAAGTATTGATTGCAACATTTCAACAAGTATACATTCATCTGCCACTTGATCTGCAGCAACTTCAAACTTCATGATACGGCATAGTGCAACACCCATGCAATTTGTTGCGACCTACCACGGTCAAGTAACACTCTAGTTTGCTATAAAGCAGCAACATCATCTTCCGCAGAAGCATCAACTAGCAATTGGAGAGTAAAGTTCTCACGCAATGCAAAGTCTATGTAGCAGTGAATCCATGAGAAGAAATTCTACCACCCTTGTTGCGGCAAATGTAAATGAAGTAGAGAAAGGAAGTAAGAAGAGAAGGCCTACAAGCACTCTGGCAGAAACATATGTAAAGTTGAACTAACAAGCACTACAGCAGAAAATAAATGCTCTTCATGAAACTTTAAGGCTTCAAGAGTGCTCCGCAGAAAAGCTGAGTGACAAAGGAACTTATAGCAAAAGGTGGGAATCAATGATGAAGTGCAAGCATCTCCCTAGCAGTACATTCAATGGCAGACTACCTTCCACAAGAATTGGCAACCAAGCTTAGCAACATGAGAAAGAAGAATTGGGAATAATAATAAGATCTGCGGAAGACTACAACAAAGTTAAGAGATTTAGTTCACAACATCTATGCTTTTTCATCAAAGAGGCAGTGATATACTCACCTACAGCGGCTGTGACAGAATGACAAGAAGAATATGTTAAAGAAGAAAAAAAGCAAACAGGGAGGAATTAATAGTTGCTGTGGCAGATTCAGCAGAATTTAAAGTGCTAAAAGACTACACCATGGTGAGAGGAAAGTCGCACTGCAGAATGCCAGGCGAGGGCTAGTCTAGATGTGTAGGGCAAGGGGAGGCCCAAAGGAAGTTGAGAGAAGTGCATGAAAAGACCTGTGGGTTCTGCGGGGAAGTAAGCCTCTACCGCAGATTGCAATGGGCGAGTTTTTATTGGCCAAGTATGAGTAAAGATGCAGATCAAGCCCAAACCTAATGCGGAGCCTGCCAACTTACAGCAGATATAGAAGAGAGTTATGTTGTATTCGCCAGCGAAGACTGGAGAAGCCCATTCATGCAGCACTTGACAGAAGACATCCTGTCACAAAAGCACGGGGAAAGAGACAAAATGAAGAGACTGGCGACACGATATTTTTTGCATAACAAAGTCCTTTTTTTTTAGAAGGGATATGAGAGAGACCTACTGCAATGTTTGGGCCCCGATGAGGCAAATGAAATGATGAAGGAAGTGCACGCAGGGGAGTGTGGGGAGCACCAAGAGAAGAAGAAGTTATACAGGTGCTTGCTGCAAATGGGTTATTACTGGCCTACCACGAAGAAAGACACGGCAGAATTTGTAAAGAAGTGCCATAGTTGCCAAGTACAGGCTAACTTAATCCACACCCATCCATAGAGCTTGCAAAGCATGGTTACCCCATGGCCCCTCCATACTTAGGGGCTTAATCTAGTGGAGCCAATCAATCCACTATCACGCGGTTATGTATGGAGCTTGGTAGCTACGGAATCCTTCACAAAATGGGCAGAGGCAGTACCACTCCGCAAAGCCACGGGAGGAGCAGTGGCAAACTTCATCAAGGAGAGCATAATTGTGAGGTTTAGAGTACCCCACAGAATCATTAGTGACAACGGTACGCCTTTTGTCAATAGTGATGTGAGGAAAATGTTGGAGTTCTATCAAGTGAAACACCACCGCTCATCGCCTTATTACCCTCAAGAGAATGGGTAGGCAGAGGCAACGAACGAGACCCTCATAAAGATTATCAGTAAAATGAGCCAAGAATACATGGGAGGATGGGCAATGCATCTGCCAGACGCTCTTTGGGCCTACAGAAATTCATCAAAGCCAGCCATAAGGTTTTCACCCTTCTTTTTGGTCTACGGAATAGAAGTGATGAGTCCGGCAGAAGTAATGACTCCCTCTTTGAGAGTGATGCAGATGCGAAAGAAAGAAAAGGAGAAGGAAATTTTTATGGCAGAATGACAAAGAAAATGTTCAGGATGAGGACAAAGTAAAGATTTCTCGTAAAAGCATCCTCATTACCTCTTGAAAAAAAAAAAGAACATCTATAGTGGCACCACTTGTAGGTGACTTAAAATGAGTGACAGACTTAGTCACTTTTGCAGAAAGATCAATTTTGCGGCAAACCAGAATTTATGGCAGAATCAGAAACAGCCCAGTGCAAACAGCAAAGGTATAAGAGTATTGGTGATCTTGGGGGCTAAAAGGGTCCTCTACTATTGCAACATTACATTTGCCCATGCTAGTAGTAGCTCCGAATAAGGAAGCCCTCCATAAATACATCATCACTGAAAGAAACTTGCCTTTCTACAAGGCCCAATGTCCTTCTCTGCAGAAACTTCATCTTTGCAAAAAATACACATGTTCTTCAACACAGCAGAAAGTATTATCAGCCAATGAAAGAGTACTCTACTATGATGAGGACTTACAATGTTAGCTCTATGCTTTATTTTGAGCAAAAGAAATGAAGATATGTGAATGAAAAAGAAGGCACAAGAAAAGGGAGTGAAGCTACCCTTTGATCTGCACACTTAGAGGAAACTTTCCTCTTATGAAAGAACTCTACTTGAAGAAAGTAATGTGGCAAAAATGTTTTGATGAAACTCTCTTCAGTTGTCGGTTTAGATGCGAAGGTAGTAGAAGACAACACTTTCTCTATTTTTAGAGAATAAATGAAGCCAGAAGTGAAGCAACCTTAAGTGGCTAAAAGAAAAGAAAAATGAAGACCGTAAGAAGGATCCTTACTCCGCAAAAGTGCTGTTCGCGAAGTTGGCACAAAGAAGAGTTAAAGAATCCAAAGAGTCAATTTTGAGCATTCTACAGAGATGAGAAAATGTAAAACATCATAATGGAGAAGAACCCACCAAGTAAGGATTCCACGACATTTGTGTCTTTTGACCATTCTTAGAAAGCAACTACACTTATGGAAGAATGAAGAGATGATACTAAGGAATACGTGGGGAAAGTAAGTTAACTGAAGCAGTCAAGCCTAATTCTTCCACCGCAGAATCTGCCACAACCTTCACTTCCTACAGTATAGATGCTGCTCTAGCAAAAGCAGAGTAAGAGGTGCATTAACGCAGAGAAATAAGTGTTTGCATTGCAGCAGAAAGTGTCTACATATTCTGCAGAAGCAAAAAATGAGTATTTATCCCTATAAAAACAAAGAAATGAGTACATGCTACCGCAGAAACGAAAAGAAATGAGTATACAAATTGCCGCAGACATAAAGAAATGAGTACCATTGTAGAAGTCCAAGACCACAAGGAATTTCCAAGAAGTAAACCAAGAAACAAGCAAAGGAATGATGAAGAAGAGAAGGATGCACACATCATCATCACCGACAATCCCTTTGAATGAGGGTAGTGTCGATGCCCACTTTGGCAAGGAGGCTCAATAGCAGGAAGGAGCCCAGCAACATGGGCAGAAAAGAGTTAGTAAGTGGATAGAAAAATCATTAATCCCAAGCGGCAAGAATAATGGATCATAGGTCCATAAAGCAAACAAATGGATTTTGAGGAAGTAAATGGGCCTAAAAGGGCCTGGAAAGAGAAAAGTAGCAAACCCATGGGCGGTATGGATGTAGAAAAGTGAGAATAGGCCACAGCTGCCGCAGCAGGCCCAAAGTAATGTAAGTAAAGAAAGTAAGGGGCAATAGAGAGTCTATAAGCCCCAAGGATGAAGTATAAAGTAGTTAGGCCGAGGAAGCCCAATGAATTAGTAAAAGCTCATGGGAAGTAAAGCAATGAAACGGGCCGAGGATGCCCAAAAGAATAAAAAGGGACAAAGGAGCCCAAATGGGACAAAGGAGCCCAAAAAGCAATGAAACGGGCCGAGGATGCCCAAAAGAATAAAAAGGGACAAAGGAGCCCAAAAGCAACGAAACGGGCCGAGGATGCCTAAAAGAATAAAATGGGACAAAGGAGCCCGAAAGCAATGAAATGAGCCAAGGAAGCCCAAAACAACATGAGTACAAGCCTAATGATAGTATTGGGCTACTGGAATTTAGCAAAAGGAAAGCATACTGCAGGCCCAAAAGAGACCCAGCAGGCACAGGTCAAATATTAACATGCAGGCAGTCAGCAGAAACAACTAAAGAAATGCAAAGTTTTCAACAAACTCGCTTTGAGGTGACAGCAGCAAAACCACCACCCTCATGAAGAGCAACTTTTTGGCTACCCTTTGAGGGTCATGAATTTGAAAAGGGAAAGAGAATGATTTGCCTAATGAGAGTAAAGATTGAAACAGCAGGCCCGCGAAGAAAATAAGAGAAGCATTCGCATGTGAGTTGTGAAACCACCTGCGAAAGAAAACTGCATAAGTGTTCACATATGAATTGCAAGAGCAATCCATATGCTCAGGGGGCTGAATGTTGATGCCTAATTTTGCAAATCCATAGCCAAAAGCCCATGAGGAAGAAAGCCCAATGAAAAACAATGGCCCAAAGAGCAAGAAAGGTCCAAAGAATGAAGTGCAAGGGAAAATGATCTGCAGCAGAATACAAATTTGCGGCAGGATGCAGCTTTGCCGCAGAATGCAATTCTTTGGCAGATTAGCTTCGGCAGATGAAGGCAAATTGGGCCCAAGACCCTTTTGATCCAATTAACATTATCTGGTCCACAAAGGCCCAAATCCTTTCGTATAAAAGGATTGGCATGAAAAACTAATATGAAGAAGCACGGTGAGAAGAAACAAGGAATGGCAGGAAGTTTCAGTAGCAGGAAATGCGTGAATGAAAGAAAAGCCAAACTAAAGGAAAAGACAAACACAGCAGGAAACGCATGAAGAAATGAGACAGAGACACGCAGCAGAATCAAACAAAACTAATCTGCTACGGCAGAAACGGCGTGGGAACGAAAGAAGACAAAAGCGGAAGACAGTGAAGCAAGCACACAAGGGCCGGAGCTCCACCAACCTGTACCCAGCCAATACAAGGGAGGTGGGCCCACGGTCAAGGGGATTCAGAGGGTGTAGTTTGGTGGTGGGGGGAAAAGGGGGTCTATATTTGGTTTCCTGCCATGACTTCTTTTGGAAAGATATCCTCCTGGGATGATATCTTACCCAAAAGAAGTAATAAATGGTTAGAACCATTTGATGCATGCTATAGAGCTAGGTAGTGAGGTAACCCAATCCTTATCCATTTAAACCAAGAGGTAGAGGCATACAGTAGGAACAAACAAAAGAGAATTTTGTCGTGAAATAGCGGTGCAGCAGACATGTACTGAGCCATAGCAGTGGTCGGGGCAACCAATGTGTTAGTGGGTAGTCCTAAAGAGATGCCCATAACAAACCAAAAACAGTTGGTGAAGCCCTAGGGGTAAAAGGGAGAAATCCCATTGAATTAGCTCACTATAAAAGGAGGAAGAAGCACCAAAAACAGGGGAGAGGAAGCCACGACAGGAGAGTAGTAAAAAACAGAGAGGGAAACCCAACGGGAGAGAAAGAAAGAAAGAAAGAAAGAAATAAAATGGTGAAAAGAAAGAAAGAAAACACGGTAGGAATAGGGGCATGCATCAATAGACCATCTTTTTCCTCCCTCTTAGCAAACCCACTCTTTGAAGTCTCCAAAAGTAATAGCCAGTAGCCATTTAGGTCTGTTCTCCAAAATGCACAACTTTTATGGCAGAAGCCTATGATAAGGTTGTTCAAGTTGGGGTTTGGGTTCCTTCTTGGTTTACTTATTCTATGGGATGATTCAAAACTTGTTTTGGTTGCAAATGTGTTTGATTTCTCTCATTATAACTTATGTCTGCCGCATTTAGTCATCCTGCTGTAGTACGTTTTTTATCACGTTTGCCGCATCAGTTGTCCTGCTGTGGTATCTTTACTTGTTGTACTGGTTATTCTGCTGTAGCATCCTTTTATTACATTCACCGTATTCAACATTTTCTGCCGAAACTTTCTTCTTCATTTGTTATTACGTATTTTACTTTTGACTCATTATCCTGCCATAAGTATATATACGTATATCTTGTTTCTCATGTTCTGCAAAATATATATTAATACGTATAAGTATATTTACGCATATAAGTATGTATATATTTGAGAATATGTAACCCATGTAAGCTAACATTTGCTTGATTGACATTTCCTTTGGGTTTTAGATTTGTTTATGTGCAGGAAGTAAGAAACAATATTTCTGCAATAAAAGAAATGAAGAGTAGTCACCCAGGTTGCACGGCAGAAGGCTTTATTACACGGTAGGAGGCTTTACTGCACAGCAGACAGCTTGCTGCACAGCAGACAGTTTACTGCACAGCAGAAAGTTCTGTTGCACGGCAGGAACAGAGGATAAGCCCAGCAGAAAACTTTACTGCACAGCAGACAGCTTGCTGCACAGCAGACAGTTTACTGCACAGCAAAAAGTTCTGCTGCACGGCAGGAACAGAGGATAAGCCCAGCAGAAAACTTTATTGCACAAGCAGACAGCTTTACTGCACAGAGTTTTGCTGCACGACAGGAAAGTCAGGTCTGCGGCAGAAGCTGGAGGAAAATTCCTTCTGCGGCAGGAACAGAGAATAAGCCCAGCAGAAAGCTTTATTGCATAGCGAACAGTTTACTGTACATAGTTTTACTGCATGGCAGGAAAGTCAGATCTGCGGCAGAAGCTGGAGGAAAAGTTCCTTCTGCGGCAGAAACAAAGGATGAGCCCACTTTGTAGCATCTTTCCTTGGACTTGGACTCAATGTTTGCGCACAAACCGGCAGCAGCAGAATGGTACTTTGGAGCCCATTTCGCGAAGTGCCGGGCCCGACTTCCTTCTTAGAAAAAGAAACGTAAAAAAGAACCCCCGACAACTGTAAACTGGGGTTGGTTTGGTTCGGTGTAGATTGGTGGAGGCTGCTGTGATCCGATGACTACCCCGCACCGGCATCGGAACGGGCTTCGCCCTCCGAACGCCGGCCTCGGCTCAATCAGTTGGTGCTATTGTTGGGACGGTGTCGTCGACGCCAATTGGTTGGGTCGGCACCGGCAACGTTTTGCTCACCCCTACAATTATTTACCCAAAAAAAAAAAAAAAAAATCTAATCAATTGTTATTGTTAAAATATAGGTAAAAGTTAGTGCTATCATTTCTTCTTTCTAAAAGTTTTATAAATGAAGATTATATGTATATGGGGGATCGATTGATACGGCCGTATTTATTTTTTGCTATTCTTCTAAATCCTCTTATCCAAGTATACCCAACCATGATGAAAAATGAATATGGCAGACTTGCAATAACATCTTATAGGAGTCAGAAAAATTGTGCACCTTCTTTAATTTTTAAATTTTTTTTGGGTAAATAAAAAATGGTTAGGAGGGCAATTAATGTAGCTTCCCTATTTGGGCGTGATCATTATTACACCTTAACTGCTCCCTCGCAAGACCTCATAATTAGTTGTCGAGGCTCGAACCCAAGTCTTGAGACTTGTTGGCCCGATTTCTTGCCAACTAGGCCACTTGAATGTTGGTGCACACCTTCTTTTATGCAGAGTACAAATTTATTCTTCATTATTTGTCATCATTCATGAAATGATATTAACCTTATAGAAGATTTTTTTATTTTATTAGCATGACTGTTGTTGAAATTAAGAGAGAGGGAAAAGAAGAGGGAGAAGAGTACATTGTTTGCCTTCTATATATTATTTGTGTCCCGTACATTTACAAATGATCTTTATAAATATACAATAGAAGTTGATTTGAGGGGCCCTTAATTATGTTTAAATGAAGAATAGGTGCATTTGAGCATGTGTCAAAAGCATATATGGCAAATGTCACAGCTATATGCTAACATCTCTCTCAATCTCGTGGTAGAGTGGAGAAAATCATTTGGATTTTGGAAACAAGATCACGAAAGTGGTTAGGCAAATGTTTTGGATTTTGGAAGCAAGATCACCACCAAAGCGGTCAGGCAAATGTGATTTGGTGAAGATGTGTGCAAGTTGGTCTTCAAAAAAATCGAGTGGAGGTGGAGACTATACTACAAGAAGTGATGTCGAATGAAGTGACAATTAATCTTAATATGCCCTGTTTGTTCATAGAAGACTTGTATGCAATGTGGATAGACTATCCCATAAGAGCGTTGTGCTAGTGGGCTAAGGAGTGCTCAAATAAGTGAGAAGACATGTACTCACAGTCGAATTGGGTTTTATATTTAAAAGCTGTTGTCAAGCTGGGTCCAATAAAAAATCCATTTTGGAAAGTTGTCAAGTTGGGTCCAATAAAAAATCCATTTTGGAAAGATAACTTATTGTAGGGAAGATTGGTTAAGTTTCTTTGGTTACAAAGGCCCTTGAGTTAAAGATCCACCGATATCATTTAGTGTGCATTTGGCATTGGTTTAAAAAACCAGTTTTTTATTTATTATTTAGCTTATTTTTGCTACTATTTATTGATTTCATTGCATTTTTTTGTATTATTTATGAGTCTCACTGTATTATTTCAGCTATTTTTAAGTTTTATCTACAGTACTTTTAGCAAAAAAGTTTTCAGTTTAAACTAAATAAATTGTTTACAAACAAACGCTTAGTATTCTTAGTCCTACAATAAATTGTATTTTCATGTAAAACAGTATCATGTGAGGATTTTTTGTTACACTTAAAAACCTTATGGAGTTAAGTGTTACACAATCAATGATATTTATACATAAAATAATACGAAAATCAAGAGATTTTGTATTTTAGGGAAAAACTATAGGAATTTTTGTGCATATTCCTTATTTTTTTTTGGTAATATCTAAATAATATCTAATTCTATTTTAATTCTTTATCAAAACAATACTATGAACACATCCAACTTTACAACTTGTTGAAGTAACCGATTATGAGTGATGAATCTGTGTACAAAGTGTTCATCACTCACCGAGCAATTTAGCATGTACATTTATTTTTTATCGACTCGGGTTGCTTTCTACTTTGAAAAAAAAAAAAAAAAACTTCGGTTGCTTAAAATAAACTAGCCTTATCACACACGCTTCGTGTGTGCGATAACACCTTTTTTTTAGTGGTCGTAGCATAAAAAAAAATCTATGTTATGTTTTTTTTATTATATATATATAATTTTTATTTTGAGAATCTAATTTATAAGTAGATAAATAAATTTAAAAATTAACAAGAGAATAGCTTTATATTTTTGATAATATTTTAGTTGAAGTTAGAATTATATTTTTACCGAATTATTCTTTAATTTTATGTTTACTTAAACGTAGAAATTAGAGGTTTAGAACAGAAAACATCTTCTCCAAACAGGAGAATCCCTTGCTCAGTAGTATAGACTAAATAAATAAATATCATCTAAAAAAACAGTATAAAGTATGTGAAGGGGCAAGTCGAGGTCGAGTGTTGGATCGAACAAAACCCTAAACCAAAGAAAGCAAAAACTGAAAACAAAGATGGGAGTGGAGAAGGAAGTTTTGAGACCCGGAACCGGTCCCAAGCCCGTACCCGGTCAGAACGTCACCGTCCACTGCACTGGCTACGGTTACCCTCTCTCTCTCTCTCTCTCTCTCTACTTTTTTTTTTTTTCTTCATTTCCTTAATGTTCTTATTATTATAATTATTTTTCAGGGAAAAATGGTGATCTCTCTCAAAAATTTTGGAGGCAAGGATTGTACTACCTTTTTATTTTTTAAGATTTTGATTTGAACGAGGAGTCTTATTTACTAATATATTTCATATTTGTCATGGTATTATATTTTTTTTAGTACAAAGGATCCTGGGCAGGAGCCATTCAGCTTCAAAATTGGCCAAGGTTCTGTAATTAAAGGTAGCTCTACCGATTTTGTTGGGCTCCATCATCATATTTCATATTCCATGTTCTGCAAATAAAACATAGGCAAAATTACAGTTTTAACCTTCTAGTCTAGGGGTGTAACAAACTATGTTCTGTTTTTTCATACAGTTTAAAGAGAATTCACTATAAATAGCAGAATGGCAGATTTATTGTACAGCTTGAACTTTTTTTTATTTTTTTCCCTTCATATTTCATGTTAAGGAGTTCATCCTTTTTGGTTTAGCAGATTTATAGAGTATACCTTTGGAAGTAATTAGTTTTCCCTTTGAACCAATTTGTAGGATGGGATGAAGGTGTGCTGGGAATGCAATTGGGAGAAGTTGCTCGTCTGCGGGTAATAATCAATTTGTGTGCTACTTTTACTATTTCAAATTACTATTTTTTTGCACATTAAATGGAATCTGAAAGTATTTTGAAGTTCAATGGTGTCATCTTTGGAAAACTTCCATTATGGGACATGGTGCCATCTTTGGCATGTTTCACTTGTTTGTCATTTTTGGGGAATGAACATTATGAACTTTCTCATAGGTTGCGATTATATTAGCACCATACACATTTTTTGTGACATGACGTCCTGGATCAAACCTTTTTTTTTTTTTTTTTTTTTTTTTTTTTCACTGTCTAAAAAATCAGTATGTTCTGCATATTTGTTGGATTAGTGTTCTTGATACCTTCTTAACTAATGCCCTAGGCTTTGTGTGCTAAACTATGCAACTGGTTTAGTTTTTCATATAAATTTCTTGAAAGTTGAAACCTGATCAAATTGGTTTTATTTGATATCCAACTGGTCTATATATGAATTATATAGTTTTGGTTAATATGAAATTTCTCAAAAGTCTGATTGAAACTTGTTTTAGTTTATATCTATTTTGTTTATACTCTATAGTGAACTTAACACACACACACACACCCACACACACACACACACAGCATATTAATGACACAAGTTGGTAATTATACAACCAAGAAAACCATACACACATTAACTATATTGTTTTTCTTCTCACATACAACAAAAATAATTAAACCTTAATCCCAAAACTTGCAATTGCCACATCCAATTTCCAATGTCTCATTTGTAAATTATTTCCCTTTTCTTCATTTCTGCTATGAAAAATTTATTGTTGAAGCCTTATTATAAACCTAATCCTTTCTATCCTCCTGGCTTATATTTATAATTATAAGGTTGAAAGTTCAAATTTAATTGGGAAGGAATTTTTTATTTACTTTTAAAAGAAGGAAGTAGTTTTTGTACGAATATTTATCTAGAAATGTAAAATTTAAAATATCTTTTGGGTGGGACTATGTATTCTTTTAAAAAAGTGAATATCTAAAATTTGTTTTGGTGGGAATGTCCATTGGAAAGATTAAGAATTTGAAGTTGATTTTTTGTGGGTATCTGCTCCAGTTCTAAATGGAGCAGAAGTTGAATTTGAAGGTTTTAATTTTAGAACTAGTTCTCTGAAGTCTGAACCAAAAAATTTGGTCTCAATTATATTTTACAGTGTCTAGGTTTGTTTTGTTTTCATTTTAGTTTGTAATGTTCAATTTTGTCCCTAAACTATGAGACCGTGTTCAATGTGGCACTTCCATCCACTAGCTAGTTACTGTTGAAAAATGTAGTTTTGAAATTTTTATCTGCCCCTTTCACATACCCTTGCCCACCACCGGCCTCTTATATAGTTGAATTTGCAACAGTTTTTGCCTTAATTTTATATAAAATTTTCCCCTGATTCTCTAACTCAGATCAACTATCTCATGCTATTGTTCTCCAAACTAGAGGGAAATAAAAAAGGATTAGGAAAACGAAATCCTATTCTATTGAAGGAGGCATTTCTGGAATTGTATATCAGGATGGCTTTTTCACACACTGGCAAACGATATTGTAAAGAAAAAGGAATTTAGAAAAATGAATGACTACCGAAGGAAAAAAAAAAAAAAAAAAGCAATTAATTCCCCCCCACCCCCCTGGGTATGATTGGTATTGGAATTGAGAAGTATTGGGCTTTTGTTGGAGTAAGCAGAAGATTGGAACTTTTCAATGCAGCTAGGGGGATTAACGTTTTCAATGATGTAGCTGTCCAACTTTGTAGGTTCCAATTAGCTTAAATGGTAAAGCCTCTTGTCTTCAAATAGGAGATTAGGGCTTCAAACCTCACCTACACCAAAAAAACCAATTGGTGTCTTGGCCCAATGGTAAAGAGCAATTCATCATAGAGCGGACGCCATATGTTGAAATTCTATTGTATCTATCTGGCAGCACAACATATTTTGATAGATTACTGCTGCACCTACAACATTCAGTCAAATCCAAGCTACCTCTGCCCGACACATGTTGCTGTCGACGCACCAAGCCAAATCACCGCTGCCATCATTGAACCTCCATCAAAGCCCATTGCCGGCCAACGCTTCAAACACAGCCAATCCTGCTTATAACACATATACACTGTCAATTTACATCTAAATCAACGCTGCGCTCAAACCGCTACCCCAATTTCCCTTCAACCCATTGGTGGCTGCTCATCATCCCAAATTGCCTTCAACCCATTGCTGTTGGGCGTCAGCACATCACTCCAAATCACTTTCAACCCACATCCATACACAGCCAACAACTCAAACTGAGAGTGAAGCTTCGTTTGGCTAGAGTAAGAAGTAGAGGAGTGGGGTGGCTAGAGGAGAAAAGAAAAGTGACAAAAAAATAGAGAGAAAAAAAAAAAGGGAGGGGGGGGGGGGGGGGGTGGAGTGTTCAGGTAAAATGGGAAAGAATATGGTTTTACATTGTTTTGGGGCCTTAACAGCAGCCCAGTTGGAGGATGACATCAAATGCGGTTTGGAAGTTTAGGGACAAAATTGAATTTCAGGGATCAAAATGTAAAAGACCCAAATTTAGAGTCTATAATTTATCAAATTGAAAACATTGACCTGGTTCTATTATATGCCAAACACCACCCTAATTTTGAATTTCTTTCATTACTTAACTCCACATCCTAAATTGTTGCTACTCATAACCTTATAAGCTGTTTCTCTGTCTCTTCAAGATAATTGCTTTTAGGTTACAAGTCCATTGTATGTCATTTTGCTTTTCATTTGGCATGCATTTTGTGAGTCATAACAAGAAATATTCCTTATCTTGTGTTCCTGTTTGATAATTTTTCAGTGCTCTCCTGATTATGCTTATGGTTCTTCTGGCTTTGCTGCTTGGGGTATAAAGCCTAACTCTGTCCTAGTTTTTGAGATTGAAGTCCTGCGTGCGGAATGAAAACTCTCTGGGCAGTTGGTAGCTGTCAGTAAAACCATACCGTTATTCAGAATAACTTGCCTTGCAATGAAGATGTATGAATATTATGTTATAAGAATGTTATATTCCCCCTATATGATACATTAAGATGCTTTTTATGGAAATACTTATGAGAAAACGGTATTACTCTATATGTTCAGTGAATTTCAGCTGCGTGCCAATTGCTGTTTTAAATTAATTGCTCCATCGACACAGGCATAATTTTCTTAGTTCTAGTATCTAGTCACTAGTGTAGTCAAAGGCAAAAGATGAGGGCACCAAGTTCTTGCTTTGCCTAAAATATGTCTCCAAAAGGACACTAGCTTGGGTGAAGCAAGGTGCCAATTCTAAATATAGCTATTATATTTATAATGAAGTCAATTCATATGTATCTAATGTTTATCAGGCATGGTTTAATTTCTTCTATTAATTAATCTCTGAATAGACTTGACAACTAGCTTGTTGGGCTCTTAGGACTGATCCAGGAAGTGAAGAGACGGTGAACATTTCTCTTCAGCTACAATTAGATGCCCAGCGCGCTATAGAATGGACTAGTTTGTTAGCATGCATTCTGAAAAGAAGAGAGATACGTCTTGTCATCTTGATATCGAACTCGACATGTTATTATTCCTATTCTCAAATTGTTTGCAACTAACTCTGAGTCTTGTCATCTTGATATCAAACTCGACATGTTTTCATTCCTATCCTCACAATATTTGCAACTAACTTGAGTAAAAAAAATTGAATGGATTGGTCTCCTTTCCACTGAATAGGACTATTATAGATTAACTTTGAACCCAATTAACATTGATAAGGTGATTTGGTTTAGGTTTAAGCTCGAAATCTAGGAGGGAAAGAACCCAAGGTTTCTCCATCAGGACCATCACATAACATCCAACCACATTTCCTACTTTTAAGCAAACTCCCCTTTGCGATAAAATCTTACTGCCTAAAATAGATTTCCATTGCCAATAGCATTTTTTAGGAGCTCTAGCTTTCATGAGTTGCCTCAGATATATTTCAATTAGAATCTTCACCCAGCATATCTTGGTCAGGTAGCATTTTTCTACTCATTTTGGCTCCAAGTGCTTTCTTTTATGTCTTTCAAGTGTCTCATCCCCAAACCTCCAACCCCTTTTGTCTTACAATAGTATCCCACGATTCTAAATACAAGCATTTCTTATTCCTTAACCATATCAAAGCAGGCAGATTTAGGAAAATCCAAAGAATACAGCAAGTAAAGAGGAGAAAATACAACTACTGACCTGACTAGGTAACCTCTTTAGATTGGGATAGCACCTCTTCCTTCGACTGTTGAGTTTTTTTTATTTTTATTTTTTATTTTATTATTTTATTGTTTTATTGTTTTATTTATTTATTTTTAAATGGGATTACAAATAAGGCTTCTGCTTCTACAGGGTATGAGAGAAGTGTTTGGTACACAAAGTTACATCCGCTTTTGGAGATGCTAATTCCCAAACTTTGAACTTTGTGATTTTTCTTTTCCCCCTACAATTTATGCTAGGTATTGACTTCTGGATTTGTTGGGGTTTAATGGAAGGGCCATGTATCTTGACTGGAAGGTAGCAAGGCTTTGAGATTAAGGAGACTACCTAGTTTTGATGAGAGTCCATAACTAATGTTCTTGCTTAAGACCATTCTAGATCATTATAAATTAACTGTTTGCCCAAACAGGAACCAAAATTGTTATTTAAACTAGCAAATATTAGTAACTCCTGTGCAAATAGAAGATGCCCCATACTGGGACAAGATCTAGATTCTAGACACTTTGAAGCCATTCAAAATATGCTCGATTTTAGCACTTGTTATAAAGAGGAAGGGAGAGAGGAGGTCTCCTTGATGAAGACCCCCTCTCCAGTTTAAAGAAACCATGCAGAGAGCCATTGACAAGGGCAGAGAAATATGAAACTAATATACATTCTTGAACTAGATTTATCCACATATAATTGAAGCTAAAACTTTGAGAATCTTATACAAAAAGCCAAAACTTTATATTGTCATATGCATTCTCTATGTCCAATTTGAGAGTAATAAAGCCTTTCTTCCTCTAGTTTTCTCATTTAGTTGATAACTTGTGTAATGATCAAGTTGTCTTGAATTAGTTATGGGCAGACAAACTTTGAAAGGATCAGCTTGAGTCTTGAAGTCATGATGTTATTTCTCAAAGTCATGTGGGTGATACGTTTGAAGTCAGGACTCCAGCTGAAATTTATCAAGTTGTTGAGAATTCTATCTGCTGTCTGTTTAGTTAATTTGCTATCCTGTTGGTTGATTTAATGAAATAAGAATTCATGTTATTCATGTCATTATGGACAATTTCTCAAAAAAGAAAAAAAAGAAAAAAGAGCTGACATAACGTCAGGGTAGGGAGATTTATGGGAACCTAGCCTAAAACTGCCTACTTGATTTCCTTGAAGTAGTTCTTGGGAAGTGTCTTTTTTTTTTCTGAATGGGAAAATTGAGAAGTCAGGTTTGGTAGGGATAAATTGGGTTGTTTGGATTGGGTGAAAATTGAGTTGTATAACTAAGTTTTCATCACCCATAATACAAAAAAATGTGAGACTCACAAAAAAAAGTTTGTTTGAGAAAATTTTTGAGTGTTGTTTCCATCACTCAAAACTCAAAAAATTGAGTTTGAGCAATGAAAACTGAAAACAAATTTTTTATGTTTTCAGATTATGAAATATGAGTTATAGTGGCAAAGTTGTAAAAAAATCAAATTTGTGAGACCCATTTTCTTGACTTGTCACTATCTAGTCATTCATACCACTTTGCTTTTCTTCTTCTTCTTTTTCTTTCTTTCTTCTTTAGACAACTCCACCACCAACGGCCCCTTTTTTTTCTTCTTTAGACCCACTCCACCACTTAACGGTTTTTCTTCTTTTTCTTTCTTTCACTTCTTCTTCTTCTTCTTTCTTTTTCTTTCTTCTCCAGACCCACTCCACCATGTTCACCAATCAAACCCACAAGCACAAACCCACAACCATGGGTCCGAATCTTTCTGTTCCCTTTGAAACCCGATTCGTCTCAACAATCGGGCTGATTCTTGACAATCACATATACAAGCCCTCTCATCACTCATCTCTATTTTGATTTGGGTGTCTATGGGTTTATGTTTGTATGTTTAAGAGGGTTTGTATATGTGGTTTTTGGGCTATGGGTAAGAGAAAAAAAAAATATGAAACTTGGAGTGGGAAGAGAGGAGAAATGGTGCTGGAATTGGGAGGGAAATTAGTCTCTTGCTAGGTTTTGTGGTGTCTAGAGGCATAAAATTTGTTTCTCGCTGGGTTTTGTGATGGTCAAGGCAAAGCAATAAAATGAAAGTATAAGAGAATAAAATGAAAGTAGAAGAGAGAGAATGTCTACCGTGGGTACCCATGTGACCGTTTTGTGTAGTGACAGTGGGTGGGCTCCACCATTTTTTCAAAAATTGGAGTTAAAGAGTGAGAGATAGAGATAGATCTTAGATTTGGAACCAAATACAAATTTTAGAGATATTTGAGTTAGTGTGGAAATAGAGACATAAGTTATGGGTTATGAATTTTGAGATATGGGTTATGAGCAAATCATCATAGTTCTTCCTTTTTCTTTTTTCTTTATATATATATATATATATATTTTATAATAATTCAATAGTTGAGCTATAAGGTGCTTGGCAGTTACAATTCTTGTGTTAGGAAGGATAATACTATTTGTTTTTATATTGGTCAATGCATGTATTTGAATATGAACGAACACTTAGGTTGTGTTTGGAAACTTGGATTGGATTTGAATTTTAAATTAATAGATTTGAAATCAAGGGATTTCAAATCCATTAATTTTAGGAGTTATTTCAAATCTAAGCATTTTAAAAGTTTAAAATCTTTGGTGGATTTGTCAAATCCAAATCCTTGACTATTTTAAATTTTCCAAACAAGTTATTTGGATTTTAATTGCCTGAATTCAAATTCAAATCCAGATCTAAATGCCAAAATCATGTCATTCAAACATACCATTAAAGAATTTTACCTAAGCTTTACCCTTTCATAGAATTTCTAATGGGTAGGCATTGAATTTGAATATGACCGTGCCCATTTGTCATTACATAAACAATTCTGTGGACTGAGCTTTCGTGGTCTTGCATTGTCAATTTGAGCCGCAATATGAACTATTTCCTCACTAATCATTACTATCGTATGGCTTTTTAAATATTGAAATACTGATAACATTGTTGTAGGTAAGCGCCTCCGGATAGCATTCCCACCTTAATATTGATTGTGAAAATATTATGACTATAGAAAGATCTCCAAAAAATAAACAATAGAAACGAAGCAAACCCAAAACCTGAAAATAAAGAAACACACACAAACAAAAGAACACCAAGGATTTATGTGGTTCGGCTTTTGGCCTACATCCACAGGCAATGACGAAGAAATATCACTAATCAAATATGGAGATATCAATATTCTCACACACATCCAATCCCTAATACACCCAATAGCTCTCTCACAAATACAAGGAATAGGGAAGACCTTGCATCCTATGCTAAACTAGAGAACTCTCACAATAATATGCAGCAGCCAAAACTCTCTATTTTTCTCTCTTTTCTATATCCTATTGCTGAAGCACCTCTATCCTATTTATACTAAGTTAGGCCGGCTAGTAGTGATTGCTTTGCACCTAAATTCTATGAAAAACTAGTCCTAAAATAATTAGGAAACATAGTTGCACTTGAAATAGGAAATCAAGTCCGTATATGCCACTCCAAAACAGGCATAGATTAGGATAAGTTCAAGCCACCAGCATCACAAATATATGGCTAAAAAGAAAAGGAATATTGACTTTTGACTTAGTAGTATTTACTATTTAACGCATTAAACTAACTTTAATAATATCTTTTATAGTTGTATACTAGTATATAGTCAAAATATATTAAACTAGATTCAAGCCTTGACCTATGAATTAATTATTCCAATTCTTCTTAAAAAAATTTAATTAATCCAATTAGAAACTTTATCTTTATGGTGTTGTGTTGGCCATGACATGAGAAATGAAAGGGGAGTTGTTGTCTCGTATGCTGCTTAGATGAACTTGTACCAAATATCATCTGGAAGGTTGACGTAAGGAATGTGTTAGACCGCATTACAATCCTCCATCCCTCTTAACTAGAACTCTATTTGGATGTGAGGTATCCAAACCTCCAAATAGTGGATATCTAAGATACACTTTCTTGAAAATTCTTTAAAAGGTTTGGATATTAGGTTTCCAAACTAATTAGGAGATTGTATCACCTTACCAAATTGTGGATGTTTGATATACATATTTGAAATCTCTTGGATGTGAGGTGTCCAAATATCCAAATAGTGGATATCTAAGATACAAACTTATGAAAATCCTTTGGAATGGATTGTGTTTCACCTAACCAGATCTTGGATGTTTGATATGTTGGTCCCAACATGATACACAATAATGGATATTTTTAGAAGGTCTATACATCAAATATCAAATACGATACGATTCGATTAGGTGATATAAAATCCTAATTAGTTTAGAAACTTAAGAGCAACTACATCAGTTGATACAAAGTTGTGCAAAATAGAAAAATGTGCTCATTTTACACATTTTGAGCAAAAAAACACTCACATCAGTGGGTGTAAAATTGTGCATTTATGTACAATTGCTATCGTAATCGTGCATATATGCATGGTTACTGTAGCATGTGCATTTAATATTTTATTATTTTTCTCTCTCTCTCTCTCTCTCTCTCACTTGACTTTCTCCTTGTCTCTGCTCTCACCTCACCTCACTCCCCCTTTGTCTCTGTCGAGTTCACTTGTGAGTATGGAGCCAAACTTGGGTACGGAGCCAAACTCGTCTTTGCAAGCAGTGAGAGTGGTGGTTTTGGTGTTGGAATTTCCGTGGTCAGGTCAAAGCTTTTATCTTTTCCTCTTCTTCTTCTTCTTCTTCTTTCACAAACCCATCTTTGTTAGGCAAGTTAAGTAGTTCATCTACAAAAAAATAATCACAAGCCAAACCATTTTGCTCTTTGACTACCCACAACTCTTTAGAAGCTGCCTGTGGGGTTGGTTTCAAGGCCATTTCTTTCCTAAAACTGGTTTTCAAAGCCGCTTCCACGCATCCCATTTCCGTTTCACCCTACAAAAACAAACAAAACCCAAAATTTTAAAAGACAAAAAAATTTTGTCAAAAAAAACCCAAAATTTGTTCCATGGTGTCGTTTGGATGTTTTGTGGTTATTTTATTATGAAATGGAGGATTGTAATTATTGTTTGGTTGATGAGAAAGTGAGAGGGAGGCGGATTAGGTTTGTGAGGGAGATGGGTTTCGGATTGGGTCTGTAAGAGAGAAGCGGTGAGAGAGATAATAATAAAAAATTGTAAAAGAATGAATATTTTATTGAATAAATGTATAGAATAAATAAATTGATGTGGGTGTTTTGTAAAAATGAGTATGTAAAATAAAAAAAGTAGCTTTTTTGTGCAAAATAGAAGGAGAGTTTGCATCAACTGATGCAGTTGCTCTAATATCCATACTTTTAAAAGGATTTCCACAATTGTGCATATTAGATATCCACTATTTGGAGGTTTGGACACTTTACATCTAGGAGATTTTCAGTGTTGTGTTTGTTAAACATCTATGCTTTGGTTAGGTGACACACTATCCTAAAAGAGGTTTGGAAACTTGATATCCACAATTTACTTGGATGATCAAACATCCACAATTTGATTAGGTGACACAAAACCTAATTGGAGTCTGCTCTTGAAGAAGACAAACAAGCCTTGAGAGAGAGAGAGAGAGAGAGAGAGAGAGAGAGAGAGAGAGATGAATTTTTGGTCATATAATTAGTTTATTCATGGATTATAGGAAAAATAATTAGCTGGAATTGGGATAGTTGACTCATCAATTTGCCCATTTGGCCTTTTGTTGTAGCAAAATGGGTTCTAATATTAGGACGGTAATTAAACCAAACTATTTATGAATTGCTCAAGTTTGGCTCTTGAAAAAAGTTTGTTTATGTTTGTTCATTTAGTGAATAAGCCAAGTTTAAGCTCATGTTCAGTTTTGATTATTAAACGAACCAAACTCAAGCATAATGTGTTCATGAACAAGTTCCTGAACATGATACTCAATTTAACTATATGAAATATTATATTTTTATATGAAATATTATTTTTTATATTTTGTACAAACTTGAAATTAGATTGTATAAGTTTGTAAATAGATTCATATGACATCAAATTATTATTTGTAGTTTATAAATAATATAATTAATCCATTCTTAGTGAAAATGCATAGATTTGTGAATGCGTAAAATATTTAAGTCTTGATTTTTCAATATATATATAGGAAAAAAATAGGTTAATCAAGTAACTCGTGAACAAACTCAATCTTATTCGACAATAAAATGAACCAAGCTTGAACATGTAATCTTGTTTAGTAGTGAGCTTGATCAAGCTCAACTCGCATTTGAAATGAAATTAAATGAACAAATTAAATCAGAACTTTTAATACTTAGCTCGGCTCATTTATAGTGTTAGGTTCAATCTTCTATCCACATCTTTGACTTGCTTGTTTTATGTTCATGTTCAATTTGATATCTGTTGAGATGAATAAGAAACCATTCTCTCTTGCTTGTTTTCTTAAATAAATATTTTTTACAATATTTTCAAAAAAAAAAAAAAAAAATTCTGTGACAAATTGTTATTGGTTTTAATCTGGATCTACCATTGACATCATTTTTATAGCCACCAATAATAACTTGCCGTTCAATATTTATTATGAAATTGTACATTGTGAAGTAGGATTAATATCATAATACTCTGGAAATAATGTTCATTTCTCATGTATCAATAATGGATCCCACCTTGAATTAATAAAACCCCTTGCTAGGTAAGAGGGGTATTACTCACTTATTTTACTATGAATTGCACCATATATACGGTGGTGGGGGTCAATCAATACACCTCATGCGAAGCACCCTATTTTTCTCCAAGACACGTTAAACACGTGTTATTTATCAGGTATGCAAAATGTCTAGCAAAATTTGCTTTAGATTGGACATAAACGTATCTTGCTGATTTTAATTGGATTTCATTGCTTCCGATTAGAAAACATTTATAGAATTTCGTGGCTGTAGAGATAAGGTTTTCTTTTTTCTTTCTTTGTTTTTTTCCCCTTTCTTTTTGCTAACGGGTTGTAGATAGGGTTGGACTAACCTTTCTGTGACCCAATGATTATTATTTGGAGCCACATCTCTCTCTCTCTCTCTCTCTCTCTCTCTCACACACACACATATATATTACACAATATTAATTAAGATATTGTTGAAAATGATGTAAAGATTTGTATTAGAGATGGCAATTTTGCCCCGTCCCGCCCCACCCCGCCCCGTGCGGGTTTTCCCCGCTCCGCAAAGGTGGTGGGGCGGGGATGGGGCAATATTTTGTCCCCGCACCCCGGGGCGGGGCGGGGATGGGTTTAGTATTTTTATCCCCGCCCCGCCCCGCACTAATAAGAATTATAATTGTAAATTAATTTAGTGAACCTTAAATCACTAATATTTAAAGTGAATCACAGGAGTACAAGACATGAGATAAAATATTTTTTATTCTAAAACTCTAATGCTATTGCCGCCCTTTGACCCATCCTTTTGCTCTATGCGTGTTTTTCAAATTTCAAGCAAAACTCCACTCTAAGTCTATAAAAAAGAAAGTGGTGTCACTACATTGGGAGAAAGCAAAACTTATTCTTAAAGAACTAGTTAATTTTTATTTGTTATAAGACAACGTTTATTTTGTTAAAAAACTAGCCAATTATCCTTAATAATTTTTTTCATGCAAAGACAATGTTTATTTTGTTATAAGAAATTTTGAATTATGTTGTTACGTATTAAACTATTTAAATATTTGGTTTATTTAAATGCTTGGATTTTAAAACATTTTGTTTTTTTGTGATTTATATTATTGTAACAAAAAATTTATTTATATATATAAAATTGTATTAGGGGTAGGGCGGGGCGGGGCGGGGCGGGGCGGGTCCCCGCGGGGCCCCAAGGGGCGGGGATGGGGAAAGGTAGTTTGCCCCGCACCCCAGGGCGGGGCGGGGATGGGGAAGGACAACAACCATGCTTGGCGGGGATGAAGATTCCATCCTCCAGCCCCGCCCCGCCCCATTGCCATCCCTAATTTGTATAGATGCTATTAATGGATCATCCATTCCATCTTTATGGAGGATTCAGGTTCTATATTCATATACTACCAAGTTGGTAGCTCTTTGTCAATCAATTCAATTCAAATCAAGCTGTCCGTGTTTTAGATTTTTTAGTCTTTTAAAAATAAGTTTTCAGGTTGTTTAGTTCTTAGCTCTACCTTCTTGATTTTTTGTAATATATTAGCTCTTGAGCAAGATAAAATTTTGCCTTCTTGTTCTTGTATATAGTTTATGGTTCATTTATTAATAAAATTGGTTGATTATCAAAAAAAAAAAAAAAATGTAATTTTTATATTATAATTTCTGAAATAGAAAGTCTGTAGTTGTGTGGCTTCATGGCCTCAGTTCGATTTTGACACAGGAGAAGAGTGCGAAGCTTCAGGCTCACAAAGAGTTAGTCTTGGGTGGACTCACTCTAACTGGTCAATCAGAACCAGTCTTTCCAAGACTAGTCACTCACCAGGCCTACTTCATTTGAAAATTATTGTGTGTCTTAAGTCAAAACCGAACTGCCTTTACCAGTCAGAGTCATACAACACGCTAACGAAGCAGAAGAAACACTGAAACACAGAGAAGACTGTGTAACTTGTTAACTTGCGATAAATATGCTTTCCCTTTTGGTCTTTCTTCTCAACTCACCACTTCAAACTCTCATTTCTCACTGCTCTGATCTCTACTCTCATTCAGACATCTTGCAATAACAGAATTCAAAAAACAAACATAAACTACAAATGGGTTTGAAAGGCTTCGTTGAAGGAGGCATTGCTTCAATAATTGCCGGAGCTTCCACTCACCATCTTGACCTAATCAAAGTCCGAATGCAACTTCAAGGCGAATCCAATCCTGCCCTAGTACAGGCCTATCGTCCCGCAGTTGCTGCTCTAAACACCCCAAATGGATACATATCTCTACACATCGCGCCACCACCTCGTGTTGGACTTATTTCCATCCGAAGGCGTTGCCGCCCTTTTCTCCGGAGTCTCCGCTACCATCCTCCGCCAAACACTCTACTCCACCACCCGCATGGGCCTTTACGACATCCTGAAACAAAAATGATCAGATCATCATTCTGATTCAGACACTGCCAAATTACCAATCATGAAAAAGATAGTAGCTGGCCTTATTGCCGGCAGTGTCGGCGCGGCGGTCGGGAACCCGGCTGACGTGGCAATGGTCCGCATGCAAGCCGATGGACGTCTCCCGGTTGAGCAGCGCCGTAACTACAAGAACGTGGTTGATGCAATTAGTCAAATGTCGAAGCAAGAAGGGATTGCTAGCCTGTGGCGCGGCTCGGCTCTAACTGTGAACCGCGCGATGATTGTGACTGCGTCTCAGCTCGCAACTTATGATCAGGTGAAGGAGATGATATTGGAGAAGGGTGTGATGAGTGATGGGATCGGGACCCACGTGACGGCGAGCTTTGCCGCCGGGTTTGTGGCCTCGGTGGCGTCGAATCCAATTGATGTGATCAAGACTAGAGTGATGAATATGAAGTTGGAGGCAGGAGGTGTGGCACCTTACTCTGGTGCATTGGATTGTGCCATGAAGACTGTGAGGACAGAGGGGGTTATGGCTTTGTATAAGGGTTTCATTCCAACTATCTCAAGGCAAGGTCCATTCACTGTGGTGCTATTTGTCACACTTGAACAGGTCCGGAAGCTATTCAAGGATTTGTGATCATGGCAGTGTTGAAACATTCTTATTAGAGTCTAATCGAGGAACAAAGCAAATTGACATTTTTTTTTCCAATTTTTTTATTCTTTCTTGATATAAATATTGCTTTATAGAATGGGTTGGGAGAGTAATGTGATTATTTTAGAAGAAAATTGTTTGTATGATCAGCTAAATTGTATACTGTTATCTTTAAAGGTTGTGTTCTTGCTATCAGTTTCAACTAAATTGCACCCAGTGCTTAATGGCACTATATTGTATAAAACTGATTAGGATGGATTACTCAAATCTTCAAGATTTGGTACAATAAATTAAGGGTGTTCAATCCTATCTTGCCGAATTAGCAGTGTCTCCAAAATACAATAGTATTTTACTCTTCACTACTCACCATTAAAGAAATTTTCTGAAAAAGGTTTGACCAAATAGCTGAAGAGTTCTGTTTCTTTTTCAGCTGCACTAACTTATCATAGGTTAAGACTTCATCCTAATTTTTCCCTTCAATTGTCCCCAGAAGACAAAGAATGACAAATCTCTTTCAATCCTCTGTTTTACCCCTGTTTCTGAGAATTCGCCAAACTCTCTTTTAAATGCATAAATGGAACAAACTTTCCACACAACACAAGAAATCAATCAAACTGGTCAATTCCACCACGAGCTGAAGGAAAATCTCACACATATGTCCAAAATTTATTGCTATATTTGAAAAAAGGAGTCCCTAATAGGAGCTGGTTTACTTTCAATCCGGCAATTTGGATAAAGCATGGATTCCAACTAGGATGCAATACTAAGACCCAAGTGAGGAGCATAATATCTACACGTTAATTATTCACCCACCTGCCTCTAAAACGCTTTTCATTACGTTACCGTATATACAGCCAAAATGGCCAAACACCACTGTTTACTGAAATATATATCCATTTACCACCGTTCGGAAAATATTTAGGAGTTTATCACTTTTTTGGTACTCGAGTTTGGGGAACTTGAGTTTTCCGTGGGACTTGAGTTCCATAAACTTCAGTTCTTTGAAATAATAGCCTTCAAATTTACCGGAAAATTTTTTATGGTACTTGAGTTCCATGAACTTGAGTACAATGGAAAACTCAAGTACTCAAAAAGTGATAGATCCTTAAATATTTCTGAAACAGTAGTAGATTGATATATATTTCAACAAACAGTACTATTATGCCATTTTGGCCCATATATACACTTAATATTATTATGATTTTGTGTACCTTCCTTTGCAAAAGCTAAAGGGGTCACTAACTGAAAACAAACAAAGCCAAAGCTATGATGCAGAAAGGAAGAAAGAAAGAAGAGCTATAAGAGATAGAAATGAGAAAGAAAGCTGTTTATACTAATACTAATTTAGTAATATTCTCACAGCTTATTTACAAAATGAGCTACACTTGGAACCGAGAGACTGTACAAATATTTATACTGCATACATTTATAATTTGTGTAAAGTATCGATTTAAGAAATGAAGGACTATAATTATTTAATAATACATCATAGATTCATAGGAGATTTATTTAATTTCCCATAATATTTGTTGATGGTAGTAGTGTCCAACAGTACAAAGCATCCTCGCTTGAATGAAGACTTGTTGGCCTTTTGCCGTCCATATTTCTCACTTTCAAATGCTTCTAGATTCCCAGAAGTAACATGTTTCTAAAATTATTAGAGTTAATTACAACCATTAGCCCTAAACTATAGGGGTACTTGTAACATGTACCCTAAACTTCAACATTTTATAGTCACCCTACTGTTTATTCACTTTATTGCAATATCAATATGACATCAAGATGTTTTCATTATTCTTAAACCATGTAGGTGAAAAACGTGGAGAAAAAGAGAATGATGAACAAGAACTTTTTCATTTTTATTTATTTATTTTTTATATAAAAACTCACATAATATCGGTGTACATGAAATTATGAAGTGTTAGATCTATCTTGGTCACACCCACCTTACACATAATCAAATTCCTACCAAACTTCACAGACCATGGTGGTAGGTGGCATGTGTTGCTGGCTACCATCAAGGTCAAACGTTCAAAGGATGGTGGAAAGAGAAGTAATCAAGTTCCTAAGTGTCTTTCGATTTAATGACTTCTGCAAATTATTACGTCTTGACAGTTGACATTTTCAATTTTAGTCGAGGCTAGAAGAATCACTTATGATTTATTAGTCTCGGAAATATCTAGATTAATACACCACAGAAAGTAAGAAGGTATATCTCTAGTTTAAATGAAAAATTGTGATACCTACGTTGAATTGGATTAGTGTGTATTGTGCAAAATTGTTAAATCTTACCTAAGATATTTATAATTCGGTGAACTTTACAAACAACTTAAAGAGGAACCCAAATTACAAATTGACTAATCATTTTAAAGTGTAGGCTAATCGGGTGTGACTAAATTTTCTTAGATTGTGAGAGCAATAATCAGCATAAATAAATTTCTCCAAAGCATTGGTTATATACTGGTTTGAATCTAATGGACATTATTGATTTGTGGACTTATATTGTGCAGTGGAATCGCTTATAATAAGAATCAAGTGAAATCTATGAAGTATTAATAAAATCTAATCCAAAGCTCAATGACATACCATTAGGCAAGAATTAATAAATTACAATTTCTTTTAAGATTTTAAGTTTATGGGATAATCAGCAATTTATCAAAGTATCTGTGGCGGGCGAAAAGTATATCAGTTAATTAAGCTACAGTTCACTCACACAATTAATTTATAGAGATGGGATGTAAGGTTAACTTTGAAATACCCGTTGTGTAACATGAAACAAAGATCTGAGTTAAATTTTCTATGCGAAGTGGAAATATTCAATTAGAAATAGCGTAGAAATTAGGTAAGTGTTCGTCCTTGGGTTCAGTCCAAGGATGAAAGTACAACTGAATGGTTTCTCTCTTTCTTTTGTTTTTCTGCCTTCAATCTCCTGTCCCCTTGATCCAAGTGCTCCTTGGCTTTATATAAATTAGAAAGGATGCATCTGTATCTTACACTTGGTGGGTTGAGATTAGATTTTCTTGATACTTGTCCCATCAAGACCTTGCTAAAAGGTTTCTACAACAAAATATGAGCTGTGAAGGACATTGTTTATGGTCATTTTCCATTAATGCGGCTAGTTAAGTGGTTGCAGTGTATTTAATGTGGAGGGGATGGCTGCCTTGTCCTTCCTTTTTTCTTCTCTTTCTTGTTCAAAACCAAGTTACCTTTGTCTCTCCGGGGATTGCACCATGCTTCCTTCATTTCGAATTCTCGGCCTTCCTGAGGTTAAGTATGAAATCTCGGTATCTTCATTAGCAGCATCATCCCGAACTCCTTACTAGTTAAACAAGTCCTCTCCGCATAGTTCCCCTCCTCGGAATTATTCTTGCTGCCTCCATTAACTACCTCTGATCCTCGTCCCCCCACAGTGTCAAAGCATGTAATTCCAAATTTGAACATTGTTGCCACTTTATTTCCCATTAAAAATAAAATAAAATAACATGTGTTGGCCCAATTTCTTAAGAGAGAATTTGAGTCCATAGAGAAGTATTAAAATAATGGTTAAATAATTAAAAATTATTCATTTTCTTAAAACTTATACTTTTAGGATAGATTATAATTTATCAATATCTATAATGTGTGAGTTGTGGTTTCCTGCCTATGCAATAAGAAGCTCTAAAGAAATTAAAAAGGTTTGAATAATTTTAGCAAAATTTTTCATGTAATTTTGCAAGATTTTTTATGTGTAAAACTGAAAAAATGCTTTAAGTTAAAGTTAAAATTTTGAAACTTTGAATTAAAACTCTTTTTGATTATTATTCTAACTCTTAAGGAAAATGATATCGATACTTATCTTTCAAAATGAAAATAGCAATAAAAACAACTGAAAATACAAACTAATTAATATGTAGTCTAATACTAATATTACTAAGAATAATAATTTGGTGAAAATTTTATATCAGTTTATCAATTAGGTTTGATTACGAAAATGCAGAGCACATTTATTATGTCATTTTTTTGTTGTTATTTCTCACATCTAAACACTAATTATCAAGGTCACCAATCAGGTGTAACAACTCCAAATCTGCCTTAGCTGTCGTAGCCAGGAATCACCTTGGTGAGATTTTATTTATTTGGGGCTCTGGTTATCATCTTTGTGCACCATCTCAGGCAGAAGCAGCTGCTACTCTTTGGGCTGTTCATCTTGCAATTCAGGAACATTGGAAGTCAGTCATTATTGAAGGGGATGCACAAGTGTGCTTCAATGCTCTATCATCACCTGACTTCGTTCCCGACTGGAGCATTAGCACCATTGTTAGTAACATTATTAGTTTTCTGCCTTGTTTTGTTTCTTGCAAGTTTAGATGGGTTAGGAGGAGCTGCAATTCTGCGGCTCATTCAGCTGCTAGATTAGCGCTCAACTCCCCCTATCCGTTTTGTTTTAATAAAAGTAATCTTCCCCATTCTCTTGAGAGTGTTTGTAAGGGGGATTACTCTTTGTGTTCTTAGTTTGTTTAATGTTATTGAAGTTTAGCAAAAAAAAAAAAACTTCAAAGCACTTCATTATTTTAGTTAATCTGCTAAATGCTCTAAATACTAAAGATTTTTCAATAATTTATTTATTTATTTAAGCATAAAGTTTCGCTTCCTACAACAATCCCAAAGGGACTCTAGATCTTCATAATTGTGAAATGTGAAAGGATTTACATAATCCAAAATTTTAGTCCTTTTGAATTTATAATAAGAGTTTTCATAATAAGCAAAATTTAGGTACAGTTCTTTAGCTGTAATATGCTAGGTTTTCCAATTAAATGCAAACACGTGATTATATTAATCAAGAAAGCACAAAAAATAGTATCTTTTCTAAAAACAATTAAATTTAATATAATTATGTGTTTGAAGTTAATTGAGTTTAAGGAGATGCATTTTACTTCAACCCTTTCATACTAATGATGTACTGCATCAAGATTATTACTATTATTGATTATTATGTTAATGTGTGATTTTAAAATATTTGTTAATGAATAATTTTAGAAAGGTTTTAATATCACTCTCATTAAAAATATAAAAAGTTAACCAAAAAAAAAAAAAATTCTGCTGTCTTTTTATTTTCTCATAAAATAGTTTTTAAAAATATTTTCTAAACTAATACTCTCAGGACACCCATTAACATTTCTATTATAATTTTTATTTTTATTATTTTGGAATGTTGGCTTCCAATGGTTTCTTCGATTGTGTCACTTCCTATCTTTCATAAATTCACTCTTTGACACTCCTACTTTTACTCCTTTCATGTTAATTTTTTCTTCCTAATTATGATTTTGCTTTTAGCACGAGTAGCCCGTGCAAGAAAAAAGGTTTCCACCGTCAAACGTTAAATCCCATGTCTTAAACACTTCACGCTTAAGTTACATTAAAAGGAGGCAAAATGGATTTCAAGCACTATGATGATAATATTCATTATTCTCATTAGTTTCCTTAATGATCAGTTCCTTCTCCTTCTTTTCTGCTTTTTGTTAAATATTTTTAGTATTTTTCCTCTATGTTTTCGGTTAATCTTCTCAAAGCTTCGTCAAGGTGTGCCTTAACTTGCAAACCAGCTTGATCATCATCTATTTGACAAACCACGAGACCAAATTAGCTGTAAAATCAATCAATTTTAATTTTTATTGCATTGGTTGAATTTCCTAACCAAGGAACTAATTTTCATTTTTGTAATTTTGGCCAAAATGGAGATATACCCTTTTCGCGCAAACTTTCTAGCAAAATACCTCTGTTCTAAAATTATTTAGGGAAATGCCTTATTTTGAAACTCGACTTTTTAAAAATCGAGTTTCAATGAAAAACTCGATTTGCCCAAAATTGAGTTACTTGCAAAAATTAACATAAAACTCGAGTTCCATGTAAATTTTTGCAAGTTTTTGCCTATAACTTGATTTTGGACGAATTGAGTATTTTATTGAAACTCGATTTTTAGAAAATCGAGTTTAAAATAGGGGCATATCCTTAAATAGTTTCAGAACATGGGCATTTTGCTGAAAAATTTGCGCGAAAGGAATATTTTGCCATTTTGGCCCTGTAATTTTTGCATGGTTTTACCCAAGTTCTTTATTCGTTTACAAAGGAATTTACAGTTAGAACCATAACTAGAACCACGTCACAGCATGATTTAAACAAGCTGTAAAGGGATCAAATTCAGTACCAAGTAATTAATTTTTGATTTAGAACAAAAATGAAAAAGTTCTACAGTGTGCGAAACATCCCTTTAATTAGTGATTCTAGAGCAGATCTTGGTACTAAATTTTGAAGTTTTTCTATTTGTTTCGACACTAACATTTATCAGAAAATGAATTATTTTTCAAAAAACATTTTCTTAAAAACTACCTTATTTTTCTATATTTGGTAGTGACTTAAAAATTAGTTGGTAAATTATTTTTTAACTTCTCTTATTTAATTTCGCTAGAGATAAAGATATTTTCTTATTTAACTTCGTGTGAAATATATTTGTTTTCTAGAAAAAATTTGAAATAAAAGACTCTGTCTGATATCAAGCAAAATAATGAAAGTTAAGAGATAATTTTTCTTTAACTCATTTTTTTAATGATAATACCAAATACAAAGAATTAAAATGTAAAAAATTATTTTTATATAAAATTTTCTATTGAAACAAACGGGATGTAAAACGAACCTCTCACCCACTAGCTATCAATGCCACAATCGTTGTTCTCTTAACCTTATTAGTTTGTTGCACATGCTTTCTGTTTTTTATATTTTTAGGTAGAGAAAAAAGTAGGAAAGAGTACTACCGCATAAGAATGGTTAATCAAACATGTTCTTTTTCTTTTCTTTTATTTAGCATATAAACAAATAAAACCTAGTAAGTTGACCCACTTTCCACCAATACTTTCAAATCACTTGCAAAAGTATACTTATTTGTTGATGCAAAATTTCAACGGTATGCACTTAAGATGAGATATAATTAAAGCAATCACATCCATTATTTTTAGATGCATAAGATGAAGAAGGAATCCCTAAATTCTTGCATGCCACCTGAAAAAAGCTTGAAAGCATATATTAGTGCCTCCAAAAGGGCAGACCTCATAATAGGATGAATAAATTAAATTAGGTAAGTGATACTTGTTCCCTCCACTCAAAGCAATATGGTATTGTACCATGCGTTTAAATATTCATAATTTATAGAATTATATAAAAATAATTGGGAGTGTTAAATCTTTTTTTTCTTTTTCTATAAATATAGACTATGGTTATATTATGTTGTGTTTTCTCTTTTTGGCTTTTTATACACGGTGCCAATATGTTCCATTTATGATGGCTGCTAGTGGGAAAAATATTATGGAATATGCACTTGATGGCTCTTGTATAATTCTCTTTTTTAAGGTCATTTTGTTGCATTATTCATAGTTTCAAAACTCGGCCCCTTAATGTTACTATACATTCATTGGTGTTGCCAATGTGGTCCATAAAACTTGGTAATGGTTAATGACCAAATTAGCTAAGATAACTAATGAGTGTATTAGATTATTAGCAAGTGAATGGCACATGTTGATGTTTATGGCGTTAATGTTCTAATATTATTAGTGTCATTATAATTGCTATTATCATCAACATCATCTAACTCCACGATAATTAAGAATGCTGCACGCTTGAGGCAGTTGCCTAGACCTTATTTCATTAGACATGGTAGAAGTGATTTACGACCTGAGTTTCACCCTCTTACTGATGAATGAAGGGTAAAATATTTTTGAGGCTAATTACTCTCTCTCTCTCTCTCTCTCTCTCTCTCTCTCTCTCTCTCTCTCTCTCTCTCTCTCTCTCTCTCTCTCTCTCTCTCTCGGATAGCTCATTATAGATATAGATTAACACAAGGTTGTATTTTGTGTTTTACTCCAATGTTAGAGGGATGTTGCAAGCAAGCAACAGTTACACAAAATAATAAATTAAACTACTTATGAGGCTCATTTTTATGTGAGAGGGATATATACGACCCTTGTCAGTGATAAAGCCAGAAATTTATTGTTGGGGGACCAAATATAAAATATGTTGTCTACATAGTGATAACAAAACATTGGTATTCTATTATCTATCCATATAAATTTGTAAATTTTTGTCAAACATAGCAAACATCATTGTGCTAACAACATGTTTGTATATCATTATCAGTTGGGTTCAAGTTATACCTAGTGTAATTCTAAATAATGTTACAACATCAAATAATTTGTTATTAAATTCATATTTTAAAAATCTCATTGTTGGAATATGTGTTCTATAAGATCTTAACATATATGCCAATTGAGTGTTATTTACCATTTGATTAATAATTTATTTTTTATGTATAATTTTAAACTGATAAAACTTAAATTTAAACAATTGATTGATGATATAGTTATTGATTTGTGATCATTTTGAAATTTTGTAATTATAAAAAATATATGTAAAGATAATGTAATTTAACGATAAATTTGTCAAAATTCGAATCCAAAAACTTGAGTTCAAATTGAGAGAAAAAACAGAACAGAGAAAAGACGTGCAACACAACAGTAAGTGCTGGGCGGGATAATTAGATTGTAGGCATATATTTTGCCCATAATAGACCCAAATTTACCAGAAGCAAACATTGAGAAGGAAAATTTTATTTGGCAGTTCAAATCAACCACTTTTCATTCTACGAAAAAAAAAAAAAAGAGGAATATTGTAACGTAACTTTTGCCTTTTATGAGTGAAACACCATCACGAGAGTGTTTTTAGTTTTGACACGTTAGCTTTATAAAGAAGGAGGACCATTTTGTTTTTGATGAAGCGATCTGTTGTTTGCTTATTTGCAACTTCCCATATAAACACACACACACGCACAATTTTATCAAAATCTTGGGGGGCCATGCCTCCCCTCTCCTCCCCCTAGCCTCCATGTGGCTCCGCACTGACCGACCTACAAAAGAATTAATTGATTAACTAGAGCAAAAGTTTACCAAAGTTAGGAAAAGTTAAGTATATACAATCTAACGTTAAATCTATCCCCAATAATAGGTCTGGGGAAAGAAAGGTCAGACTTATCCTAGCAAATATGATAAACAGTATGATACAAACCTATGGGTAGAACTTATTTTTGAAAATTGACTTGCAAGGGGATGGTGCATTTTCTCTTTTTTGGCGGATCCACTTACGTATCAATTATTCAATGACTTAGTAAGACATTTTAATCTAGCCTCTAAGTCGCTCCCTCTGAGATTTGACCACAAAGTCGCAACTCGATCATTTGATCCCATACTCAATGAGCTACATTTGATTACTCAACATGGTGATTGGCTTTGATACCAAATGATATAAATCCATAAGTAGAATTTACCATTGAAAACTGGCTGTGTCACCTATATGTATTAAGGGTGCCTAAGAACTTATATACACATTGTTAAGCTTACATTTAAACCATGTAGGATACTAGGATCATAACACAATATGTATTGATGGTTGTAAGTTTCTTAATAGATATCAGCTGAAACTCCATATATACTTTGCAAACCAATGTGTCACCAAATTTGCTTATTCATAAGGGAAAGGGGAAAAAAAAAAGTCTTGTCATAGAAGTTGCAAGAGTTAAAATTGTCCAAGACAGTGTTCACAAACTCACATTAACTCAATAATCATTAATCTAGTTATCAAACCAAAAATTGGTAGAAGCTCTAATCCTATTAGCCCGTCAAGAACCTTTGAGGAAGAGGCTCCAACTTTAGAATCAAATATGAGGTAGGTGTTTGTTTTAGAGGACCTTTGCCCAAAGCTTATGTTTGTTGTCGTGGGTACACCGGACCAACTTGGCCACAGAAGCAAGGCTTCTAAGCTTTAAGTGTTTTCAAGGAAGATGGATAACCAAAGTTTCAGGAAAATTAGATCGCTAACCTGGATTAGCCCAAGATTTATCCAATTGCTTTTGAATTAAATTAGTAGTAATTCATAAATTTAACCAAGTGAACACATCCCAAATAGGGATGGCAATTTTGTCCCGCTTTGCTTAACTCGCCCTTCCCCACTTCGCCTCACGTGGGTTCCCCATCCTGTAAAGGTAGTGGGGCGGGGATGGGGGGAGATTTTAGCCCCTTATCATAGGGCGGGGCGGGGATGGGTTTATACTTTTTAGACCCAACTCGCCCTGCCTCATCCCGCCCAGCTCCGTATTGATAAGGGTTAAATTGTAAATTTTTCATACCCTAAAACCCTACTATTTAAATAAACATATTATCAACTTATTTTATACTGCCCAACAAGGCTTTTTACTTATTTTTTTTTCTCTAACAAGGTTGGAAATAAGGTACCAATTTTAACATTTTTTTTTTTGTCTTTGTTATAAACAAATTTACATACTATTGAATTATTGATTTTGTATTATGAGATTTTTTTGTTGTTGTAATATTGTCTTGTTAAACACTTTAATAATATTATTCAATTTTTACTAAAAATTAGTTTGATTTGATGTGATAAATTTATTTGTAATTTCAAGTATATTTTTATTAACGAAACAAATTTTATTAAAAACAATTGTAATAGTAGTGGGCAAATTAACAAGTAGTAGAGTTTTATGGAGTGAGGCGGGGCTTCGTAAGGCCCCAAGGAGCGGGGATGGGGTAAGAAATTTTTCCTTGTCATGCGGGGACGGAGGGGGAGGGGGGGTGGGGGGCGGGGTGGGAATGAGGTAAAACAAAACCATGCAAGACGAGGTTGAAGACCCAATCCTTCAGACCTGCCCCGCCCCATTGCTATCCCTAGTCCCAAAAAACCTAAATCAATGAGGACACAATGAACCATATAGTATTGATAGGCTAGGAATCTTCTTTTAGATTAAGACCATTCCCCCTAAACTTTTCACAGATGTTTAAAATATCCTTAAAGTCACCCAAGACAACTTAGGGTAGATTATGACACTCAGAAACAACCTTCAAACTATTGCACAACCTACACTTTTTTTCTTTTTACCGAAAGTGGATTAGAATAGAAAGAGTACATTTATAATTAAGAGAAATAAACCTTACCTCTGCTTAGATTTCTAGCTCAAAGGACTTCAATAATTGAACACCCACAAGCTCTGGCGGAGCCAGGTGGGCGAGAGGGTGCAATTGCCACCCCCTGACTTCTCTTTAAAAAAGTCTTTCTATTATGTTTACTTACTAGCATGAACAAAAACTTAAATTCTTTGCCCCTCCTCACATGGAAAAAAAACAAAAAGACAATTCCCATTTAGCATTTTAAACCAACCGATCATTGACTGAGTATAAAAAACCAAAAATTATCACAACATCTTTATAATAATTGATACTTCAAGAAAATAAAATAATGAAATATTAGAATAGAACACCAAGAATTTTGTGAAAATATTATAACATTTTGTTGTGTCCTTAAATTTTTTCTTTAAAGAGTAACAAACCTGACTACTATGAAATAATAAGGAAAATACTCCCTGACACACCAATCTCTCATTTTACATTTATTTATTTATTTATATTTTTTTTAAAGTTAAACTCTATCTCAATTTTCACTTTTACCACTATTCAGTATTCATGGCACTTTTTTGAGTTCCTTCCTACTATCCCAAAATTTTCCTTTTTCTCACAGCAATCCATCCCACATTTTATAGAACATAATTTAAAAAAAAAAAAAAAAAAAAACTTAATGTCCTTGTAATGTATTACAACCTTGAAGCCTCCAATATTAATTTTTTTTTCTTCATCCATCCCTTGACTATATCACAATTTTAAAGTGTAAGTTTTTATTGTAAACCACTTTTTTTCTTTTGTTTTTTGCCATTTAAGAACTTAGAAAAATAGAGAAAGAAATGTTGAATTCTACATTTTTTTTAAGCAATCAAGACAGTGAGACTATATAACTTTGCACATTTTTAGATTAACTTATTTCCTCAATTTATTTTGAGCAACAAATTAGATGTCTAAATTTATGTATTGAGATAATTTCTTTCTTTGATTGTTAGTAACTAAGAATTGGTTATTTGTGTTTCTTTATTTTAATGATATGAAATATTTGTGTTTCTTTATTTTAATGATATGAAATATATACTTGTAGTTAACTAAAAAAAATATGACACTGAATTGTTTATTTATTTTGTTATTAATATGGGTTAATATTTTAATTAAAAAAATGTTAATATTTATTTATTTATTTATTTTTTAATGAGCTTGAATGAACTACATAATTGTTCTACGAATTCGAAAGTTGGGGTTAAGCAAACCCCTACAATTCCAACATAAAATCTTTGCAGGGACAGAATCAACAAGAGTTTGGGTGGGCATCCTGCAACCAATCCCCATTGTCTCCACTGGAGTAGGAATATCAGTGAGGAAAGACCACCACAGGTTTAGGAGAAGAGCCACCAATTCGTTTGTTAGGTAACATGAACTGAGCAAAACGACTTTCAATGGGCAACTCTAGAAGCCTGACCCAAACCACAACAGAAGAAAATGAGGCAAATGATACCCTACAGTTAGGCTCTGAAAGTCTCAAAGGTGAGAAAATGGTTGCCAATGAAACAAGGTTCGTCTCTAAGGAGTTCTTGAAAATCCTCAAGAGACTCAAATTTAACCTTGAAGAAATTTAAGTCTTAAGTAAATTCAAGTCAAGTGTTAGAAGGACACATAATATATAGTAAGAAACTAAGAATGAAAAAGAAAAAAAAAAAAAAAATTTAAAGAGGAAATTAAAAGAGAGAACTCCTTCTTCACTGTCATGATCATCATCTGAAACATCATCCTCTGCAACATACATCAGATAAAAAAAGCCTGTTCGAAAGTACTAGGAATACTATCAAAAGTTTCTCTTTATATTATAGCTATTGGGAACTCTAAGAAATGGTTCAACACAGTCCACAATAGGGACAAGAATATAGCTATGGCCATCTTTCTTTATGCATTTGGTACTACTCTGCAGCTTGGTTTTTCCTCACCAGAAAATGTAGCTATTCCAATGAGTTTCATTTTTTAAGTGGTGGTAAGATCTGCTAATTAAGGTCATTAGTTACATATTAAGTTGTTGAGTTCACTCACTTCCTTCAATTTTTTAGATTCTAAAAATTAGCAAACATATTGGCCTTCAGCTGGAGATGATAAATGTTTAGGGCTATGCAAACAAATGTTGGACAATAATACTTTTTTTTTTTCGTAACTCTTGAAAATCTTATAATTTTTTTAGATTTTCTTTTGATGGTAATAGATTGTTTGAAGGAGGTTTCACGTGTTGAATTATTCCTATAGAACAGTTATTTATATTAATTTATTATTGAATATCTTTTGCAAAATAGTCTTTTTTTTTTTTTTTTTTTTGGTGTGAAAGGGAAGTCTAAAGCCTTAACGGGTTTATAAAACGAAATTTTATAGGTGTGCAGTCATTGTCATATGTCTCACTCATAGACTTAGGTCGGAAAGGTGGCAATAGTTTTTTCATTCTCTTTCCCTTTCTCTCTGCTCCATTCTCAAGGCTTCCCAACAATAGTTCATGAACATGTTGCTCAAACTTTTTCTGTATTGTATAAAAAGAGGGAAACCAGTCATGGCAAACCTACGTGAACATGACTATATAATATAATCTGTATCCATTGAACAACTAATGCTTACAAGACTTCAATAGAGTCATAAGAAGGAGATTTAAGTGGGTGATGGCTGATGGGGTGCCCTTTTTGGTGGATTGAGTCACTTAACCTTCACCCCAATTATGAATAACAAGAATCTTGAAAGATATCAAGTTATCAGCGTACGTCATGTAAATAACAAATTGCACATACTTTCTAGTTACTTATTTATTCTTTTTAATTAAACTTTTTATATGAAATCAAATATATAAAAGTAAAGAAATTGTTACATGAAATCTGCACTAAAAGTAAATAACACTTCCGCCTAAGAAGACACCCTTTTCACACCTAAATCCACGTTGTACTAATGTGTCAACTTGTGATTAGATTTCGGTATTTTCATATGAGTCCATCATTGGTACTTGAATAAATTGTTTCAACTTATGTACTAATCGCGAGTTGATACATAAGTGAGGTATAATTTAGGTGTAAGAAATGTATGTCCTTAACATTGAGTTATTCTATAACCTATTAACTGTTTATCACTTTCACTTTTAAATAAACTCACAATTTTTTTTTCACCTAAAGTTGTGTTTGGATTGTGGCTCGTTTTGGGCATTTTTTTTTTTTTTTTTTTTTAAAGTCTAGCGTGTTGTGAATTGTTCATTGGCCATGAACAGTGATTTTAGGCTAATGAACAGTACATAACACTGTAGTAAATAGTAAAAAAGTTATTTTTTAATTTTTAATTTTTAACAAAATAAACGGCATTCAAAAGCATACTTAGATTATGGCTCTTAAAATTTACTATTTGTAAAGACGCCCACCACCATCATCAACGGTAAAACAAAAGTAAATTAACCAAGGTTAAGACCTTAACCCTTCGTATTCATCAAGGTCATTTACTGTTCAAGAACAATAAATGCATAGTAAATAAAAGGGCAGAATTGTCATTTGGTTCTCCCTATATAGTCCTAGCGTTCCCAAACAAAACTCACCTCTTTATAGGCTCTTTCAAAGCATTTGCACTATCTCTCACTCCTTTCTCTTCACTTCTCTCTCTCTCTCTCTCTCTCTCCTCTTCTGATTGAAAATTTTGATACTTTTTCCATTTCAGATCAGATTCCAAAACAAGATCTTTCAGAGTTTTCTCTAATTCCACTGTAAGTTATTGAATTTATTTATTTTTTTCCTTTTTAAAATTTGTGATTTTTTTTTTTTTAAATTTTAGTTTGGTAGGTATGTACTTCCCTGTTTGGCTTCTGAGAAAAAAAGAAAAAGAAAGATTAAAAATTTGAATCTCGAAAATCTGATCTATTTGATTGTGCCTGATTCAGCAGCAAGGATTTTTTTTCTTGTACTGTTTTTTAATCAATAATTGAACTTGATATTGAAGAGCTTGGGACAATTTTCTTACAAGCTCTGAGTTTTTGTTGTGAATAGTAAGATTTTCTTACAAGTTATGAGATTTTTCAATATTTTTTTTCTTTATCTGGTTGTAAAAAAATTGAGATAGTGTTGAATTTCTTAGCAGTTAAATTTCTAACTTTCGTACTTAACTTCAATCATTAGGATTTCATATGATCATTTTCAATCTGATATATGCATATGTGTGTTGTGTGTGGGGTTTTGGTTTTGGGTTTTTTTGCTTGAAAAATGATAATTCAACTAAGCTGAGTTAAATTCAAGTCATAGTTGAGTGGAGGTCCAGGATTTCTTGGTAATCTAATTATGATAATTATGTTAGATTATTAATACCCACACCCATTTCATAATTGGATCCAATTAGGTGAAGATTGCAACCTGAAAATGAAAAATATCTGAAATTTGTTTATTTCTGTGCTGAAAATTTATTCTTTTGAACTGGATTACCAAATACTTTCTGCACTGAAAGCTAGTAAAAATTGTTTCCAGATCTTGTCCTTGAAAAATGTTTATGGGATCAGTGTTATAAGAACAACCCTCATGGTTTTTTGTTCTTAGTTTTTTCAATTATGGAAGTACTCTGGTCCGAAGAGACAAGATGGGTTTGTAGGGCTTAGTTATAGTTATTTTTTCAAAATCTCCTAACATTATCTTAGCAACTAGATAAGGCATTTGTTTTGTGTCGAGATAATTCATATATAACTTTGGTAATGCTTTCTCTGTATCATTTTGATAATTTTACGCATCCTTTGATCTTATAGATATATTCTTTTGCTACATATATATGTTTTTTTTCCAGGAATATCAGTTTCAAAACATTGCACCAGATTTAGCAATCGTGGATAATTCGGTATTTCAAGGAGGAGAACAGTATGCCTTGGTTGAGTTTATCAGTTGATGTGTTCCGCAAAGTCGTGCGCCTAAACTTATATTGCAGGGTTATTCTGTAAATTGTTACTTAAGCGAGTCCTAATTTTTCTTTCTCTTGGCCTATTATTCTTAATCAAATTTCCATGGGATCCAATCGATTTTTCATCGTTTCTTGTGACATGCATAGGATTAGTTGAAAAGATAGAAACAAAACCTAGCTAGAACCCAAAGCTCTTCTTATTGTTCTCTCATCTTGTTTTTTTGTGACAAGCTCTTCTTAGAACTCAAGTACTCTGAGCCCCGTTTGCATTTAATCTCATTTTGTTGTCAATCTAGTCTGGTTTTTTGCTTAATATCTACGTTTCCCCAGTTCTTGCTCTGTTCTTCGGTATTTGTTTCGTGTCTCTATAGTCGTCTGATAAATCAAGTATTTTAGTCAAGGGCTGAAAGAAGTTATGGTGTGCCAAGCAGCGAGCCAAACTAGATTTCGGGCATTAAAACATGAGAGTGGAATTGCAGGAAAACCTACAATTATAGTGAGAGTGATTGCATGCTTTCAACCATTACAGGATTGCCAGGTGAGTACAATAAACCTTTACATTTTTGCTCTCATTCCATTCTTCTTCCCCTGGATAACTGTTTCCATGATCAATTAATTAGCTATTCATATCAAGAAGTTATTAATAATGGTGTGTTCTTATTGCTCTTTTCCAGGCTGAGTATTTCCGTCATTTGCTTAAACCTGTAACGTAGATTGATTCCGAATTTTCGTTATCAAATTCAGCTGGAATTCGTAGATTTTCTTTTTCTATTGTGTGTTCCTAAAAGAAG
This sequence comes from Lithocarpus polystachyus, assembly GCA_033629205.1. NCBI lineage: Eukaryota > Viridiplantae > Streptophyta > Magnoliopsida > Fagales > Fagaceae > Lithocarpus > Lithocarpus polystachyus. The sequence goes on along the minus strand of CM066172.1, from coordinate 26,657,257 downwards.
CAGCAAGCGTTTTAATATTCCAGATTAAAGCACCAATCCTTCTCCTGGTAGGTTTCATTTCAACTGTCTAGCTGATATTGCAACAATAATCATCTTGTTTCATTTTTGAATGACTTATCTTTTTTCCTGCTCATTTTTAGGTAATTGTTTACCTGGATGGTTAAGGCCAGTGAGCCTCGGCTTTATCCACAGCATCTTGCTTGGCAAGCATCTGAACTGAATTTCATGAGCACAACGCTACAGCCAAGGCCACAGGAAAGTTTGCCAGCATGTATAAATCCTGGCATTTGTGTGTCCTCTGCCCGTGTGGCATTGCCTGGGGTTGTGGTTCCTGGTATACCAGACTTGAAGACAGGACAAACAAATGAAGCTCATGGATTGCTTCAAAGTTTGCCACTTCACTTGCAAAGCTTGCTTCCTACTCCTAACCCATATCATAAAGAACAACAATCTGTGTTATGTTATGGGCTTGATGGGAAGGCTGTGCCAAATGCAAACTCTGGGTCTTCTCCAACGAGATTCCTTATTTTTGATCAGTGTGGAAATCAAACAAGACTAATTTATAATTCGGGTTTTCCCCCTGTTCAGAATCCAACTACTGCCACTACACCAATTTGTTGTTATAATGTGGATGAGAAAGAGCAAGTGGATGGAAGGGGTCGAATTGATCCAAGCAAGTACTTTTTGCATGAAGAGTCTGGTGAGAATAAGATAAATTGTGATGAAAGTGAGTTCCATGAGGATACAGAAGAAATTAATGCCTTGCTTTATTCTGATGACGATTATGATGACGAGGACGATAGTGAAGATGATGAAGTAGCAAGTACAGGCCATTCTCCGAGTTATGAGAAACATGGATATGATGAATTCATAACAGAGGAAGATGCTGGCTTGGAAGGCCCAAACAAAAGGCAGAAATTGCTCAATGGTGGATACAAACAGTCATCGCCTGTTGACACTGCTAGCTCAGTAAATCTGGACAGATCTCTTGAGTACGATAGTGATTCGGAATCAGGCTATGCCATTGGCCAGAACCAAGGTGAGGAAGCCGGATCTATTTTGGGTAAAATGTGTCTTAAAAGGGATAGGGTCCGTCAGACATTGAGAATTCTTGAGAGCATAATTCCTGGTGCAGAGGGAAAGGACCCATTGCTGGTTATTGATGAAGCTATAGATTACCTGAAGATTTTGAAGCTCAAAGCCAAATCTCTAGGGGTGAGCCATCAATAGGTTGCACCATATTGTAACATGTTCGATAAAGAGTTGAAAGAAGGGTGAAAAAGGTGGTTACCTTAGGTTTCTTGGCTTGAATAATTGATGAGTTTGAAATAAGTATAGTGGGCTTTGGTATTGTGGGGTCCTTTTTCATCTTTTCCAGAATAGCTGTTGTATATAATGGGCCAATAAAGGAATCTTGTAATGGTATGGGAATGCACTTTGGTTTGCTGGGATGAAGAAAAATGAGGCTTTTCTTTGGTTGACCAGAAATAATTATCTTTTAGCTTTTGGGGCATTAAAGATTAAAGAAAGTCACAAAGATTTGAACGCATGGGGGATGTAGTGGTGGGCTGTGCTGTAAATGAGGACCCTTTTTTCTTAATTGTTGAGAACCTCCCATGGATTAAGCGCATGCGCGTTTGGTAATTAAAGGGCCCCACTTTGAATCCATCTTTTCTTCTTGATTTTATGCTTTTGTCCTCTGCCCTTACCTCTCTCACGCATGATGTTCGTATAAAAATTCCAAAAGCATGAAGAAAGGTGCTGGGTGTGGATGAGTGCTTGGAGAGTGTTCCATCATGTATATTTGGGACCCTTCCTCAATCAAATCATGTACTAAAAGGTTACCTTGTTTTACATGAGGGGAGGTGAAAGTCATTGTGGTGTACATCAAAGTTGTAGCTTGAGTCCATTACACGAGTTTTGCCTTCGTGAGGACTTCTTTGAGTGGATTTGGATTGTTTTCTGTTGATGCTATTATGGGTTTGTCAGTTGTGTGTTTTGAGTGTGAAAATAATTGGAGTGTGAATGTTGCAGTGATGGTGGTGGGAAATGGGGATGGAGTTATCTTGGTATGGATGGGAAGCACGGACTTTATTTTCTTACATGTTTTGTTGTGCCTGTTGTCCTATGTACGCGCCCTCGTATGTAACTTCCGTAAACTTCAAAAAAACTTGTGGTGTAATATTTATGTACCTCTTGAATGGAAGAGTCACTTGGGTCTTGTGAAATTAGAGAACATTTAGGGCTCACAAATTTTCTACAAGTAATGGAGAAAAAAAAAATGGTAAATCTATGTAAAAAAAAAAAAAAAAAAAACAGTCACAATTCGTTACATAAGATAGTTATAAAAAAAAGCTTGGTAAAAGTTGTGGTCTTGGAATAATTATGAAATTATTTGAGTTCTTCTAGGACAAGACACTTGGGCACACACTTTGTCACAATTAGCTGGGGTGCAATAATTAGACCTAGGCATAGGGTGACCACTTAAAGCACTCAATCACTAATTGACACCTAAAAAATTTGTTTTAAGTGCGGGTCCCTAAAATTTTTGATTATGTATAGAACATCGTAGTGTGACTATATCATCTCGTTACACTGCTCATAGAGGTGACTATGTCATCTCGTTACATTGCTCATAGAGGCAACCACAACAATCTCATGGGGCACATGATGCTCCTTGTTGCTAGGGACGTCCGTTATCTCTTGGAAATGGCAGTTTTAGGAATTTTTTAGAGTAGTTGTTAAGAAATTTAAATTATAGAAATACGTAAGGAAATCTCATAAATGAATTATAAAATGAAATCTCATAAATGAATTATAAAATAAAATGTTTGTATAAACTTATTTAGAAAAAGAAAGAGGAAATGTTAGTATGAAGTCTAGACATGCATTTTAAAAGATAAAAGAAAAGTGAAAGAATGGTAAATAAATTTAATCAAGAAAGCACAAATTATTTTGTTTACTTTTCTACTTGCTTGCTTCTCATGTTCTTTCATTGTTTCACTTCTTTTGTGTTGGACAAGGTTTTTCCTTTTTGACACAATAGTATAATAATTCTATGTGTAGTAAAAGTCATAGATGAACTTCACATAAACTTTGTGTTAGTAAAATTGAAGTTGGCACTAACTCGGAAGTTTCCTTAGGTGTGTTTTAAAGCCAAAATTGGATTCTTCTTATTGTAAGTATTGATGGTTGCTTTTGTAAATTTGTTTTTGCCTATGTATGATTTTTTTTTTCTTTTTTTGGTTAAAAGGATAAAGCACATGCATTAGATAATAGCGTTAACCCGAACTCTGTGGGTGATACAAGCAAGAGAATTGTCAAAGCTTAAGATAGTAGATACATTATTAGGAGGAGAAACATAAGACAAAAAGGAGGTGGATTAATGGCAGCCAACTTTAGCAAGATGGTCCGCAGCTTTATTTGCCTCCCTACAGCAGCGCCGGATCTTGACTTCGTGGAAAGTTTGAAGTGAATTCCTGCATTCATTCAGAATAGAATTAAAGAGCATGTTAGAAACTGAGTTGTTCGATAGAAGCTTGACAGCTTCTAAGGCATCACACTCAATAATAAGATTTGTAATTCCTGCAGCTCTAGCCAAATCCAAGAGAGCCCAGTGATTTTCTATTACTTTCATAAATAAAGGGTTGATTTGGACCTGTTTAGGAAAATAATGAAAAAGAAAAAGAAAGGAAAGATGAAATGTTAGTATGGAGTCTAGACATGGATAACAAAAAAAAAAAGAAAAAGAGAAAAAAAAAAAAGAAAAAAAAAAAAGTATATAAATCTAAGCAAGCAAGCATAAATGCCTTGTTTAATTTCTTGCTTTTAATGTTTTTTCTTTGTATCACTTTCAATTGTGTTAGAGAATGTTTTTCCTTTCTGGCATAATCGTATAATAATTCTATATATAGTAGAAGTTATAGATGAGCTCCATATAAACTTTGCTTTATCGATATTGAAATTAAACTTGGAAGCTTCCTTAGGTGTGTTTTGAAGCCAAAATCAGATTCTTCTTATTCTAAGTATTGATGATTACTCTTGCAAATGTGTTTACATGTATGTTTTTTATTTTATATATATATATATATATATATATTTATATATATATTTTGCTTTTCATATGCAATTGGGTTGGTTTGGACATGTTTAGCGAAAGGAGGGGTACATTTTGGATTCAAAAAAGCTTTAAAAAAAGAGAGTTACCAATCCAACGATCATACCCGCCTTTTGTTTGATCTTTTTTATTTTTTTCAGTGGAAACGATGAAAAGTGGCCTGGTTTGGGTGTTCAGGTTTGATCATTCTCCATTTCTTTATGTTCTTCTTGTGTTCTCCATATTGTTTATTTATTTTATCTTCCATGCGTAACATCTGTTTTACTAAGCTAATTTTGTTTGTCCCTAATATGTATTGGGTAATGATTTTGGACCTGTTTAGTTTCATCATGCTTATATCTGATATAATCTTTTTATACATGCTTACATAGTTACATACTTATATAATAGGTCCTTGTTTTATAGCTGTTTGATGAACGTACCATGTCAACGATTCAATTGCAGTAATGTTGATTTCAAAACTATTATGCCCCATTTTTCATTCATCATAGTAAAGACTTCTAGATACAGGAATCAACATCTAAAAAAAAAAAAGGGGGATAAGACTACTAATTACCTCTTTCAGATTCACAAAATAGTATAAATGTCTTGTCTAATTTCTTGCTTTTAATATTCTTTCTTTGTTTCACTTTCAATTGTGTTAGAGAATGTTTTTCTTTTCTGACACAGTTGTATAATAATTCTATATATAGTAGAAGTCATAGATGAGTTTCATATAAACTTTGTTTTATCGATATTGAAATTGAACTTGGAAGCTTCCCTAGGCGTGTTTAGAAGCCAAAATTGGATTCTTTTTGTTGTAAGTATTGATGATTGCTTTTGCAAATCTATTTACATGTATGTTTTTTATTTTATATATATAAATAAATATATATATATATATATATATATATTTTGCTTTTCGTATGGGTTGGTTAGGACTAGTTTAGGGAAAGGAGGGGAAAATTTTGGATTAAAAAAAGCTTTACAAAAAGAGAGGAAAGACGATGTTGCATTGTTACCAATCCAACGATCATACCCGCCTTTTGTTTGATCTTTTTTTTTTTTCAGTGGAAACGATGAACAGTGGCTTGGTTTGGGTGTTCAGGTTTGATCATTCTCCATTTTTTATGTTCTTGTGTTCTCCATATTGTCAATTTATTTTATCTTCCATGTGTAACATCTGTTTTACTAAGCTAATTTTGTTGGACCCTAATATGTATTGGGTAATGATGTTGGACCTGTTTAGTTTCATCATGCTTATATCTGATATAATCTTTTTATACATGCTTACATAGTTACATATACTATAGGTCCTAGTTTTATAGCTGTTTGATGAAAGTACCGTATCAACGATTCAATTGCAGTAATGTTGATTTCAAAACTATTTTGCCCCATTTTTCATTCATCATAGTAAAGACTTCTACGTCCAGAAATCAGCATCTAAAAAAAAAAAAGGACAAGACTACCAATCACCTCTTTTAGACTCACAAAAAAGTGAGAGTTTTGTACATTGACAAACCCTTATATAGTAAAGCCTTCTTGGTAACCATTTTTAAAACCTGCAGTGCACTTTTGGAATTCCAAAATCCAAACAGTCAAATTGGGTTGCTAAATGACACATGAGGTGCTAGTGCTTGAAACAAAATATGGGCACAGAAGTGAAGTTTTAGTAGTTTAATGCATAGCATACTGGTAAGTTGGGTGAATTATGGGTTTGACAATTGCGATAATGGGCAGGGTATATTGGGCCAGTGCCAAGTGGAGAGTGTTGTGTAGCCTTTTAGAAGCATGGCCAATATCTTATGATAGGAAGGCCTAGAGTTCTTTATGGGCTAGTGTTTATCGAAGTTTATTTGGGGCTTTTTTTTTTTTTTTTTTTTTTTTTTTTTTTTTTTTTTTTTTTTTTTTAAATAGAGAACGAAGTTATCAAGAACCAATTGAAATCCTATCGTTTCTCAAAAAAAAAAAAAAAAAAAAGAAAAGAAAAGAAATCCTATAAAAAAAAAAAAAACCAATTGAAAAATAATTAGTATTAGACACCAGAACTATCCTTTTAAGGGAGAAAATATGTGGACACAACTTTTGTGCCACAATTTTGATGTGGATGATAGTGAATGGTGGAGAAAAAATGGTGGGTCTATAAGAAAATGACTTACAGCTTGCCATGTTAGACTTGTGACAAAAATTGTGATCTTAGATAAGCAGCGTTAAGAAGAAAACTAACTATAAATATTCATTCAGCAACTTGATTTGTTGCCATCGTCATAACAGCAAGTGCTTAGGCCATTCCTCTTACCCCTTTTATAGAGTGCCATTCTTGTGCTGACACTGATGGCTACTTACCATTGCATCATTACATGCAATTCTTCAAAACTACACTTCAAAAGTGTTTGCAGTAACTGGTCACCTTGAAATTTAGCTATCTTTAACTCTCAAACTCCAATAAATTCCAGATTAGAAAGCAGAGAGGTAAATGAATAACTATGATCGCACATTGGAAAACAAAGAGATAAAGAAATAGCTATTATTGCATAGTGAAAAGTTATGAATAATGAATTATATCTGAAGCCTTATATACAGGCATTAGTGTTAGGGATGTGGAGGCTTTAATCCAGGTGAGGGATTTGGCCCAAAGTGGTCATCACATGAGTAGTTTGGTGGATTTTAGGATTGAAAGATGACTTTGAGGCTAAATTGTGAGTAATGAAGAAAAAATTGTGGGTTCATGTGAAAGAAAAAAACAATCAATTGTAGTCAGAAAAAGTGTGGTAAAGGTTGTGGTCCTGAAATAATTGTGAGATTATTTTGAGTTCTTCTAGGACAAGACACTTGGGCACACACTTTATCACAATTTTCTGGATGTCATCATTTACACGAGTGTATCACTTAAAGCACTCTAATCACTAATTGACACCTAAAGAAGTTTTCTAAGGTTGGGTCCCCAGACTTTTTGATTATGTAGTACACTTGGTGTATTATATATTCCTCTTACATATAAGGAGGGCTCTATACTTGTTAGTGATGACTATATATGAGATTCATATCTTGTGATAGGAACATATGTTGATAGGAATGTATTGTATATCGGGTATGACGAGGTTTTCGTGAGTCGCCTCTAAGATTTGAATTTGGATTTATGACTCTTTACTAGCTTTGAATATTTTCTTAAACTAGCCATCCTTAAAAAAATGATATAAATAAATAAATTTGGAAAAGGGTGCGTTATGATTACCCACTATTTCTTCTTCCTACTCTCTTGGACTGAATCAATATAGCCATTGACGCAATGTTTTGCAACCACAAAGCATCACATTGCAACTATGTCATCTCCTTACATTGCTCATAGAGACAACCAAAATGATCTTATGGGGCACATAATGCAAGCAAAATTTCTTGTTGCTAGAGACTTCCGTTTTCACTTGGCAATGGTAGTTTTAGGAATTTTTTTAAGGTAGTCATTAAGAAACTTAAATTATAGAAATGCGTAAAGTTATCTCATAAATGAATTAGAAAATAAAATGTTAGTATGGACTTGTAAAGGAAAAGAAAGAGGAAATGTTAGCATGAAGTCTAGACATGTATTAAAAAAAGATAAAAGAAAAGTGAAAGAATGGTAGATAAATCTAATCAAGAAAGCATAAATTCCTTTGTGAGCTTCTCTACTTGCTTGCTTCTCATGTTTTTTCATTATTTCACTTTTTTTTGTGTTGGAAAAAGTTTTTCTTTTTTGACACAATAGCATAGTAATTCTATGTACAGTAAGAGTTATAGATGAACTCCACATGAATTTAGCTTTAACAAAATTGAAATTAACACTAACTCGGAAGTTTCCTTAGGTGTGTTTTGAAGCCAAAACTAGATTTTTCTTGTTGTAAGTATTGACAGTTGCTTTTGCAAATTTATTTCTGCCTATGTGTGATTTTCTATTACCTTTATAAACAGTGGGTTGATTTGGACATGTTTAGAAAATAACGAAAAATAAAAAGAAAAATAAAAAGAGAGGAAAGATGAAAGGTTAGTATGAAGTCTAAACATGGATAATAAAAATAAAGGAAAAGAGATAAATAATATATATATATATATATACATATATAAATTAAAGCAAGTAAGTCTAAATACATTGTCTAATTTCTTGCTTCTCATATTCTTTCTTTGTTTCACTTTCCTTTGTGTCGGAGAATATTTTTCTTTTGACACATAATTGCATAATAATTTTATATACGGTAGAAGTTATAGATAAGCTCCATATAAACTTTGCTTTATTAATATTGAAATTGAACTTAGAAGCATTTCTAGATGTGTTTAGAAGCCAAAATTTGATTCTTTTTTTGTTGTAAGTATTAACAATTGCTTTTGTAAAAATATATATATATATATATATATATATATTTATATATATTCTGCTTTTCATAAATAATGTGTTGGCTTGGACATGTTTAGGGAAAGGTGGGGAAAATTTTGGATTAGAAAAAGCTTTAAGAAAAAAGAAAGAGACGATGTTGCGTTGTTACCAATCCAACGATCATACCCGTCTTTTGTTTGATCCTTATTTTCGGTGGAAGCGATGAAAAGTGGTCTGGTATTGGATGTTCAGGTTTGATCTTTCTCCATTTCTTTATGTTCTTCTTGTGTTCTCCATATATATTGTTTATTTATTTTATCTTCCATGTGTAACATCTGTTTTACTCAACTAATTTTGTTGGTCCCTAATACGTGTTGGGTAATGATGTTGGACCTGTTTAGTTTCATCATGCTCAAATAGTTACATACTTATACAATAGGTCCTTGTTTTATAGCTGTTTGATGAAATTACCATACGACGATTCAATTGCAGTAATGTCGACTTCAAAACTTTTATGCCCCATCTTTCATTCGTCATAGTGAAGACTTTTATGCAGTGCACTAATGCTTGAAACAAAATTTTCAATCAAAATATGGGCACAGAAGTGAAGTTTTAGTAGTTTTATGCAAAGCATATTGGTAAGTTGGGTTAATTATGGGTTTGCCAATTGCGATGAAGGGCAGGGTATATTGGGCCAGTGCCAAGTAGAGAGTGTTGTGTAGCCTTTTAGAAGCATGGCCAATATCTTATTATAGGAAGGCCTAGAGTTCTTCATTGTTTAGTGTTTACCGAAGTTTATTTGGGGCTTGTTTTTCAAGAGAACGAAATTGCTTATCAAGAACCAATTGAAAAATAATTAGTATTAGACGTCAAAACTATCCTTTTAAGATAGAAAATCTGTGGACACAACTTTTGTGCCACAACTTTGATGTGGCTGACTGTGAATGGTGGAGACAAAGTGGTAGGTTTCTGTGAAAGTGGTAAGCAGTCACTCATGTCAGGTTAAACTTGTGACAAAAGTTGTGATCCTAGAAGAGTAGCGTTAAGAAGGAAGCTAACAATAAATATTCTTTCAGCTACTTGATTTATTGCGACCGTCATAACAGCAAGTGTTTAGGCCATTCCTCTTACCCCTTTTAAAAGGTGCCATTCATGTGTTGACATTGGTGGCTACTTACCATTGCATCATTACATGCAATTCTTCAAAACTACACCTCAATAGTGCCTGCAGTGACTGGTAACCTTGAAATTTAGCTATCAACTGTCTCAAACTCCAATAAATCCCAGATTAGAAAGGAGAGAGGTAAACATATAACTATGATCGCACATTGGAAAACAAAGAGATAAAGAAATAACTATCATCCCATAGTGAAAAGTTGTAAATAATGAATTGTATCTGAAGCCTTATATACAGGCATTAGTGTTAGGGATGTGGAGGCTTTAATCCAGGTGAGGGATTTGGCCCAAAGTGGTCATCACAGGAGTAGTTTGGTGGATTTTGGGATTGAAAGACTACTTTGAGGCTAAAACGTTCGTTGACATTGCCCATGGATGTAGGTATGAAATTGATTGATCATGCTAAAATTTTCTGTGACGTGGATGACTTTTATCATCTTTTCTATAAGTGTGCATCTGCTAGCCCCAAATTTAAGCATACTGATAGTTTTTGTTCAACAGTGGAATGCACAGGCTGGATTTTTCATGACTCTTTAAAACTGTCACATAAATGAATGTGTGGCAAATAATCTACCAAATTTCCAGTCTCAGACATTTTAAGTACCTACAACTTGAGACTTTTACCTGGACATATCACATCAGAAATCCCTCTTTCCATTTAAGATGAGATATTATTTAAAGTGGAATTCTTATCATGTTTTGTCCTTTCTGTATTTGACATGACTCATTATTATGTACTTATCATCTTCCATGTGTGGCCCCATAGAACTGGAGTTGGATTCTAAAACGATCACTCATTGAATCTTTTTGTAAAGCAGAAGATCAAAACAACATAATCTTTTTGTACAGCAGAAGATCAAAACAACATAATGAGCCTATCAACAAAGTTTACGTGGAAATCTCTCATTGCCATTAGGAACTCGAATTGTCTACATTTCAACAGCTAGAATATCGCAGAGCAAAAGAGCCTATGTGTCCCAGCAAGGACTGTTCTACTCATATCATTGGAACCTTGATGTAATTTTGGAAGGTAACAAATGTCACAACTCACAAGGTCATCCTCACTTGATATGAGCTTTTCCTTTGGTAAGTGCCTTCTATGGTTTTGGCCTATGAGTGGTTCTAACCATCTCTAAAGGGTTTAGTATCTGGTCATTTGCCATCAACAAAGTGCATGATATGAAGTCAGTTAACTCTGGAAGATGAATGACTTTTAAAAACTTCAGTCCCTGCATGTGCTTTGTAATGGTGGGACTCACTTAACCGCCCACAATCTCAGTTGGCAACAATGTCCCTTTTTGAAGCACATTGACAAGCTTTCATGAGTTCTGCTCATTGTATGACAGGGACATTGGTTGTAATTTTATACCTGTTATCTTTCCTTTCTATTTTCAATATGGTTCCCCCTGTGGCAGGCAGTAATTTAATTAATCATATGAAGTATGTGAAACTATGTAAATTTGGATGCCACTGTGCCTTTCAACCAAGGTGTTTCAACTCTAGCTTCCCCTATTAAAACCGTTCCACAATTGACACAAAAACAGTTCATATCAATAGTGATAAAATACTGCAAGACACTCAAAATACACACAATTTGGTGACATGCTGTGATTAAGGTACTTTTCCAAAGCAAATTCTGTGTAATTGAAGACTCCATTGACTCCCAAAAATAAGAGGGAACCAAAAAAAAGAAAAAAAGGAAATGAAATTTTGGAACATAAAATCAAAATGAAAGATGTATCTTTTGACAACTGCAACCTTCTAATCTATCAGGATATTGAATTTCTCCACCTTCTAGGAGTCTTTCTAGTCTGTTCTGCAGCAGTTGAGAGCTGAGGCCCAATATCCTGGTTTTCTAAAGTAGTCATCTTTGTAAGTTTGCTCAGTTTCTTCCACCCGCTGCTCCATGCTGATGTCTGTTTCTGCTTTAACATTTTATCAAACTGTCTCTGCAGATTCTCCATGTCATTCTGCAGCTCAAGGTACTTAGCTTTAACACTTTCCAGCTCAAACTTGAGGGTGTTAATGTCCTTTTTAGCGGCTGTCCATCCTTCCTGGAAGGATTGTGGTGTTCCTTCAAGTAGTGTTTTCCGGTTTGAAATTATAGGCTGGTAGAGAGATTCACTAGTTTCTTTCAGGGAGCTGTTGGCTAGTGCATTGCTTATCTTTACCTGCTCAGAGAAGAGGACTTGCACAACAACTCTTAATGGAAGGCGTTCATTTTGGGCAGCATGCATGCATGCATCAATTGAGAGCTTCTGGCAATCCATCACACGGCAAAGTCTCTTCCTTTCATGCTCAGAAAGTGTTGGATGGGCCTGTTATTTTGCTAGACGGATAAGAATTCGAATAAAGAGAATTTGCAGGGTACATGGAACTCCAATACTCTCATCATGGGGCTGAAGCACATAAATATTCATACTTTTTCAAGAATATATTTTTCATTTCTCCAAATCGAAGGCAAATAACATTGTTTGTTATTATTACTTTTTTCTTTTAATCCAGTCAAATCATGAGATTTTGTATACTATGCATGTTTATGGATCTCATATCATGGATTTTACAAACAAAAGCATAACATTACTTGCGTCATGATTGAGCATATATATGATATTATTATAGAATAAGTATGTCTGTTTATATATGACGCTATGATTATAGAATGAGTTTGTCTGCGTACATGCTATTTTGATTTACTGGAGGACAAAGTTTTTCACATGGCATAAGTTTGGCTCAGATTATGGTTTCTTGCATTCCTCTGAACGTTTCCTGTTTTTTGACCCAACTGAATTTCTGATAGACAGGCATGAGTGCATGCTCATATTTGTAACATGATGCTTGCGTATAAAATATTCAAATGAATTGTAGAGTTCCTCTGATTTAAAGCACTAAAACTCTTGATTTTTACAACTAAACTGCTTAGATTAATCAAGTATGCTAATAAGTAGACATAAGCTAGCGGGCACTACTGCAAAGGAGTTCCATATATTCACTAGATTAATGTATGAGGTACAGTCTATATTGAGCAATTTTTTAAACCAGACATCGTAACTTTAGGAATAAGGAATTACCTTGAGGTAAGAATCAATTGCTCTGTAAAGTCCATCATCACAGGTCCTTGCAGATTCAGGCAAAGCTTCTGCGAGTACCTGAAACTTTGTTAGGGAAAGGCTTCTATCTCTGGACACCTCTGTAAGATAACTGTCAACAAGCCTTGAAACTCTCATCTTAGCATTTGGATTAGAACCCCTTTGACTACCTTCATACATGTGTTTATCAGAAAAAGATTGACTGCTGGGACTTGAACTTTCTGTCTGTTCTTGAACTAGAAAATGCTCCAAAAGCCTGTGGACAAGATCCACATCATACATTGTCTCACTTTTATTGTAAGAAGGAATAAGAAGATCTGCCAATGTAGCCTGCTCAAATTGCATTCCCACTCGTTTCTCCAATTCAGTTACCAAAGCTGGAGACACTTTCAACATGTTTGCCATTCTCAAAAGCCGAAGTAGGAAGCTGCATGAGACACTATCCTTCTGTGGTGGAATTATGCTGATGAGGCTCTCAATGATCATTCGCTGATCTTTGGCCTGAACAGTTGGAAGATCATCTTTGGTTCCTGCAACAATCATATGAAGTCCTCCCTTCCAACTATTGCTGCTGCCACTAGTATTACTGTTGCTGATATTGCTTCCTTCATCTCCTGGCCCTGTCCCATCACTTATCAAACCTGGAAGCCATTTAGCTGCATAATGCATTATTGAAGCTCCAATCAGTTCAAATCTCATTCCCTTTACCTTAATTGCAGTGATGACCCTGACAAAGTGATCAATCCTAAGGATTGAAACATCTTCAAACCACCAATCGGGAGGAACTTGCTGATTTTTACCGGGACTGGAGTCCTTCATGTCATTCCACTTTGGGCTGGAAGCTTTTGGGATTTTTCCAGTGTATGCCCATCTTATTCCTTTTGGATTGGCACAAGCTTTCCAAGCAATGGATTCACTGCATCTTCGGACAATTTGAAGGTTCTCTGCCCATGGTGAGAGCTTCTCACAGCTTTTTAGCACCACTATAGAGTCCCTCCATGAGGATAATACTACATAGCTTAGAAATGCTTCAGTTTTGAATATAAGATTTCCTTCTTCCAAGTCCTCTGTCATTTCAAGATACTCTGCAGCACATCTTAGGCCAGAAATATTGGCTGCTGTCAGATCAACAGCAATTCCATAGCAGAATTTTGCTGCTAACTCAAAAGCCTCAGGTCCACCGGGTTGGTCATCTAGAGCTATCATATTCAACTCCGGGTTGTGTGATTCATATATGAGTCTGTTCATCTTTCCACTCCGAGAAAGCAAGGGATACTTGCAAAGAAGAGAGAGAGAAAAAGCCATGAAATCAATCCATAAGTTAATAGTAATTAGCTTTGAATTTTGGAGCTACAAGAAGTATTATTTAACCATTTTTGTTTGACAGAAATTTAACTACCTTATGCAAGTGGAAATTAACACCCCCAACTTGAACTAGAAGGTCACTTGGAACATCAGTTGCAACATACCTGCATACAAAACAAACACACCACATGCTTCAGAAGTTTACATAGTCTCAGTTCTGCAGATATTTCTAAAAAACCAGATACATACTAGCATGAATAAAGGAAAAATTCATAGCTGTATTAGATTTAAACCGTACAAACACCATTTTGGATGAATTAAATTATAGCAAGATACTATTTTGCATTTGTACTGAACAAAAGTTAACTTACTGAACCTGACATGCTCTGGACTACGCTAATAGTTCTAATAAAGCATTTATCTACTAGTACTAAGATGCTTTGTACTTTATCATACATACCAAGACTGGCCCCTTAGCTCAAACCCGTCAGTCTTGACGCCATGCTTGTTTGAATTAAGAACTCCATTCCCATAGTCTCGGCCTCTAACTGACTCAGTCTCTGACTCCTCCCACATGATGAAACCAAATAGCCAGGAAACTTGGATAGGATCTTCTCGAAAAAGTGCCACTAATTTAGAGGCAAAACAGAGAGAAACTGAGCACAAGAAAGAGTCAGTTAACAACCAGAAAGACACAGGACTAACAGGTATAAAAGGAAAATTCCCACATGGGATGCTTGGAATTATCTTCAAATGTCGGCTTTGTAACTGATTTTCATGGCCACTCACAGGCTGTGAAGTAATGGGCATAGTAACACTGTGCTTGGATCATTTGAGTTTTGCATTTCTTTAATTTTAGCTTTGGATTTCAGATACTTTTCACTATGCATAAAGAATGGGATATTCATCAGTTTCATTTTTCTGACTTTCTTTCTGCTAATTTTTCTTTCTAGATCTTTTTTTTTGTTTTTGTTTTGACAATTAGATATTTTCTTTCTATATAAGGAATTTATCGCAATCCCAAAATATTCCTCTTTGACGAGAAAGAATAAAAAGGTTATTTACGTAGCAGGTGTTATTATTATTATTATTATTATTATTTGTTTTAAATCTATTTATTTATTTTTCCCCCGTAACAGATAAAATCCTTCCAAATCACAAAATTGTCACTGTTCTGGGACCATGGTTTTTAGTGGGACGTGGATGTGGCTTCTCTACAGACTACAGTGACGTTCCTCTCAAAGGGTCACATGCCATCAAATTCATAAACGCCTCACGTAAAGTTAAATTAAAATAAAGATGGCAGAAATCATATTTTAGTTTTTATATTTTCAGGCAATTTTTACTTTGGTCTTTAAATTTTATTTTTACTGCTTTTAGTTTTTATCCTGAAAAATGCTTCCCATTTTGGTCTTTGCCGTTACATCAGAGACGAAAAATGCACACATGACAAACAGCAGAATTAAAAAATATTAAAATAATGTCCAAAATATTAAAAAATATTAAAAAAAGTGTGAACCGTCTGATCACCGGCAATAACACCGGCTCCTGCAATCATTTCTCAAGCTCTTCACTAATATGCACAAATTACAACCATTTGTCACATCAAATCAAAATTACTACACTTTCAATCATAAATTCATTACTTGATTGACTTGGTCATGGTTGTACCCGTTAGCTTCTTCGGGTGCCCAGATTGCACGATCTGGATTCGGGTCAAGGAAGTTGCCATTCTGAGCTCCAGAAACTTCCAGAACCTGCTCTGAGCTATGATTCTCAGACATTTCAATCGCTCATAAACGAAATTGTTGCCCCTCCAAATCTGTGAGATTCGAATAACGAAACCTGGGAGATTTGAATTCAAAATCTAGAATATGGAAATGAAAAATGAAAAGAAACGAAACCCTAGAAACGGGAAATTATTTTTGTATTTTGACCTATGAATGGAAACGGCGTCGTGTTGTTGCGGTGATCGGATGGTTCACGATGAGCTTTGGATTTTTTTAATATTTTTTAATCTTTTGGACATTATTTTAATATTTTTCAATTCTGCCATTTGCCATATGGCAGGGACCAAAATGGGAAGCGTTTTTCAAGATAGGGACTAAAAGCGGTAAAAATAAAATCTAGGGACCAAAGTGAGAATCAACTGAAAATGTAGGGACTAAAATGTGATTTCCGCCAATAAAGATTTAAAGTCACCTTGTAATGAATGGTTAATGGCTTTGTTTATAATACTCATGGTTACATAAATACTTAACTCCGCCTTAGGGTTGTAAATTAGTTGACTTTTGTCAAGTATTGAATGTTCAAGCTTAGTTTGAGCTTGAATTGAGCCTGCAAACAATCTTTGAGTTTGAGCTCGTCAGAAACAACAAAAGCTTGAGCTCAGCTTGGTTTGGCTTGATTCATTTGTCAAGCTAAGCTTGAGCTCAATATCAAGCACTTGTGACCGAGGTCCAATACAATTACATTATCAAACTCATACTAAGCATATTATCAAGTCCATTTGGTTTGAAAGAGTGATCTCAACTCCCAATTAATTAAAAACTTAGTAAGATATGAGTTTATTATTCAAGACCATATCAAACTTATTACCAAGCCTGTAAACCAACCTAAGCTCGACTTATTTTTTGTCGAGTCATATTATTCACGAACCTGTTCATGAAAATCTTTTTTTTTTGGGGGGGGGGGGGGGTTCAACTTGTTTATTAAATAGTCTAAAATTAAAACTTAAGCTTGACTTACTCATAAACAAGCAAACATAAACGAACTTTTTATTAAGTGAACGGCTTGATTCATTTGCGGTCTTATATAATTGTGCTTTGTGTCATATATTGTGGTCATAATTAGTCTCAATCTTGGAAAAGGAGAAAGTTACGATAGATTCACAACCAATGTAAAATTTAGTTATTTTATTACGAAGAATACACTACAAAGGCTTATGTAAGTACTTATTAGTACATCTTCTCAAAAAAAAAAAAAAAAAAAGAAAAAAGAAAAAAGAAAAAAGAAAAAGAAAGTACTTATTAGCTTAGCATTTTATCTTTAAGTACAATTTTCCTTTCAAAAAAATTTCTTTTAGGTACAATTGTACTTTTTATTTAATTTTTGTTTTTACGTCCAATAAGACAATGAAATTCAACTCTTCCAAATGAGCACTAATTTTATAGAAGGTTTTAAAATTGGTGGTTAATATTCATCAAATTGGGCCCATTTCACTACTTGAACCGAAAACTATATATATATATATATATTAAAGGTTTTTTTTTTCTTATTTTTTTTATTGAAATAAAGTGGAGCCAATTTAGAGAAAGAATATTATTTCATGTGAGTCCATTGAGAGTACTTTTCTCATGAAGTTTTGAGATTTATTTATTATTTTATACTTCTTTAATTAGGTTATTTTAGGTAACAAGTGTAAGTAATATCCTCTCAAATATAAATAAGATGGCTGCCATGAACCCATCACATCTGTTAGAGGAACTCTACAACATGGAGTTATTTTAGGATTACAACCAATTTCATATTTATTTTTATAACTATCATATGTGATAGTGTTGAATATTCTCATCCCTCGTTGTTATAATTATTGGATTTGGTAGGAGTATTAATAGCCCATGTTTAATTTTTTCTTAAAAAGAATTTTTTTTTTTTACTTCAACAATAGAAAAAAAAATTGTTTAACTAATAAATATTTAGTAAATAAAATAAACGCAACCAACTAAAGAATTACTTTCCATCATGGACACTTTCAATAAGAATTGGAAAATAAATAAATAAAATTAGGGCACATCATGACCAGTAGTTGACCATATGATGACCAATAAATATATAATCTGATAGCAAAAACTTCTGAATTCTGATTGGGTTAATAGGGATGATTTTGTGTTAAAAATAAATCGTACGAATGCACATGCCCCTCAATTCAATAAAGTTTGGTATATGGGTCCCTACTGTATTTAAGAGTGTCGTCTTTCTTGTAGTCATGCAATTGGGTGTTCAATGCTTCTTCTTCTCCTTTAATTAATGAAGTAGAAAAATTCATTTTATTTGGGGCCTGATTGGTAGGTCCATTTTTGCTAGTAAAATGGTTGAAATTTGCTATGTTTAGCGGTTTCTCAATTGCACTGATACAAATAATGAGCATGTCCTCCACCATGAATAAGCAGTGGCCCTTTAATAAGGCTGTTGATTTCTTTCTTTTCTCATTGAAATTTGAAGTGCTCCCCCAAAGTGCAGGATCCTTTTACTGTTTGGAGATACTTGTGATATTTTATTTATTGTTCCCATGCCTCTCTAGCTGTTCATGAGCCCACCATCCTCTAATTTCATGTACATGTTTTGTTTGATTCAATGTCTTTATTTTATCAGGAGCAGAAAATAGCAAGCATACATTTTTTTTCATAATAGTAATAGGATTTTGTTAGAATACTTTCATGAAGCTTTGGTTATAAAGTTTATATTAATAATTTTAGTGGACTCCTAACGCATCACATGGCATGAGAGAGAGAGAGAGAGAGAGAGAGAGAGAGAGAGAGAGAGAGAGAGAGAGAGAGAGGAAATATAAACACTAAATGAGTGGATGTTCACTTAATGCCATCACAGTTTGTAGGGGGCAAATCTTTAGGGTTTCACTATTTCTTGTGTTGTTATATATAAGTTATTGAAAACTCATTGCTTTTCACACCATAATTATAATGCATATTTTTTAATTTGATTTTTATTACATGAAAGCTAAAACTAATTAGAACTCACTATTTTACAAAAATATTAAATTCCAAAACTGAACAAGTTCCATTAAATTATATTTGGTATTTTCACATTGTAGGGAATAAGGCCCAAATCTGATCTTGGGCCTTGGGCCTTGGGCCTTGGCCGAGGATATGGTAATCCGAGGACAACCAAACAAATATAAACGATTTAATTCTATGCCTTCGTTGTCATGATGTTACAAAGGGCAGTCCGAGGGAGAACATCTCCTCGGACGAGTCCAGGCACAGATCCTATTAATCAAGACAATCTTCTAAAAAGTTCCAGAGAAAAGGATGTGCACCTCGAGCGTACCAAAAATGAAAGCTAGGAGGTGCCTAAGGAAAAGCTGCTACCATTACATTTAATGCGCTGCAGCTACTTTTCTGGTCGCATTTATGAGGAGAAGACCCCTGAACAGTGCTACCTTGGCTGCCACAACTTACGGGGAGCCAGAGGGGTGTCTGATGGAACGGGTACTCAAGTGGTAGCTTGGATGATCAACAAGTGAAAGGTCAAGATCACTAAAAGGGGGATATATAATGCAAGAGACCCCTAAAGAGAAAGTGGAGGAAAAAGGACTGGAGATGAGACTTGTAATAGAACTTCAAAGGCAATAGAAAAGAATTAATCTCCTCGGATTCTGCCGAGGACATTTTCCTTTAGTAAACGTCTATTATCTTTCTTTCTTTGTTGCCCTAATCTACTGGTCCGTTACTTAACTCACTACAGCCTAGCTTTCCAACCCACTTCTCTATAAATTTATTGTTCGGGCTTTTTGGGCTTGAGTCCATACACTTTATTGGGCCAAGAATTCAAATAAGGACCCTACAATTGGTTCCTTCTATGGGAAGAGCTTGTGTGATAGTGAGTGCAACGGACAACGATGGTGAGGTCAAATCCACATCACACAGAGTCTGCGGGGTCTGAACAACAAGATGGTTTCCTGAATCTTGAACGTGAGAAAGATCGTGAGGGAAGTGTACATACCATGCACACGAGTAGAAGCCGTTCTCGAGTGAAAAGCCACGCCTTTCGAAGGTCTAATGACAATAGGGCCTTGCGGTTGCAAATCGATGAGTTGAAGAGGAAGTTACACGACACACGGCGAAAGCGAGACTCTTCTAGCTCTAACAGCTCCTCTGGGGACGAGGGGGATGACGACTATAGACGAAGGTCAAGGACTCCTTCAAGCGAGTCTTTTTCCCAAGAAGAGGAGTATCATCACAGGCGTAAGCGTAAGGGCTCGTCTCATAAAGGCCTGGGAAACGACGCCATAAGCAAATCATTGCACCAGATTTCCAAATCACCTTTCATGCGTAAGATTGAGGCAGCAAAGCTTCCACGACGCTTCCACCAACCCACGTTCACCATTTATAATGGTTGAACGGACCCCGTGGAGCACGACAACCACTTCAACCAGAGGATGGCTGTCCATTCTAGGAACGAGGCTTTGATGTGTAAAGTTTTCCCATCTAATCTAAGACCCATAGTGATGAGGTGGTTTGATGGCCTAAAGGCCGAGTCCATAGGCTCTTTCAAGGGACTATCCAGGGCATTTGGCTCTCGTTTCATCATGTGTAGTAGAGTCCCACGGCCCTTAGGCTCTCTGCTGTCCCTATCCATGCAAGAAGGGGAAACCCTGTAAGCTTACTCGGACAAATACTGGGAGATGTTTAATGAGATAGATGGAGATTTTGATGATGTTGCTATCGGCACTTTCAAGGTTGGCCTCCCAACCAAGCATGGATTAAGGAAGTCCCTCACAGGCAAGCCGGTTACCAGTGTACGCCAGCTTATGGACCAGATCAATAAGTATAAAAGGGTCAAGGAGGACTAGCTGCAAGGGAAGGGAAAGGCTAAGATTATCCCCCAAAAGCGGAGGGATTTCAGGTTGGACCGATACAATAATGGTTGGTTGAGGGTAGCTCGGAGTTGCTAGTGCATAAGTAGTTAATACCGTGTTCTAAAAGCCAGTGCACCAGGTTCTTGAAAAAATCAAGCACGAACCATTCTTAAAGTGGCCAACCAAGATGGCAGGGGACCTCATGAAGTGCAATCAGAACCTATATTGCCGATATCATTAGGAACCGGGGCACACCACAGAGGAATGCAAAAACTTGTGGAGTCACTTGGACCAGCTTATCCAAGAAGGGAAATTGGGGCACCTCCTGCACCATTCCAGTGGTGTACAGGGCTAGCCCCGAGTAGATGCACCCTTAAGACCCCCCATAGGCACGATAAATGTCATCTTTGCAGCTCTAGGAAGGACCGACTCCTACCCATCCAGGGTGATGTTCGTGGCACGGTTGTCAGCCGATGATAATAGTACAACTCAGAAGAGGGCAAAGGTGGACGATCAACCTGTGTTGAGTTTTTAGAAGGAAGACAATATAGGATCCGTACAGCCTCACGACGACGCTCTAGTGGTGACACTTAGAATCAGAGGGTATGACGTGAAGAGGGTGATGGTGGACGACGGTAGCGGCACTAAGATTATGTATCTCGACCTTTACAAAGTGCTGGGTCTCAGGCCTCAGGACCAAACACCCTACAGTTCCCCCTTGGTGAGCTTCGATGGGAAGACTGTCATTCCAAAAGGCCAGATTAGACTACCCGTGCAGACGGGCCCGGAGGTGGTAGAGGTAGACTTCATCATGGTGGATACTTACTCGCCTTACACGACCATCGTTGCTAGACCCTAGCTTCATACCTTAGAGGCTGTCACCTCCACTATGCACCAGAAGGTGAAATTTTCCTCCGGAGGGCAGGTCATGGAAGTCATCGGGTGCCAGTCCATGGCAAGGCAATGTTTGGTGGCGGCCATTTCACATCGGCCTGAAGCAGAGCCCTCGATCTCAGCCCAAAAAGGCTTATAGCAATCAAAAGACCCGGGACCACCTATTAGGGCGCTTGCCGAGGAGGCGAGATGTAAGGATTTAGAGAAGGTGGTTATCGGTGATGACCCTGAAAGGTTTTTCCAAGTCGGCTCTCAACTGTCTTTTCAGGAGAAGAAGGAATTAATCGAGTTTCTCAAGGAAAAAGTGGACATATTTGCGTGGGACGTTTATGAGGCCCTAGGGGTTGATCCAAACTTCATCTGTCAGCATCTAAATGTTAACCCATCTGTTTCCCCCAAAAAGCAACTACCTCGGCACCCGTCCAAAGAGCATGCTGACGCTGTCAGAGACGAAGTGATGAAGCTCAAGAAAGCGGGGCTATCAAGGAAGTTTTCTATCCCGAGTGGCTAGCCAATACCGTCGTGGAATAGAAGAAGAGCGGGAAGTGGCGAGTCTGTGTAGATTTCACGGACTTGAATAAAGCTTGCGCAAAGGATCCCTTCCCTATGCCTTGGATAGACCAACTGGTGGATACGATCGCGGGCCACCCTCAGATGACCTTCTTAGACACCTTCCAAGGGTATCACTAGATACCATTAGCCCTAGAAGATCAAGAGAAGACAGCTTTCGTCACGCCTATTAAAAACTACCATTACAAGGTGATGCCTTTCGGATTGAAGAATACAGGTTCTACTTACCAGAGGATGATGACTAGGATGTTCAAACCACGGTTGGGAAAGAACATAGAGGCTTATATAGACGATATGGTGGTGAAGAGTAAGGAGGTGTTTGAGCACGTGGGAGACCTCAAAGATATCTTTGAAATTCTAAGGAAACATAAGTTGTGCCTCAACGCCTCCAAGTGTTCATTTGGAGTAGGATCAGGGAAATTCTTGGGCTACATGGTAACCCACAGGGGGGTTGAGGTCAGCCTTGACCAAATCAGAGCTGTCAATAGTTTACAACCACCTTGGAATCCTAAAGAGGTCCAAAAGCTCACTGGAATGATTGCTGCCTTGAACTGATTTATTTCTCTGTCGGCGGATAGGTGTAGACCTTTCTTCCTCCTAATGAACAAGTGGAAGGGATTTGAGTGGACAGAAGAATGCGTTTTGGCATTCCAACGGCTCAAGGAATATCTATCTCGACCTCCGATCATGTCAAGTCCTGAGGCCGATGAAGTCTTATTTGCTTATTTCGCTGTTGCACCAAATGCGGTAAGCCTAGTGCTAATACGGATGGATGATGGCATACAACGACCGGTTTATTACGTAAGCAAATCACTGCACGAAGCCAAGGTTCGTTATTTACCGTTAGAGAAAGGCATCTTGGCGGTGGTTCACGCTACACGAAAGCTCCCTCATTATTTCCAAGCACATACAGTTATTGTTCTGACGCAGCTCCCACTCAGGTCCATACTTCAGAGTGCTGACTATACGGGGAGAATCGCTAAGTGGGGGACGATTCTAGGGGCTTTCGACATCAAGTACATGCCTCGTACCTCCGTCAAGAGCCAAGTTCTCGCGGATTTGGTGGCCGAGTTCGTTGAACCCTTATTAGAAGGAGTGGCCGAGACATCAGGTATGGGTGAAAAGTCAGTCTGCATAATCTCTCTCCAAGGACCCGCATGCTGGAAAGTATATGTTGATAGGGCGGCAAACTAAAGAGGCTCTAGAATGGGGCTGGTCCTGATTTCTCCAAAAGGGCTCGTTATCGAAAAAGCGCTTAAATTGGGCTTCTCGGCCACAAATAATGAGGCCGAGTATGAGTTCCTACTGAAAGGGATGTCCATGGTCGAAAAGCTTGGTGGAAAGAGAATAAACATGTACTCAGACTCAAGACTGGTCGTTGGCCAAGTAAATGGGGAGTTGGAAGCAAGAAATGGAAGAATGCGAGAATACCTAGGCCAAGCCCAACACCTACGGTCACATTTCGATTCTTTTAACCTATTACATATCCCTAGAAGTGGAAACACGTATGCTGACTCTCTAGCCACACTTGCTACCTCCTCAGCGCAGAGCCTGCCTCGGATCATTCTCATGGAGGGTTTATACGTGCCAGCAGAGATGAAGAAGGATGTGACCCGCGTCCACCATTTCAGGGTAGGGCCTAGCTGGATGGACCCCCTAATACTATTCTTGAAGGACGACATCCTACCCGAGGACAAGGCAGAGGCCGATAGGATTCAAAGAAAGGCCACACGATTTTGGTTATTCGAAAAGCAGAAATTATATAAACGCTCTTTCTCTGGGCCATACCTGCTGTGTATACACCCTGAAGCAACAAACTTACTTCTTGAAGAAATGCATGAGGGGATTTGCGGAAGTCACACTGGAGGGAGATCCTTGTCACATAAAGCCATTACCCAAGGCTATTGGTGGCTCAACATGCAAAAAAAAACACAAGAATATGTTAGGAAATGCGACCATTGCCAAAGGTTCGCACCAAATATACATTAGCTGGGAAGAGTCCTCAACTCTCTATCCAGCCCGTGGCCATTTGCTCAGTGGGGCTTAGACATTGTTGGCCCTTTCCCCAAAGCCGCTGAGAATAAGAGATACCTGCTCGTTGGCACGAATTACTTCACCAAGTGGGTAAAAGCCAAGCCCCTGGTGAACATTAGAGATGAAGATGTCAAGAAGTTCATTTGGAGAAATATCGTCACCCGGTTTGGGGTCCCTTATACCCTCACCTCGGATAACGACCTTCAGTTCGATAGCAAAGCCTTCAGGTGCTACTGTTGCAGCCTTGGGATCAAAAATTGATACTCCACCCCTGCTTATCCCTAAAGGAATAGACAAGCCAAGGCCGTAAACAAGGTCATAGTAAACGGACTCAAGAAGAGGCTAGATGATGCGAAAGGAAAATGGGTGGAAGAACTGTCACATGTTCTTTGGGCGTATCGAACAATGCCGCGTAGATCAACAGGGGAAATCCCCTTTTCAATGACTTATGGAGCCGAGGCTATTATTCCGTTAGAGACCGGCTTCCCAACATTTAAGAACCACCTTTTTCGATCTGAGCAGTACGAATGCATTGTTGGAAAAAAGTATAGATCTAATCGAAGAACGAAGGGAAAGTGCAAGGGTCCAACTAGCATACTACCAATACAAACTCAAACAAAGTTATGATGCCCACGTGAAGCTAAGGCCTCTAGTAACGAAAGACCTGGTGTTGAGGAAAGTCATGGGTAACACAAAGAATCTGGCCTGGGGAAAATTGGGACCGAATTAAGAGGGTCTATATCTCATCACTTCGGTGGTAGGCATAGGTGCATACTACTTGGAAGACTTAGATGAAAAAATGATACCACACCCTTGGAATGTAAATAACCAGAAAAGGTACTATTATTAATGAAAATTCCCTATATCCCTTGCTTGTCTATTATTTGAATGCCTCTTGCTATCCACTAAGTTACTTTTTATACGTGTTCAAACAGAACCAAGGGCATGCCTGTGTCCTCGAACTAGATGCTTTGGAAAAATTAACATTAAGTTATTTTTCATAAGTGTTCAAACAGAACCAAGGGCATGCCTGTGTCCTCGAAACAGATGCTTTGAGAAAATTAACACTAAGTTACTTTTCATAAGTGTTCAAACAGAACCAAGGGCATGCCTGAGTCCTCGGACCAGATGCTTTGGGAAAATTAACACTAAGTTAGTTTTCATAAGTGTTCAAACAAAACCAAGGGCATGCCTGTGTCCTCGGATTAGATGCTTTGGAAAGATTAACACTAATTTACTTTTCATAAGTGTTCAAACAGAACCAAGGGCATGCCTGTGTCCTCGGACCAGATGCTTTGGGAAAATTAACACTAAGTTACTTTTCATAAGTGTTCAAACAGAACCAAGGGCATGTTTGTGTCCTCGGGCCAGATGCTTTGGGAAAATTAGCACTAAGTTACTTTTCATAAGTGTTCAAACAGAACCAAGGGAATGCCTAGTCCTTGGACTACGTGCTTTGGGGAAATTAACACTAAGTTACTTTTCATAAGTGTTCAAACAGAACCTGAGTCATGCCTAAGTCCTCGAATCACATGCTTTGGGGAAATTAACACTACGTCCTTCTTACAAGTAATCAAGCAGAACCAAAGTTATACTTGAGTCAAAACAGATTCCAATCTTTTGTCGTTTGTCTTAACCTAGTGCCAATATGTCTCGATATATGCTTGTACTCGGTCAAATTATTTAGATTGTTAGCAGAATAATATTAGTAGTAGCAGCAATAAGCTTCGAGGCACAACAAGAAAGAATGTAGTGAATGAAAAGGAAGAATATTTCCATTAAACATAAAGGTGAGTACACTATTTTTTAATGGCAGACTGCCCTTACAAAAGATATAAATAGATGCAAAAAAAAAAAAAAAAACCTAAGTCTAGGCCTTGGCTTGAGGGAAGTCTGTCTTGGGGACGGTAGCCTAGGAAGGGACATCATCAGCTTTATATTTCGCCGCTGCGCCTTCGGCTTGGGAGACTATAGCCTTGATTGTGAGGGTGTCCTCGGACGACTTGTCCTGCAAAGGTGGCTAAACCTCCTCACTTATTCCAGCACCTTCAAGAGCTTCGGCCCCAACAGAGGGAACTTGAATAGTAGGGGGTTGCTCAGTAGGAGGGGCTGCATCTGGAATCTCTCAAATATCTTCTGGGAAGAAAATACTCTTGGCCCTCCTAAGCTCAGAGTCTACAGGAACTCTCGCTAGGTCCATGGCCATCCCCTAGGACTTGGTGCAGTAGTCCCTGCACACAATAGCCACCTCTTTTGCCAGCTGAGTCTCCGTGTCCCACATCCCGCGATCATAAGCTGCCGTCACGGCAGCCTCGGCGGCTTCCCTGGCCACTCGAGTTGCGTCCTTGAGTTTTTGCTGCTCGGCTTTGAGGTCCAAGACGTTCTGCTTTTCTGTGGCCAAGTTTATCTCTGTTACATGCAGCAGCTGACGCTGGTCCTCGGCCTGCCTCTCGGTAGTTTTTAGACCTACCAAGGCACTCTGGCGAGCTTTGTCTGCTTCCTTAAGCTTGTCGAACAGCTCGACCTGTTCTTGCCTTAGAACCCCCAATCGCTTCTCAGCCTCAAGTCGGGAGTGGGCCTCAGCCCTAGCCTCGTCGTTAGCCCTCCTAACACACTCCTCGACCACATAAACTTGCTGGGTAATCTGCATAAAAACAACAAAGAGTTTATCAGAATACGCACATGTATAAATGAGCATACGGCTAAGTATTAGGTGAGAAAGGATGCTTGTCAAGTTACTATTGCCAAGTCCCTCTTCAAAGACATGAAGAGGTCAGGTTGTTTGATACGCTTAAGGCCCTCCATGTCCCTAGGGAGAAGGAGAGGTTGTTCTAGAGTCTCGACAAGGACGTCGGCATGTTCCCTTTGAGACTCCTAGATAGTGGCGTCCAAGGGAATGACGGCACCGTCACCCTCAAGCTGAGGGGCCCAGGTGCGCTGCCCCCAGCACGTGTTAGCCTCTTCTCGGGTCTTCACTGACTAGCCCCTCTTATCCTGGGGGTCCTTGGCTTTCCTCTGCTGCTTGCCCCCCTTTTAGGCTGCCATCTCACCTTCCTCCAACTCCTCCACTGGCCTTTTCTTCCTTAGGTTCGGGTTGACGTTCAACCCGAGATCAGTAGGGAGCTGGGGGGGAGCTGGAGGTAGAGTGGGGTCAACTTGAGTCTTGGCAGTTTCTTTTGAGGTCGAACCCCCTCTGTTCCTATTGGCCATTATGCCTTTCAAGCCAGGCCTCTGCTTCGAGTCCATGCCTTCCTCCTCCTCAGAGCTAGTGTCCGGCCGAACGAGCAATAACCTCGGGTGAGGAACAATAAAGGATTCTTTAATCTCGGTCTCGGAGTCCGAGAGCTCAACGGGCCTTTCTGCTTGTCCTACCTCCTCTTCAAAATGGAACTGGTCGATCTCGGCGTATAGAGATTGGGGGGACGACGCTAGTTCCTCACTCGGAGCAACTAATTGCCTATGAATAGGTGGAGGTGGTAGAACGACCGGGGGAAGGTCCCTGTTAGCCAAACACCCAAGCCTAGAAACGTCTATTCGAGCAAGCTTGGAGCTACCTGCTCTTATGGCTTGGCCTACGTCCTGAAAATCCCGCGATATGGGTTTATAGTCTAAAATCAAGTGGGCAGCACGTAACTGTCTGTCTTCACTTTCAAATATCTCAGACCTCAGCAGGTAATTGAGCGTTGGGACGTTGACAAGGCTGAGCTTCGGAGAAACGTGACCCTTGTCTGTAAAAACATCCAAAAAGAAAATCCAGGTCAGACCAATAGTAACTACGATCTGAGGAGTTAGACGCTAAAAATATATATATATATATATATACACATATTTTTCTTGGAAAGATAAGGTCCTGGCCGAGGGGCCTAATCTTGACGTACCCCACCTGGCTTTCTCGCCCTAACTAGGCAGTGAAGACCGTCATGCCAATCTCCAGACACAACTAGATAGTCGTCCTTCAAGCCTTTGTTGGACTTGGGAAGGCAAGGATATCAGCCTCACCTCCTCAGACTGGGACTTGAGATAATACCCCCCGGAGAGGGCATGGCACTCATACATGTGAGCTACATCATGCCATGTAAGCCCAAGATTCATCTATTCATTTAGGGCATCTATACTCCCTAAAATCCTAAACATGTTGGGAGCGCACTGATGGAGGCATAACCTGTGGTTGAGCAGATAATCTCTGGTTATCCTACTCATGTGAAGTGTCATCTCTCCCTTTATAAAAGCAATCATTGGAATGACAACCTCGCCTGTCCCTCTTTTGGTCAGAACCTGGTTCGGGGGACAATATTGTAAGCCCATTCCCTGTGGAATACAATATTTAGCCCTAAAACCCTCCATCCCGGATGAAGAATCCACTAGGTGCTTAAATCTACCCATGAAAGTAAACGCGGATGGCAAGGGGAAAGGTTTCCTATAGGAGAAGAAGTCCGAGAAGCACAACCAAGGAGAAAATAAAGTATTAATAAATTGATACTTACGAAATCAAGTTAACAAGTCAAATCTGAAGCCTTTAGGAAAATCTTTTTGGTAATCTCTTAGGGAAAAGAGGAAAAGAAGCTTAAGTTTGTACGGAGTTGGGAAAGTCGGAGTGCCTGAGATCACTTGAAGACTTGAGAATGCGCAAAGTAAAAGGCAACCGATCTCCCTCAAAGCTTTATATAGTGGGGGAGATCGTATGGGAGTTATCCCGCTCAAGTCCCAAAGGCAGATATCAACCGTTAGATTGATGCCCCATCGCTGGATGTAGGGAACATATCGTCTCCTGGAGTAATTAATGGCCCCTTGCGGGTTACGAAGCGTCAGCTGCAATAAAGGGGTGCGCAAAGTGGAGATTTTTCACATGGAAATAAAGAAATAAGCAGTGCGATCCTTTAAAAATCAAAACCCCAATCTTCTCCTCGGATGGGAGGGAAAAATTGGGCTTTGAAGGGCTATTGTAGGGAATGAGGCCCAAATCTGATCTTGGGCCTTGGGCCTTGGCCGAGGATATGGTAATCCGAGGACGACCAAACAAATATAAACGATTTAATTCTTTGCCTTCATTGTCATGATGTTACAAAGGGCAACCCTAGGGAGAACATCTCCTCGGACGAGTCCAGGCACAGATCCTATTAATCAAGACGATCTTCTAAAAAGCTCAGGAGAAAAGGATGTGCACCTCGAGCGTACCAAAAATGAAAGTTAGGAGGTGCCTAAGGAAAAGCTGCTATCACCACATTTAATGCGCTGCAGCTACTTTTCTGGCCGCATTTATGAGGAGAAGACCCCTGAACAGTGCTGCCTTAGCTGCCACAACTTACGGGGAGCCAGAGGGGTGTTTGATGGGACGGGTACTCAAGTAGTAGCTTGGATGATCAACAAGTGGAAGGTCAAGATCACCAAGAGGGGGATATATAATGCAAGAGACCCCTAAAGAGAAAGTGGAGGAAAAAGGACTAGAGATGAGACTTGTAATAGAACTTCAAAGGCAATAGAAAAGAATCAATCTCCTAGGATTCTGCCAATGACATTTTCCTTCAGTAAACGTCTATTATCTTTCTTTCTTTGTTGCCCTAATTTACTAGTCCGTTACTTAACTCACTATAGCCCAGCTTTCCAATCCACTTCTCTATAAATTTATTGTTTAAGCTTTTTGGGCTTGAGTCCATACACTTTATTAGGCCAAGAATTCAAATCAGGACCCTACACACATCATATCTTTTGTTCAAACTTTCTCATTGGGATTTTTATTTGTTGATATAAATTAAGATATGTATCATTTATGAATATTTATTTGATAAAATTTTATGTACATTATACGGATTATTGACAAGTTACATATACATAATTCCTAAAATTAGATTCTCCAAAAAAATAATCTTCTTAAAACTTTAATAATAATTTCTTATAAAGAAAAGTTATGTACATAATTTTAATATACTCACAATGCATCACATGACAAAGGAGAAAAAACCTATACATATAAGGCGACCCTTTTTTTTCCCCCTTTTGTTGAGAAGTATATAGTTAGCCACAAATATAAGCCATCACAAATAATGTTATTACCATTGAATTATAACTTGTATCCTAGTGGCGACTCTATTTTTTTTTTTTTTTTTTAGGATAGTCAGTAATAAACTTTAATTATATAGAATTTAATAAAAAGAGAACTTGAATATAACGATATCACAAAAAAAAAAAAAAAAACACCAAAATATATGAAGTTTTACAATTCCTTCTACTAACAAAATTAAAAGGAAAAACGAGACTGATAAGAGATTTAGTGAGAAATAAAATGTTGAGATGAGAGGAACAAAGTGAGATAGAGTATGAAATGATGATAAATAAGAGAAAAATGGAGAAAGGGATAGGGCAAACATATAATACATGTTGCAACTGCAAACCGAGCCGTCGAGGAGTGCAAAGTTGTTGTGACTGCAAAGCCAAGGAGAGTAGAGCTTTTGGCACTACCAAGGAGAACTCATGGCCAAATTATGTCTCTTGGTACCATTGTTTTTTGGAAAAATGAAATTATGAATATTTTTTATGCAATTGGTTGAACTAGTTATGAGTCCGATTGATTAAGAGTTTTTATTTTTTGTATTTTAATTAACTTTTTGTTGAATATTTTGTTCATTTGTTGTTGTTTAGCATAATCTTGCTGATGTTGGTCTATTTTTACTGTTATTTGGGCCAATTCTTATTGTTGTTATTTGGGCTTTTAACTTTTTATTTAAGGGTTTAAGGATTATGTTTAGTGGACCAAGATTATTTTTGTGATTAATGCTAGGGATTCAACAAAATGACCCAAGAATTTTGCAACATTCCTGAATTAGCATACTAAAATAAATTTAAATCAAATTATTAAAAGAAAACAAAATTAAATTAAAGATTTTTGTGGGCCCATTTGTGAGTTGGCATGCTAATTTAGGAATGTTGTGAATTTTTTTTTTTTTTTGAGAAACAAACACACACACACAAAGGGAGAGAGAAAGATGTTATAACACAAAGGTACACCATAACTCCACTCAAAAGCCATGATGAATGTTGTGAAGTTATTGTGATATTTTGTTGTATTCCTAGTATTACTCTTATTTTTGCTAAACCCGAATTCTTAAGATTTTCAAGTCAAGGTATTTAGTATTTTATTAAGGTAGACAAAATAGGTATAATTATTTATATAAATGTTTTTTTTTTCAAATATAAATTTAATTTTAGGCAAGTCAGGCTATTCCCATGAACACCGTGGTAAAGTCGCCTCTAGAATCCAAATGGCGTTTCGATTATATAGTATTTGAAATTTCATATAATGTACTGGTTATTGGACCAACTTATTATTTGTTATTATTTTTGTAAAAGTTTGTATACAAGAAAAGATAACCTTCTCTCTATATTTCTCTTTTTCTATTTTTATTTTTATTTTTCAATTTGATAAAATTTTAATTTATAGCATTCGTTTTATGATAATTATTCTTTATCATCACGCCATAACACCAATTATTTTAGTGCAGTGAGATTCCAACTTTCAACCCCAAATTTCTTATTAGCTTTACCAGGCGAAGAAACCTCTCTCATTAGTCTGATTGGTTCACATACTTTTAAAATGTGACAAGGAGACATTAACAGTTAACTAATTGATACATATGGCTTTAATTGAGAGTTGAAACAGAAGAATATTAGGATAAGCCACTACTATAACACAAAGACAAATCTACCAAACGGTGATGGGGAAAAGGAAGATGGGAGAGCATTTTCAGAAAGACACATGTATGGTTCCCATTTCTTGAACCAGTGGCACCTGCTCATCATGTAGTCTTCAGAAAAGATAGCTGTTACACAAAACACTAGAGTTTTTATATTGTATATGATTGGTGTGGTACATCACAATTATTAACCACCAATCATAGCCCTTTGTATTTTAGAAGTCACTACAGTAACTCAATATTAACTAAATTCTAATTAAATTACATTGTATTTTTTTCTTCTAATATATTCTAATTAAATAATATCTAAAATCTGTTATTAATTTCTCTATTTTTATTTTTTTGGCAAAAACACCAATTTGGACCTTCCATTTTGAAGTTACAGTCAATTTGGTCCCTATATTTTTGTAACAATCAATTTGGTCATTGTTATTTTTAATTTACATTCAATTTAGTCATTGCCGTTAACTTACTAACGGAAAAATCCTATGTGGCAAACAGTGTGTACTATTGGCACACTTTGAGCTTACATGGCAACTAAAATAATAATATTAAATGCCACATCATCGACATTGGAAAACTTTTGTTATGTTCTAAAAGTTTAGAACAATTGACAAATCGTGAACACACAAGAACAAGTAAGCTGCAGAAAGAAGATTTCAGAATTTGCCTGGTTCAACCGATCGAGAAACATGCTCGACCGATCGAAAGTCGTATCTGCAGAATTTTAAGTTGGCCCAAACAGCAGTTCTAACCCATTAAGGATTAGGGTTTCAAATCTACTTCTCCCACTATATAAAGGAAACCCTAAGAATGTTTTTTAAAAGGCTTTTTAGAGAGAGAAGAGTGTGCCTCTTTTGTATTTAGGGTTTTGTTCCTAAAACCTCTCTTATAACTTCTATCGGTGTTGTTCCTTGAAGAATCTCAAGATCCGGTATTGTTGAAGTTGCTGCCTTCTCTAGTCATCAAAGGTACTGATAATCTAAACCTTCAAGGGTGGTCTTGGAGTCACAAATAGGAGAGTTTGTGTTGCTAAACCTTTGAGTGGGATCTCAAAGTCACAAGCGTGGGTGTTGTGTTTTGCAAAGGCAGAAAGAAGTAGTCTGTGGACTCAAAACTATCATGGGGTCGTGGTAGTAAGTTTTCTACAAGCAGGTAGCAATAGGATGTTAGTGGTCTAAGTCGCTATTGTGTAAACTTCAATTCTTTCTAGTGGATTTGCTATTTTACCTTGAGGATAGCTAGGTTAAATCCTCCCCAGGTTTTTTACCGGTTTGGTTTTCCTGGATCATCATATCATTGTGTTCTTTATATTTCCGCTGCTTTGCATGATATGATTGCTATTGTTTTAACCTAGATCTGAATAATAAACCTAAGTATTCACTTGGTTAATTAATTAGGTTAAACAATCTAGTTTTATAGGGGTCTAAATTTTAACAAGTAGTATCAGAGCGGGTAGCTCTTTTGTGTTAGATCTTTTGATCTAAGAGTTGATCCTTGATCCCTGTTATTATGGATAATTTGAAGTTTCTTTTTGCTCATATTTGTGATGATTTGAATTAAAAGGATACTGTTGTTTCTGTTGATTTTCTTGATGTCTGTGAAACTCTTCGTAAAGAATTATTGAAATCTATGAAAATTGCTAAAAAATTCAAGGAAGAGTTAAAATTGGCTAATCTTGAAAAAGAGGAATTGATTGTAAGATTTGATGAATATAATAAAAAAAATGAATTTTTGAGAAATCAAATTTCCTCTCAAGATGAGAAGATGAAAAGCTTGGAACAAGAGTTAGTTGAATCTAAAGCTAAAATTGAAAATTTGACTAATACCAAGCCTGTTGCTGATAACAGAAGTTTTTCTGTTTCTCTTAAGCCTAAAACTGAAAAAGTTTATATCCCTCCTTTCAAGAGGAATAATAAAGAAAATACTTATTTTGCTAAGTTAGACAAAGGTAAAAGTTCTGATAGAGACGTTGAAGTTTCTAAACCTATGTCTAAACCTACTGCTAGTGTGCATAATACATCTGTTTTTGTGCCTACTGTCACCTTTATGGTGATGTTGGTCATATTAGACCAAATTGTTCTTTGTTGAGGCAAAAACCAAAATTTGAGACTAGATTTACTGTTAGGAATACTGATGTTCCTAAATTTGTTCCTGTTTGTCACTTTTGTGATGTCTCTTGTCACATTCATCCTAATTGTCATAAATTGAAATTTAAAAATTCTGTATTTCAATCTAGGATATTTGATGATATTTCTCCTGTCATAAGTCCAAATAAATTGTTTCATATGCTTTTGAAAAATTTAAGCTTGCTGGCTTGTGAAAGGAAATTGCAGGATTTCAGTCTTTCTCAAAAGATTGGTGTAATCCCTCAAATGCACTCAGCTTCTAATGGATTTTCACCTACAAAGCCGAAGACTCGTGCTATATGGGTGAGAAAAAATTCTCTAAGGTGAGTATTGCTGACTTGTCCCTAATTTAATTCTTTCAATTATTTGTGGACATGTTTTGTTTCTGTTTTTGGTTGTTTTGTTTTTTAGGTTGTTTTTTGTTTAAAAAAAAAAAAACAAAAACATTGAAAATTTTCAAAAAGACAAAAATATTTTATTTTGTGTCTAGTTTTAATTTTTCTTGAGGATTACATGAATTATGATATCTCTCTCTTGATTTAGAACATGCTTGATATTGTGGAGAAACGTAAAAAGTATGTGTGCTGTAAGTGCTAAGCTATTTTTTTATTGTGTTTGAGTATGTACTAGTTTGTACATATACTCAAAAGTTAATTAAGAAATTGATATTTCTTGTTTGTGTACCATTTTATAGCTTAGTTGAGCACTATCATGCATAGTTTTGCATTGTTCATTTAGCATAATGTGTGCTTTTACTTTTGGTCATAAGATTTAAAAAAAAAACAAAAATATTTTTTTTGTGTTTTGTATTATATATCTTGGATTTATAATTGAGGTTGGCCATATTATCTTTACATAACATGTTTATGTACCTTGTTTAGCTTGGATGAGCTTCTTCATTGCACTTTACTAGCTGAAGTCTTTGTAGTGCATGTTGTGTGGAAAAGATGTTTATAGTTTTTGATCACATGATCTTGATCTTGAAGTCACATGCCTTTGATTGTTGGACTTGAACTTAATGAGAAAGGCATAAATAATCATCTCACCACTGTTTACTAGCCAATCATGAATACCTTAGTGCATATCATATGATTTTGTGCTCGAGAAAGTGTAGCACATGCACAAAAAGAAAATAAGGTGTAGCCTCGGATTAAATGCTAAAATTGGTGTGTACATTATTGGGCTATAATGAATTCTAATCATTTAAAATTGGTGTGTACATTATGAGGCAAAACAAGAAACTTACATGATTGCAAGCTTTTATTTTAGGAGATGTGAGAGTTATATGATGTAACTCTTTAGGTGATAGTCTCTTTCAAATTTATGTGATGAATTTTGTAGACTTTGTGATTGATTACTATTCACATATCACCTCACATGTTTCTCAAGTTTTTGCTAGTTGCACACACTACACAAGTTACTCTTTGCTAAACTTTGTACATGTTATTGTGTGTGATTTTGTTGTGGCCATCCAAGATTATATGTTCCTTGATTTTGATGCAAAATTTGGGTTTTGAGGACACATTGGTTGATATACTTGTTTTTGATAGATCTGGGTTGTATTCATATGTTTTTGAAAAACTTTCAATCTCATACTCATGCATTTCATTCATGAATCACTATGCTTTGAAGAGTTACTGCATTAAATTGTTTTGTTTTTCAAAAATTTGAGTTTTCCAAGATTTCGACCGATCGAAGCTGTTGCTCGACCGATCGAAATTGTGATAAAAATTTTTGGTTTGATTCTGTCTAGCTCGATTGGTATTCGATCGATGCTCAATCGATCGAAACTGAAAAATTTTCAGTTTTTAGAGTTTTTGACCAAATTTTTTTCATGCATCATTTATGGTTAGGATTCACATGTATTGCATTATTTTCTGTATCCATCTTGCAGTTTTGCAGTCATATCTCTCATTGTTTTCACACATAACATACATACACTTTGCTAAATTGGGTACTCAATTTGAATTAAAAATTGATTGATTAATTTTTGAGTCCTTTGTACATTTTAGTATATGCTATTTTTCTTAATGTGTGAATTACAGAAAATATTTTTCTTAAGAGATATGATGGATATTAATGTGCAAATATTTTCTTTACTCATGCATCTGTTTATGGGTCACATAGTGTCAAGTTTGCATTTATTGAAAGAGAGAATATTTTTCTTCATGTGTATCCTCAACTCATTTTTTTTAGGTTTGTGTGTTTTTTATTTATCCCCACCTCCTAAATTTTTCCCAAAACTGTTTTCCCCAAAACTTGTTTTATTTTTCCTATTTTTATAGGGGGAGAAAAGTTTTTTTTTTTTTTTTTTTTGCCTTTGTTGTTCATAGGGGAAGCTGTTGCTCTTTATAGGGGGAGTTTTCTCTATTTTCTATAGAGCTAAACTGTTTTATGTTCCCTTGGTTCTCTTTTTTCTCTCATGTTTACTGTCACTCTACTCTTTGTTTGAGTTTTCTTTGTCAATACGTGACAAAAAGGGGGAGAAATAGATGAAATGTGGGAATCCTGTTTGTGTTGTTTAGGGGGAGATAAATTTGTTTTGTTTAGGGGGAGAATATAAAAACTTTTTGATGTATCTAACATAGGGGGAGAGTTAGAATTTATTTGTGTTTTTATATTTCTGTTTCATATTATTGTTTATATGTTTTTCTTTCCACACATACGGTGATGTGTTTGTTGAGTGTTTCAGGAAAGACAGGTGCATTCTGATCAAGACCTTCTACCTCTTCTTGCAACTTCTAGGTTAAGAGTCTTAAATTGAGATTTGTGATGTAATTGGGTATTTTATTGTATTGGGTTATTCTTGTATTTTAACATTTCATTTTGTATGAAAGTTTTGTCACGAATTGCCAAAGGGGGAGATTGTTATGTTTTAAAAGTTTAGAACAATTGGCAAATCGAGAACACACAAGAACAAGTATGCTGCAGAAAGAAGATTTCAGAATTTGTTTGGTTCGGCTGATCGAGAAACAGGCTTGACCGATCGAAAGTCGTATCTGCAGAATTTTAAGTTGGCCCAAACAGCAGTTCTAGCCCATTAAGGATTAGGGTTTCAAATCTACTTCTCCCACTATATAAAGGAAACTCTAAGCATGTTTTTTAAAAGGTTTTTTTAGAGAGAGAAGAGTGTGCCTCTTTTGTATTTAGGGTTTTGTTCCTAAAACCTCTCTTATAACTTCTATCGGTGTTGTTCCTTGAAGAATCTCAAGATCCGGTATTGTTGAAGTTGCTGCCTTCTCTAGTCATCAAATGTGCTGATAATCTAAACCTTCAAGGGTGGTCTTGGAGTCACAAACAGGAGAGTTTGTGTTGCTAAACCTTTGAGTGGGATCTCAAAGTCACAAGCGTGGGTATTTGTGTTTTGCAAAGGCTAAGGAAAGAAGTAGTCTGTGGACTCAGAGCTATCATGGGGTCGTGGTAGTAAGTTTTCTACAAGCAGGTAGCAATAGGATGTTAGTGGTCTAAGTCGCTATTGTGTAAACTTCAATTCTTTCTAGTGGATTTGCTATTTTACCTTGAGGATAGCTAGGTTAAATCCTCCCTAGTTTTTTTACCAGTTTGGTTTTCCTAGGTCATCATATCATTGTGTTCTTTATATTTCCGCTGCTTTGCATGATATGATTGTTATTGTTTTAACCTAGATCTGAATAATAAACCTAAGTATTCACTTGGTTAATTAATTAGGTTAAACAATCTAGTTTTACAGGGGTCTAAATTTTAACAACTTTGGTTTATCATTTTTTAAGGAAAAAAAAATTTAGTTACGAGAAGAACATGAACCCAGAAAAATCAAACCCAAATCCACAAATCTCAACTCTTCAAGCACAAATCTCTCATCATTCAACACCAAATCAATCAATCAATAGCATATAGGAAATCCAAAAGCCCATTTTTCAATTCCTTGGTCACAGTTATGTTCAGCAAAGAACATAAAAAGCAAACATAAACAACAAATTCTTTAAGCAAATCCCACCACTAGTTCCTCTCTCTCTCTCTCTCTCTCTCTCTCTCTCTCTCTCTCTCTATGCGAGTTTTTTTTTGGTGGACGTTGAGACCAATATGGCTATGGCAACGGTGGGACAGTCTAAGAAGCGGACATTCAAGAAGTTTAGCTTCAAAGGAGTCGATTTGGATGCTCTTATCGACATGTATACTGATGAACACATCAAGCTCTAGAAGGATATATGAGAATGTAAAGTAATCAAATGGGCCTGATCTATATTGTTTCAAAGGGGTTTGAAACGCAAGCCTATGGCCTTCATCAAGAAGCTTTATAGGGTTGCAATTGCTTTTTAACCATTTGATTTTTGTTTGATTTTATTTTTGGATTTGCTTAAAGAATATGCTAAAAGTGGATTTGGGTTGGATTTTTTTGGGTTCACGTTCTTCCTAGATCTATTTTTTTTCCCTTTAAAGCTGATAAATCAAAAATTTTCTAGATGATGTGGCATGTAATATTATTATTTTAGTTGCCACGTAAGCTTAAAGTGTGCCAATAGTGCACACTGTTTGCCATATAGGCGTTTCTGTTAGTAAATTAACGGCATGGACCAAATTGACTGTAAATTAAAAATAACAGGGATCAAATTAATTGTTACAAAAATGTAAGGACCAAATTGGTTGTGATCCCAAAATGTAGGGACCAAAATGGTGTTTCCACCTACTTTTTTTGTTAATGCATATCAATTAGATGTATTACATAAAAACATTCTTTGTTGATCTTTCTTATACATTACATGGTGGCATATCAGTTAAAACCAATTAAAACTTACCTATTACAAATTTTATCAAAATGCAGCAACCTAAAACTATACAAATTCTAATTGGTCTCTTCTTTGATTGCTTTGTACATAAATATTCTGTGTTGAAGTTTTTGTGCACTATACATATTATAGTTGATCAAATTCCTGATGAATTGTGCGTGTAGAAGAGGTGTCAAGATAAAGTAGTGGTAAATAATTTTTTTTTATGAGAGTGGCCCAATGAATTAGTAAAAGAAAGAATTTGATTGACTTTCTTATGGTTCAAGAGGATGATTAGCCACACTGGAATTGAGACACGACCAAAATTCTTACGGGAGGCAGCAGTGGGGAATTCTCTGCAATGGGCAAAAGCTTGGCACCTATTAAGGCTAGTCATCAGTAGCTCTTTGTCTTTCTAGTTGTTTTCCTTGCTTCGCCATACTGACGAATGGAATTACTAACGAAAGACATAGCGATTTGGACACTGTGTAGGAGAGAGACTTAGTGAAATAGACATGTCTGTGAAAATGCGGACTACTTGCACCTAGACAAAAAGACCCTATGAAACTTCACTATTCCCTGGGATTGGCTTTGGGTCTTTCCTGCATAGCTTAGGTGGAGGGCGAAGAAGGCCCCCCTTTGCTTAACAAAAGCTTTTTTGCGGTTCTCCATACCTATACCGGTGGTGAGATTCGAGTGGAAGGGGGCCTCTTAAGGAAGAGGGGGGGTAACGTTAACCTTACCAGAAAAAGGTAGTTACCATAAGAAGCTCAATAGTACTCCTTAAAGGGAGTTTTATTAAAGCTCTATTTTAGATAGATGAAAGGGCTAAGGGAGTGGTACCAAAGATAAAGCAGTTGATTTAGTAGCACAAGCTGCAATAAGGGCCCATTGTCATTATATTAACAAAAAATGGCTAGGTGGTATGTTAACAAATTTATATACTACGGAAACGATACTTCATAAGTTCAGGGACTTGAGAACGGAACAAAAGATGGGGAGACTCAATCATCTTTTTAAAAGAGATTCAGCTATGTTGAAGAGACACTTATCTCACTTGCAAACATATCTGGGCAGGATCAAATATATGATAGGATTACCTGATATTGTAATAATCATTCCACTTTCTCTATCTGAAAAGTGTATTGTTGGAACTAGGTTGGAATGCCAAATGGCTCTAGATCCAGGGGCTTTTGCTATAGCTGAACACGAGGGAAAGATCATTTCTACCAACCTAACCCAACCAAACAAATATGTATGATGAAATCAAATATATTTTGACTTCAAGCAGTAGAATTAGATTAGGCAGGTAATGGATTTCGGAATATGAAGAGTTGTAAGATAATTAGTAGTCTCTCTTTCTTTGTTTGTAGTGGTTCGAGGTTCATCGACTTTGGTTCCGTTGGGCTTATCTTGACTTTTCTTT
The DNA here is from genome assembly GCA_033629205.1 of Lithocarpus polystachyus. Classification (NCBI taxonomy): domain Eukaryota; kingdom Viridiplantae; phylum Streptophyta; class Magnoliopsida; order Fagales; family Fagaceae; genus Lithocarpus; species Lithocarpus polystachyus. Next base: position 26,617,162 of record CM066172.1, on the reverse strand, counting down.
GAGCTTGATGCAAATGGCTAAAATAACTTCTGCTTTATATGATTATCAATCAAAGAAAAAGTTATTCTATGTATCAATCTTTACATCTCCTACTACTGGTGGGGTGATAGCCAGCCTTGGTATGTTATGCGAAACCATTATTGTCGAACCCAATTCCTACATTGCATTTACAAGTAAAAGAGTAATTGAACGATTAGAAAATATGATTAGAGGAACTATAGGTGGAGAAATTAGGCATAAATTGATATCAACTCCTCATAATTTAGTAACTTTAACTCCGTTAACAACCACTTATGAATCTTTTTTCGAATTACACCCCCTATCTCAAGTTTTGGATTAAACTAATCCATTAACACAAATAGTTCACGGTAGAAAATTGAGTTATGAGAGTGCTTTCTTGAGCATTTTAACTTTTAAGTCTCTTTTCATAGTAGATCTTGGTGTTTACATTGACATCCTAGATTGGAAAAAGCTTATTCCTTGCAGGACTATTACACCCGAAGATAATACTTCCTTTGTTCACTTCTTGAGGTTTTTGAGATAAAAGATGTGTTGTTAAGTTAATTGGGTTATTTCGAAGTTCTTGGGCCAAATATCTTCCCTGTTGCTTTCTATAATCACTATTTGGATATTATTTGTGTTGATCTTATAGGTGTTGTCCAAAGCCTTTTCAACTTCTGGGAAGACTGTTGATGGAAGTTAACCATACGTTCTTGACCCTCATTCCCAAACCCAAAGGTGCTGCTATGGTACATTCGCCCCATTAGCCTTTGTAATGTGACCTATAAGGTTATATCCAAGCTACTAGCTAATAGACTAAAGAAAATCCTCCTAGAAATTATTACTCCCTAGCCAGGTGCTTTTGTCCCCTTTAGAGCAATTTAGGACAACACAATGATAACTCATAAAATTATCCACTCTTTGAAAAGGAAAGAGGTAAAGTGGGCTTTGCAGCCATTAAGATCGATACGGGGAAGGTTTACATTAAGGTTGAATGGAACTGCATTCTACATGTGCTAAAATGTTTTGGTTATCCTTACTAATGGTCGTCCAATGGGTTTCTTCATACCTTCCAGTTACGATTTTAGACACCAGTTATCACAAAATTAATCGACTTTTAACTAATTAATTAATTATTATCATAATTAAAATGATTAAAACATCAAACAAGAACAGTTCACATGGACACCAAAAATGATGACGCAAGAAAACTTATGAAACTATGGTTTCATAATAAGAAAAACCTGGAAATAGAATGGAAGTTTATACAATAGACGTAACTCTAAATTTACTGATACTTTATGTAGTACTTACCCATGTGACTACACGCAGCTCCAAATCCAAACTGTTTTACTGTGAAACTATTGCACACAAATTCTTCTGTTTGTGACTTTGAGATCTTCACTCAAAGGTTTTAGCTAGATCAGCAATTATGATTGATTGAATGCAGCAACTTTGCTTTATGACTGGATTTGTTGTTTACACATGGTCTCTAGCTGTAGCTTCAAAAGAGTATGGAAAATCTTCAGATCTTTGTACAAAACATTGCCCCTTGAATATGTAAAAACATGCTCTATGGTTTGTATTTATATCTGCTTAAGATCCATTAAAACTTTAGATCAAACTGCTGAGAAGAAAACCGGAATCTACAATTTGCACGAATCTCGATTGGTCAAGGTAATTCGATTCTAACCTGTCAGCCTGCAATCGAACTATAGTCTTCAGCAGTTCAATTTTTTGATTTCTTAAGTCTTCACCCTGTTTAGAACTTCATTTGTCTTGTTTCAAAGATTATTTCAATACTAAACAACTAGACAAACTAAGTTCTATAGGTTACAATTGTTGATGGTTGCCAACCTAAAAATATAGACTTTACACTTCCAAGGTCTTAGACAAGGTGATCCCATTGTTTTTTTTTTTTTCTATTTTATCCTTGTTATTGATGTTCTCTCTAGTTTAATCATTAATCTGGAATCTCAAGGCAAGATTAAGGGCATGGAAGTAGCAAGAGCTAGCCCACAAATCTCTCACGGCAAGATTGAGGGCATGGAGGTAGCCCACAAAATCTCACCCTTTTTTTTTTTTTTTTCGCTAGAGCTTCAAAACAAGACATTAGTGCTAGCATAGAAGTCATGTAGATTTTCAGGAGCTACTATGGGCTAAAAAAAAACCACGTATAATCGTGGGTAACAAACCTTGAAATGTGTGCAAATCGACACTTTCATGTACCCGTAAATTTCCAAAACAAAATATGTTTTTCTCAAACCAAAGCACAAGTATGAGGTTTTTGCCAAAATATATCCATCCACGTTTGGATCTCCCAATTACACACTCATCAAAGACTTAATGCACGTGCACCAACTTGTGCTAGGCAGCTAGAGTAAGACGGAAACTCGAAAAGTTTGGGAGGTTTCAGATTCCCAAGGCCAAAACTTTTGACCTAGACCTTCGATTGAAGCAAACTTAGTACGACGTTAGAAACATAATTTCATAAATTTCGAACAGTAGCTAGTCTGTTTAGCTTCGAGACTAGGAAGACCATTAAAATGTCCTTTTAAGTTAAGAGTAAAGTTGAAAATTGCTCAAAACTTGCATGCGAGGCTTGCAGGACTGCACATGTTGGACACGTACCAACTCATGAGCCTCACGTTTGATTGCTCAGCTCCCTCTATGACTAGGACCCTTCCCCACCTCATTTCAATTTTGAAGACAACTTTTGCCCTCTCGAGCTAACTACTTGTGGTTTTGCGGCTTTATGGATTATAATCTTGTTAACATAGTTGTGATTTGTGAACTGTGATGATGATGTAGAAATTTTGTGATATTACCTATACTAGTTCCGAAATGCTACCAATAATATGCATATTTTATGGACAATAATTGAATATAGATTATACTTCTAAAGGACAAATATATACATACACACACACTTTAGGTTTTATTTTTGTCCCTATAAAATCATTAAATACGTTGGCAAAAAGGTTAATAGAAGTGTACATAGGAGAATGCTAGGGGCATAAAAAAATTCTACATCTATTGTCACAACTTGTCATGTGGTGAACTATGAATGGTGGAGATCAAATGGTGGGTCCATACTTCCACCAGTCACAACTCGCTACGTGGCTAGTTGCGATAAAAATTGTGTAATTTTTTGTGTCCCTAGCATTGCTTGTGGATAGGGGTGTTCACCAAACTGCACAAACTACAAAATCTGCACCACAACTGCCCGCAATATGGTATAATTGTACCGCAAGTAACAGTGCACTGCACCGCATGGTGTAATGCAGTTTGTGGTTTTATAATAAAAAAAACCGCACAAACCGTCCCGTACCACACCTTCTCTATATATTAATATTTTTTTAATGTTAAATATATATATATATATATATATATTAATAGTTTAATAAGCCTAGTTTTCAATTAAAAAAAAGTTTAATAACTTAGGAAAACCATTCCAAAATAAAGAAAAAATTAGTTTAATAGTTTAAAACTTGGCAAAAAAGAGAGAGGGAAAAATCAGTTTTTGACTGGGCAAGAAAAACCTAAAATTTAAAAAATATACCGGCTTCAAATCGCATATTATATATCGTACTGCACATGTGACCACAAAAATGAGGTGCGGGGCGATTATAATTTTGACTAAATTTTAAATCGCATTGCACCGTATATGTGATTGCAAAAATAAAGTGTGATGCGGTTATAATTTTCGCTAAACTGTACTGTAAAATATGGTGTTAAAAATAACTTTAGACCACGCTGCACTGTACAACAAACACCCATACTCAAACATTAGGACAAAGTCTAAAATAATTTAAATTTTCATTGACAAAAATATAATATTTTTTAATTTAAGGATGAAAAGAGATTTATTATTATTATTAACTAAAAAGAAATTTTCTTAAAACACGTGCCACACATAAACCTTTTTAAGTCCCGAAAATGTTAACTTGCCGGGGGAAAATCACCGTGTAGGAGGAGAATACTCTGTTTGCGTGTGTCGATGTCTAGAAATGGTGGGAGTCTCACCACGTTGCCTTCACTCTCGTCCACATGTTTAGCCCATTGTTGGTTGGGCTTTGGCCAGATATTATGTATTGATCCCTTAAATTGAAGCTCTAATTTGACCTATGACCGTATGATCTTTCTTCCCCGTAATATACAACCAATTTTATTTATTTTTATTTTGTTTTGGAGAATCGACAAGAAATCTTATAATGAAGCACACTTCTTAGACTTTTTTTTCCCCCTAATTTTCTTTTGTTTATCTTGGGGTGTTATGTGCAATGAGATTTGTTCCATCAAGGGTCTGTTTATATATCGCTTATTGCTGAAAACTGAAAACACTATAGCAAAGTAATTTTTAAATGTATAAATAGTACCGTGAAATTTAATTTTTAAATTATTTTTTGTTGAATAAAGTACTCGTGGGTCTCATAAATAGTGTATATGATCCATTAAAAAACGCAAAATGCAACTAAAAATTTAGTTTCAGCTCTATCCCAGTGTACGCTAATCGCATAGTTCAAATTCCAAGTTCCAACCCAAATGTCAGAATGTTTGTGGCCTTTGGGCCCACTCTACCATTGGTGGACTTATAGGTCTGTTCGGTTAAAGGAGTGGAAAAGTGGGAGGATAGAAAATTGTGGGAGGATAGAAAATTGTGGGAGGATGGAAAATATTTAGTTTTCCATTTTGTGTGTTCGGTTGGAAGGATGGGAAAGTGAAATGGTGGAAAATTTTTTTGTTTGGTTAGAGAGAAAAAGGGAAGAATGAAAAATGTAATATATATAAATTGACTATTATACATTTGTTACATAATATGTAAGAAATAAATTTATTTGTACTCATTATATAATATAAAATTTATCACATCATATATTTAAATTTATATTATTATTTTTATTATTATAATGTAAAAATTAGATCAGGTCACTGTGAAAAAAAAAAAAAGAAAGAAAGAAGAGAGAAGAGAACGTTCAGGTCACGTTGAAGAAAAGAAAAAAAAAAAAAGAAAAAAGAAAAAAAGAAGAAGAGATGTTTAGGTCACATTGAAAAAAAAAAAAAGGAAAAGAGAAGAGAACGTTAAAAAAAAAAAAAAAAGGTGAGAATAGGGCATTTTTGTAAAAGTGTTGGTATAGCACTTTTCTCTCCAGATTTTCCTTCTGATTTGGAAGGAAAAAAAATGTAGGCCTGGAGAGAAAACTTTCTCATGGGTTTTTTTTCCTTCCTATTTTCCTTCTCTAAACGAACAGTAAAAAATATTATTTTTTACCTTATTTTTCTCTCTTTATTTTTCATCATTTCTATTTTCACTCCAAATAAACGAAGTCTATTGACTATTCTATCGGACACACTTTTTGAGATATGCCGAAGCTAAATGAGATGTTAGTTTGTTTTCATTGGGCCCATTCTACTTTGAATGGTCCATTCAAGATTTGGTTAGTGTTTGTGATATTTGATAGCAATTGTCCTCCCTCCCTTGCTCACACTAAAAATTTAGTGGCAATTGTAATAAGTGCAGAATAATGAGTTGGTCGAATCAAAGAATTATGCAATGCACGGAAATACAATAATTTTTAAGGACAATAGGGACCAAAAAATTCAATGTGAAACATTCAATGGCTTTGCACAATGGAAATAGTACTTTTGGATTATATGTTTTAAGGTCAAAATATTACTTTGGTCTCTATATTTTGATAGCAGTCAGTTAGGATCAGAGCCGGCTCAACAACTTTGTGGGCTTTAGGCAAAAATTTTAAGTGGGGTCTTTTTATATTTAAATATTATATTGATTTTTTTTATTTAAAATCTTTTTTTTTTTTTTTGGCTTTTTGAGATGCAAAATTGGTACAATAATTTATAATAGATACCATGTTCAAATTAAAAAAAAAAAAGTGTGAGAAACGGTTGTCTTATAAGTCTGTGGGCTGCACTGCACAGTTGCACACTGTGCAGCCTGTGCACCTGTGCAGTGCAGCATGTAATCCTATCATCTTTTGGCTAAATCTTTTGCATTTTAGGATACAATGAGGTCTTTTTAATGCATTTTATTGACTAATAAAAGTGCTTAATTTTTTTAATTAAAATATATAGATAAATATATTATATATAATTTTTTTTTTTTTTTTACAAGTGGGGGCCTTCTTTTATTTGGGGACCTTAGGCGATTGCATTAATTGCTTTACCTATTGAGCCGGCCCTCGTTAGGATAATATTATTTTCAAGTTGCAAGTAATTTGAACCCTACATTTTAATATATAGTTTCGTATTTCTTCAATTAAAAAGTACTATCATAATTTTCTCACTCGAGTCAAGAGGTAGCATATGTCTATAAAATGAGAAGAGCCGGGCATGTTAAAATAACAATAAAAATAAAGGACTCATATTACAGGAAGCCCAAACAAAACAAATCCTTGTAGCTCACTATCGTGAGAATACCAATCGGGTCTTTGCTCTCTTCTTTACTTACAATGTCATCACTCGTTCATAGTCAGAACCACCAGCTGCTTGCTCCATTTAGGTGATAACGAATACTGCTTCCTCTTGTGCTCCAAATCCTATAAAGACTATGGCCATATCCGATACTATCTGGACTACAACAGTGAAACCAAAGCTTCGTTGAAGGTTATGCAATTTAAAAACATGTATAGTACCCTCTAGGAGTTTTGGGGTTTAATCAGTTTATTTCCATTTCATCTAGTATGTATGATAACGACATTGAGACGCAATCCAATTGCAACAAAAGTATTTTGAGCTTCAATTATATATGGATGGTAGTACATTTGATTAGTACTCTGGTCTTTAGCTTAACTGTAATAAGCAGCTATGTGATCTATCTCATGGATCAAATTTTAGTCCTCCATTTGATCACTGGTTAGGTCCCTTACGTCTGATATTATATACTTATGCTACTATCTATCCCTTGTACACATAAGCATGTCCTGTGGAATTAGTTGAACCAGCCGTGGCGTTTAATTCATTAGATGTTTATATGATGCTAATCATATTATTAGCATCACCTATGTTTTAGACTAAGTCCTGTATGAATTAAGGGTGAAACCATAAAAGGGGAAAAAATATTATATGAGATTGAATTTTGAGGGATTGATTTCAATTATGCTTTCAGCTTTGTATTTATAGTTTTCATCTTGTAGATTGTTTTTATACTTCCCATCCTGTAGACTGTTTTTCCAAACAAATTGTCATTGTCATTCTTACCATCCATTAAAATCATAGGCCAAAGGCCTTGTAGGGCAGTGGTATTTTCAGATTCTTCCATTAGAAAGAACTTGGGTTCGAATCACCTTCCCCACTGTTCGTAAGAAAATTTCAACCAAAAAAAAAAAAAAAAAACCCTTGATAGCATAGAAAACTTGAATGGTTTTTTTTGACAAGTTACCAAAAGTAATTTCAATCATATTTCCAATTGCATCCTTTGGTATCATAGAAAACTTGAATGGTATATGAAGCACCTACATAATCAGATGCTTTCATCTTAACTCACCTACTCAAATAGATGCGGTTCACAACCTTAATTTATTGATCTCATTAACCATACAATAGACATATTGGGTTCATTTGGTTAGGTGTTTTGAGAGTTTAAAATAACATTTTTAAAACTCAAAACTCTGTTTTACAATCACAACTTTTCATAGCATTTTTATAAATGCTCATTTTAAATTCAAAACACTGTTTTTCAATAACTTACAAACACACCCATTATCATGAAACATATATGCTACTATTATTTTAGTTCTTCGGTTTCTCTAGTACATTTTTACTTAGAATAAGCTTTAGAGAATCAATTAACAAGATTGGAGGTTGTCATCGTCTGATTTTATTATAAAAGTTCCAATCAAATCTTGTTTTGAGAGGAAGTGTTAGGAACTTAGGATCACGGCAGTAGCCAAGTTAGCAATGCACAATCAGCTTGAGTTGTTAGTTAGTTAGGCAGCTAGCTGCTAGTGGTTGTTATTGATTGTTACTAGCAGTTAGGTTCTTATTTATAAGGGTTGAGGACCTTGGGTAAAGGCCGAAATGAAATGTGCTGTCTACACAAGACACAAGGCATCCATGATCTTAAGTACTTCCTTGATCAACACTTGAAGATGAAAAGATTTGGGCTGTTTGAGCTACTTTCTTGGGTTCAAAGTCTTTTCATCATTAGATGATTACTATCTTACTCAAGCTACGTATATGTTTGAGCTTATCTCCTAAGCTGTAATTACAGATGTAAGGTTGATTTATTTAATAATGTGTTGGTCTTATTCTGTGTCAAATTTGCTTGTAATTCAGCATGTAGAAACCCTGTACTTAGGTGGGAATAATGTAAGGGTTTTGTGTGAGAGAGTGTGAAGAAACTCAAGTTGTGTGCATTCAAGAGGGGTTTCGCGACTGGATCTCGCAAATGGTAAGTCTCCAAAGTGACACACGTGTGAAGCATGTAGGGAGCTGAAAGGTCACAACAGCTAGAGCACTACAGGACAAAAAGTACAGTCTAGCCTGGAAGTGATCTCTAGCGACTCAAACTCGCGACTCATTCCAGTCGTGAGGCCAAGTTGCCAGAATGCCCTGTTTGGGTGAAAACTTACTTTTCACATTCCATCTTATACCCTACTATAAATACCCTTATTCCCACGAAATGATGGCGTGGCTATTTAGAGAGAAAAAAAATCTAAGAGAGGTTTTTACAAGACACCTACCTTATTAGAGAGAGAGCTACTCATTCTTAGAGAAAAATTCTTGTAGTCTCTTCTCCTTCCTTCTCCCATTGAGAGGAGATTTGTACCGAAACATTACCCACACTCATTTAAAGTGTTGAGAGTGCTTTTGGAGCTTTGGGAAATATTGGAAGATGCCAAGGATGGCGAATGCAATATGGACTTATTGCGGGATCCGGTAAACTAGAGAAGACAAGGTTCAGTGTAATCTTGCTGGAACAAGAAGCTTGGAGGGCTTAGGTGCATCGGGTAGATTAGGATTGGAGGATCTATTGTTGTTCATGTATTCCAACTTTATTCTCTAGTGGATCATTTCACTGCTTAGAGAGCGGCGGAGAGGTTTTTTGCCTAGTTCTTTGGTTTCCTCCTCGATAACAGATCGCCTTGTTATCTTTGTGTTTGCATCTCTTTTTCCTTACTCTTTAACCATTAATTACTACTGTATTTGTGATTAATTTTGTGTTAAAGTAGTTTGCCAAATTGGTTATTGCTTATATTTCATATTCCGCACATATATTATTTGTATATAAGCTTGCATTGGTATTTTTGTATTTAGGGGTCAAACATTCATTAGTGTTTTTATACATTAATTGAACATTTAATTGGTATCAGAGCGAGTACACTTGTTGAGGTTTAAATACCTAAGTGTGATCCTTGACCCTTTGTGCTTGTTACCATGGATAGTGATTTACATGCTTCTTTGGTTGTTGATGATTTTAGCATGCCACGTGTTTGTGAGAATGCCTCTATGAGTGATAATCCTCATGATTGTAATGCTATGTTATATGAATCTTTGGGTGTTGTTGATATTCCTAACATCAAACTCTTGAAGAAAAATGCTAAAAAGTTTCATAAGAATTTGAGCAAGTTTGTTAGGTTCTAAGAATTAGGAACTAATGTATTAGAACTTCAATTTGTATGTTGGCAAACCCTGATCAAAACAATGTTTAGTCTTGTGTTAGACTTGCTCAAAGTATGGGTCTTAATGTAAAGTTGGAATCGAGTTGTTATGCAGAATTACTGTTAACTTTCTGCCAGACTCGATCGATCGAAAATTAGACTCGATCGATCGAAAATCGGGCAGATCTTTTTTCTGCAGAATTTTCCAACTTAGCCCTAGTCCATTTAATGTATAGGGTTTTATGTTTTGCCCTTCGTATATAAGGGAAAACCCTAACCACGTTTTTAGTGTTCTGAATGCTGTGTTTGTGAATCTCTTTATGAGATCTAGAGGTGTTTACCTTCACATACACTTAGGGTTTACAAACTTGAGATTCATGTCAAGAGTTGTGTAAATCAATACAGTTGCAGAATCAAAAGAGCACAAAGATATACAAGCAGGTGCGCTTGTGGATTTGCTGAAGAATTCAAGAAAGAAGGAGTCCATGGATCTCGGAGCTATCATGGGGTCGTGGTAGTAAGTTTCCTACACTAGGGTAGCAATAAGATGTTAGTGGTCTAAGTCTTGTTGTGTAAACTTCGATTCTTTCATAGTGGATTCAGTTTACCTTGAGGATAGCTAGGTCAAATCCTCCCCAGGTTTTTACCGGTGTGGTTTCCTGGGTCATCATATCTTTGTGTTATTTAATTTCCGCTGCTTTATTGTCTTTGTTTATTTTGTGTTAACCTAGATTTAATTAAATTACCTAAGTTAATCACTTGACTAATTCTCTAGGTTAATCTGTTGGGTTTAAGGGGTCTAAACGAACTGACAAGTGGTATCAGAGCGGGTAGCTTTTGTTTTGATCTTTTGATCTTTTAGCTGATCCTTGACCCCTGTTGTCATGGAACACAGACACTCTCTTGTTGTTCCACCTCACTTTGATGGAAACAACTATGCTTATTGGAAAGTAAGGATGAAAGCTTTCTTAAAATCCATTGATGAGAGAGTTTGGAATTCCGTTGAGTACGGATGGGAGAAGCCCACTACTCCGGTGAGTGAGTGGCAAACTTCTCAAAAGGAGGCAGCCGCTTTTAATAGCAAAGCTATGAATGCTATTTTTAATGCTGTTTCCATGGAGGAATTTAAGAGAATCTCTAATGTTGAGGTTGCTCATACTGCTTGGAATATCCTCCAGACTGTGCATGAAGGCACAAAGGCAGTTAAGATAAATAAATTGCAGCAATTAACTACTAGATTTGAAAGCATTAGAATGAATGAAGATGAATCTTTTGATGAATTCTATGCTAAATTGAATGATATTGTTAATTCTGCTTATAATTTAGGTGAAATCTATGATCAACCTAAAATTGTTAGGAAGATTCTTAGATCTTTGACTGAGGATTTTAGACCCAAAGTGACTGCCGTCACTGAGAGCAAGGATGTGGACTCCATCCCTGTTGAAGAACTTGTAGGATCTCTTCAGTCCTATGAGTTAGACCTCCCTAAGACTAACAAATCCAAATCAATGGCTCTTAAGTCTGTTGAGGATGTTGAGGATGGTGGATTTGATGATGAACTCTCTGTTACAGAGATTGCCTATCTTGCCAAGAACTTTAGAAACTTTCTTAGGAACAATAACAGAAGGGCAAGAGGTAAGAACACTGTTGAACCTAGAAATTTTAGGAAGAATGATCCCACTAAGGTCAATAACACTGAAAAACTTAAGGAGAAAGTAGGTCAACCTTCTAATAATTCTTTGGGACAACAATGTTATGGTTGTCAAGGGTATGGTCATTTAAAATCTGAATGTCCCACATACTTGAGGTGTAAGGATAAAGCTATGGCTGTAACCCTTAGTGATGATGAAGTTTCCGACAATGAATCCGCTAGTGATGAGGATGGAAACTTCATTACTTTCACTGCTACTACAGTAGTTAATGAAAGTATGTTTGTTGAAGAGAACCCTTATGATGGGGAACTCTCTGAGGATGTAGATTTACAGGAAGCCTACAACAAACTTTGCAAAGTTGCTGCAAAGGATGCCATGAATGTTGAGTTAGGCTTGAAGAAAATTGCATCTCTTGAACTTGAAAAAAAAAATTTACTTGTGAAATTGTTTGATGCAAATGAGCTTTTGAATAATGTGAAAACTGAGAACATGCTTTTACTTGATAAAGTTAAATGTTTGGAACTTGATTTATCTGTTGCTAGAGAACAAACTAATAGGTCTGCAAGCTCCAAACTTGATCACATGCTGAGTGTTCAAAAGTCTCCTTCTGATAAAACAGGTTTAGGATTTGTGGATAGCATCTCTGTGCCTGAACCTTCTTCCACTAAATTTGTCCCGTCTTCTGAACCTCCTAAGAGTGAGATTGTCAAACCCTTGATGAGTGAACCTATCAAGCCTATAGATGTTACTCCACCTAGAAAGATTAGGGTTGATCTTCAAGCTTCTCATTCTAGAGCTTCTATTTCTACTAAGGGCAAGTTGCATGATAAGCCCGCATGGGTTTGTCATTTTTGTGAAAAACCTGGACACATTCGTCCAAATTATTTTAAATTGCAAGCTGCGAAGCGAGCAAATAAAACTAAAGTACCTGTACCCCAAGCACATGATCCTATGGTACTTATTAGTGAATTGGTAAAGGCGTTAAACCTTTATTCCAATCCTGGAGTTGCTCAAAAATCTAAAGTGAATCATAACTCCAATGCAAGAGTTGCATCTAAAAAGTTTTGGATGCAAAAGGCTCAATTTAATTGAGTCTGTCTAACATGGTCATTGTGCTTCATTACTCAATCTTTTGTGACCTTTGTTTCTAGGATTTGCATTGCATTACATTCATGCATTTCATTCTAGGATGTTTGTTTCTTTGTTTAAAATAAAAAAAAAAAAAAAAATTTTTTTTGCAAATTGTGTTTTTGCTATTTTTTTCTTGAATTTGAAGACAAGGTTGGTCAATCAAATTTTACATGTCATATGTATGTACCTTGTTTAGTTTTGATGCACTTATTTCTATTGCACTTTACTAGCTAAAGTCTTGTTGTGCATGTTGTGTGGGAAGATGCTATGTTTGTTGATCACATGATCTTGATCTTGAAGTCTTATGTCTTTGATTGTTGGACTTGAACTTATTGAGAAAGGCATAAATAACCATCTCACCACTGTTTATTAGCCAATCATGAACACCTTAGTGCATATCGTAAGATTTAGTGCTCGAGAAAGTGTAGCACATGCACAAAAAGAATATAAGGTGTAGCCTCTAATTAAAATTGGTGTGTACATTATTGAGCTATAATAATCTCACAAATTCAAATAAAATTGGTGTGTACATTATCCCGGCTATATTATTAAGTTTCTAGTCAATTACATTGAATAATGAGGCAAATCAAGAAACTTACATGATTGCAAGCTTTTATTGTAGGAGATATGGGAGTTATAGGATGTAACTCTTTAAGTAATAGTCTCTTTCAAATTCATGTGATGGATTTTGTAGAAATTGTGATTGATCAATATGTGCATATCACCTCACATGTTTTTCAAGCTTATGCTAGTTGCACACACTACACAAGTTATTCTTTGCTAAACTGTGTACATGTTATTGTGTGTTCTTTGGCCTGACCAACCGAGTTTGAGAATTTCTGGAACTTGATGCAGAACATGTTTGCTTGTTTATTTTTTTTTTTTTTTTTGGGTATTGAAAGAAAATTTTGATTTGAGAAATCTCGGTTAAATTCATATGTTTTTGGAAAACATCTCATCTCATACTCATGCATTTTTCTCATAAAATCTGATGCTTTGCGAAGTGACTACACTGAAATTGGTGTGTTTTTCAAAAAATTAATTTTTCCAGAATTTCGATCGATCGAAATGTTTTTCGACCGATCGAAAATGTTTCAAAATCAGTATGAAAGTTTCTGGTTGACTCGATCGATCCAAGTTGAATTTGGGTCAATCGAAGGTATTTTCGATCGATCGAATGTAATTTTCGATCAATCGAAAATCGTGTTGGTTGTTTTTAAAAAAGGAAGTTTTCACGTGTCTTTTCACTTTTTCAAAATCTTTTCAAAGACTTTTTCCTCCCTAACAACTGGTCAATCACTTTTTGCTGGATTTTGTCGTCTTGCTCCGTTCTTTTTGCACCAAATCACTCATTCAAGGCCGGTAAGACCTTTTTGCCCCTCCCTTTGCATTTATTTTCAAGATTCATGCATTTTTCATGCATTTTATGGGTATTTTCGGCATTGAAGTTTTTTGTCTTTTTGGGCTATTTTTCTTTCAAATTTTTCATGGGTTTTTGTGGGGACAATGTATTCAAACACTCCATATGGTTTAATTTGATTAATTTGGTGTTTTGAGGAAGATTTGATATTCTAGGGCTTGAAATTGAGAAAATTGGGGGTTTTGTTCAATTTGATTAAGATTGATGAAATTAGCTTGTTGGATTGATAATTTTGATCATTATATTGTGTCAATTACCTATTGTGTTGATCAATTTATCAATTTGTTGTGTTTTGAAAATTTAGGGTTTTTCAAATTGGGTATTTTTGATACATAATCCATGCTCAAGCCAATTTTGTGAATTTCGATCGTAATTGAACTTGTTCCTGCATTTAGTACATGCATCATTTGGTGTTCATGCTCATGCATCATATAGATTTGCTATTTTTCTATATTTTATGCTGTGCTAACTTGCAATCTGCCCTTGGTTTTTGGTTTTTGCTCTTCTTTTTCTGTGTCTCTCCTTTCTTTCCTTAGTACCATGCCTAGGAAAACTAGAGCCCGTAGGACTTCTGACCCTTCACCTTCTTTTGATAGTGATCGGTTTCCTACTGCCCAGAACCAAGAGACCTATGAGACCCTTAATCTTAGGCGTCAAATTTGGGGTGAGCGTAGGGTTATCTTAGATGAGGTTGATCTTGAGGTGAGACGGAACTTTGAGCGTCGGGGTTGGTTACCTCTATTTGATTTTAAGCGTCCTCCTCCTGCTTCTTTGATTAGAGAGTTCTATTCGAACCTCTCTATCCATGTCTACGATAACGACACCTTGGTAAAGGTGTGGTTACGTGGTGTGGAGTATCGTATTACCCCTCGGGTAGTGTCTGATGCTCTTGGGGTGCCCATTGTTGACCATCCCGTTTTTCCTTATGAGGAGTCTCCACCTCTAGATGATGTCTTGTCATACATCACTGGGTCTTCTATCTAGTGGGGTTCTGATCCTCGGATCACTTCTGCTGAGCTTTCCGAGCTTCACTATCTTTTCTTTAGGATAGCGTGTCATTCTTTGTGGCCTATTTCACATGTCCACACCATCCCTCTTGAGCGTTGTATCTTTTTGTATGCGCTAGTCACTGATGCTCCTATCAGTTTTCCTCATTTGTTCCTTCGTTCTTTGAACGAGGTTCATCGGTCTAGCTCTACGGCTCATGCGCTATTCTTTCCTATTTTCATTCATAGGATTCTCCTTCATCTTGGTCTAGATGATTTTCCTGTTTCTGAGCCTGTTCATATTATTGCTCCTATTGGTGCTACCTTTTTGAGGCAAAGGGCTGCTCAACTTCGAGCTAGCTCTAAGCGTCCTAGGGCAGAGCCTTCCGGTGTCACTCCACCCCCTTTTTCTTTTACAGATGTTCTTGCGGCTGAGCCATCTGCTGATCCTGTTGCTGCTGCTGCTGTTGCTGTTCCTCCACCGTTTGATGAGGTTTCCGACCTTCGTCGGACTCTGGATACTGTCATGACCGTTCAGGCGGCTCATGGTCAGTTATTGGTGGACATCCTTGATGAGCTTCGTGCCTTGCGAGCTGATCTGGCGAGCTCTCATCATTCTCCTCCACCTCCTTTTGATGATGAGTGAGTGCCCTTTAGCAATTCGTCACAAAAAGGGGGAGTGCATATTGTATATCTTGGAGATTTTTGTAGTAGAGGAGATTTTTGTTTTAGGGCGAGTTTTGAGCTTTTGTAGTTTTTGTGATACCTTGGAGCTTGTGGAGTTATTAGATTGTATCTAGGCGCTTCACTTTGTATTTACATTTTTGGCTCTTGATTAGGAGATATATTTTGTGATACATTGGTTATTGATATGTTTCTTGTTTCACTATACTTCATTGCTTATTGATTTATATTTATGATGTTATTCATGATATATGTCTTTATTTTGTGTTATGTGAAATCAAGAAGTTTTTTTTATATTTCTTGTTTCTTTCTTCCACACATGCGTTTATGTGTTTGTTAAGTGTTACAGAAATATACAGGTTGTTTTCAGTCGAGCTGCTGTCTACCTTGCAACTGTTAGATAGTAGTTTAGGTTGAATTGTTTAAGTGGCTATTTATTTTGTAATGGGCTATTTCAATGTGTAAACTTTGAGCTTTTGTTAAGTCTGTGTTTTGTTACGGATTGCCAAAGGGGGAGTTTGTTAGGTTCTAAGAATTAGGAACTAATGTATTAGAACTTCAATTTGTATGTTGGCAAACCATGATCAAAACAATGTTTAGTCTTGTGTTAGACTTGCTCAAAGTATGGGTCTTAATGTAAAGTTGGAATCGAGTTGTTATGCAGAATTACTGTTAACTTTTTGCCAGACTCGATCGATCGAAAATCGGGCAGATCGTTTTTCTGCAGAATTTTCCAACTCAGCCCTAGTCCATTTAATGTATAGGATTTTATGTTTTGCCCTAAGTATATAAGGGAAAACCCTAGCCATGTTTTTAGTGTTCTGAATGCTGTGTTTGTGAATCTCTTTGTGAGATCTAGAGGTGTTTACCTTCACATACACTTAGGGTTTACAAACTTGAAATTCATGTCAAGAGTTGTGTAAATCAATACAGTTGCAGAATCAAAAGAGCACAAAGATATACAAGCAGGTGCGCTTGTAGATTTGCTGAAGAATTCAAGAAAGAAGGAGTCCGTGGATCTCGGAGCTATCATGGGGTCGTGATAGTAAGTTTCCTACACTAGGGTAGCAATAAGATGTTAGTGGTCTAAGTCTTGTTGTGTAAACTTCGATTCTTTCATAGTGGATTCAGTTTACCTTGAGGATAGCTAGGTCAAATTCTCCCCAGGTTTTTACCGGTGTGGTTTCCTAGGTCATCATATCTTTGTGTTATTTAATTTCCGCTGCTTTATTGTTTTTGTTTATTTTGTGTTAACCTATATTTAATTAAATTACCTAAGTTAATCACTTGACTAATTCTCTAGGTTAATCTGTTGGGTTTAAGGGGTCTAAACGAACTGACAAAGTTATTTTGTGAAAATGATGATTTGATTGCTAAGCTCAATGAATCCAACAAATTGGTTGAGAAATATAAGAAACTTGCTGAAAATTCTCTTGAAAAGTTGAAAGATTTTGAATGTTTGAATATGGACTTGGATGCTAAACTTGTTTTGTCTAACAAACTTGTTGATGAGCTAAAATGTGAAATTGAATCTCTTAAGATGCATGCCAAGTGTTTGATTGCTGAACCTACTGTTAAAAATGATGAAAATATTTGTTGCAATCAAGTTGTGGTACCCAATTTTGTGTCTATTGTGTGTTCTACCTCAAATGACAAATCGGTGTGCATTCTTCCACATAAAAGAAATTAAAAGGTGGAGAGAGACTATTAAGTCAAAGCCTCCGCTTAGGTCTCAACCTAAGGTTTTGGATGGATCTAAGTTTGTTCCAACTTGTCACCATTGTGGTGTGATTGGTCATATAAGACCTTAACGTCATAAGTTGAAGAGAGAACAAAACCATGTTACTAGATCACTTCCCAAAAAGCCTAGTGGACCCTAAACACATTGTTTGTTGCCATTGTAGCGTCTTTAGTTATCTAAGACCTCATTGCTCTAAGTTTCATGCCCTTAAAAGAATCAAAAGAAAAGAGAAACTTGAGCTTCTTGGAAGTTGTGCTAAAAAGGGTAAATCAGATTTGAGTGATAATAGCATGTTGTTAAAGAAAGTGTTTAATGCTCTTAACTCCTTGTCTATGTGTATCTCTAGTTCTCATTCTTCCAACACTCGTCTCACTTCTCATGAAACACTCATTTCAAACAATCATTGTTTTTTGATGAGAAAGGGTTTTTTCGGTTGAGCTTTTACTCTTTTGGTCTTTGATCTAATTATTTCGATCTTCGTAAGGCCCTTCATGCATTAGATGCTATATATTCATGCATTTGTGCATCTTGCATTTATTTGTATGTATTACTTTTGTTTTTTATCTTACTTTTATATTTTAGTTTTTTTTTTTTTACCTTGAAACTGTTGGTTTCATTTATTTTCCTTGGTAATTATATCATTGTCTTATTTATTTTCCCGCACTGCATGATATGATTTATTACTGTTTAACATAATTTTGCATAATAGACCTAATTGTTAACTTGGTTAACTAATTATGTTAAACAATCTAAGTGTTCAGGGATCTAAACAAACAAATAGTGTACAATATTATATACATTTGCGTGAACATGTTTAATGTAATTAGTATTTGTTTAATTTGTAATGTAAATTTTACGTTAATAGTATAACATAAACTATTGATTTTCGTTGTTTTGAAGATATATATGTGCTTCATTAATTTTACAAATGATGAGTTGCCTCGTAGGAAGATGGAGGTGCACGTACAGAATATGAATCACATGAACATCCTTTGTTATGGATCATAGAACCAAAATCCGGAATGATAAAAGAACAATTCAATTTTGACCTTATTGTCAAAGGGTTTTTTTTTTTTTTTTTTTTTTCAAAGTTATCTCATTCTAGATGCAGTTCTGCACAAAAGAGGAATTATAACCTGAAGTAGAACAATCTACCTAAATGGATAAGTATATAGAATAGGAAATACGCTTGAGATTGCAATTCATCTACAAGCACACCCAGTAGAACTGGTCTTCTTTGAGGCTTCTTCCATCTTCCTAGTCTTCACTTCAGCCAAAACAGTTCTAGCCCACTCACCAAAGTACGTCTCATTGTGTCCAATTTTGCCACTCTTGAAGATGGACATGCAGCGGCGATCGTCTTCCGGGTAGGGGAATTTGTCCCCATTGGGATCTCGCCATGCACCTTGATGTCTCATCCCTGACCAGCTAGCTATCCAATGATACACATATTGGCCTACGCCTGCAAGTTTTAGCCAGCCTTTAGGGAAAAACTCCATCACACTGCTGTTTCTGTCCATTAGGAACATGTTGGTTAACTGGGCACCGTGAGGGGATACTAGAATGTCTGTCATGCTCATCAGCTTCACCTGGATCAATCAATGGACTGTAATACATTAGAGCCACTAATAGTCTACATATATAGAGCCATTAATATATAGGAAGAAAGGGTTGTCGTCAGGAGTTAGGAAATTGCCACGGCCACCAAAAAAATGCACCAGATTTTCAAATCATGTGAATCCTTGTGAGAGGATGGGAAAAATTCAGTGTATTTTCTGTGTCTGTAGCACTACATGCACTGATGCACCGACTACATTTGTACTATATTCCAAAATACAAAAAAATAATCACAATTAGAAGGTAAGTTGATTTAGTAATACTAAAAAATAGTTTGATGTAACAAACTATCTATTTTACAACAATTTTACAAGTTATTAATGTGATAAATTCTTATTAATTCTCATTTGAATTCATCACTATATATATAACATCACAATATTGATGGTTAGTGAAAAGATATGTAAACCAATTTGTGGCTTTAACATTAATTTTTCCTAAAAGAATACTACCCTTAATAGAGTTGTGCACCATGACTGGCTTAATACAACTAAGGTGGTTGGATGGAAGGAATGATTTGAAAATCCCCATGGAATGAACTCAACATAATAATTCCTTGGGAAAAGGGATTATTATCTTATAATTTCCTATATTTCGTTCATCACAAGTATCTATTTTAAAGCTCTAAATTCCATGGATTTAATAATCTTAATACTATGGATTTGTATGTGGATTTGAATTGTGAAGACATTTCGTGGATGTTGGCTAAGTTCTATATTATTCATATACTAACCAGGTTGAGTTAAGTTACATAAATGATTATGAAAAATCTTCAATTATTATTAGTCTTTTGTGGATATAGTGCAACGCTTTGCTGGAACCATGATAGCACAAGAAAATTTAGAGTTATATATATAATTTAAATATGCGCCATTGGACAAAGCAAATGACTTCCATCCCATGTGGCCATGAGTATTAATTAATTGAGCAAGACTTAGGTATAGTACTTAGGTACTGTTCTTTAAGTTCCCTTCTTAAAATTCTACCATGTGGAATTTTTCTCATAAAATAGAAGTGTATTTTTTAGTTAAGTAGCTATATGGCTCAATTTTAAGTGGCGAACTTAAACAACAGCACTTAAGGTATTGTATCTAGATTTTGTCCTAATTAATAATAATTGAATAATTCTCTTATCCTATATAAAATTTTTATAAATGTCTCCCTCTTTCCTAGATTTTGCAGAGACTATCATACTTCATACTTTAGCTTTCCGAGAAAAAAAAAAAATCCTGATTGCCTTTGTCTATCTTACTTCATCCTGGACATGGATCTAACAATTTGGGATTTCAAGTAACAAAAAACACTTAAATTAAGCAATTCATAGCCAATTTGGGTGCTTTCAATTCATGGGCAGAGATCTTCAGAATATATAATATTGAATGCTCTGATTAATTAAAGTCTGTTTTCCTTTTGATTGTGGTTACTTTAATTTGAGTGGGGTTTATTCGTGTTATGGTGGCAGTGACACTAATTCCACTAGCTAAACTTATTTTCTTCATATCAATTCCACTTGCTGACTTATTTTAAAGTTTTCATATATATATATATATATATTTATATATATATATATATATATACACACACGTGTATCTGCATATCTGACAAAACAATAGCATTGAATTCTTACATATATGTATTAAAAAAAAAAACCTAAGAACTCTTAGATGATATTTTTTAACGAAAAAAAGAGAGTAAAATTTAGGGACTCTTACTTAAGTGGAATGCATTAAATTTTTTCAATTAAATGTAAATAAGTAATTAGCTGTATTCAATTTAATTGTTATAGAGAAAGATAATACTGTTTGTGCTTCATCACAATCATGAGTTTGAATTTACTGTTTGTGCGCTTCAATTAATATACTACAATTGTATCTGAGTTTTGCGTGCCTAAGCTTTGCCCAAAAAAAGATTTTAACTATACACTAACCTGCTCACAGAAGCTGAGATTGTTGGAGTAAGCCACCATAACTCGGCAACTGTCCACCTTAGCACACTCCCTCTCAAAGATCCCAATCACTTCAGTCTGATTAATTCCTGAAGGATCTAGGACCAGTCCTCATGAACATGGTGATCCCAATCACAGGCACTCCTTTATCATTGACCTTAGCAACCCTACCCTCCAGGCTCACATTACAGTACATTCTAGCCTTGCACCTCATCAAATCATACACCTCCATCCTTCTCTCCCTTGACATCCCTCCCTCATTGTGCCTTATCACCACAGCTTTCTCAAAGCAAACTGGCTCGATATCATCACCAAGTACTCCTTCAAATCCTTCAATGTATGGTGGCCCATTAAAAGTGGCCTCCATTAAGGTCTTTAACCACAACCCCATGTTGAGCCTAAGCTCACCCCAGTGGTATAAAACCCACCTATTGGGCATTTCACATTTGTTTTTCTTGTGCCATGCCACAAAGGGTACCATAGCTGACAAACCATGCCAGATATTGTCATAGTTGTTGATGATGCGTTTGGGTGCCACGGGAGGCCGCAAGCATCAGGCAAGTTCATGTGCAAGTGATGGTACACTAAGGGTCGCCCCAAAGGCTTATAAACCCTTGGTGGGTGCGCCTCCCAAGCGATGTGGGACTCGTGGTAACTCCCAATGCGGTAACTCCCAAAGTCTCCTCCATTGTCCATAGAGGATAAAGTGCTTGGGGCCTGGCTCCCCTTCTCACATAAACTTGCCTGATGCTTGCGGCCCCCCGTGGCACCCAAACGCATCATATATATATATATATATATATATATATATATATAAAAGCACTCTTCACAGCATATTCTACGAGCAGCATATATATCAAAATAGTTTATTAAAATCAAGAATTAAAGGAGAAAAAGTAAATGCTTCGTTCTTACGTAAGTACCTAATTTATTCCATGAACATGAAGTGGATTATATTAAAATAGAAACATGAAACTTGTCGTGCAGGAATTCTTAATTAAGAAAGTTTTACACGTGCCTTATTTGGCCTTGGATCAGATTCATACAGAATTTAAGAAATCAACCGTGAGTTATGTAATTTTGTCAATAACCTCCAGATTTTATGGCGAGAAGCATGAAAGATATCAATATGGAGCTTTACTTGGTCTTAAAGGAACATGCATTGCAGAAAAGATAAAAATCAATATTATGGTGGTGCTTTCCTGACAACCTTGGGCTGATTGGGCATGAACCTCCAATTAATTTGTATTTTGAATTTTCGCTCACAATAAGAGATCTCAGAAGTAATTTATCTAATAGTAGGCGGCGTTTAAATAGTGTTTTGATAATCACTTGCTTAGAAACCTGGCTAGTTGAGGAGACTGTCTAGCCAGGTAGCCAAGGTACCCCTTTTTGGAGACTGAGCTGGACTTCCTTAACCCGAAGACCGCATTCTATTCTCACTCTTTTCTCTTGTGTTTCTCTCCCCTCAATTAGGTTCCAACCCTTCATCTTGATCCCCTCTCCCATTTATATACCCTCCCATGAATGGCTATGAGTCCCCTACTTGCGGGATCTGTGCAGCTTATTGGGTCTAAACCACTGTTTAATCCTATCGAATCACACGCCAAGGACAAGACTCACAGTCATTTTATTGAAATGATTTTTTAGTAACTTGCGTCAGACGCTGAATCTTATGTTCGGTTGGTGAACTTCCTCAAAGCACTACTTTTCATCTACGGGAATAGAGAGGTTTGTTTGGAGATGCCCATCGAGGACACATCCATCTGCGTAGTAGCTTGACGTTCATTAAGTTTGGGCAGAGCCCAAACCTAAACATACTTGGCTTGGGCTTGGTACAGTACAGACCAAACTTTTGCCCTCCTACAAATATAAAGGGGAAATAGAGAGAAAAAAAATAGTTGGAAAAAAAAAAAAAGGCAAAAAAAGAAAATATTTACTTCCAGAAATTTGTTAAGAGGGCCATGGAGGATGTTGAAATAAATACTACGACCTAGAAGAACCTATATATATTCCGTTTTTTAATTTCTCTGTTAAACTAGTATATGAATCTATGCTTTTGTGGTTTTTACGTATTAAAACCTCTTTCTAAAGCACAATTGATTTGGAAAATGTCAGCACGAGGGATGTTTCCCTTGGTGTAATACCATTTAGTTCAAATCTTCATTTACAAAAGAATGATGAGATCTTGATAATGGACAGGACCACCGCGTAAAACATTGTTACAATGGCTAATGTTGAGTTTCCAAATCTATCTTGATATCAAGCCTTTTTGGTAGCCATGACTTATCACGGTTTTCAAATAAAAATTTGTTTTGTTTGTTTTTTTCACCCCTCTAAATGAAAACCATACTTATATATCAGTCTTGTTGCATATTTTAAATCATGGGATATATGCCCCAAAACTGCGTGTCAATATCATATTTTATCCGCCCTCAACTTTCTTGAAATTAAATGATTTTTTTTAATTTTAGTAGGGTAGGCGAGATAGCTAGAAATATTCAAGAGCTAAATGCAGAGACTTATATATTTTGGGGATTGAGATATGGATGTATATATTGCAAAAAAATCCTATCTTTCTAGCTAAAACCATATTTGCCAAACCGTCATAGCAAAAAACATGTTCCAGGGGAACTTGTGGCCAAAACCACTTCAGTTTCATTTGTAGAATTGATTTAAAACCAGTCTTGTAAAGAAAGATGAAAGAGGTTTAATTGTAAGATTCTAGGTAGATGAACCCAAAATTGCTCTAGTCCAAGGGCAATCCCGCTATAAAATTTTTTTTTTTTATATGCTTGATTAATGATTATTCACTCTTCTACATACGTTGATGGTTGGATTATGTTCTTCCATTATTCTAAGTATTGCACTTCAGCATATTTTATAAAACGTTTCATTGCACTGTCCAATTAAACCAACATTTCCTTCTCAAAAAAAAAAAAAAAAACCAATATTTCTTATAATTTAGCAATACCACTTATTTATGTTATTTAGGGTTTGATCCACACACACACACACACACACACACACACAAAATGACATACCTACACACAAAAAAAAAAAAAAAAAAAATTGACTTAAGCTATTGGGTATAACAATAAATAACAATTATTATATAGTAAACGTCATAAATTAAAATATTTTATAGTATCAATTAAAACAAGAGTAATGCTAAAGATACAAATTTTTTTATAAACTGCTGATGTGGTGAGTAATTATTAGTAAATGAAAAAATGATGTTAGTCATTGGTCTAAATGACAACCAGTAAGAAGTTGGTTATGTTAACAATTTGTAAAAATGTTATAAAATAATTGTAACTGCAACATTACGCTTAAAACAATACCAACTTGATCAAAATTGCTTCCATTGAATGCAATATTTTATGCCAATTAATAATATTTCTTAAGGTTCAAAGTCCCATTCCTAACAAAACTTGATGGTTAGTATGATCAATTATAAACCATGTCCTTCCTCAAAAAAAAAAAAAAAAAATTATAAACCATGTCTCTCGCATGATAAATAATGAAATGGAAGTGTTTAGTTATAATGTAATAGTGTATCCTTCTCTCATTAGGCTGGCTAAAACTCTGAACTCAGAAGATGCATATATAATTAAATAAACAAATAACTCAACCTTATCGTGGTGTAAATTCAAATTACATTTCAAAAACTGTAGTCAAAGTCTGCTATTAAAGTCACCATAAACGAGAACATAACAAATATTGTTAAAATTCATGATATTCAATAAATAAATAAATAAATTTAAAAAGATCCTGAACCTTACGAAAGAGGTTTTTTTTTAATAATAATTTATTTAGAAGAACACGAAAGAGATTGTATCACCCATTTGACCCAAAAAAGAGCCAGCTACCTAATACAATAGCTATCACACTTTACCAAAAGATACAAAATTAAAGTTTTTAATTTTAAAAAAAGAAAAAGAAAAAAAAAAGTCTTTGGTAAGAAAACACTACAAAAAAAAAAAGACTTTAGGCCGCGTTTGAAAAACGCGGCCTAAAGTCCTAAAAACGCGGCTATAGGCTATGGCCGCACTTTTTTAGGCTGCGTTTTTAAATGTGGCCTAAACCCCGCGACTATAGGCATCCGGGGTCTATGGCCGCACTTTTAAAAACGCGGCCTAAGACGAAGGTCTATGGCCGCGTTTTATAACGCGGCCTAAGACTAAGATCAATGGCCGCGTTCTAAACGTGGCCTAAGACTATTCTACCTTAGGCCACGTTTAAAACGCGGCTACTGCCAAAAATATTCAAAAAAAAAAAATTCTGAATTATTTTTTTTTTCTGGAAAAAAAACTAATAACACAGCAAATTTAAAAAAAAATTTGAAATAAATTTGAAACAAACAAACACATAACCCAGCAAAAAATTAAAACACAGCAAATTTAAACATGAACAAGAACAAGAACAAGAACAAGCAAATTAAAACACAGCAAATTAAAACACAGCAAATTTAAACATGAACAAGAACAAGAACAAGAAAATTAAAACACAGCAAATTTAAACACAGCAAATTTAAACATGAACAAGAACAAGCAAATTAAAACACAGCAAATTAAAACACAGCAAATTTAAAACACAGCAAATTAAAACACAGCTTCTGTGAACACAAACCCAGCCACCGGACTCGACCCACCCAGTGACCACCCACATCTCTCTCTCTCTCTACCTCGACTTCCCTTCCTCCACCATCCACGCCACCGCTCTCCTCTCTCTCTCTAACCCCCACATCGGCCCACTCTCTCTCGACACGCGTTCTCTCACCATCCACTCCGTCCTCGACCCACAGTCCCAAGCTCCCATCCCCTTCTCTCTCTCCTCTGAGCAGGACCTAATCAGAGGCCGCCACCTCACACCCTCTCCCTCTCCAACCAATCCTCCATCTCCGATCGGATCGGAGATGGAAGCCTCCATCTCTGCTCCGATCGGAGATGGAGGATTCGATCTCCGATCTCCTCCATCTCCGATTGGATCGGAGATGGAAGCCTCCATCTCCGATCCGATCGGAGATGGAAGATTCGATCTCTGATCTCCTCCATCTCCGATCGGATCGGAGATAAAATCCTTCATCTCCGATCCGATGAACACAAACCCAGCTCTATCTGGAGCAAAAAATGATGAGGGCTAGGGTTTTTTTTTTTTTTTTTGAGAATCATGAGGGCTACGGTTATATACACAAACCCGGTCTAATTAACTTATATACCCAAAGCCTAAAGCCGCGTGTCTAACACGCGGCTATAGGCAAAACACTAGCCGCGTTTTATTAAACGCGGCCCCATTCAACATGAAGCCGCGTTTTATCAACGCGGCTTCAGTAAACGCTTGAGGCCGCGTCTAAAAACGCGGCCTCAGGCTTTTTTTTGGGCCGCGTTTTGAAAAAATGCGGCCTCAGGCTTTATGCTGGGCCGCGTTCACAAAAACGCGGCCCATTATAAGGACTAAAGCCGCGTTTTTAAAAACGCGGCTTCAGTCCCTTTTGGGCCGCGTTTTTTCAAACGCGGCCCAAAAAAACGGGGCCTAAAGGCCCCGTTTTTTGTAGTGAAAGTACAGTTTCCAAACTACATTTTTTCATAAATAAAAAGTAAAATAAAATAAAATAATAAATGTCTGCAATGGAAATGCACCGCTTAAGTAGTATACAACATTAACTCAAAAAAAAAAGAAAAAAAAAAGAAAAAGAAAAAAAGGTTGTATTGCTTGGCACCGCCACTCACCTCTAATAGAGGGATTAAGGGTCATTGCCTTGATAGGATGGCCCTTATATATAAGAATTGTGAGAAATACTTTAGCATTATAACTTAAAGTAAGTACGTACTGTGATCAATATTAATAGGTTGTTTGTTAAGTGAAAAAATGAAAATTGTAGACATGGATCCGGAGTATCTTTTGATTGTATGTTGGCATGTTTGTGTTCGCTGCTGCTTCAGGGGCTTAGGACACGAATGCGAGAGCCAGTTTCTACAACACAACCGGTCCCGTCCCTAAGTCTATCTATCTATATTAACTATATCACAATTTGTTTTTTTCGAAAATTTTTCATAGCTCATTCTTATGTGATATGTAAACTAATTTTGTTAACACTTTTTAGTATTTTTAATAAAAACATTTAGTATTTAAATCTCAAAAAAAAAAAAAAAAAAACAACAACAAAATTTTGTGTAAATGTTGATTTGTGATTGTAACAATTATAAGTACAATGGTGGAGTCATAATTCTTTTTGGGATAAACTAAAATAAATATATAAAATTTTTAATTTATCATACGTTACTTTATATTTAACATAAAAGTAGTTTTCATTAAATTAATTAAGTGATGATGCACAACTAATTGATGTGACACTATCCGAATGAATAACTAATGCACGTGCCTCTACCAAAAAAACTAATGCACGTGGCAAGTTGAGGTTGAACTTAACAACCACCTCAACAAGAAAAATTAAGGGAATAGAGCCAATGATGGAGACAGAAATTTCTGTATTTTTAAACATATCATTGTATTTTGGTATTTTTAATTCTTTCCATATATATGTGTATGACTTTATTTTTGGGGAAAAAAATTGTTAAAGAGATTTACTTATATAATATTATAAACATATGCTTTAAATGCTCCTAAAATTAATGAATTATTTATAACAAAAAGTAAATATTAAAAGGAAAATAAATGAAACAACAACAAATTAAAGATTATTTATATTTTTTGATAAAAAAAAAAAAAAAGAAGAGGGGCAATTACCTAAATTTTATTCAAACTTTTTACTTTTTAATATTAAAATAGAGGGGGGGCATTTTTGAAAAAGCTCCTCCACTGCACTTCCCTCCGCCCTTAATGGAGAAAATCCAAACACTGGTTTGAAATCAGGAAAGTGGATCAAAATATTGAAATTTTAGAAACAAAGTCAACATTACCCCAAACTTTAATTATATAAATTACAATTTAGTATATATACATATACATATACATATACATGTTTTTTCTTAAATCTAATATCACAAAAATGTGGTTGATTTGCCAATTTGTTCATGAATCATTTTTAGGTGATTTGTAAACTAACTTGTGCAAGAGTTTTGCATGATTTTTTGTTAACAGCCACCATGAATGGGACAGCCGGCTTCGGTGATCCACCATATCTCCGTAAGTATATATATATATATATATATATATATATATATATCACCGTATGTGTTCTTAAATTTAATGTCACTGAAATGTGGTTGATTTGCCAATTTGTTCATGACTCATTCTTAGGAGATTTGTAAACTGACTTGTGTTGTGTAAGTATTGGATGATTTTTATTTTTTATTTTTTAACAGCCGCTATGAATGGGACATCCATATATCTTCTATATATAAGCAACCATATATATGTCCGTAAGTTTTAAAAAAAATTTATTCAGCAAAAAAAAAAGTTTAAAAAATTTTTTGATTTCCTTTTTTATTGTGGGGGCAAAAATATCAACAGAAATGATGGGCCTGTGCGTGGAGCCCAAATAACGAGAATCATAGGCCCGTATGTTGGACCCAAATTGCACGCCGAGGACTCTGGCCCAGCCGAGGACTACTTAGTCTAATCTATAATGACCGAGATAAACGGAGGGGAATCTGAACAAGACTTGGGGGAGAACGACCACCTGTCCGAGAATATTAACACCTCGGACGGTCGAGGCAGGAATAAACCTTGGAAACCGGTCGGTTAGAAAAGTACCCCAGAAGTCTCTACTGGTTTTATCGAACGTAGTAAATCCACACACCCAGAAAATATCCCAAAATATCAAGGAGGAAGGCTGCCAACCCCGCATTGAATGCTCCACAGCTAACCTTCTGGCCGCATTTATGTGGAGAGGACATCTGAACAGTAGCAAAGAGTCCCATCGTTTCTACGAAGCAAGTTCTGGAAAAAGTTGGGAGGACAAGTGTCCAAAGAGGAAGGAAAAAATCCACACGTGGATGGCTAAGAAAGGAGGGGAGGAAGTATAAAAGGGGAGAAAAAAGGAAGAATCGGGATCTTTCCTTTGGCAGAGAAAAAGAAAGAAAGAAAGAAAGAGAGAGAGCCTCGGACGTAGAACGAAAATAATATCTTAAGTGTAAAACAGAAGTTCATCTTGGTGAAGGAGCTAGTCCCAACCAGTTGAAGATCTAAATCATTCCTAGTCCAGTCCTTATCAACCTACTCTCTACAAATTCATTGCTTAGGGGCTCTTTTGGGCTAATCTATCCATCTTTGGGCCGGAAACACGAAATTGTGTCCCTACAATTGGCGCCGTCTGTGGGAAGGGCTAGTTGTCTAGAATAGTTAGGCTCTTTAACATGGCTGGCTCAGGTCCACACCATCAAGAATCTTTGGGATCTCAAAGGGAAGAACACTTCCAAGAAGGCCAGGAAGGAAGCGTGCATACCACCTGTGCTAGCGAGAGTCAGTCTGGGGGCGATAGCCATGTCTCGCAGGACAACCGTGCTAAAGCCATGCAGAAGGAGATTGATCACTTGAAGAGGAAGTTGCGACGGGAGCGAAGGAGGAGGAGTCCTTCAGGTTCTGATCCTTCCTCCGATGGTGAGGGAGATGACAACTACAGGCACAAGTCACGTACGCCCCCGAGCGAGACCTTCTCGTATGAGGAGGACGATCGCCGAGAACGCAGGGGGGAAGGCGCGTCTTCTAGGGGATTGGGAAACGACGCCATGAGCAAGGCCCTCGATCGGATATCCAAATCACCCTTTACACGCCGAGTTGATGCAGGGCGACTCCCCAAACGGTTCACCCAACCAACGTTCACCCTCTACAACGGCCGTACCGATCCAGTTGAGCATGTTAGCTATTTTAATTAGAAGATGGCGGTGTACTCTCATAACGAGACCTTAATGTGCAAGGTGTTCCCGTCCAGTTTGGGTCCTGTGGCGATGAGATGGTTTGACGGCCTCAGAACAGGTTCCATCAACTCTTTCCAAGAGCTCACTCAAGCTTTTGGCTCCCGCTTCATCACGAACAGTAGGGTTCCTCGGCCTCTGGATTCTCTGCTATCTTTATCCATGAGGGAGGGAGAAACCCTGAAAACATATTCGAACCAATACTGGGAGATGTTCAACGAGATTGAGGGTGACTTCGATGATGTGGCCGTGAGAACCTTTAAGGTCGGTCTGCCAGCCGACCACGGTTTACGGAGGTCCCTGACTGGAAAGCCAGTGGTCAGTGTTCGCTAGCTCATGGATCGCATTGACAAATATAAGAGGGTCGAGGAAGATCAGCTGCAGGAGAAAGGGAAGGGCAAGGTTATCCCTCAGGAGAGAAGGGATTTTAGGTCGGATCGTTACGGCAATAACCGACCTCGGCGAGAATTTGGAGGGGAAGCTGGGTCTAGAGCCACCCAAACTGTTAACACTGTGTTCCGAGAACCAGTGCACCAAGTCTTAGAGAAGATTAAGAATGAGCCATACTTCAGATGGCCGAACAAGATGAGCGGAGACATCTCGAAACGTAACCAGAGCCTGCATTGTCAGTATCATAGAGAACCCAGACATACGATCGAGGACTGCAGGACTCTATGGAGCCATTTGCAACAACTGATCCGGGAGGGCAGGTTGAAACAATTCTTATCTCAGCCTAACGGACAGGGAGGCCAGACCGGCGCAGGGGCTCCAGGCAATAATTCCTCTAGACCCCCCTTGGGAATAATCAACTTCATCCTCGCCGCACCAGGCAGGACGGGGTCGTACCCCTCCAGGGTAATGACGGTGGCTGGAGCGTATCCTGGGGATCCCGGGAAAGAGCCAAAGAGGGCCAGATTGAGTCCCCAACCAATGCTGAGCTTCTCGGACGAGGACAAGGCCGGGACCATACAGCCCCACGATGATGCACTGGTGATAACTCTTAGGATAGGGGGTTATGATGTGAAAAGAATACTGGTTGATCAAGGCAGTGGGGTTGAAATTATGTACTCAGACCTGTATAGGGGCCTCAATCTCAAGCCAGAGGATTTGACCAGCTATGACTCACCTTTGGTCGGTTTTGATGGGAGAGTGGTTGTTCCGAGGGGACAGATCAGATTGCCTGTTCAGGCTGGCTCGGAGGTGGTGGAAGTAGACTTTATCGTGGTGGACGCCTTCTCCCCATATACAGCTATCATGGCGCGACCTTGGCTTCACGCCCTTGGGGCAGTTTCATCCACCCTTCACCTCAAAATCAAATACCCATCCGGGGACCAAGTTGAAGAGTTGCTTGGGAGTCAGGCCGTGGCCAGGCAGTGTCTAGTGGCGGCCATTATGCACCAACCAGAATTAGGGTCCTCGGACCTGGCCAGCGAGGATCCCTAGCAATTAAAGCCAACGGCCCCAATATCCGACATAGGGGCCGAAGGGGCGAAGTGCGAGGATCTGGTGAAAGTTCTTATTGATGGAGACTCAGAGAAATTTTTTCAAATCGGCGCCCAACTGCCTATTCAAGAAAGGGAAGAGCTATTGCATTTCCTAAGGCGCAATATCGATGTATTTGCTTGGAATGCTTATGAGGCCCCAGGGGTGGATCCAAATTTCATCTGCCACCGTCTGAACGTAAGTCCGTCTGCTCTTCCTAAAAAACAACCTCCTCGGCCCTCCTTGAAGGAACATTCTGATGCTGTTAGAGAGGAGGTGGATAAGCTTAAACAGGCTGGGGCTATCAAAGAAGTGTTCTACCCCGACTGGCTAGCTAACACCGTAGTGGTGAAGAAAAAGAATGGCAAATGGCGGGTTTGCGTGGATTATTCGGATCTGAACAAAGCCTGTTCAAAGGATCCCTTCCCCATGCCTCGAATTGATCAACTTGTAGACGCAACCGTGGGACATCCCCGGATGAGTTTCTTGGATGCCTTCCAAGGATATCACCAGATACTCCTAGTCGGGGAAGACCAGGAGAAGACGGCTTTTGTCACTCCGATTGGCAACTATCATTACAAAGTGATGCCATTCGGACTCAAAAATGCGGGGTCCACGTATCAGAGGATGATGACCAGAATGTTCGAGCCTCAGCTGGGCAAAAATATCGAGATCTACATCGATGATATGGTGGTCAAGAGCAGACAAGAGTCCGACCACATCGCCGACCTCGAATGCATTTTTGAAATCCTGAGAAGGCACAGATTGCGGCTCAATGTCTCTAAATGTTCTTTCGGGGTAGGTTCGGGGAGGTTCCTAGGCTACATGGTCACTCACCGCGGAATTGAGGTGAACCCAAACCAGATCCGGGCCATTAATATCTTACAACCACCTCGGAACCCC
Organism: Lithocarpus polystachyus; assembly: GCA_033629205.1. Lineage (NCBI taxonomy): Eukaryota > Viridiplantae > Streptophyta > Magnoliopsida > Fagales > Fagaceae > Lithocarpus > Lithocarpus polystachyus. Next base: position 26,585,102 of record CM066172.1, on the reverse strand, counting down.
AAAGAGGTGCAGAGGCTGACCGGAATGATCGCTGCTCTTAATCGCTTTATAGCCCGGTCCGCAGACAGGTGCAGACCCTTTTATCTTCTGTTGAATAAGTGGAAGGACTTTGAGTGGACCGAGGAATGTGCTTTAGCCTTCCAGCAATTGAAAGACTATCTGTCTCGGCCACCGATAATGTCCAGACCGGACGTGGATGAGGTCTTATTTGCTTACATCGCGGTGACCGTTTATGCGGTAAGCTTGGTATTACTAAGGGTTGACAATGGGGTACAGAGACCCGTGTATTATATTAGTAAGTCTCTCCACGAGGCCGAGGTCAGATACTTGCCGTTGGAGAAGGCCGTCCTGGCCGTGGTGCATGCCACACGCAAACTGCCGCATTACTTTCAGGCGCATACGGTTGTTGTCCTGACCCAATTGCCGCTCAAGGCCTTACTTCGAAGCGCTGACTATACAGGAAGAATTGCGAAGTGGGGGACTAAGTTGGGGGCCTATGACATCAAGTACATGCCCCGCACTTCCGTGAAGGGCCAGGTCATCGCCGACCTTCTGGCTGAGTTTGCTGAAACCCCGTTGGAAGATGATGAAAATAAACATCGCATGGATGAAAATTCAGTTGGAGTGAGCTCCATAGAATGGGTATCACCGTTGAGGCTATATGTTGATGGCGCATCGAATCACAAAGGATCCGGAGTGGGGCTGGTTCTAGTCTCGCCCGAGAATATCACGATTGAAAAGTCGTTAAGACTTGGTTTCTCGGCCACGAACAACGAGACAGAGTATGAGGCCCTGTTAGTCGGGATGGCCATGATCCAGCGGATGGGAGGAAAAGATGTAAACATATTCTCGGACTCCAGATTGGTGGTAGGCCAAGTCCGAGGAGAACTAGAAGCCAGGGACCCAAGAATGCAAGAATACCTTAACCAGGTTAAACACTTACAATCTGGTTTCAAGTCTTTCAACTTGATGCAGATCCCTAGAAGCAGAAACGCACACGCTGATTCCCTTGCGACGTTGGCAACATCCTCGGCGCAGGACTTGCCAAGGGTGATTCTTATGGAGGATCTCTTACAACCCCGTCGGTTGGGGAAGGAGGTGTCAGCCATTCACCAGGCAAAAGCGGCTCCCAGTTGGATGGATCCCATTGTGCATTTTCTCAAAGACGACCTATTACCTGAAACGAAGTTAGAGGCTGACAAGATACGGAGAAAGGCACCTCGGTTCTGGCTGTCCGAGGATCTCAAGCTCTACAAAAGGTCCTTCTCTGGACCGTACTTATTGTGTGTACATCCTGAGGCCGTTGAGGTTCTCCTGGAGGAACTCCACGAGGGAATCTGTGGGAGCCACACGGGGGGTAGATCTCTATCTCATCGAGCCCTCACGCAGGGGTATTGGTGGCCCAACATGCATAGGGAAGCTCAGGAATATGTGAGGAAGTGCGACCAATGCCAGAGGTTCGCCCCGAGCATACATCAGCCGGGAGGAGAGCTTAATCATTTGTCCAGTCCATGGCCCTTTGCCCAATGGGGCTTGGATATTGTTGGACCTTTTCCCAGGGCAGCGGGGAATAAAAAATACCTAGTGGTCGGCACAGATTACTTCACTAAATGGGTCGAAGCAGAGCCGTTGGCCAATATCCGCAATGCCGACATGAAGAGGTTCATTTGGAAGAATATCATCACCCGGTTCGGAGTCCCGCACACACTCATCTCCGACAACGGACTCCAGTTCGACAGCAAGTCTTTCCGAAGATACTGCTGCAAACTAGGAATAACGAATCGGTACTCCACCCCAGCCTACCCTCAAGGGAATGGACAAGCTGAAGCCACAAACAAGGTCATTGTAAACGGACTAAAGAAGAGGCTGGACGACTCCAAGGCCAAATGGGTCGAAGAATTACCACACGTACTATGGACTTACAGGACCACTCCTCGGAAGTCTACGGGCGAAACCCCTTTTTCATTGACTTATGGAGCCGAGGCAGTTATTCCATTGGAGACGAGCTTCCCTACACTAAGGACTAGCTCCTTCACTCCGGATAGCAACGACAATCTACTTGAGAAAAATCTAGACTTGATTGAGGAGAGAAGAGAATGTGCCATGGTCCGGTTGGCCTCTTACCAGCATAGGCTCAAGCGAGGATACGATGCAAATGTAAAGTCAAGGCCTTTAGCGGCAGGGGATCTGGTATTGAGGAAAGTTGTCGGCTCGACAAAGAACCCCTCCTGGGGAAAACTGGGACCAAACTGGGAGAGGCTGTACCAAATCACGTCCGTAGCCGGGATAGGAGCGTACTACCTGCAGGATTTAGAAAACAGAACAGTGTTGCATCCCTGGAATGTAAACAACCTGAAAAGGTACTACTATTAATAGAAGTGCCCTTTGTCTTTTTCTGACTCAATTATATATTGTATGATCTTGTATAATTCTCGGTTATGCTTATCACGTGCCTAAGTATTAAACTGATTCAAGCTATGCCTGGTTCCTCGGACCACCTGCCTTGAAGAAATTAATACTGTTATTCATTTTTTCTTAAGTATTAAACTGATCCAAGCTACGCCTGGCTCCTCGGACCATCTGCCTTGGAAAAATTAATACGATTCATTTATTTTCTAAGTATTAAACTGATTCAAGCTATGCCTGGTTCCTCAAACCACCTGCCTTGAAGAAATTAATACTGTTATTCATTTCTTTTCTAAGTATTAAACTGATTCAAGCTATGCCTGGTTCCTCGGACCACCTGCCTTGAAGAAATTAATACTGTTATTCATTTTTTCTTAAGTATTAAACTGATCCAAGCTACGCCTGGCTCCTCGGACCATCTGCCTTGGAAAAATTAATACGATTCATTTCTTTTCTGAGTATTAAACTGATTCAAGCTATGCCTTGTTCCTCGAACCACCTGCCTTGAAGAAATTAATACTGTTATTCATTTCTTTTCTAAGTATTAAACTGATTCAAGCTATGCCTGGTTCCTCGGACCACCTGCCTTGAAGAAATTAATACTGTTATTCATTTTTTCTTAAGTATTAAACTGATCCAAGCTACGCCTGGCTCCTCGGACCATCTGCCTTGGAAAAATTAATACGATTCATTTCTTTTCTGAGTATTAAACTGATTTAAGCTATGCCTGGTTCCTCGGACCACCTGCCTTGAAGAAATTAATACTGTTATTCATTTTTTCTTAAGTATTAAACTGATCCAAGCTATGCCTGGCTCCTCGGACCATCTGTCTAAAAATTAAATTAATACTACCCGATACTTTCCTAGGTATTAAACAGGTCCGAGCTACCCCCGACGTCTCGGATCATCCACCCCCCTCGGTTAAGGAAGAAGGGGGAAGGGAAAAATTTCCTTTAGTGCAACATATAATCCTTCTGGGCACACAATAATTCTAAAACCTTTGCTCGGCTCCTAAGTTGCTAACTCGAACTAAGTGTTAAGGCAAAACTCTAGTCTGACACGCTCCCGAGATGCCTAAGCACTCATAAGTGTCTACTTCAACACAAAGGGCTATCTTCTGTCTCAACATGAACTCATAAAAACCGCTTGGGATACCTGTAAAAGTGTTGACATAACTCATCCCATTCGTAGTGCTCACATAGTTAATGGGGTCAACAACTTATCGTGATGAAGCATATGATCTTTAGTCACTCTTTAGAAGAACCGTATGTAAAGGCAAAAATAAATCTAAACAACAACGATAGTAGTAAACAACAATGATAATGGGTAACACACATCAAATAAGTACATCATCGTATTTGTGAAACACAACGAAATCTGGAAATCTACTTGCACCTTTCATTAATGTAAACTGGAAACAAGATAGTGAAAGTACAAAAAAAAAAAAAAAGGAAAGAAACAGAAGCAACAAATACTAAAAGGAAGGATTACATCGCAAAATCCCACAAGGGTTTACTTCTTCTTTAACACTATCTTCCTGGCTGGGGGAGCCTTGGTCTGCTCTGTGGCAACCGCGGGAATGCTCGGATCTGACCCTTTAGGGTCACCCGGAGGAGGAATGGGGAGACTGGCGAGCACGATCTCCATCCTGGGTGCCTCTTTCTTCTCGGCAGGCTCCTTGACGGTAACAGGCGGTTGAGTGACATCAGGAACAGCCTCCTTGCACGCTTCAGCCTCCTTAACTTGGATCTCGGGAGCGGCGAGTGGAAGAGAAGCCGCATCCGAACCATCTCCCAACTGCTCGGTCACGTCGGGCGGAGGACCTGTTGGACGACCAACAGGGGAATCGACTCGGATGGCTGGGGGATAGTAGATGTTTTCTACTTTCCTCAGCATGGATGAAGCCTCGACCCCGGCTTGGTTGAGGGCTTCGATCCATACTTCGGAGCAGTACTTTCTACACACCCCTGAGACCTCCGCCCTAAGGGCATCCTCGGTCTCAGCCACTCCGATGTCGTATCCCCTCTGCTCGGCCTTATCTCTCTCTTTTTCAACATCCTCCTTTGCCTTCATCACTTCATCTTTTGTCTTCTCGGCCAGCTCCTTGGCCCTCTGGACCTCTTCCAATTTCTTCTGGAGTGCGATGACTTGTTGCTTGGAAGAGGCCAGCTGATCCTCGGCGCCTCGGAGAAGTACTCTTTGGCTCTCGGCCTGCCTCTCAGCATTGTCTAGAGTGGCCACGGCACTCCTCCTCCCTCTTTCCTCCTCGGCCAGTTTAATTCTCAGCTCTTGGAGGCTCTTCTCGGCCACCCGGAAGGCCTCTACCGCGGAGATCTTCCTCGCCTCCTCCTCTTTGGCCCGGCGATGAGCGAGCCCCACCATTTCTTCTGCACAGAAGGCGGCTTGAACTGCCTGTACAAACATGTGCAAGTATAGATGTTCAAAAACACGATAGATTGAGTAAGTAAGAAAGATAGACAAATATGTAGCAAGTATAAGAAAATGCATAACTCACCATCGCCAGGTCCTTCTTGAGGCCTACGAACACCTCATGCTGCCTCATCATTCTGAGGTCGGCCATGTCCTTGGGGAGAAGCAAGGACTTCTCCACTGCATCCGCCACGTATCCGGCCTTCCCGTCCTGAGAGTCCCGGATAGAGGCGTCCTCGGTCAGAAGAGCCCCATCCAACTCCAAGCGTGGGGCCCAGATCGGCGCTGCGGATCTGCGGTCGCCTCGCCTCTCCATCTCTTGGGTCGACCTCGTTTGTTGGTGCCGGGGATACTTCCCTCCTCTAGCGTTGTCAACTTCTTAGGGAGGTTGCTGTTTCCCCGTTTCCACGACCTCCTCCCCCTTGTCCTCCCTTTTTCGTTTGTGCTTGGGAGGATCAACCCGAGGTGGTGGGATGGGAAGTGGAGCCGTAGGTTTGGCTGGTGCAGACTTGCTCGGAACCTCTTTCCCCGGCTGAGATTCCAACAACTCTTGCAGAGACGACCTGGGCTTCCTCTGGATTCCCATCTCCTCAGAAAGGGTTATCTCTGGAGATGAAGGTTGATTGAAAACCTCGAAGAGCTCGTCAGAATCTGATACCTCGACCAACACTTTTTCCTTCTCACCCTCTTCTTTTTCCTCCTCCTCCTTGATTTGAGGACGAGACGGAACGGTTATGGGCACCCCGTCAAGTATTGGAAACGTGGGTAGCTCGCCTGCCGGGATAGAAGCACCCTCGGGAAGGAGGAATCCAGGTGCCGCTACACTGATCCTATGGAGGCGAGGATCTTTGGCTCGTATAACGCACTTCGGTGCTTGAAAACTGGCCGAGATGGGTTTGTAGCCCAGTATTTTGTGCGCCGCTCTGAGTTGGCCGTTTGAATGCTGAAACACCTCGGCCTTGAGAATCTTATCCAAACTCTCCTGGTTCACTAGTCCGAGCTGGGGTACAGCAGCGTGCTTATCTGCAAAACAAGAGGGAGAGTAAAAATCAAACTCAACGCTACTAAACAGATAATCAAAACAAAGCTTCTTATACTAAAACTCCACCTGGTTCCCCCTCCCTAGTTGGGCAATGCAAGCCGTCATGCCAATCGCCCGAAACGATTAGAAAATCCTTATTTAGGCCTTTGTTGGATTCAGGTAAACATTGGATTAACCTGACTTCGGGGTGTCGCGACTTTAAATAATACCCCTGACCCCTAAGATGGTGGAGGTTATAAACCCAGTTGACATCGTGATGTGTCAATCCCAAACCTAACTTTTCGTTTAAAGTATCTACGCAACCCAAGATTCTAAATACGTTAGGAGCACACTGGGTAGGTGCCAACCTATGAGCACTAAGGTAATTTCTCATAACCTCACCCATAGGGATCTTCATCCCTCCTTCTATGAATGCGATCATAGGGATCACAACTTCTCCCTCTCGCCTCTGCGTATGCCAATCACCCTCCTCACAATACCTAATGTCTACTCCGACAGGAATCTTATAATCACTCTTAAACCTCGTAATCCCCTCTTCAGAATCTACTAACTCCTTGAATCTACCCATCCCCGAAGAATACTGACAAAATTCAGAATATTCAAGGTGGGGAGAAGAAGACGAGATGAAAAAGGGCACGGAAAACCGATGAAAATATATACTAGAATATAAAAAGAGAAAGGATAAGGATGTGAAGACTTACAGAAATCTAAGGAAATCTCCTCGGACAGGCTTTGGTGTTTAGGAGTGACACGGGTAACGAAACGGCTGACAGGATACAATGAATATGCTCTGGAGTTAAGCGAATGCAAAAGTAAAGGGAAAAGATATCGAATGGAAGAATATTTATATCAAAAAGACCATCTGATGCGGTAAAAATCCCGCCCATATCTTGGTTGAAATCCAGGCCGTTCAATTTGTATCGCACCGTTGAACGTGGGGAACATGGAGCAGCAAATATTTAATGAAGGAGCGCCTCGAGCACCGCACCATCAGAAACGCGCCCTTAGAAGTCAAAAGGGCATCTCTACTAACCAAAGCAGTCCGGAACTTAGTATACGCAAGCAACAAGATATCGAGATCCTCCTTTCTGTCCGAGAGCCCATAAAGAAGCATCTTGAGGGGCTATTGTGGGGGCAAAAATATTAACAGAAATGATGGGCCTGTGCGTGGAGCCCAAATAACGAGAATCATAGGCCCGTATGTTGGACCCAAATTGCACGCAGAGGACCCTGGCCCAGCCGAGGACTACTTAGTCTAATCTATAATGACCGAGATAAACGGAGGGGAATCTGAACAAGACTTGGGGGAGAACGACCACTTGTCCGAGAATATTAACACCTCGGACGGTCGAGGCAGGAATAAACCTTGGAAACCGGTCGGTTAGAAAAGTACCCCAGAAGTCTCTACTGGTTTTATCGAACGTAGTAAATCCACACACCCAGAAAATATCCCAAAATATCAAGGAGGAAGGCTGCCAACCCCGCATTGAATGCTCCACAGCTAACCTTCTGGCCGCATTTATGTGGAGAGGACATCTGAACAGTAGCAAAGAGTCCCATCGTTTCTACGAAGTAAGTTCTGGAAAAAGCTGGGAGGACAAGTGTCCAAAGAGGAAGGAAAAAATCCACACGTGGATGGCTAAGAAAGGAGAGGAGGAAGTATAAAAGGGGAGAAAAAAGGAAGAATCGGGATCTTTCCTTTGGCGGAGAAAAAGCAAGAAAGAAAGAAAGAGAGAGAGCCTCGAACGTAGAACGAAAATAATATCTTAAGTGTAAAACAGAAGTTCATCTTGGTGGAGGAGCTAGTCCCAACCAGTTGAAGATCTAAATCATTCCTAGTCCAATCCTTATCAACCTACTCTCTACAAATTCATTGCTTAGGGGTTCTTTTGGGCTAATCTATCCATCTTTGGGCCGGAAACACGAAATTGTGTCCCTACATTTATTATTAACATTTTTGGTCAAAAAAGTGGGATTTTATTTATTTATAACATCTAGTACCACGGTGCAACATAACAATCTTTCGAAAAATACCCAAATTCATTGTGCCGCAAACAAAACACTGATAAACAAAAGTTGGTCAGTCCATCATATATAACTTCACTCTACTTGCCTCACAAAAATACGTGTCCTAGCTAGCAGTGGCCTTGACAAAAATTTAGGCCGGGGACAAGATTAAAAGTAAAAAAACTAATCTAAAAAAAAATTAATATTAATAACAAAATAAATAAACAATTATATACTAATGTAATTGTCATATAAAATCTAATATAAAATTTAAACTTTAATTTGTCTTTTCACACCTAGTTTAATTTACTCAATTACCTTCAACGATTTTTCATATTTTAAAATTGCTATATGATTTTTTCATCCTCAATAATCTTGAATATATCTTTTTTATTTTGTTTTGCTGTAGGATTTTTTTTTTAATAATTATTAGGTGAGTCCCATCCCCACATGGTTTCCTACATCCTTATGGCAGTAGGATGACGTTGTGTGATTCCTATCTCATTTTGCTATAGAATCTTTTCTGTTTTTTGTTTTTTTTTTCAAATCATTATTAGGAGGGTCTCCCACATGATTTCCTATAGTAGTAGAATCTGCTTTTTGTGCACAACTACGCCTAGTGTCTTCTTTTATGTAAGTAAAAATAATTTGGAAGTTCGGGGGGCACCTGCCCCCCCCCCCCCCCGCCCCTTGGCTTCTGCTAGCCAGGTAGACGTCCTATAGTCTTAGTAGACATGACAAAATAAGTCAAAATTTTTTTATTCGACCTGAAAAATACTTGACCCGAACCTGATTTTTTTGACCTGAAGCAAAAACGGGTTGACTTGTGACCCGACCCATGTTTTTTGTGGGACAACTCGACCCACGACCCAACTCAACCCGAACCCGAAACATTTTTTTTTAACTTTTTTTTTTTGTAAAAAAAAATCGTAAAATTGAGATAATATTGGTTTAATTGTTTATTGTGAGCTTTAAGGAAAAAATTGATACATTTACATAACTGCATGCAAATAATTGAAAGATAAATGGTTGAGCATTCTGTAATGAGTAAAGATTTTTAGATATCAAATAGCAAAGTACATGCCAAGATAATCTAGTTACAATAAAGTTAAAAACATAGATTTAAAATTGTAGACATGTGTGAGAAACATTCACAAGTGTGAAAATAGTGAAGCCAAAGTATCAAATTAACATAAATTATGAATGTTTAGACCTATATTTTTTTAACAATTTATGTCAAAAATAAATGGCTTTTTAATATAAATTATGATATTTCCTAAAGTGTGTGTTGCTTAATAATGATATGATATTCATAAAAGAGACCATGAATAAATAAGTAAGTGATCAAACTTTAATGTATATTTCAAATTGAAATAGAGTGTCAATCACAATTGATAATAGATTATAAAATTAATTTTTAAGATTGTAAATTTCTTATATGTTTTTATTCTTTATCAAATGAGTTATCCAATAAGTCATTTGTAATTTTGTTTTATATTTTGGAATGTTGATATTGTTTAGAAATAAAACTTGTGTATTTATTTTACTTATCTTTATGTTATTATGTTTTAGATAGCAATGTTAGGATTTGTATAATTTTAAAATTATTGAATAAGTATTAATAAGTTTAACAAAGTTCATTCTTGATATAAGTGGTGAATTTTACATCAAGTAATTTGTTGCATAACTTTCCAAATGTCAAATATATGTTGTTTTCTTTATAAAAAGAAAAAAGAAAAAAAAATTCATGTAGAAAATACGAGTCAACCCGACCCGACCCGACCCGCAACCCAATTGACCCGAACCCATTTTTAACCCACTAAAATTGACCCGTTTTGACCCGTGACCCGTAACCAGATTGACCCAACTTGACCCGACCCGCCCGTTTTGCCATGTCTAAGTCCTAGTCCCACTCTACCTGTTTCTTGCCATCACAAACCAAAATAGCAATAACACTATTACACATTAACTAGTTAATCACTAATTTAGAATAAACTTCCAAATCTTTTGGATATATACTATTGTCAATTTCTTTAAGACATTCTCACCTCTCCCTATGTGTGTGTGTGTGTGTATGTGTTAAAAATACTTAGTATTCTAAAAAAAAAAAAAAAACAAAATCAACTTCCAAATTAATATATTTATATCCTAAATGCCATGCTCGATTTAACCCATATCTAATGTCCAAAGTTCAACCAAAATATTTGTGGTAATACTACAAAAAACACTGGCTATAATAGCATTTTTTTAGTGGCATTTTAAAAAAAAGCTGCTATAGGTACCCTATAATGGCGTTTTCAAAAAATGATGCTATAGTTATTCTATAGTTGCATTTTGAAGGGTCTATAGCGGCGTTTTTAAACATTGGATCTATAGCAGCATTTGGAATGGCCTATAGCGGTGCTTGACAAGTGCCATCATAGGTCCAACTCTTAAAAAAAAAAAAAAAAAAAAAAATCGAAGGGACCTATAAGCACTGCAATAGGTCTAGCCCAAAAATAAAAATAAAAAATTGAAGGGACCTATAGCGATGCTTCTAAAGTGCCGTAATAAGTCCAGTCCAAAAAAAAAAAATAAAAAAATCAAAGGGGCCTATAGAAGCACTTCGAAAGCACCACAATAGGTCCTGGTGTTACTAAGACCTATAGCGGTGCTTCGAAAGTGTTGCAATAAGTCTAGCCTTAAAAAAAAAATAGTGGCGCTTCAAAAGCTTCGCAATAAGTCCAACCCGAAATTAAAAAAAAAAAAAAAAAAAAAAAAAAAAAAAAAAAAACCTATAGCAGTGCTTCAAAAGTGCTGCAATAAGTCTAGCATAAAAAAAATTATAGGAAGGAACTATAGCGGTGCTTGAAACACCGCAATAGGTCCTAATATTTAAAACCCATATCCTAACCATTATCCCAATCTTCTCACTCAAGCTTCTTCACTCTCTCGGACTCCAACCCCTTACCTCCCTACGCTGCCAATCTCCTCCTGTTATGACATATGTGATTCAATGTTAGGAGCATATGTCACTATTTTATGTAATTGGCTAATCCTTTAACCTAACGCACTTTACTTGTAATTGGGTAAATCTAGGATGTGTTTAATACTTCAAGGAACAAGATTTCAAGTTCAAGTGTTAAAACCATTCAAGTTTTTCCAAGAATCAAGTGAGAAAGTACTGGATTTTAAAGCTCAACAGCTAGCAACTATTGAGGTTCAAAAGCTGTGTCAGCCTGTGGGTCAACAGCTAGCTCGATAGATGGCTATTTATTGAGGTTTATGAAAGTTTTTTAGAGCCGTTTTTCATGAAATCCGTGAGTATATGTTTGGGCTTTCTTCTCTCATAACCCTAAACATATATAAGGATTGTTTTAAGGGCTGTCATAGCTGCTGCAACTCAATGAAAAAGTTTTTCACAAGCATATTGTGAATCAAAGACATATGCCCTAATCCATCTTTCTCTTGAAGAAGCTGCTGTGTTTGTGCACCATAGGGTTTTATGACGAAGCAATTTCGAGATCTTCATCGTATGATGAACTGAAAAAATTTGCAGCCAACATCCTTCTCAAGTTAGTGATCAAGTTGTGTACTGGGATCTGCGCAATTGGCTAGTCACATACTGGGAGCCGTGTATTACAAAGAGAGATTGTCACTACAGAACAAGTCCAACTGGGTATTGGGATAAGGGTTCAACTGTAGGTTGGTATAAGGTACTGAGATTCCTTTACTTGTAACCGCTTGTTATGAAAATAGTGGATTCTCGGAAGTGGTGACCTTAAAATCACCCGGTAGGGGTTTTTGCCGTGTAGGTTTTCTCCATTCGTAAACAAATCACCGTGTTTATTTTATTTCCCCTGCATACTTAGTTATTTGGTGATTTGTTTGTGCTACCACACGCTTTGCATGTTAATTTGATTAATTAATAAACTTAGCTAATTAATTAATTTATTTATCACAAGGGGTGAATACATTCTTGGTCTATCAAGTGGTATCAGAGTAAGCACACTCTGATTAGGATTTAATCTTTGCTGTGTGATCCATTGACCCCTGTTTATCATGGATAAAGGACAGTTTTTTATTATACCTCCATTGTTTGATGGTACTAACTATTCATACTGGAAAGTACGCATGAGAGTTTTCTTGCAGTCTGTAGATGAGAAGGTGTGGCAAGCTATGGAGATTGGCTGGACCAAGCCAAAGGAAGTGCCAGTTGATTGGGATGATGCTAAGATCAAGGCGGCAAACTTCAACAACAGGACATTGAATGCTCTATTCAGTGCTATCACGAATGAGGAGTTCAAGAAGATATCTTTCACTGAAACTGCTAAGGAAACTTGGACCATCCTTTAGATAACCTATGAGGGAACCAAGGCTGTCAAGGATTTGAAACTACAGAGGCTCACTACAAGCTTCAAAGAGATTAAGATGGAAGAGAATGAGTCATTCGATGAGTTCTATGCCAAGCTTAAGGACATAGTGAACTTAGCTTTTAATCTTGGGGAAACTATTCCTAAACCCAAGATTGTGAGAAAGGTGCTCAAATCTCTACCCGAGAGATTCCATACCAAGATCACTGCAATTGAGAAATCAAAGGATATTAATAAAATTCCTTTAACAGAGTTGGTTGAAAATCTACAGACCTATGAATTGGGTCTGACAAGGATAAGAAAATCAAGCAAGAGCAAGAGAATGGCATTGAAGGCCAAAAGCAGTGACACGGATGAGTCTTCAGACGATGAAGATTCTAAAATGAAGTCCTACATCATGAGGAAATTCAAGAAGTTCATGAAGAATGCCAATGGAAAAGGCTTCAACAAGGACCGTAGGCAATCTAGTTCTTCTCAGTTTTAGAGCTAAGATAAAGGGAAGAAGGATGCTGGGGATGGCAGTCAGTATGCTATTTCCTCAGGATCAAAATGCTTTAGGTGTCAAGGTTTCAGTCATATGAAACAAGAGTGCCCTACATATCTCAAGACTATTGGGAAAAGTAAGGCACTTGTTGCTACGCTGAGTGACACTAAGCTTGAGGATGACTCTGACAATGAGGATAATGGGATCCTAAATGCCTTCACTACCATTGTCAATCCTATTGAGGGTATTATTGAAGACGTGGATGAAGAAGAGCAATTGGTGGAGTCTAAGTTTGAGAAGATGGATGAACAAGATGACATCCACACAGCCTATGCAAAGTTATACAAGGTCTCAGAAAAGCATGAGAAGTTGTATAGATTGGCCACCAAGAAGCATAGTAATATGGAGCTTGAACGAGAAGAACTATTTACAAAGTTTGATGAAGCCAATCAGACTATTGGAGCATTGAGGTTTGAGAATAATTTCTTGGCTGAGAAGACCAAGAAGCTTGAGGTAGAACTGTTCCAAGTCAGAGCTTAGCTGGAAAGGACTTCAAGCGCTAAGCTCGATGAGATGCTCAGCCTTTAGAAATCTACTTCTAACAAAACCGGTTTAGGGTATGATTTCTCCTCTTCTAGCATTGTTTCTACTAGTACTACTATTTTTGTTCCTCCTGCTAATAATGTTGAAATTGAGAACAATGAAATTAAAAATGAATTAGCTAGTGAGAACATAGATAAGGGTAAGTCTATCTTAGGAGCACCCCATAAAGTTGCTAAGAATGAAACTAAAAACCCTAGGACTAAGAAGGGAAATAATCAAAAGTCTAAATAGAAGAAGCAGCATTTTTGTCATCACTGTAGAGTAGCTGGACATACTCGACCTAATTGCTATAAGTGGTTAGCCACTCAACAGAGCAACAGCATGATTGTGTCAGGAAACCAAAATCAGTTTCCATCCTCCTTCGCTCCTCTTGGAGATCTTCTTAAAGCCCTCATGTTCTTTTCGAACTTGAACGGTTTCAATTCTTCCCCCTCACCACCGGTTCAAGGGTTCGCACAAAGGAAAGGTTCTTCCAACGATCTCTCTTTCTCCTCCCCACTGATTTCACCTCTGCTGACACCGGCCGCCTGGTACTCCTCCTTTACCCTATCTCTTCTCCCCTTCCCCTGCTCCTTCCCCTACCCAAAGCCCACCGCACCCCTTCCCTTACCTGGTCTCTTCTCCACCTCTCTTTCTTTACTAATCTCTAGTTGGTAGTTATTTTGGTTGTGTTCATTTTTTTTTCTTTTTATTTTTTAATGGGTATTTTTTGTTTTGGTTTAGCTTGAAGTTTGGTTTGTGTTGTGTTAGGTATATGTATATGGTTGTGAGTTCATATTGAGTTCATTTTGAGGTCTGCAGTTTCCATTGTGGTTGAAGTTATGTTTTTGTAGTCATTGTTCCAATGGATGAAGAATATGGTGTGATGTGTTATTTATTTTTTTATTTATTTATTTTTTTTTTTGTAATGAGAGGTGTTTTGCAACATTCTCAAAAATGCCAACAAAAGCTTTAGAAGCGTTGCTATAGGTTAAACATCATTATTCAATACATTATTTAAATAATTATTTGTGGACAAAAAAATTGTCATAATGTTCGATGATAGTCAATGTTGTTAGAAAGACAATTTATGCTATTGACATTTATAACTTCATTGTTTTATGTCAACGGTTTAAACTATTAGACTAATGTGTTGGTGGTTCACTAGATATAGATGATGCCCTAGCAACCCCTGCTACTAGTAGGTGTAAAACTCGTTGGTGTATGCATTATCTTGATATATGGAATCTTCGTCAGGAAAAAAAGAATTTCTTGGAAGTGAACACCGAAGGCCAATCGATTGGGAATAGCGGGGCGACATTCACTAAGTGGTTGGGCACAATTCCGAACATGTACTATATGTGCCCACTTGTGCCTCCTTATTGGCCAAATGTGCCAAAACAATATAGATGAGAGTGTTGGGTGGAAATTGAGGTAATAGTGACAACAACTTTGGCATGTTTCTTTAATACTAACAAATTATAAGTAGTTGTTCTATATGTGATTAGCTGGACTAATTGTCATTATGCGTAGTTGTACTAGTTGAGCTAATATAGACTAGAGTGTCATTATGAGTAGTTGTGCTAATTTTCATCATGACTAGGACCAACTTTGCCATATATGCTGACTAAGTGTTTGATTTTAGAGACGGTGGGCCATCCCTTACGGACAAAAGTCAAACTAGAGGATCAAGAGGAGTGGGCAATGCAACATATTGAGAAATTGAGGAGGGGTCATAGGATCAAGTTGAAGGTTGCATAATGTTTGGAGGGGATGACAAAAGAAGATGTGCTGCGGAGTGCACCAGAGACTATGGATACAGAACAGTGGAGCAAGTTAGTGGATTACTGGTTTGATGAGGATGTATAGGTACTAATAATTTCTACCTTGCTATGATTCATGGTAATAACTATTTGATTTATTGGACTTTGCTTAGTATATTAGACTGTTGATGTTGTTTGGTGGCCATTTGCAAGAATGCATTCGTAGACATTGGCTGCGAAGAACAAAGCCAGTTGTAGACTCCATCATGAAATACCTATAACTGGACCAAGAAGTTACGCAAATTGGTTGCTATCATGGTATGAACCTTCTTACAATAGTACTGCTAAAAAAAAGGAATCTATTAAATAGGCTATACATTTAAATTTGAGCTCTAGTTGCATTGCCATATATAGCTTGTACTTACATGTTACCATATATTTTGCTATGCTCCACATGAATGCTTATATATTCTATTGAATGAACGTGGGTAGCTACACTACAAACACTATAATATATAGGCTTAAACAAGTCTTCACCCTATTATTATTGTAATGGATACAATGAATGTGTTGTAGGAAAAAGAAATAGAGGCATTGGTAGAGCATGTTGTGGTTTATGAGAAAGCATATAGACATAAAGATGGGCGTCCTATAACTAAACAAGCCACTCAAAACATTGTAAGTATTATTTATGTTCATCCTTCTTGCCTTACTTATATTCGTAAACGACTAGGTAATTGTTGAATATAAATACAAGAAAATATTTGCATTATATGTAGAACCTAATGCGTTATTTGGTACAATTGTGAAAAAAAAAAAAAGGCGCAGATACAAGAACTGCATTGTTCCTGGAACCCAATTAACTAGAGAGATTAGTGGTGGAGGAGTCCTTTAGGCACCAAATGATGCGTTTGTTTAGGTGATAGGCCCAGAGCGCCATGGACGGCTACGTGGGGTGGGTTTTGGATCGACTCCATATGGTAGAATTACGAGAGACGTTCAGCAGTACACTATGACTCCACCACCGTCCCATGCTAGCAACTAGAAGGTTACGGAATTGGAGACTCGGGTAGAAACATTGACCCAGTTACTAGCTGAATTCAAAGAGAGAAATCAAAGGATGGAATAGGATGCCCAATTTAAAAAAATGATGGACGAAATTATCCAACAAGTGCGTACTTCAATGCAAACTTAGGTAAAGTACTTAATGCATTAATGTGGTTTGATGTTGTTGGTAAATTTTGTTATGATGTTGCATCTATTATATCTAGGTCAATAATGATGATGAGGATGAGGATATGGGTGGATGAGTATTCTTTTGCTATTCCAAGTATACATATTGGTTATTTACTTGTATTCAAAGTATAAAGTAGGATGTTTAGTTTTTTATATGTAATTTCTACGAAATATGGGTTGTCTTCTTTAATTTAGCATTTCAATCTATATATTATAGTTTGTTATTATATTGGCATTTGGTAGTTTCAAAAGCGTAAGCACTGTTGTTAGTTTAGAATTTTATGAAGTATAAAATGAGGTGATATGTTTGTTGAATGCCCAGAACCAATAAAAAAAAAAAAAAGGTATTATATATATAGCTACGTTTTTATGGACAGGGTGATTTGTTTGTGGAGTGTCCAGAAACTAGTTCAGTTTAGGACAAAAAAAAAATATTTTTATATATATACATATATAGCGGCATTTTAAAACGCCACTATAGCTAATTAAAAAAAAGTTTGGCCTGTAGTAGCATTTTTGAAACGTTGCTATAGGTCATACCCTTTAGTAGTGTTTTAAAATGCTACTATAGACATTTTTTAAAATGATCTATAGCAATGTTTTAGAAATGCTGCTATAGCCAATTATTAAAAAAAATTGGCCTATAGCAATGTTTAAAAAAATGCCGCTATAGGTCCAAGTCTGTAGCGACGCCTTCCAAAACTAAGATGATATGGCCATATAGGTAGTAATGTAGTATATGGTTTGTTTTGCAGAAAAAGAAGTACAATATAACATGTCAGGGGGTCGATAGAGAGGATAATAATAATTATTGTTATGACCACATCTACAATTTAATAAATAACTTTCTTACCTAAGTTTTTTTCTTATTTTTAAAAGTTGAGACCTTAGTAGCTATTTATCTATCTATTTATATTCTATACTATTAATAACAAGATTCTCTGTTTGGTTTCAACATTTTATGTACTAAAATACCCTCACACAAACTCTTAAACTCTCTAAAATATCCTTATCTTTTAGTTAAATAATTTTAAATTAAAAAACACAAATTGGTTAAAAGGGTAAGTTATTGTTCCTAAGTATTAGTCTTTTTTTCCTTTATCTTCTCCATTTAGCCTAAAACTTGGGACACTATCTTTATCTCATTTTTAAATATTATTCCACATTATCTTACCTCTTTCTTTTATATATATATGTGTGTGTGTGTGTGTGTGTGTGTGTGTGTGTGTAAATGGTTATTTATATATCACTTTTAAACATTATAACACTAAACCAAAAAAAAAAAAAAAAGAGTATTATTACACGCGCTTTGCACATGTGATGAGTCTAGTACTATCTATAACAGGATTCCCCTCTTTGATGTAGACTTTTCTGAAGGTCAAAAATACCCCATCCAATAATCAATGACGTCTCCTACAAAGTTTTACGATTAGGATCAATAACGTTACAAAATTTCCCATAAAATTATCTTTCTTAGACTGGACTCTTATGTGGTTCAAATATACCCCCTACACTCAAGATTAAATAGAGATAAAACTTGGGGACAACCAGGTAAAATACATGCCTACAAAATATGATCACTTCCCGCTAACCTATGTCTTCAATGGTTCTATCCAAAGCAAATTACAAAAAGAAAACCACTCTCATGTACAATTACAAAAATGCCTATCAAAAAAAAATTACAAAAGTGAAAATTACTCCCCGTCAATTTAGAAATTTAATTTCAAAATTTAAATTAAACATAACTTCCACTATCATAATCACTTTTGGTATTTGATTCTTCTCCTCAAATTCAAAATTTAACCAATCATGACTTCTCAAAATAATTTCCAAATCCTAATCCATTGTATGGCTCTTATCTATACTACTATTTAAGGGGCTTCCCCTGTTTAGAACAGATTTTTTTTTGTTCCAAAATACCCCTACACCCTAGCTATAAGTAGGGGCAAAACTTGATAAAAATACATCTTTAACTCCCACTAAAATACTGCCTACAAAACAGGACCACTCTCCTGATGATTTTCAAATTGCTTTATACATTTATAAAAAAAAAAAAAAAAAAACAAAGATTAAAATTAAAACAAACACATGGTTTTTTTGTAAAAACACATCTGCCATACTTATCACCAAAAAAAAAAAAACATCTACTGTTATTCAAAAAAAAAAAAAAAAACAAACAAACGTGCACCCACAATTTAGTCACACACAACTCCAAACTTCTACCCAACAATTTTAAATTTCCCCATTATCATTAAGCAATTATTAAGTAGTTATGATGTTATCAAATTACTTCTCATCTCCAACTCTCTAACATATATCACGTTGCTTTTTTTTTTTTTTTTTAATCTAAAATCTCATACAGTTTTTATTAACATATCCAAAACTCCAATCCTTCATCGAGTGCTAAGATGAAGAAGAGCTTTGTGGCATTCAAGAACACTATGGTGGATCCAAGCTACCCAGGTATTTTGATCGATCACAATTTTGTAAGCCTCAATTTTGAACACATTTATAGGTATGCCGTATGCCCCTTTTTGCTTTTTATATATAATTTCACAGTTTTAGACTACTATGCTATTAACTATTGATTGAATATCCTAATAATGTAGGGTATTTGTGACTAATTACAAAATAAATAAGATATGTCATTTTGTCTTACTTTTTTCAGTTCTCTTTTACAGGGTGTTGCTGTTGCACTTCTTGTTATTTTTGCAACACAAAGGTAAGATTCTGTGACGGCACCAATTAGTTAACCCTTTTCAGAGTTTTAATTTTTACTTCAAATATTTATTTGTTTGCCTTTTGTTGCTGTTGCAATTCTTGTTTATTTGCAACATAATTTTTTTTTTTTTGAGAAACAAAAATATAGAATACATAAAATAAAAATAAAAAATCCTCATCGCACACACTTTGCCCATGCGATAAGGCTCTTGTTTTCTTTTTCTTTTTTTGGGTATAGTATAATAATTTTTTAATTCATTCATCTCTTCTAATGTCATAAATTTTAGAGGCTCATCATTCAAAGAATTTCCAATGGTGAAAAATTAGCAATTTAGGATGTACATCTAAGGCCAAAAAATTTGTAAGTAAATAAAAATTGAAGCAAATACACATAGAGATTCAAACAATAGCAATATATGTTACTATAGTAATCCCAAACTAGCCTCTAAGAGCGCGTGCTCAGAGACTCTTCTTTTTTTTTTATTTTTGAGTAAAATTTAATAATTTACATCAATTATAATTTGGAATTACTACATTTTTCAATCACAAAATGCTTAGAGGTGTGGTGAAAAAAAATACCTAAGAGTGTGGTGAGTGTTATGCATTTGTGGATGAAATATTTTTTTCATCACACCCTTAGATATTTTGTGATTGGAAAATGTAGTAATCCCAAATTATAATTGATACAAATTATTAAATTTAATCCAAAAAATAAAAGAGATTCTGAGCACGCGCATGCTTAGAGGCTAGTCTTGAGGAAAAAATCTTGTATGCGCCTGGCGCATAAGCCCTCCCCCTCACAGACAGGTGGACCCCACAAGTGTGGGGCTCACCTGTCAGTGAGAGAGATGTCTCATACGCCGGGCGCATGAGATACTCTCTCAGTCCTGAGATTATTACTTTGCTATTGATGGATTCATTCTCTCACTTCGACACAGTACTCTCTTTCACTCGCTTAAAACTATGTTTCCTTTGTTTCCTGTTTGGCTAATGAGAAATGTGGAAAAATAAAAGAAAACCAGAGCTCGGTTTGTTTTAGGTGCATGTTTATGTTTGTAATCTGTTTATTTCGTGAGAAAAAATATAGCAAAAAGAAAAAAAGAGAGGAAATATACAATAATATATTTCCTTTTTCTAACCAAACTCGTTTTGCTTTTTGAGAATCCTTGCGCTTTTGTTGCTATCAGAGCCTGATCATCTCCGGAGGATCGTCACGATTGCATTAGAGGCGGCAAAGCAGAGCCTGAAAAAGAAACGAAGACTTGCCTTGAAATATTGATATTTTTGATTTTTCGTTTTGATTTTACTAGGAAAGAGATTTACAAATGTATACGTTCAATCCATTTCTGAATTTTTATGTAAAGGGGTGGATTTCACTAATGCCAATAAAAAAAATTTGTAAACGAATATAGTTTGAAATATCAGAATTTTAGTTATTTATTTGTAATTTCTTGCTATAAACTGTAATAGTCTGTAATTTGATTTGAATGATTCCACAAGTTTAAGTTTGTGTATATTTTTTTCTCCTTTAATTTTCTGCCAAAGGATCCACGAATGTAACATCAAAGGAAATGTGAAAAAGATAAAGTTCATCTCATCCTCTTTATAGAAAAAAAATATATATACATATATACACTGAATTTGTTTTTTGTTTTGAAAAAAAAGCATTGAATTCATGCAGATTTTTTGCTAGAGCCATTTTGTGATAGTGATACTCAATCAACATGGTTGGAAAGGAAGGTATGTAACAATAAACCTTAAATCTTGGTAGTCATTAAATTGATTCTTACGGTTCATTAAATTTTGGTAGTCATTAAATTGGTAATCACCATCTCTCTCTTTTTTTGCTTTTTTCATTTTTGAGAAAAAGGTAGTCGCCAGTAATTGTGTAAAATTAGAATCCTTATTATATACCACCGCACACCTTTGGTGCGATAGTCACTCTACAAGTATAAGTGCTTGTGGGGTATGAGGGGCAAGGACCGGGGTTCAAGTCTTTAGGAGAGAGCTTTACACACCTTTACACTTAGATTAAGTTAGAGTATAATTCTATCTTGTAAAAAAAAAAAACCCTTATTATATGAAAAAAAAAAATTTTCCTCATCAAATTGTAAAGTTATCATTTTTTTTTTTTTCTAAATGTGTAGTTAATTTTTTTTTGAGAAGAACGGTATAGTTAAATTGATTTTTACAGTTCATGCTTGACTTGATTTTCAATTTTTAGGGAAAAAAAGAGTTTATTTCTACCCTTTGATTTTTTAGAAGGAAAAAAATGATATTTTTTATAAATAAAAATAAAAATCAGATAACTGATATTTTAGATTGCTTTTTTATTTTTTATTTTTTAAATGAAGCTGCAAATATTATCTTATATATATATATATATATATATATATATATAAATAGATATAACTGTACAAAAATTTAGGAAAAAGAGTCACTAGAAACACAAAAAAAATCTTCTAACAAACTAGCCTCTTTGCACACTGGTAGCATGAGCTAAGAGGCTCTTTATATATGTATATATATATATGTGTGTGTGTGTGTGTGTGTGTGTGTGTGTGTGACAAAACTTCATCATAATTTTTGGTTGATGCATTTTTCTTAACTCAATTGGTGTTTCTAAATGAAACATCTGGCCTTCAAATCCCCTCCCCCCATTGTAACTATCAAAAAAGAAGAAGACATTATTTTGTGTGGTTGATATATTTACTTTTTGTTCTGCTTGGTTGCACCACAAATTGAGGAGTAACAAAGCATAAATGTCATCAGATATATACATAAATATCAAATTGGGGTGAATGAAAATTTGACATTAAAAAAAAGGACTATGGGCATGTGCTACATGTGTGAGATGAGGTTAATCATACATAGTTATAGTTTGGATCACAACAATTTACATCTATTATAACTTGAACTTGACTCTATTAAAACACCTTGATACATAAGTTCATACAACAACCTTTGCTCCTCTTGATATTATTAGAACTCTAATGACCTTATTGGCTGCTTCAAAAAATCGAAGTTCACAACCGCTACCGCTCTTCTTAATCTATCATTTCAATTTGTAAAGAAATCAAAAAGTGGGTCAGTTACCACTGATCAGTTATTGATTAAAATAATAATTATTCCTGAAACTATTTAAATTTTTCCATATATTTTCATGATTCTCAAGAACTAGGAATAGCATAAATTCAGAAAATAAAAAATAAAAAGTGAATGAACAAAAGTGAATATGAAGTTATGAAGAAAAAAAATGGTAAAGCGATGAGGTGAGCAATTGATCAAAAGTGAAATGATAGGATAAAAAATGAAAAGTAAAAAGAAGGGGGGGGGGGGGGGGGGGTGGAATATGAGCCTACCTTTATCCATCAAGTGTTTGAATCAAATTTTACTTGGGATTTTTTTCCTACTTCAAATGATAGATCCAATATGAAATAAATTTGTATTCTAGAACCCGAAACTATGAAAAAAAAAAGGTAAAGGAAGGAGACAAGCAATATTAAAAAAAAAATTTTGATAAACATTATTCAGAATTAAATGATAGAATATATTTTAAAAAAATACCTTAATCCAACGAACATGAATGTATACTAATCCCATTGTATACAATTCCAAAATCAGAATAGCTAGGCACATAACCAAAAAAAAAAATAGGGGGTCAAATTTGCCCTTTTAAAAAAAAAATCAAATACTTAAGAACTTTCTAAAAGTAAATATGAATGAAAATTTGGACCGAAAAGAAACATCTAATTAAGTAAGAAACCATTATCAATTAAAATGAAAAATATAGAAAAACCCACCTAGCATCAAGATCATAGGCACAAGATGAAGGGTTATAGATGTAGGTGTAATGAAGAGGGAAAAAACTGTGCTGATTATAGTTTTAAATGTAAAGGTTTTTGAAATAACGTGGATTTAAAAAAACAAAATAAAGTTTTAAACATGATTTTAACTTTTAAATTTGGCAAGAGGAAAAAAAATGTGGAGGGATAAGATTAGTGATAATTGTTAAATAGATGAGAAGCTGAATTAAAACTTAATTAGATGAGAAGTTTCAAACGGTTTTAATTTTTGAAGTAGATATGTTGTGATAAACTTAAAGACATTTGAATTTGTGTAGTGGGAGAGTAGAAGTTTCTCAAAATTCAAGGATTTTGAAAATTGGCAATAAGACTTTGTTGAGGTCTAAGAAGTCATAACACCAGGGCCCAAAATAGTATAGTGAGTGAACTTCATGGAAAATAATAATAAAAGGCTTAAGCTCACAAAAAAAAAAAAAAAAAAAAAAAAGATGGTAGGCCCGAATCCATTAAAAAGGAATTAAGCCCAAGACTCATGAAGAGATAAGCCTTAGGGCCCATGAAACGAAGGGAAGAAAGGAAAAAAAAAAAAGAAAAAGCCCAGTTTGCCAAGATCAGAAAGTCGAAAGAGAGTCCAATGGTAAGAACTAGGTTGGGTTACCAAAGGGCTACTAAGAGCTCGGGGTCCTCGAGACGTGCAGTAAAGCTAAGATGAGATTAAGATAGCTTAAAAGGAGTGTCAAGAAACATAAGGAACGAAGAACAGATACGTCCTTCTTAGTCACTCAATGATGCAGAAAGGAACCAGAAGGCTTGGAGAGTAACAATTCATGAACAAGGGAGTGGTACCTCAAGGTACCCAGAAAGAAGAACCATAAAGGGAAGTAGTTGGAAAAACTTTCAACTAGCAGGGATGGAATTGGCTCACTCGGGAAAAATGACAAAAGGAAGGACAGCCAAAAAGTTGAGTTTGAAAAGGTGAGTCTGAAAAGGTGAGGTACAAAAGCCTCGAAGGAAAAGAGATTAGAGGTCAACTCTCTA